>OY757923.1:17188704-17291204 GCA_963585895.1 Sepioteuthis lessoniana
ATCTCTCAGGACAGTCCTTCCATATAATGAACATCTTCCTATTTGGCACATGAAACTATTATTATCCACAAATATTATGTGTTTTGTTTTGTTACTGTTTCCTCCCATTTCATTGGTCACTTGTGTGATTTAAAGTTATTGTTTTATTGGCTGTGAAACAAATATTTTTAATTGAATTTGAAAGGTCTGGGCACAAATACTAGTATAATCAGTTTATTGCTGTCTCAGTATCCTGTAGTTAAAGCAAAATTGTTGATATAAAGCCTTTCACTTTCTATTTTTTAAACAATTATACTTAAACTAGATCAATTCAAAACACTGCCATTGCAGATATCCTAATATAAGCAAAATGGGATAATTTAAGGCTCAGATTCAATGCAACATAAGCAACATTACTAGTGCAAAATAATTAAGATGGCTAATTAACTGATGCAAAATATCTCAAGGTATGAACAGCAAAATGACAAGTCTACTCAGTGGATTGAATAAAAGGTTCAATCTGAAATTCCCTGAAGGTTGCCAATTGTGATAAGACACCTGAAGAAAGCCAGAGAGTACAGCAGCTGAAACACTATAAATCTAATAATTGAATTGAAGACAATAGTACAAGATATGTAACTAGTGTAAATAATAACTGCTTTACACCTCAGAAATTTAAACATATTTTTATTGCTTGTTTTATGTTACATGTTTTGCACATTTGGTGTAGTTTTACAACATCTTCTCTTTTAGTAGATATTGTCATTTAGAATACAGGACATTATCAAGTTTCTATTTTCTGGAAAGAGTTGCCATTTCATATTTGGTTATTGCAATTCTGAATTTTTGGGTAACTCCAGTCATGCTATTGCATTCACTTTCAGACTAGTAACCTCAACGAAAGTATGAAACCCCTTATTCCCTACCATAGCTATGGGTTAAATAATGCTACTGGGCCATTGGCCTAATGAGTAGAGTGTTCACTCATGGTCTGGAAGACCGGGATTCAATCCGAGGTCGAGTCATACCAAAGACTAAAAAAAATGGTACTTAACACTCAAGGGTAAAGTGGAGCAATTTAGGGAATGGAGTAGCACCCTCCCCTACACCTCGGTGAAGTAGCTATCGAAAAAGGAGTCTTCTGGTCATCCTTGACTAAGGTTGCCAACTTTACTTTACTTACTGTACTTATTCGGGGATAGCTTTTACATTAGAAGTTTGATATGCCATTAAACAAAGAAACCAGTTTAAGCAATTTCTACTGAATTTATTTCTGCTATTCCAGCAATTGTATTGACGATGCATTTTCAGAATTCCTTCCATTTTACCTCATATTCTTTTTCAGTAACTTCAATAAAAATTAGTCCTTTTTTTTAGCTGATATTTAATAATGAACTGATAATCCAGTAGATGAGGAAAAACACAAAAATACAACTTGTCTCAAATATATGACCTTTTGTAGCTCATTTTCTTTACTTTGTTCAATTACTGAAGCCATGAAAATAGGTGACCATCTCTGACTGTTCAGGTGCGGATTTATATGTCTTTCATCTCCAAGTTGAACTTTTTGTTGTAGCCTGAATCAATTCTTCTCAGATCTTTAAGGTTCTTTCTCTGTCAGCTCTTACTACAGCTTCTCCCACTGCTGTCCAGCCACAGAGTACCCAACCAAGTTTCTTCTAGAGTGGTGCTCAGAACAGCACATTTCCCTTTATGGGTGTTATGCTTGATCTACTGATGCAACCATCTAAATGACTGATGGAGTTTTGATGATTTTGGCAACCCTTCATTAATTGCTGTTTTCATGCCATGGTGTCATTTATAATTTACAGTTTGTTATTATGACATTTATTGCATTTAGATAACTGTCAGATTTTCAATTTTGTCAACTCTTCTCTCTTCTAGCTGGTGGCCTTTTTTTATGACTTATCTATTTACACCTCATAACCACTTCATTTAGCATTCACTTACAATATTACATTTTCATTTGTCTCTTTATTAAAGCAAAGGTTATCAATTACAAAAAGAGTGTATTGTGTTTTGTTTTGGGGGTTTTCTTTCATTATTATTTACACTATAACAGAGTTGAGTGAGGCAGTGTGGATTTTAGAAGAATAAAACCAGGCACAAGGATTCACCACTGGGGTAGCAGAGAGCAACAGTGATTGGAATTAATTACTAAAGATTAAGGAGAAGGCCGTTGATGAGATATGCCTATTTGGAAATAAGAGAAACAATTATATAAACGCAGTTTTTGCCAAAAAGCAAAAGTTGCTGAGTTGGACAGACAGTTAGACAGACTGAAGAGAAACAGCAGTGAACCACTAATACTCTGCTTTTGAAGCCTTGAGCCAGACCTTCTGAAATGGAGAAGCAAAGATCACAAGTTAGTTACAGGAATCTGATGAACAGAAAACTTAATTGGAAACCGTAGAACAACTTAGCTTTTTGAAAGGTTGTGTTTATTGCTACAACTACACTGACCGCTGAGATAAATAGGGCCAACTCTCTGAATATTATAGTATTATATCACTCAATGGGGAGTGGACTTGCATGATTGAACTTATTCATTTTTGAAAAGAGAACTGAATTTTCTTTTTGACATACTTTGTTATTTTGTTGTCAACTAAACTTTGTTTTAATTATTGAGAACCCTGTGTTGTTTTGTCTCTGGCCTTAACTTCAATTTATTTTTCTTCAAATGATCAACCCTGTCTGATTGTTTGGTGATCAACAAAAGATGATATTCAGTTGTCTGGATTTGAAACACATGGCCAGGTGATTGAACAAGCCCAGGTTCAATCCTTCATTGGAGCAGTAACCCATCTTTTGTCTAAGCAGTCAATGAGATGACAACACTACTACAACAATAGAAGATCATAGGTCATCGCACAAACTGTTACTACATTTGGTTGTATTACATTTACATGTTTTAAACCCTGTTTGCAGGGCATAGAATATTCCCACTGAATCAAAAAAAAAGAGTGGCCTGTGTATGACTCTAAACTATATCCGGTGGTGAGGCTCTAGTTCTATTGCTCCCAGATCTACTCTGACTCAGTGATAGTATCTGTCAGGGTTATATCTATGAGACAAATAGAACTGTTTGAAAATTATTTGTATTAGATAGGAATGCTTCAAACCATATGTGTACAAATAAGTTATTATTAAATAAGAATAGTTACTTGAAACAATATAACTGTGTGCAAATTATTAATATTAAGAATAGTTACTTGAAGCTTTAATTGTTTAAAAATTATTATAGCTTGGAAAAGAAAACTGTCTTCAGCATTAAATAACTCCACATGCCATAAAATCAACCAACTTATATTTTTTATTATAATAACATTTTTTCTTGTTTATTAATGTTAAGGTATGGATCAAGGGTAAAGTGAAACAATCCAGGGAAAAGAGTAGTGCCCTCCACTACACATCAGTGTAGTAGCTATTAAAAAAGGAGCCTTTGGGTCACCTTCAACTACAATCACCAACTTTTAATCAGATAGGAATAAAAGTAAAGTTGGCGACCATAGTCGAGGGTGACCCGAAGGCTCCCTTTTCGATAGCTACTACACCAAGGTGTGGGGGAGGGCGCTACTCCTTCCCAGGATTGCTCTACTTTACCCTTGATCCGTACCTTATAATGCTGGGTGTTAAGCAAGGAGGCATCAAGTACCATTTTTTGAGTCTTTGGTATGACTCGACCAGGGATTGAACCCAGGTCTCCCGGCCCATTGGCGAACACTCTAACTGCTAGGCCAATGTCCGGTATAATACCAGATAGGAATACTTGAAACTAATTAACTGCATGCAAAAATTAAATTTTTGGAAGTATATAACTATACTTGAAACTTTTTTGTTGTGTGCAAATAAAACTATTAGTGTAAGCAATACTTGAATCCACTTCACTATGCAAACAAATAATTAATATTAAATGAAATTATTAATGTTATATAGCAATACTTGAAAACATTTAACTGTGTAAATAATAGCAATACTTGTGTACAAACAAATTAGCTCACATTTGAAAATAACATTTCTTACAAACCATGTATAACCATTTAATAGGGTGCAAACAAATGACTGATGTTGAATTAAACTGTTACTGTTACATAGCAATACTTGAAACTGTTTAACTGTGTGCAAAACAAATGTGCTCTGGTTTGTTAAAAAAATGTCACCTACAAACTACATTTACAAATCATATATTCAATAACCGTATAAGAAGATTTGGCATTGAATAACCTTCAAGTGTTGATATGTCATAAAATCCAACCAACCAAATTCGATTTTTTTCACATTAACACTAGACACTTCAATTGTTTTATAGTCTTCTGGAGCCCTTACTCAATGATCCGCTAATGTACATTATATATGAATGTCTTATGTATATGTTATATGTATATGGGCCTTACACTATGATTGATTAACTCCTATCTTCTCCTCTCACTTCACTTCTTTTCCAGATGCCTCATATCATTTTGATGTCTCCTTCATGTCACCATCTTTGTTTTTATCCATTGCCTTCTGTCAGTATCTCCAACTGTTCCATGTTCTTTTTTGCTGAGATGATGAATGACAACATGACCACATTCTTATATGCACATTTTATGTTTTATTTCTTGGCAACTTTTCAATCATTACCTGTCTAGCCTAAACTGGGAGTTAGAGAACAAAATGAAGCTTTCAAATACTCACTTTGAGTGTCTCACTGGCTGACTAATTCATGTCTAATTCTAGAACCATTTTGGTCACCTGACTGGGACCATACAATGAGACCCATGGTCTCAGATTGACCTCAAGTTCAATGGTTGTCCATCATACTGGTTAACATGTTGTATTTTTCGACACATTTAACAGTTCAGACTTAATTTGAATGCTATAGTTCATGTCAAAAACATCTATTAATAACACAATCCCAAGGCTAAAATTTTGAAGGAATTAGACTTGATCATTGGAATGCTGGCGTTGATTACAGAATGTTTATGAGAATATTATTGATCAATGTTGGGCAACAAGAAAAAATTGCTTTTTGTACAAAATGATTGATTTATAATCAGCCAATGGCTCTGAGAGAGTAGTAGTGTAAAAGCTATTGAAGCTATTAGATAAAGGAACAATGAATATTTGTATACAAACATATATATTAATTATTTCATGCATTTAAAAGTGCATGCATTTGTCTGCTTATGTCTGAGAATGTTTCTGTTAGTTTATGTGGTTTCTAAAAAGAGATCTACATATTTTTAGATTTATAGCTTGTGAAATTATTCTGCAAAAAGTATAGCATGAAAGATGATATTTCAGATCTTTTTCAAGCAAACTTTGAATTAAAAGAAGCTCATACAAATTTTAACAACCATATTTATAAGTGACCAGTAAATGTGAAAGCAAGCAAAAATATTTCATCAGCATGATAGATATTTCACCATTTATCTACAGTATCTTGGTTAACAATCAGTTACTCATCTTATTCATTCTTATTTATCTACTTTTAATTAATTGTCTTGGTTTTATGAATGATTACTCAAATGTTTTTATTAAATTTCTGCTTCAGCCATATCAATTAATTTCAACCTTTTTTCTTCAAAACTTTGTATGCTAACAACTTCTCAGTTCCTAACTGGTATGCAATCATCTAATCATTTTCATCTTATTCAAAATCTGAGCCATTATAAAATATGTCTGAAAAGTACTAGAAAAAATCACAGAAAGATATGTGTATTGAATAGATTTTCATAGTAAAAACCTTCTTAGTTATTAGTAAATATATTATTGAGAAAATTGCACAAAAATTTACAGAAGCATATTATCCTGATAGAATAGATTTTCATGGTAAAAACACCTCTGTTATTAGTACTAAGGTGAGTCAAAAGTTTTGCAATATTTTGGCAGATGCTAGTTCATGGCATGTGTATCACATGACCAAAGCAGTTCAAACCCTACAAGGTACACACTGTGGTGAGTAGTATTATGATAGTTGGTGCACTGATATCTTGTGTATTGCTTCACTTCATGTGTGACTTGAATGCCACACAGATGAACAAGCAATGTAGTCTAATTTAGGAACTTATACTTTAAGAATTTGAACTGGGCCATAACACAATAGAAGTAATCAAAAATATTTGTTGTGCAAAAGGGGAAGGGACAGTTGGTCACAGTACAGTAACCAGATGGTTCCAGAAATTTTACTCAGATTGCAAGAACCTCATTGATCAGGCAAGGTTAGGTAAGCCTAAAACCATGGATTCTGAACCTGTGATCCAAACAATAGAGGCAAATCTGGTGAATAGCATTCTAAGAGTATCAAGTGAGCTTAACATCTCAAAGTCTTTACTGTTTCATCACTTTCCTGACTTCAAAAAAGCATCCATTGCTGCCAAGTTATTCCTCATGTTACCAAAATATTGCAAAATTTTTGACTCACCCTCGCACATGCAACTTTTGAAAAAATGTAAAAAAAAACATCACAGAAACCTCTCTGTATTGTATGGATTTTCATAGTAAAAAATATTTTGGTTATTAGTAAATATATTATTTGAACAAAAGTTAAAATGTTACTGAAACATATCTGTATAGAAAAGTTTTTCCATTGAAAAAAACATCTTTGTGATTAGTAGATGTATTAATAGAAGAATAATCGAAAATGTCACTGAAACATATCTGTATTTAATGACATATGGTGAAAACATCTTGGTTTGGTTTGGTTTCTTTGTTTAATGGCATATCAATCTTTGTAGGTTATTTAATGCCAAAGACATTCTCCTATAAGAACAGTAGTGGTACTATTTAACCCATAGCTAGGAGAATTTGGGGGTTCATACCTTTCCCAAGGGTATTTGTCCGAAGGTTAACGTAATAGCGCAACTGAAGTTCGAACTCGCTTACTACGATTCTGCAGTCTATCGCTTTAACCATGACACCATGAGGACATCCCCACAAAATATCTTGGTTATTGGTAAGTGTATTAATAGGAAAATAATAGAATTTACTAAGCTTTTTGCTTAGATGTGGCACAAGACCGCTTGAATGGGGCACCCAATGAGAATTGAACTCACTCATAAAGGTTTCCTACCCTAGCTTGCTAGAAAAATAGTAGAAAATGTCACTCAAACATATCTGTATCGAATAGTTTTTCATGGTGAAAACATCTTGGTTATTATTCAATATATTATTAGAACAATTGTAAAAATGTCACAGAAATGTGTCATCTGTATGGAATAGATTTTCATGGTAAAAAAAGCAGGAAAAAATATTTTCTCATATATATACAATTAAACACTTTCAAAAGAATAAAAATATCTTTACAGTTATCAAAAATAAATATTAGCTAGTAGCGTCAATATTTTTTAAACTTATACAAGTAAAAAAAAATCTTCTCAGTAGTCTCAGTTAATAATTTTAATCTGTTTATTTGGACTATATGACTTCTTTGAACTTAACATCATTCAAGAAAGTTAGAAATAAGTATACATAATCGTGACTTATTATTTCTCTCTTGTTTTGATACATTTGCATGTTTACACCAAGTTTCTGATCTATGGAAATTAAGTGACAGTCTGCTCAATACTCCTGCTATTTTAAATAGTGTTTTGATTTCCAGTTTTTCCAACCTTTTTGTTTGACTCTTTGTGACCATCTCAAGTGTTCCAACAATGATGGACACAACTGTGATGGAAACAGCTTTCTTTTGAAAACTCTGCAAAATTTTTCCCACTTTTCTCTTATGTTTTTCATTTTACTCAATGTTCTGTTGAAACAGCAAAATTGACTCTGACAAATTTTCTTCTTTTTGCTTCCAAAAACTAGATGTGATCTGATGGTTTGGATCAGGTGAATACCTTTCTGAAGCTGGGCAAAGAGGAACTTCATATGAAGGTCATGCTTAGAAGTTCTCAGCCCAACCAAGAAAGGAATGACCTAGAGCCAAGAAATGTGCATGTTATTCTGAATAATAGAAATAAATAATTATAAAAAAATAATTATCAAACTTTACTTGTTAATCTATGAAAATATCGTAGATATATATGGATTTTAGGGGAATTATTTTTAAGAAAAGAAAATACTGAACGAGTTAAAGTGAAAGAGTCAAACAAACACAAGATTGTTTTTGTTTCTTTGCTTTTAATGGAATATCAATCTTCATGGATTATTTAATGCCAAAGGTGTCTTTGTTGAAGAACAGTTGTGGAACTATTTAATCCATAGCTGAGACCAGATTAGATACCTCATCATGGTGGAATGGTTAGCAAGCTCAGTTTGCTGACCAGTTACCACAGATTCAGTTTAATAGATACTCAATATTTTTGGCTTTTTGCCAATTCTTAGTTTTTAAAGTGTCTCATATGATATGATGATTAATGAGCTTGGCTATCAGAACATAGTTTGGGAGTTTGATTCTCACCAGGTACCTCATACTTCTGGCTCTGTACCAAATTAAGCTAACCTTAGTAGATGATTGTAAACTTCACCAGTCTGTTGTTTTAATGTGGTCACTTTAAATAAACTAACTACTCCAAAATTTTGTTTTAATTAAATGTGCCATTTTTAACTATACCAAAGTGTAATTTTAATTAAATGTGCCATTTTTAACTACACACAACTCTTTTAATTAAATGTGCCATATTTTCCCAGTTTTTACCCATGCCTCTTTTACCAGTGCCTCTTTTACCAGTGCCTCTTTTACTGTGCACCTAATGAAAAATAACTAGTATTGTGGGGACTTAAAAAAGATTAAAGAGTATTTTTAGTTGTTAATGATAGCATGATCAATTGTCTATTTCTTTTTCCAATTTCTTTTTCTGTTATGAAAATTTCAATAGCTTTAAATTTATTTTTACAACATTGAAATACAGAGTTGATACTGTTGAAAGTTTTGAACAAGTCATATTAGCAATATGAATCTCAAAAAATATACCTTAATTAGTTGAGCATTGAATCAGTTGTGGAACAAGGCTAAAAGTATGGAGTATTGAATTGGCCCGGGAGACCATGGTTCAATCTCTGGTCAAGTCATACTGAAGACTCAAGAAGTGGTACTTGATACCTCCTTGCTTAACACTCAGCATTTAAAGGTATGTTTCAAGGTTAAAGGTTAATCCAGGGAAAGGAGTAGTGCCTTCTCCTACACCTCAGTGTAGTAGATATTGAAAAGAGAGCTTTCGGGTTGCCCTCGACAACAGTCGCCAACTTTACTTACCTACTTTTATAATGATTTGCTTGATCACTAACTATTACACCATGTGAGGTGCTCTAAAAAAAACTAAGCATAGCTTAGATTTTACACAAGATATTAGTTGGGGCACCCAGTGAAGATTAAACATCATCATCAAGTTGTGCTGACAGCACAGTTCTTTGAGTCTTGCTTGCCATCCATTCTAATCATCCATTGCTCCTGGTAGGTTTTCTTGGTTGCAGCCTGAGTTCATACAGACCTGATATAAATCTTTGCTGGCCAACCAACACTGATACATCTACATGTAGAAGTTTATAAGAGAATGTTGCTTATGAGATTGTCTTTGCTTCTCCAGTAGTACCTTACATGGATTGTTTGTAAGATGGGACGCAGGTGACTGTAGGATTGCTGTTTTGTGGGTTGTTGCTTTCAGGATCTGTTCCAGACAGTACACTGCATTTTTTTGTAGATCTTATTT
Source organism: Sepioteuthis lessoniana (assembly GCA_963585895.1). Lineage (NCBI taxonomy): Eukaryota > Metazoa > Mollusca > Cephalopoda > Myopsida > Loliginidae > Sepioteuthis > Sepioteuthis lessoniana. The sequence goes on from OY757923.1 coordinate 17,198,337, forward strand.
AGCTTTTTCTCTGAGTTTTCTTAGTGACTATGTGGTACATCCATATAGTAGTATGGACACAGCTACAGCTTGGAAAAAATCCAGTTTTATTTTATCAAATAGATTAGATTTCCATATGATCCAAAGCCTATCAATATCTTTCTATGCCTTTGCTAAGCATATGTTAATATCACTTTCAGTAGCTGAGATATTGCCGACCAAGCTATGTGAATGGGTCTACTAATTTTAGAGGCTTGAATATAGCTCCTTTTTGCTTAAAACACATGTATACTATTTTATCAGCATTTACATAGGGGCCAATGCTTCCTACTGTTTTCTCTTGGCTATACAATAGGAATTCTGCTTGGGCTGGTGTATTTGTAAGAAGTGCTAGGTCATCTGCATAGACTGCAGCTGTCATCATTTTTGTAGGATATTGTCTGCTTCTTGCCTTTTTTTAATATGAAACCATTTTCTTTTATTAGATCTATGGATGTTTGAAGTATGTAATTTTGCAGACTATGAACAAATTTAGTGCTAATGTATCTCCTTGCAAGACTCCAGCAACAATGTCAAAGAAGTCTGTCTCTATCAGGTGATCAAACCATTGTTTTTCCATTTTTGTAAACCAACAATTTCTTTTGGAAGACCATATGCAACAAATATTTGGTTCATATTTCTTCTATGTATGGAATGAAATGCCTTGGAGAAATCTTCAAAGAACTGTGCTACCTTAAGATTTTTGCTCATAATCCTTTGATGATTTAACGGATTGTCAGAATTTGTGAGGCTGTGGATTGATTCCTTCAAAAGCTATTCTGATTTTCTCAAGAATTTTCTAGATTTCAGGTTAGATACAATTGAGAAGCAGGGCATTATAAACTTTAGTAGCTACAACAGTTAGAGTTATGCATCTGTGGTTCTTAGTGATTTTAAGGTTGCCTTTCTTGGGGAAGAGAATGATGCAACCTTTCTTTTATTACTTTATTGAGTTTTGTTTATAGACTGTGTTGCATAATTAAAGAACTATGTCATTAAATTTTCTTGTCTTCTAAACTTCAAGGGGTATTTCATTGAAGCCTGAAATTTTTCTGTTTTTAATTTTTTTTCCATACTGCATGCTGCCTCTATAAACTTTCCTAGTTTGATATCTAGTTGGCCATTAATAATTTTTGGATTAGTTTGTCAGTGACTTCAGGAGGGATTTTGAGCAGATTCTTGAAAAGTTCTTTTCACTTGTGTATTCTTTTTTAGCTTGCAGCTTTTAATCTTACTCTTGAGTTGCTCCTCTTTCTACTCACTTCATTTACTATTTTTGATTGCCTATCTTCTACTGAATTTCTGATGTTTAAATTTAGTTTTGAATGTATTTAATTTGTTCTTTTTGGTATGTATTAGTTAGTTCTCTCTGGGTCTTCCTAAGTTTCTGCACATTGGAGTTTGTTGGGTTCTTTCTTTTTGAGTAAGTATTTTTTTTAAAGTTATCTCATTTCTTCATGACAACTAGTGACTCCTATGGACCCTACTTTTGGCTCTTGGTTTGATTGGTATGCACTCTGCTGCAGGGTCCATGTGCGTGGTAACAAAGTTTTCATATTTGTCATTCGTAGTATATGTTTCTCCTGAAAAGTGTCAAATTTATTTCTTAGAATTATCGTATATTTACTGCTTATATCACTGTTGGTAAGAGAGGACCAGTCATAATGTTTGGTTTTGACTGTTTGTTTCTTATTTCTGTGTGGACTCAGGCATATCTTTTTTCTAAAATGATTCTGTGATTGGAAGATACTCCTTTAAAAGAGGAGTATGCCTCACACTTCTTGCTTAGGAATATTTAATCTAGCTGCACTTTAGTATTATTTGGATTAGTGTAGGTCCAGAGTTTTCCCTGAAAGGTGATTACTTTTTATTATAGTTGTTTCTAACTTTAGAATGTAATACAAAGGGGTAGATATCACTAGTATTCTGATGATAACAAATTGTTTGATTCTTGCAAATGTAAAAAAGTCAATGCTATTTTAAACATATTGATCTTAAGCAAATTCTACATTATTTAAAAAAATAATTGCTTAAAATTAAATGCTGAAATAACCAAATTTATTGAGAATGTGTCTCATCAAAATCTTAAAAAGTTGACAAATATTTTATTGGATTGAGAATAGAGTTATTGAAAGAGAGAGAGAGAACAAATCTAAAAGTCTTGGGATTACATTTGATATTTGATGTGGAATTAACTTGGATGAGACATATAAACTTGACAATTGTGAAGATACATAGCAAGTTAAAATAATAAAACATGCATTTAGGTTTAAGAATTTCTTTAACTAGTCATTCAGATTGAATTTAACTAAAACTTACGCTCTCTCTCTCTCTCTCTCAACTATGGTAATGCTATTTTACAAATTTTAACTGTAAAACAAAATTAAAAAACTACAGAATATATGTGTTTATTTCACTATCAAAGTATATGAATATGACTGACTGATTGATTATAATGGCATGTCAACCATTCTAGATTTATTTTATGCCTAACAGTTTAGGCATTGCATTTATATTTATTTATATTTTTATTTTTTTGTGTTTTTAAGAGTTTTTTTTGCACATAGTCATAGTGAATACACCTGATTTTTAAGTAGATCTATTTGACCCATAGATGTGACCCTAACAAATGCTCCCACTTCAGGTCAGAGTGGACCTGGAAGTACTGGTAATGAAGAGGTATTCCACTCTCCCAAAATCTCCAAAACTAGAGCCTCACTATCAGATATAGTTTAATGTCATACTCAGGACACTTATTTTGCAGGAGCATCTTACTCCTTTGCAGAGAATACAATCAGCATATTCTAAGCCGTATCAACAGGGCATTATATAAATATAAGCACCTAAATTCCTTTCTTTAAAAAATTTAGACTTTAAACAGGAATAATAGGAGATTGCTTCACAGTCTTACTTGAATGTTTGATATAAAAATCATTTATTTGTGTAATTGTTTTAGAACTTGTAATGAAATTCATAATTATTTCACTAGATATGAATTTTATATAGATTCTTTTTTGCTTGAACCAAATTAAGAATATGTCTTATTTTATTTGTAGTCATAAAAATTCAACAAAATTTCAGGAATCATTAATATTTCTGTGCACTCATTCTGATAAGCTTCTCTTAATTTTCTTTTTCTCTCTTATAGTAAATAAAGACATTTTTTTCTTTCTTTTTCCTTTCTTGCCAGCTATTATACTACAAGGTTCCAAAATATGCCTTTATCAAATATAAAATGACTATGCCTAATTTATGATTTATTATGCAGTGCCATCATTTTGTTGAAATTCTTTCTGTTCCTCTGAGATTTCTATTCAATTTTCATCTCTCACTCTCACTGTTAGCATTTTGTATGTTTGTCAGTTTAAGCAGCATACTTGCAGCCAAGACGTCTTAAGTTTTATCCCAAGGGCCAAATTACTAGTGTCTGTTACTGGAAATTCTCACTAATGTCCAACCATAGCAAAAAGTTTTCTTACTCTTTACCCTCATTCTAAGACTATACATTGCAAAATCTATGATATACCTTCTAATTGCCCTTGTCTTACATCAATAAATCATTATTTACCAATCACAACATATATACATCCTACTTTTAAACATCAAACATTGCTATTACATTCAGAACTGGCAACCAATTCTTGATATATGTCTTCATAAAACTTGCATTGATCACACTTAATTGAAATCTCTAAACCAAAATAAAGCAATACTCAGAACTTTATTGAAGACGTTATTGGTATAATGTCTGGCTTATTTTTACTTAGATTAACTATTTTGAATGACTTGGACATGCCTCTTTTATTCTTTTAATTTTTAGTTATCCTATAGATCATTAGATAATGATATTTTTGTTGTTATCATTATTATTTCACTCCTTGTGAGTTTTTCATACCAGCATTAGCTGGAGTCTAAGTGATAGCAAGTCTCTCAAGTACTCTTTTCAGAATTCACACCAATCTTAACAATGCTTTGGTCTCAATTCTTCTTCTGATTTTCAATTCCTCCAGTCTCCTTTCCAGGTCTTTGGGGACCATTCCAAGGGTATCAATGTCACCCTCTTGTTTCACATTTTTTTAGTTTTCTAGCTAGGTCAAAGTATTTGTCTATTTTTTTGCTTTCTTTTATTTTCACTCTGTGGTCCACCAGAACAGAAGAATCAACTCTATGGCAAGTTATTTTTTCTTGTTAATTAATACTGGGTCAAGATTTTTGACTGGGACTAAGTGATTTATTTGTATCTCAAAATCTCAGAGAATTCTTCTCCCAACCAGACATGCCTAGTTTTGAATACCTTTTGTGCTAGTTTGCTGCATTCATTTATTGTGTGATTAATCATTTCATCTCTGTCTCCATATAACCTACATTTGCTATTCTGTAGCATATTACCAATTTTCACTTGAACATAATTGGTCCTTATGGCATTGCTTTGTGCTGTTATTAAAAGAGATTCTGTTTTTCTCTTCAGATTTCACTTTCTTTGCTATCCCCAGGTCTTCTCATATGTAATTTCACCAGTTGGTCTCTCAAAGTATCCATACAGTTGTTTTTTTCCACCATATTTGTTTTCTAGTTTTTATTGATTATTTTTTTAACCTTATGTTGCCATTGCTGTTACTGGCTCCTGTAATTAGTCTTTCTTTGCTCTTTTTAATATAGCCCTCAAATCCTGGTATTGATGCATCTATGCAATCCTCAATGCTAATGAGTCTGTTTCTTCCTTTTCTTGACACATATAGTTCAACCGGGGCATTAGACTAGTGGATAGTGTGCTTGCCAATGGTCCAGAAGACCGGGGTTCAATCCCAGGTCAAGTCATACCAAAGACTTGATGCAGCCTTGCTTAACACTCAGCATTATAAAGTATGGATTGAGGGTAAAGTGCAGCAATCCAGGGAATGGAGTAGTGCCCCCCCTACACTTCGGTGTTGTAGCTATTTAAAAGGGAGCCTTTGTGTCACCTTTGACTATGGTTGCCAACTTTAGTTACTTATAGTCCATCTATGACATCTCTCAGATGTAAGGCCCTCTGCATAGTCATTATTATTATAATTATTCATGATACTTGCGTGAGACAACAGATTTGCAATATTTGCATACATGCTAGTTTCTGGAATAAACTCCAGAAACTGAAGCCACATCCAGCATATAGTTCAGAACTACCTCCCTCAGGTTATTACTTGTTCTGATCCATGGCCCACTTCCTGGGTTCATGATGCTTTAACAACCTAGAGGAAGTGGAAGCTTCAGTAAGAGGTTCTTCACCTTGAAAAACAAGAACTGCTATTAGTGGTGTGAAAAGAGTACTGATACAGAATTAATCCAGTAGCTCAGACTGTTTGCACCTCCCCAGGCAAATGACTTTTTACAACTGACCAAATTTGTGTGTGTCTTAAGTAGTGCCCACTAAAATACCAAGCCTGCCTCTGATTTTCTGAAACAGTCTTATTTAAATTAAACCAACCTACAATTTATTATGAGAAGGTCTCAGGTCCAATTCCTGATAAGTCAAAAGTTAACCAGGTAGGATTAAAGAACTGTCAGAAAGGTGGCTTCAGATGGTGCAACATGATAGCCTCTACTTTGTATGCCAGGCTGCTTTTGTTATAACTTGAAAAATAAAGCAAATAAGTTTCCAAAATATTGCAGAACTTTTAACTCACCCAGTAATAATCATAATAATGATGATGATGGATCACCCAATCCACACCTGAAGATCAAACCTTGTTAGAGTTAACTAGAAGAAAATAATTAATCAGCTAAAGAACTTTGGTGTCCAGTAGACCCAAGAGTGAAATTAAAAGAAAGTAAAAAATTAAATAAATATCTGGACCTTGAGAGAGAACTGAAAAATCTATAGTTGATGAAGATGACAGTGATACCAATTACAGTTTGGAACAATCCTAAAGAACAGAGAAAAGAGACTGGGGTAACTGGGGAAAGATTAAGGCCAACCAGAATTCAGCCCTATTTAGATGGCCTAGAATAACAAGGGAGTTACAAAATAATAAAGCAATATGAAATGCAAAATAAGACAATATTAATTGAATACATATCCATTTCACACATGATCAATAATAAATTATGGTAAAGATGGTGTTAAGTATAGATATAAACAATACTATCAGTGGATCTTAGAATACACCAACTGTAGCTCCTAAAGGCGAATATGTAGTGTGCCAAGTATGATATTAACAGCATCCATTAATGAGATTTCAGTTCTAGAGCTCTAGGGAGTGTGGAGTCATCCCATCCATTATCATTATTCTCAGGTCCACTCTGGCAATACCTGTTGAATCTGTTTAAAGATTATCAATCTTTGATAGGAATCCTTGAAACCATATATAACTTTATGCAAATTATTTAAGGTTAATAAGCTGTGAAAAAAATGTGGATGTAAAAGCTGAAAGGTCATTTTATAATTATTAATTTTGTTTGTTGTTATGGTCACAACACTTCAACTGTTTTACCCTCCACTCTTCTTCAGGTCTATGTTATAGTCTGTAACCTTGGGGGAATTTCAAACCAAACCCTTTATTCAATCCAATGAAGTAGATTTCTTCTCATTCAGTTGTCTATGCTCAGAAGATAATGTGTTAGCAGTTAATTATTCCTAGTTAATTTTTCCTCGAGATGTTGCTTGTTTATCTCTTTAACTAAATCAGAGTATATAACATTTTTAAAGTAGCCAACCCAGGAATAATGGAGGGGTTCATGGCAAAATGGTTATCATCATAGAAAATGGACCCAACACCCCAAGTTCAAATACTGGATAAAGCTATTTGCATTCCACTTTCAATCAATTCCATTGGGAAAGGTATGAATCAATTTTTTCTCCTCCACCACCTACATTGATGAGTAAATAGTAAAACAAAGAGTGCTTTTTAGCCTTGATATAGCAATCAGTTTAGGAGAAGAGAAACCCTGAATTCAAACCAACAGTACTCTGCTAAAAAGTGCCCTTGTGTCACATCCTACCTATTGCAGAAGAATTAAGTAAATAATACCCAACCCAGAGATTGAATTCATGACAACTTTGTAATTAGATGCACTTTAAGTAATATGTTATCTACTAGACTATAAACTCTTTAGATAATCTGGTGGTGTTAATTTGGAGACTTAAACCTAATATCATTTGTCTATCTCTCGCAATGAACCAGGGTAATGCAACAAAATACATGTCTCTAATAACAACTAAGATGAAGACACACCTGACTACAGCAGTGTATGATGATTATATCAACTAGTCTTCAGTAAATACAAAGGAAGTTTTTTAAAGTTGTACATCACAGAAATATATCAAAAGTGCGTATCTATTAATATCATATAAGATGTTATCCATTTCTCCAGACACAAAAGAGTTTTTTCTCCTAACAAATATCCTTTTTATTTTACTTTTTTAGATATTGACAAAAAATGCTGATTTAAAAAAATAAATAAATAAAGGAAATACTTTATGTTGAATGATAATGGAAAGTGTGACATTATGCTGGAAGTTGTTCCTTTGATAGTAAAACATACTTTTAACTTTCATTTTCTTGAAAAGAAACAAAATAAAATAAAAAAATACAGGCAGTGTTTATATTTCTTTGCACTGTCTAGCTAAGAAGAATTTGCTTGTTTATCTATTTATGTAAGTTTTAAATATTTTTTCCTGTATATATTATTTAAAAGGGATCATCTCGTGTATTATTTCTTGTATGTTATAATATTTGATCTCAAACTGAAGAGGCATGAAAAAAATCTGATTTTGTATCTATTTTAGAATAATACAGAAAAAAATAACAAATTTTTATTGATTCTTTGTTAGCACAAGAACATCAAAATCTTCTTAGAGAATAACACAATTTCCAATCTAACTTGAAACTAAAAGTAAGGTCAATATTCATGCTCACCAATATGAGATAATTATCAAATGCTAATTATAGTATACTTCCTCTTCTTTATTCATTTGCACTTAATCATGTAAACTTTATAAATATGATAAGACTCAGCATTAAGTGGCTTTTAATTAAGAGAAAATAAAACAAAATGTAAATTTTTTGATTATTCTGAAACTAGGGGTTTTACTTCACAAAAAAACCCATTTAAGTCCTTTATCATGTATAGTTTACCATCATGAACCCTATTAGTGTTGCTGGGTTATTAGTGGGGTTAGAACACACTGACTACATTCTCTACAGAAGGGTATCCTCCACAAAAAAGAGTGTTTTTGATATGACATTAAACTTCAGCAATAAAGCTCCAGTTCTGTGAATATAAGATGAAGGTGTGTACACAGCTGAGCAACATATAATAAAGGGATGATGACTTAATGTCTAGACTGTAGTTTAGACGTGTGTATAGCTGAACAACTTATATAATTAAGTGAAGATCACTAGATATCTTGACTGTAGTCTAGACAAGTCAGTGCTATTTTTTTAAATCATGAAGCTAATATTGATACTTTTTGAATGAAGTGTTTTTAGTGAAACAAAGGATTGTTTGAGTTCAGTACCCTCCATGTTCACCTGACCTGACCTAGCTCTGTGCAACTTCTTAAAAATTTACGTCTAGAATAAGATTTATATGTGAAGGAGATTAAAAGAAATATGAATGCGCAACTTCATATTATATTAAAAAAATAAGTTTCAGAAGTGCTTTGATGAATGGAAAATTTGTTGGAATAGGTATGTTGAATACCAAGAAAACTATTTCAAAGAAAATTAATGTTTCATTTATTGTTTATCTCTTGCTAAATGTAGCTTTTGTCTTGATACTTTTGGAGTGCACCTCATATCTGCTTGTGCATAGCTAAAATATTTGCCAGTATTACAAGATGCACATTTAATTTGTAGAATATTCCTGCTAGTGTTACACTGTATACAATATGCTGGTAGTATTTCTAAGGGCCTGCCTTTCAATCTTACTTGGACAGCCATTAGATTTGGATGAATTGTTGTGAGTAGGAGCTCTCACCAAACAAATATGGTCATAAACCAAATGTTTTATATGCCAGAAACTACAGTAAATTATTTTATGAATGTCATGTGTTTTTTTTTTATCAATTTTTGCTTTAATATAATTGGTCCTTATAAAGTTGTTTTATGCTGTTATTAGAAGAATTTTAGTTTCCCTCTAGAGTTTTCCTGTTTGTAGCCATATCCAGATTTTCTCATATGCAATTTTGTCAATTTGTTACTTGAAATCTCTATTCATTTGTTTCTCTTCCTGTTTCTTTTTCCTAGTTTTTGTTGCTTTTCTGTCTGGTCTTAGGTTGCCAATACTGTTACTGACTGCTGTGGTTAATCTCCCTTTGTTCTTTTTAATGTAATCTTTAAGTCTTTGTACTGATGCATCTATGCAATCTTCCATACTAGTGTCTCCTCTTTCTCCTTCTTTTCTTGATTTGTATATCTCTTGGGTGTAAGGCTTTTGCATATTCATCAACTATCTTTTTGTCTGGTCCATTTATTTGAGTTCCTCCCGTGTCCATTTTAAGAATGGTCCTGAGTATCTGACAAAGGGACCTGCCCAGATATTTATCCTTTTGATGAGATTTCTGCTGCAGAGCTTGGTTTTCAGATTTTTTTTTTCATTTGTCTTAGGTACTCTTATTTTTTCTTTCATCTCCACTTGTTGCCAATATTCTTAAGTACATAAAATTTTCCTTCTTTCCAAGAGTTTTGATTCTTTCTTGATTTGGCAGTTCTATTGCTTCTATTGTTTCTCTTTTTCCTCTTCTCAATATGAACATGGCACATTTTTCTATAACAAGTTCTATTCCCATATCCTAGATTTATATTGTTATGGTTTGTATAAGAGTCTCCAATTTTTTTTCATTTTTTCAAATTGGTTGATGTCATCCATGTAAATAAAGTGGTTAATCTTTCCATGTGATTTTGTAAATTTGTATCCCCCACCACACTTCCTAAGTATTTGATTTACTGGCATCATTGCTATTATAAATAATAATGATGAAAGTGCGTCTTCCTGTGAGATGCCTCTGAGTATTTTCACTTTTGCCAAAGTTTTTCCTCCTTCTGTTAATTCCACTTTCTAGTTTTTTATGGCTTCCATGATGAACTCTATGACATTGTCAGATATCTTGCACATTTCCAGACATTCTATTATCTAAATTAGCAGGACCATATCATTGGCCTTTTTATAGTCAATCCATGGCTACATTTTTCCTCCTAGTTTTGCTATCCTTGAGGATGTGCTGATCTATGACTAGAAGGTCTCCTGTTCCTCTTCCTCTCTAGCGTCCTTTCTGTTTTTCAGGAAATAGTCCATGGCATACAAGAGAGTAGCAGAGTTCTTCTTCAATCTGTGCAGTTAGTATTTTCCACATATATATATTTTTTTTGGTGTCTTCATGGATCAGGGTAGTTTTTTCCTTAGTTGTCCTTCCAGGTATATTTGCTTCTTTTTGGCATCTACTCAGTTGAAGAGCCACTCTGTCATAGATGCCCATGAATTTCTAAAACCAGAATCCATGAAGGTCATCGTGGTTTGACGTTTTCCAATTTGGTACTTTCTTGAGTGTTGCTTTAAGTAATTCCAGGTGTATGTCCACCTTAGGGTTTTCTTTGAGTCCTTGTAATTCTTTTTTCATGTTATTTATCTATCTGGTCTTTCTGCTATCTTTCTGTTCCAACATTTTACTCCAAAATTGTTTTGCTTCCTTTGTACCAGGTTGTTGGTTTGAAATTTTAGATAGAACTTACTTTCGTTGTTTTCTAAGGTCCTGTTTTATTTGTATTGTTTGACTCTGTCTTGTTATTCTTTTAATTTCTCTCCTTGCACCCATATCTTTTGGTTTATCTCTTCATGTTGTATTGTCAGACTTATCTACTTTTGTGTTTTGGCGTTTTCATCTCAAAATATCCTTATGTTGTTTTCCTTCCTTAGAACTTTCGTTTGCTGTAGTAGTTTCTTTGTCCTTCTAGTGTAATTTCCCATCCATGTTTTATATTTCTGTTTGGGTTCCCTTAGGGAATACTGATTTTATCACGGACTAGTTTCACTTCTGCAAAGGTTAGCTCATTTAGTTCAGTGATGTTGCTTGTTGGGATGTTTGTTGATAATTTGTTTACTTTTTCAGTTTCTACCTTCACTTTTTTCCTGTCAATAAGGTTTTGATTAAACATATTAAATTTAGTGCATTCTGTCCAAATTTCTATCATTCTTTTTCTATGCCCACTTTGTGCAGGATTGCTCTTAAAATAATAGTGTAGTACATTTTTGTTGTCTTCTCTAGTCCATTTTTTCCATCAATGTCTCATAGTTTACTAGTTGCTTTCATTGATTCTGTGTACCTGAAATTAGAACAGCCAACATTCACAGGATTCTAACTGGGTTCCTCATGTTGGCAAACAAGGGAGCACCTGGCAATCATGACACTCAGATCTATAACTAGAGTCCCAAATTGATCTGAATAAGACCTTTTTCATGGGTAATGTAATTAGGCTATACCAGGTCCAAGTGTTGATTATTATCTGAGCTCCTGTCACAGACATGAGTTGGTACTCTTACAAGAAAGAGGACACTTCAGTGATCCACAAAGAAAAATAATTTAAAACACTCCAATTTTAATCTTACTAAGTTTTAACTTTGTAAAAGTCCAACTATCACCGTTGTTGAAATTTTTGGGGTTTAAATCTTCAGTTGTTACTTAAGCTGCTGTTGCCTTGTGCTTAGATTGGTTTATAAGTGATGCTACTGTTTACTTGTTTAAACCCAAACCATTTTGTGGCATTCCACAGTGCCCAATCTTAACTTACTGTTTGATTTATATTCCAGACTAATTTGACCATCCCTATCAGTCACCTTTTGCTTTACAGCTTTTTCTCAAAAAAGTTTAATTCACATGATTTGAGGAGAAGAGAAAAGTGTAACTACTAAAATCTCTTTGCTTTTCATGTTCTTTTACTACTTATCAAATTTTTCAACTTTTTGGGGGAGGTGGAGGTTTTCTAATATATATATATATATATATATATATATATATATATCACACTAAATTTTACTACGATAATGTAGCAAACAATTTTTTCTTCTAGCATATCAACAAAGATAACAAATTTTAAGAGTCGAGGCATAAGGTTACCTTAGTATTGACTTATTTTTGATTTTTCTCCTATTGTTTCACTTATATTCTAAACTAATTTAAACATCCCCATCTATCGCATTTTGTTTAATTGCTTTTTGTCAAAAAATATCCAATAAAGTGATTTGGGTAAGAGGAAAGTGTTAATACTATCATTTCTTTGCTCTTTATGTTCTTTTGCTACTCACCAAATCTTCCAACTTTTCTTTTTTTTAAGGGGGTATTATTTTACACTTTTGAGAGTTTTTCACACTAGTGTTAGCTGATGGTTTCTCACTGGAGTTTGAGTGACAGCAAGTCTCCTCAAATCTCCTGGATTTTTCTCAGTATTCTGGCTAATCTTAATAATGCTATCATTTAGATGGTCTCCACCCATCCTCTTATTTCTGACTGTACCAAGCACACCAATTACAATTGGTATCACTATCACTTTCATATTCCGAGGGGGTATCTTTATTATTATTTTTATTATGATACTACAATTCTTTGTGGTTTGTTCACTCTTGTTTTAACTGGTGGTTTTTCACTAAAGTCTGAGTGACAGCCAGTCTTCACAGGTTTCCAGCAGTCTTCTAAGTATTCTATCCGATTTTAAAAGTTCAGTGGTCTGGATGGTCTCAGTTCTTTTTCTGATCTTCAGTTCTCTCATTCTCTTTTCCAGATCTCAATTCTCTTGTCTGATCCAATCTATATTTTCTCTCTCTTTTACTAATACTATTACAACAACTACTACTATTATTATTATTAATAATCCTCTCTATGCTGACTGGCACTTGAGGTGATAGCAAGATATATGCACCAAACTCTATTTGCTGGTCTGGAGGCCATTTCAAGGATCACTGCTTTGTATCTCAACTATGATTATTGTTCTGCACTGTATCTGTTTTCATCATCCTTGCTGTCTCTTTCCTTGGAGCATTCAGTGTAAAGCTGTGCTGGATAGACAATTGAATGGTATGTAACAAATATATCCCAACCATCTCCATCAGAGCCTCTAGATTATCTATTATATGGTCACCACTCCTGTCTTTCTCAGGAGATTATCAATGAATATTATGTTTGGCCAGAAGATCTTAAGAATATACTAAAGAAACTTGGTTTGGAAAGAACTCCAACTTTTCCTCAATGGCAACCTCAGTTGTCTTCCAGTATTCTGAACCATACTGGAGAAAACTGAGGCCAATGCTCTTTAAAATCCTTTACAGATATAGATATGGACAAATATTTCTTAGTGTTTGTTTGTATCTATGTTTTTATTTACTAAGCTTTGCTTCATCTGACACAAAGCCTCAGGTTGCTTACAGTACCTGCTATTTCTAAGTGGTTACCCATCTAAGTACTGAAAAGGCTCTTTGCTGTTTAACTTCTGTGATCTTATTTACTAAGTTTTGCTTAGTATGACACACAGGCCTTTGGTTACTTATAGTATCTACTGTTATTAAGTAGTCCCCTATCTAAGTACTGCCCAGGCTCATCAATGCCTAACTTTGGTGATCTAACAGAATCAAATGCTTTCAACATGACTTGAACATAAGTCTTCATTTCTATTTATGTTATTGGGCGTTAAATTAGATTAATCTCTCCAATATCTTGCAACTTATATTTAATTATGGACACTACTTAAAATAATCAAAATGAGATTCTCTCCTTTATCTATTCTTTTGGACTATGGAGAATATAGAAATCAAATTGTATTCAAAGAAATAAAAAATGATTCCATGAAAGAAAGTTCATTAATTAAAAGGAATTAACAAAGACGAGGGAAGAAATCCTTTGAGGAAATATATGTTCAGAAAGACATACTTAGAAAAGGCATACAAAAAATATGAATATGTAGTCGTCTGAAAATAAGTATACTCTTATATCTACTCATGCAATTTAATTTTTGGTTCCAGAGGTGTTACTGTTTTATTTTTGGTTATAGAGTTTGTAAAACTTGGTCATAGATAATTCTTAATAATACCCATTTTGATTGTATAATATTCTACTGGACAAAAACAATATTCTGATAGCTTTGGTGCTGAAGAAAATTTGCTTTTTATAACAGATTGTTATGGATAAACTAGTTTATTTAAGATAATACTAATTTTACATAGCAAGAAGAATCATCTTAATTCAGTGCAGCATAAATTATATAATTAAATAGATACAATACATTTACAATGCCCCATGTGAGGCTTGCTTCCTGCAGAGCACCCACTTTAAACTGAATTTGTGTCACATTCCAGCATTGTGTGGTTTGGATAAATACCATATATTATTCAGCAAAACCAGTTAATATTCTTTGACTTATGGTCAAGTCATGTTGAAGTCTTGCTATAGATTTGCATCTCTATCTAATGATTTGTGTGTACATTTTCATTACCTTAGCTTGGTTCACATCTTTGTTTATGGAAAGTACCTGAAAAAGCAAAGAAAAAGTTTTATCAAGAAAATTATCAATTTATAATGATAAATGTACAGTAAAGTATTGTTCTTAGCTAAAAGACAAATTACATTGCAGAATAACACAATGGGTCATAGAATTTAAAAGAAAAAGTGTCATGATAATTTTGCTAAATTCATCTGACCTACAAATTCGACTTTTTAAACACCTGGTACAAGCATCTATTTTCTTATTCTACTGCTTACTGTTATAAGAAACAAGTTTCACTTATTTCCATGTTTGCACTGTTTACTCTAACATTCTGACCAAGGATTACATATTTTAGACCACTATTATGATGACAAAACAATTTAAAAAGACCTCCAAGTTTCTCTAGTCTTTTACTCTTTATCTTATTCAAAACAATTTTTTAGAATATAAAACTAATTCCTGCCAGAAAAATTTGTCAGCATTTCTTTAACATTTAATTATAAAATATGAGGTTATATCTCTTGAGAGAAAAAGAGATAATTTTAAAATGTTGGCAATCCTTGTCAAACTTATATACATACCTAATGATACTAGAGCACTTGCAATGGCCAATCCAGATTGGTTACTAGGAGTGTAATCCTCATCTCCACATGGAAGTTGGACTAATAAAGATAGCACTGCAGCCTTCTGGCCATTCAATGGTTCTAATGCAATTGGGCTGGGTTTATTGTTCACCTAAAATACAAAATAATAATTTCAAGTTTTTTGTATAGAATTTATTAAAACAAAAACTTTCTGTACCAACAAAAAGCAATTAGTAACCACAAAAGAAATGTTTAATGCTGTATTTCATGAACCATGATAATCCTACATCAGATTTAATTTTTAATGTTAAATAGCAAGGATATCAGTATTGAAATAAGTTTATATGCACCAACAATACTATATACATGCACCAACAATACTATATACATGCATTTGTATATGACTGGTATATTTTAAAAAGTTTTTGCAGTTTATTTGTTTCACCTTTGCTGTGTACACCATTTTGTTTATGTGGACTACCTGAACAGACAAAGAAAAAAGTTATATAAATAAAATTATCAAAGTTGAATGTTCAATCAAACTAAAGAACATAATTTAATTTTCAAAATAACACAGCAAAATAGACTTGATCATAGATGAGAGAAGAAGAAAGGGCCATGAAAATTTTCTTTAATTCATCTCCCCTCCTCAACTAACAAACTGTACATTTCATTTACAGTTAAGTTATGTTGAAAACACCAGTTCCTTACCAGATTGAAGTTAAGCAGCTATGAATTTCCTCAGTACTTAGATGGGTAACCACTTAGTTATAGCATGTTGTGTAATGAGATCAGCATACCAGACTAAGTAAAACTAAGTTGAAAGTTTTTTGGGGTTTTTTATTTAAAAGGTATGTAGAAATGATCAGTAAGAGATGTTCTTTTATTTTGCAGAATATTTTGACAACTTGTATTCAAAACATAAATTAAAAATATTATTCTTGAGTTTGTTTTTTTAATGAGCTTATACCCACTTCTCACTTTCAGAAGAATGGATATAAAAAAAGACAATAATTTTTATTGTATTTTAAGTCACATAAAAAGTTATGGGTCACTGCTCAACCAACTAACTGACATTGATATGAACAACAAATATTTAGCTAGTTTAGACATCAAATCCTGATATACCAATATACCTGTTCATAACTGCATTGAACATCTACACAATTACCTTCAAAAATCTAATACCACATTTCCTCTTCCTATCTCTAAACTAATTAAAATTTGTACCTTATGCACTTCACACTACTACTTCCGATACAACAACAAAATTTATTAACAAAAATTTGGTTTGCGAACGGGGTCTCCACTTAGCAGATTTCTTGCATGCATTTATCTAGAATTCTTAGAATATGGCCCCTTTAAATATATAATACCCAACCTGCACATTACTTCAGATACATCGACGACACACTACTTATCTATTCACAAGATCTTGATTTACATAGCATCACTGACTGACTGAACAATGTCAAACCTTCTATAAAGTTCACATATGAACTTGAATACAACAGGACCTTAACTTTTCTGGACATTTTACTTATTAGGAATATTAACAAACTAGAATTCAAGGTTTACCATAAACCTACCTGTAAAAACGACCTCATTCACTTTTATTCACACCATAACAACAAAACTAAAAGAGGTATCATCATAGGTTTTTACCTCAGAGCTCTACGTATTTGCTCCTTGAAATATTTAAATGATGAATTCATCCACATAGAAAACTCCTTCCTTAACTTTCAGTACCCAAAATCCTTTATACACTTTGCTAAATCTAAAGCCCTCAAAATCCACAATAAGAATCAACCTCAAACTAATGCCCACTCAATATCTGATAAAACTAATTCCCCCATAGATACATAACTTTTCCAAACAATTCTTCCTCTCACAGCATAACAAACAACTTAAATAAACTCAATATCAAAACTACTTCTTTACCTTCTAAAACGATCTGCGAATCAGTACACTCTAGACCTCAACATAACATATTTTCAGATGCCGGTGTTTATTGTATCCCTTGTAAGGATTGTAAACTTAAATACACCAGCGAAACATTTCAGAACCTTCACATTCACTTGAAAGAACACAAAAGAAACATAAGAATTGGTAACTCAAACAATGCATTATTCCTACACATTTAATCACAATCTAATCACAACTTCAACTTTAATTCTGCTAAGATACTCATTTATATCCATAATAAAAGTCTAAGATGAATTTTCAAAGCTGCTGCAATCTCATTCTTTAATTCCCTAAATACTCATCCTGACTTTTATAATATTTCTCCTTACTTGAGCAGATCCATTTTAAATAGTTACAATATATTCCATCTTTAGTTAATATTTTCTACAATATATCATAATTTTTATGCTTTCTATTTTTCTTTTTCTTTTTCTTCCTTTTGACTCGAAATCTTTCTCGATAAACAAACATAACATAAATTCTATACAATATTCCTAATAAGTCAAATGACATAATTTAAAACAACAAACGCTGATTCACCAATTAAATGGCCAACTTTTTCTTATTAAACAAATTTTCCCCTAGGTTTTTGTATTTTGCATTTTTAAACATCTATCGTTGACTTAATATCGCTGATATCATCCTTCATGGTCCTAATGATGGTTCAGTAGAACCAAAACACTATAGTATCGACTTCTCAATCATATTTACCAACCCCTCCGCTCAGGCAGGATGTGACACGAGGTCAATTTTTAAGCGAAGTTTAACAGGTTTGAATTCAGTTTTCCTTCTCCTAGACTAGTTGCCTCACCAAAGCTGAAGAACCTAGTCTGTCCTACTATTTACCCATAGCTGGAGGGAGAATAATTGGATTCATACCTTTCCCAAGGGTATTAGTGCGATGTGAAATGCAATTAGTCTCGGCCAGGATTTGAACTCGTGTCGCCGTGTCCATTTCCTAAGACGGTAACCATTACACCACGGGCACCTCCAGTTGACTTCTCAATAAATCTCACCTTCCACTTGGATTACCTTATCAATTTTTATATTATCATCGTCATCATTTTGTACCGCCAGCACAGATATCCCTGACCCTCTCTCGCCTCTCCTCCCTATCGTTCATTGCTTCTGGCAGGTCCTCAGGGCTACATCCCATATCCTCGCAGAGCTGCTGTATGTAGGTTTGAGCTGGTCATCCTGCTTTTGTTCAGCCATATGATGGAGTCCATAGGACAACATCACTTATGAGCTCATCCCTGCTTCTCCAGCATGTCTGGTTTGTCTAACTTTGATAGTTTTCATAATGGGTGGTAGGTGACTGTACATTTGGGGCTTTGTGGGGTGTTGCCACCAGGACTTGTTCAAAATTGCTGACAGCATTCTCGTGTAGTTGTCGTCAAGCTTTTTCTCCATCCATTTAGTTAGCGTCCATGTAGTGCATCCATATAGTAGTATAGACACGACCGCTGCTTGGTAGAAATTGCATTTCATTTTATCGGTCAGTTTTGATTTCCATATGTCTGATAATTTATCGATAGCTGTCCATGCCTTTGTTAGCTACATGTCGATGTCGGCCTCGGTTGATGAGACACTGCTTCCTAGGTAGGTGAACTTGTCTATAAGTTTTAGAGAGCTACCGCCTAGTGTGGAAATGTTGCCTGTTTGATTAAAGCACATGTATTCCATTTTGTGTGCATTGATATGGAAGCCAATACCTGCGGCAGCTTGTTCCAGACTATGCAGTAGTGTTTTGGCTTGGGCAGAATCACTATGTCATCGGTGTAGTCGGCATCAGTCATTGCTTTTGCAGGGTACCTTCTGCTTCTTTTCTTTGTCAGCTCAAAGCCATTTTCTTTGATTTTATCAATCGATGTTCTAAGCACATGGTCTAGACAGATGATAAAGTGGTATGGGGCTTGTGTGTCTCCTTGCAGTACTCCTGCTACAATGTCAAAGTAGTCTGTGTCCCCATCTGGAGAACATACTTTCACTTTGGTGTTTCTATAGAGAATCGTTATTGCTGCAACAGTCTCTTTTGGTATGCTGTATGCTAGTAGAATTTGTTCCATCTTCTCTCTGTGAATGGAATCAAAGGCCTAGGTAAAGTCAACTAATAGTATTGTCACCTGTAGGTCTTTTGCCTGTATGCCTTCAAGAATTCTACGGATAGTCAATATTTGTGAGGTTGTAGATCTATCTCTTTGGAAGCCATTTTGGTTTTTCCTACGAATGTTGTCAATTTTGGGTTCTATGTGGTTTCATAGTAGGGCATTGTATATTTTGGCCGCTATGGATGTAAGTGTCATACCTCAGTAGTTCTTGGCTAATCCGAGGTCACCTTTTTTAGGGAAAGGGAGGATGCATCCCTTCATCCATCTGTCTATGGTATTTTGATTATAAACTGCGTTACAGTGTC
Source organism: Sepioteuthis lessoniana (assembly GCA_963585895.1). Lineage (NCBI taxonomy): Eukaryota > Metazoa > Mollusca > Cephalopoda > Myopsida > Loliginidae > Sepioteuthis > Sepioteuthis lessoniana. Next base: position 17,217,767 of record OY757923.1, read on the forward strand.
AGAGTAGTATGTCATCGAATTGTCTGGTCTTCCATACTTCTGGGGGAATTTCATCAAGCCCTGCGGCTTTCCTATTTTTAATTTTTCTGAGTACTGAGTCGAGTTCTTCTAGAGTAAACTGTCCTAGTTTAATGTCTAATTGCTTACTAACAATTCTGGTGATTGGTTCATGTGTAACTTTCGGTGGGTTTCCTAGTAGATTCTCAAAATGCTGTTTCCACAGTTTTATTCTTTTTTGTTGGTTTGTAGCTTTCAATTTAGCTTTGGCTGTGCTCTTCCTTTCACTCACTTCATTTATCATTTGCCACGCTATCCTAGATTGCCTATCTTCCACTGAGTCTAAGATTAGAGAAGAAGAATTTATATATATATATATATATATATACATATATATGTATGTATATACAAGATCATTAAATAATTTTCCAGACTTTTTTTGTATGGGCACTTTTATTGATAGTACAAACATGAAACTCTAGTCCCCTTCGAAGTAATCTCCTCTGGCTTCAATGCACTTGTACTGTTCCAACAACTTCTGGAAGGCCCCATAAAAGTCCTCTTGTGTGAGCGTGTCAATGACCTTCGTCACAGCCTCTTTCATCTCCTCAATTGTCTCATAACGACAGCCTCTGAGCTTAGGAAATAACCAAAAGTCACAGGGAGCAAGGTCTGGACTATAGAGAGGCTGAGGAGCTGTCTTGATGCCCATCTTGCTCAAATAGTTTGTGACAAGGATGGAGTTGTGGACTGGTGCATTGTCCTGGTGGAAATGCCACTGACCCGATTTGAAGAGTGCTGGCTTATTCCAATGGAATCTCTTCCTGAACTCTCTTCAAACATAGTAACCCTAACCCTGGCCCTAACCCTTTGGCCAATCAACTCTGGTGTACTGACTTCCGTACTTCTCCCACACCTCTCATCATCCCTCACAGACTCGCTGCCTTCCTTGAATCTCTTATGCCACTCAAAAACTGATGCTCGATTAATGCAAGATGGTTGAAAAGCAGTCTGAAGCATTCCATATGTTTCTGTGGCATTTTTTCCAAGTTTAAAAAAGAATTTTATTGCATATCGTTCTTCTAAAGTATCCTCACATCCTGATTGCATTTTTGAAATCCACCAGTTTTGACAATCAGGCATTAGTAGGGTGTATTCCAATTGCTGCTGTAGCTGTTCATTTGAACCTAAAATCATAAAAATTGGTCCGTCATCTCATAAGATGTATAATAATAATTATGCTGAATTTTCAAGAGTCTACAACTATTTTAAATGCCAATACAAAAAATGTCTGGAAACTTATTGAAGGCACCACATATATATACATATATATAGTTATATATAAATATATATACATGTATATGTATAGATAGATATATTTACATATGTATAGATATATATATATAGGTATATATAAGTGTATTTATATATATGTAGATATATAGATATATATGCATACATAGATATATATTTATATGTAGATATATGGGTATTTTTTTATTCATATCCATATGTGTGTGTGGATATATATATGCATGTACTTTTAAATATATGTGTTTGTGCATATATATGTATATTTTTATTATATATATGTTGAGCATCTTTAAATAAGTTTGCCAATTTTTCCTAACAAGTTGGCAATTCGAAACAGTTTATAATTGCATTTTTTTAAAGAGATCAAATGTTATAGGCTCTTTGATGTCCCAGAACATGCTTATCATGACCTTTTTTACTCACCACTGTACCAAAAAAATTTTTTAACAGAGATTCAGTTGACTGAATTTATGACCCAATTCATAGTGTCAAATTCATGTTTAACCTGTCTGTGAACATTTTTTTGTCTGGAACATGCTTCCCCATACATATCAGATATTGTTCTGTAAATTTCACATGAAAAACTATACCACCAAGTGGCAGGCACTTGAGATTGGCATCATGATGGGCTGTGTGATTTCCCCACTTCTTTTCGTTCTAGCCATGGAACTCATTTTACGAGGTGCAGCAAATACGTCGGAAGGAGTAATGAAAAATGATCATCTGACTCTTCCTCCTTGTAGAGCTTTTATGGACGACATCACCATTCTCGTCCCATCCCAAATCTCTGCTGAATGTTTACTACAAAGGTATTATGACCTTTTCACATGGGCGAGAATGAAGGCTAAGCCAAAGAAAAGTCGAAGCCTATCGTTAGTCGGAGGATCTGTCAGGGAGATCCATTTCAAAATTGGGGGTGATAAGATCCCAACAGTCAGGGAGGAGCCGGTAAAGAGTCTCGGACGTCTTTATTCAATCCCACTGACTGATCGTCATAGGGGTACAGAGGTCCTGAAAATAGCTTTGAAGGGACTAAGATCAATTTATAAAACTTGTTTACCCGGAAGGATGAAGGCTTGGTGTTACCAACATGGTCTGCTACCCCGTCTTTTGTGGCCCTTACAGATGTACGAGATTGCAATATCTCGTGTTGAATGGATCCAACAGTACAGCAACAAATACCTGCGTAAGTGGCTCGGAGTTCCTCCTTGTTTTTCGAAAGTGGGTTTATATACCAATTCTGGAAACCTACAGCTCCCAATATCCTCACTGGTAGAATTCAAAATTGGGAAAGTACGCCTTCACATGATGATGAAGGACTCAGCCGACGAGATCATTCGGAAGGCGTATCCAGAAATAAAATCAGGTACGAAGTGGTCAGCCGTTAAAACCGCCCAGGAGGCGGAATGCAGCCTACGAATCAAAGACATCATAGGCGTCACTCAAACCAATCGAGCTGGGTTGGGTAGCACGAGCAAAAAGGTATTCTTCAAAATGAACCCAAAAGGAAAAAGAGACATGATGAGCGAAGAAGTCAGGATGTTTGAGGAAGAGCAAAGAAAAGCCAGTGCTGTTACTCAGGCCAAACAATGTGCTTGGACAAAATGGAATGATATCAAACCAATTAAATTATCGTGGAAATACTTAATTGCAATGGAACCACTGGCGATATCATTCCTTCTTCGCTCTACTTATGATCTCTTACCAAATGCGACCAACCTAAAATTATGGGGATATACCAATTTGGACCTGTGCTTGTCATGTAAAAGTGATCAGGCTACTTTGCGCCACGTCTTATCTGCATGTCCACACTCACTTCAAATGTACACATGGCGACATAACAAGGTCTTAGAAGTGATAATAGAATTGTTAAGAGCACAATGTGAGACAGCAAATCAGCAATCCATAACAGCCAAGGAACCCATAATTCAGTTTCACAAGGAAGGTGAATGTCCTGTGAGGAAACAAAAAAATCCTAACATGAAGCTACTGAACGGAGCTAGTGACTGGAAAGTTTCAGCAGATCTCAAGACATCTCTACAATTTCCAGTTCACATTATTCAAACAGAAAAGCGGCCGGACATTGTAGCATGGTCCGATTCAAAGAAGAGTGTCCTCCTCATAGAATTGACAGTCCCTTGGGAAGAAAACCGGGAGGAAGCACACGAGCGGAAGAAAAACCACTACGAGTCACTGCGTGCCGACTGCGTGGAAAAGGGTTGGATATGCCGTGTGATTCCTATTGAGGCTGGTTGTCGTAGTTTTATAGGACACTCAGTCATTTAGTTTCTTTCAAAAATAGGAATCACTGGCCGCAGTTTGAAAGTTGCCTCGAATCGTCTTCAGACCACGGCGTGATATGCATCAAGTTGGATTTGGTCGAAAGCGAGAAAGTTTTCAGCATGAAGGTAATACACATGGAATCACCTTTCCCATGTGATTACGTAAGAAACGGTTACTGTAAACGTGTAATAACATCAACCGCCAAAAGTAAACGCGTTTTTGAAATCACAAACTGCACTCAGAAAATGAAGATTAACGTCCAATGTAGTCTCTGCATTTAATTGATCTGGCGTATATATATATATATATATATATGATTCTCTTAATACCCTGTCCGGTGGCAAAAGCTGCTTGGTAGCGCCAGGGGTGGCAGTACCGCCTTGAGCTACCAAAACTGTGTTATCACCCCTGGATGGCGGCTGATGAGGATATGGTATAGCACGTGGTTTCACACGTTGTATGATGAAAATTTGGGTAGTCACCAAAGTTTTGATGATGACAGGTCTCTGTTCAGTTTTGTAGCACTCTTATTTGCAAACATTTCAAATAGCTTAAAACAAATATTTTTGTAAAATTAAAATAATTCCTAACAATGCAGGGTTTATATTTATTGAATAAAATTTTATAAAAAATGTTTATTTTGCTTTTTTCAAAAAAAATTTCCCTTGATTTATTGAATGATTCTCGTACATATATCTATATATTATATATCAGAAAAGTTTGTATTTTTTTTTCAGAATAAAACCAGTCCTATGACTCATTAAAGTGTATTTTTAATAATTCTTTAAATAGCGGAAAACATGTAATTGCAAAAATTCTGATTAATTCCACATGATTTTTTTCTTTGTGTTTATATTTTAGGTTTACTGAAAATTATCATTTTTTTTTTTTTCTTGAATTTTTATCACATTCACCATTTAGTTTTTTGTTTGATATCATAAAAACGAATCTTTTTTCTGGAATTATATTAAAAGAATAGTTTGTTTTTGTCTTCCTTACTGTTTAAATGTCTCCTATGAAGCCACACCACTTCAGTGATTGTGGTATGGTTTCAGTTGTGAGTCATTTTTTTTTGCTGGAGTTGCTTGCTCCATGCCTCCTGGTTTTGGAATCAGAGTATTTTCCTTCTTTTAGGCAGGTTTGCTCTCTCTAGAGAACCCAAACATTCTTACTATTTATTTGCCTAGAGTTGAAGAAAGAAAATTTGGATTCATACTTTTCCTTAAGACATTAATGCAAATTGAAATTCATACAGCTTCATCCAGGATTTCAACTTAGCTTGTTAAGTCCATTTTCTACAATAATAAACATTAAACCACTTGTGTCTCCACATACACATATATATGTACATGTACGCATATGGTTTACCACCACATGTTACATACACACATACACCCAAACATATATATATATATATATATATGTATATTTTTATAGATATATATGCCTACATATATACATAATATATGTGTATATCAAAATAAGCATGGCAGGACAGCATATATATCCCACCAAGATTGCATGCTAAAATGCAGTTTACTTGTTGGCCTCATACTGCCACAGTATGGAAAATTCCTATCCAATTAGTGAACTATTTAAGAGTTCTTTTCTTAGTATTCTAGGAAACTAAATAGGTTTATAACAACTGATTATGTTACATATAAAATATAAAAACATATTCAGATAACTAAACAGAGTTGATTTTAACCAAAAATAGACATAGAATAGCCCAACAAGGGTTGACATGCTGTAAATTCAACTAAACAGCCAACCAGGTCTTGTATTCGGATGATGAAAATGAAATAAATAGCTATTAAGAGAGCCAAATGTCATGGCTCAGGTCATGAAGATATTGTACTTTATAAGTTGCTCTGATTCAGACCTAAATGACTTCAGCATAGAATCTTATCTTATCTGAGATAAATTTTGATAAATTCTAATTGAATATTGTAAAGCTAAAAACTGGATTAATTTTTCACTCATAAGTTGCATATCTTGTTTTCTGCAAAAGTATCCAAATATCAAACTGTCTCTCATGCACCAATAATAAGGATAAAAGTAGTAAAGTTGGCGACCATAGTCAAGGGTGTCCCACAGGTTCCTTTTTCGATAGCTACTAAGTCTTTGGTATGACTCGATCGAGGATTGAACCTGGTCTCCCGGACCCCTGGTGAACACTGTACTTATAAGGCCAATAGCTTGATATTAAGGATAGAAGTCCAATAAATGAGGAATATGCTTATAAAATATGTTATAGACCAGCAAATTTGCTCATTTTAAATTAATTAATTGAAACCATGGAAATTTGATGCTTTAATTAGTACATACAAACTATATATATGTATATATATACACATATATATATAGAGAGAGGGAGTGGAGGAGAAAGGAAGAAAGAAAGTCATAACTAGGCCACAGTCTTTTAAAATCCTTTAAAAAGAATGATTTTAATCACAGTTTAGATATGGCTCTATTCCAGATATTAAGCTCTGTAGAAAAAAAACAATATAAATTGTATTAATTTAAAAATTTTTTAATTATTTTACATTGCAAATATGATATAAATATATCTATCTATCTATCTATATATATATATATATATATATAGCAAAATAAATTGAATGACTTAGATCAATTAATGAAAATAATATTTTGCTCATTAAAACAAAATATTTTTCATATTTCATCTTTCAGTGCCCTGACTTTTTTCCATAATAGATTGCACAATTTTTGCTTTAAAATAAAAATTATATGAAAATAATTTTTAGAATTTAGTAAACTGAAAATGTACAGGACTTGTTAATGAATGTTGATAATTGCAGACAGTCACTGCATTATACCATCTTTAACTGTATCAATAATGATATCTGATTTTGGAAATTTCCAAGTTTACTTTTTATGTATGATTAAATACTATGGGATTTAAAAATGAAAGAACTCTAATATTCCTAAAATATTTGAGCAAAATTCACTGAGCATAGTGTTGGATACTTGGGTCTCTTCTTCAGGTCATTTTAACTCTGACATTCTGTTCAGTGGCCCATCTCATCTCTTTTGCAGCAGGATGCACCCTATTTCATTTTGAGGAACAAATATGGAGATATCTCTTGTTGAGAAAAGTGAATACCAAAACACTTTTTTTCTTTTATTACTTCTTAGCTATAATATCTTTGTTTCTTTACATATAACCTGACCTTAATTGGGGAGTGGCCTTTGGACATAGGTGGAAGAATATAAATACCCAATTTTTCACACATGTGAGCATCTCAGCTCTTCAGAACCAACTGATTAAATTTTAAACTATTTTTCTAAATTCTAGGACTTTTTAGTCACATGACTGAGACTATCAAATCCCTGCCAAGCTCTTTAATTGATCTCTGGATCATACCTTGTCACTCATACCCAGTTGACTTGATGTCTGAGTATGATTTCTGATTTGCTTTTTCAAATTCTACACTACCTCTCAAATAAAAGATACAGCTACTCTATTATTTTACAATAGTAGAAGGTAATTTGCTAAGACAGATGTCATAGCAAAGTTGTCATGCGGCAAGTCTCCGTGTGTGCATGTGTGTGCTTGTGAGATGGCATTCATCCAATGTGGGTTAAACTGGTTCCATACATTGAATTGGTAACATCTTGGATTGCCATGTATTCATATGTGAAGTTTCTTGGGGATTGATGTTCAAAAGCAGTCCCCAGCCACATCCATGGGCCTCATTGTCCTTTTAACTGTTCTTCTATCTCATTGACAAGCATTTTTCACAGTTGCTTAGCTTATTAGAGCTTTTCTGATCACAGACAAAGATGCTTGGATTGTCTGTTAGCAACCTTGCCAGTACTTAGTTAGTGGCTTGCTGCAGAATACTCACAGAGACAGATATAATGGCCACCACCACCAGAAGCTGCCAGATCCTAGGCAGATGTAGTTCTGGATTTGTAAGCATAAGAACTGTTATAGTACTGAATACTTGATTTTACACCTTTCTCTATTTGATGTTAACCAGTGCTATGATGTGAATTTGTACATGCAGTAGTGGGCCATTTTGTAGGTCAGTAGAAGCTCATCCCCAACTGTCTGACACTGGTTATATCATGTCTTTACCACCAGTGTCCTAAGAACTAATTTTGTAAGCCACTTTGCCAGTTGACCCATGAAGTAAAAGCTTACTCATATAGGTATGAGGCAAGGTTTGGTTTCACTTTATCTATTTTCCTGCTCTTAGCGTGATCTGAATCAAATCCTGAAGATCAATGTAGATAAATAGTTAATATGTTATCAATATATCGATGTTTAATTTATGTTTTAACCTTTTAAACTCTTAATCCTTTGACCCTTAGTCAGCCTGTATTTGGGCTTGCAAAATTTAGAAATATCAAGCACCAGACAATCCAACTTCCTTCCAGTACATAGACATCTATCTCTATCCCATTTTGATATTAAAAGAAAGGTTGTAAATGGTTACAGTATTAAACATTTTATTGTTAGCCTCTTGTGTAGTATCCCGAAGTTAAAAGCATCAGGCTTACAGTATATAATAAAATAACACTCAACCTGAAATATTGTGCTTTTTTCATAGACAATAAGATAACCAGCTGAATTAGTTTTGCACCTAAATTGTTAAGTACAATTTCTTTAAGCCATCTTGAGTTTGATTTGTCCAATAAATAAAAAATATTACTGATACTAAGGAAAGTATCATGGCCCATTAAGTAAAACATTGCTTTGTTTTTGCTGATGACTAGTTTCAAAATCATGCTGGAATCTAAATAAAATAACTGATCTTTAAGTTTGGCATCATTCAAATAAGATTATGAATTTTAAATGAGCCAGTTTTAAAATTACTTTTGAGGTATATACTTAATGTTATCTTGCTCAGATCAATATTAATAGATACAAAAGTAATTACAAAAGCAAAAAAGAAAAAATTACAAAAAAGCAGTTATTTTAAAATGAATAAACTCAGACAAAATCATTTAATTTTATTTCTTATATTTTTTGCAAACAATTATCTCTGTCCTTATTAACAATACATTAAATGCATGGATATTTGTAACCAACAATAGTTTCATCTTTATCTTACACTTTCATAATTTTTCTATATCAAATTTTTTTTACACTTGTACTTGGAATGGAAGTTGTTAAAACGGCTTTTGTAGTTTTTTTTTAATTATCATTAGAACATCAGTTACTTTAATAGTTTCACTGCACAAAGTTAAATGTAAAGATATTTGGTTACTTTTCATTTGTAGCTGAATATTTTATACTTTCATTTCTCTTTTTTTTATTCCTATTTTTCCATCTCTTCTCTCTCCATTTTTATCAGCTTTACTCATTTGTTTTGTTTTCTTCCATTTTTTAAAATGATTTTTCTCTGTTTTTTTTTTAGTAGGGTGGGGTTCTTCACATACTTTTTTCATTTCTTTGTTATCACTTACTTTTCCTTTTCAGTTTGGTTTATTTATTTTAAGAGTATACCAACCTTCATGGGTTATTTAATACCAAAGCCATTCTTGTAGAAGAACAGCAATGGCACTATTTAACCTATAGTTGGGGGAATAAGTGGTTTCATATCTTTTCAAAGGTTATTAGTTTGAAAGGGAACATAATAGCACCTCTGGAATTTGAACTCACTTACTTCAAGGCTGCAGCCTAGGATGTTAGCCACTATACCACTGGGTTCTCACCCCTTTTTTTCCTTTTCTATCTTTCTATAATTTTCCCTCCTTTTCTTTACTTTCCTTTGTTTTTCCCTTCCTCTTCTCTCTCTTTTTCATCTTTTCCCCCCTTTCCTTCCACTTCTCTACTTTTTCCCTCTTTTTCTCCTTTTTCCTTTCTCTCTTTTCTTCTCTGTAACCTCCCCTTATCTTCTCCTTTCCCCTTCTTTCTCTTCTCTTCCTTCTCCCATTATTTCTCTTTTTCTTTGTTGGTATTTCTCTTCTCTTGTTTCCAATTTTAGCCTTTCTTCACTCTTCCTTTTCTCCAATCAAATCCTTTCTATTTTCTTTTCCAACCTTTTTCTCTTTTCCTTTTCAGTCATTTCTCTCCTCTTTCTTGTATTATTTGTATTCATTTGTTTCTTTAAACAATTTGTATATTGTATTGATTTGTTTCATTTCTTCATTTATATTTTCAGCTTTACTCATCATTAGATTTCGGCTTGAACTGGACTTTGTTACATGACCATGTCACTCCAAGATTTTTCTGGTTTGTGAAAAAAATCTTTTATTTCATTTAAATTTCTATTTTATCATTCTTTTATTGATTAGTGAAACTTTTTTCCTCTAAAAATGTTCATTTCATTATATCTATAAAAAAAAAAACTCATTGTAAAAGACAAACATATTCATGGATACTGTCATTTCTCAACTTAATTGGACTGTTTTTATTTGAAGGAAAATGATTTTCCTGTAATTAATGGTTTCAACAAATGACTGATGGTATTATTTCAAACCAAGTAATGGTCAATAATATATATATATGTAGAGAAGAGGAAAATCTCGTATTTTGGTTTGGCGCTCAATTTATTTCGACACTTAATTTCAACCAATCAGGATGACTAATCCTATTCAGCCCGGACCTTCATTTCCGCCCACCAAAGCTTGTAAGCCGCCAAACCCAGTCTCTTTGACTTGGGAATGCTGACCAGAACAGACGTCCCTCAGGCCGTTCTTAATTAGCGATGCTTTTTAGCTAGACAAGCCGCCCAGTGTAGACATCTCACTGCGGCTCTAACATAGCAGCACCAGCAGCAGCATAGACAATGAGGGAACCATCTAATTTATGGATTCCTTCCGAGGAATCCCAGTTGAATATAAATTAGATGCATTCAACATGCCACGCACAGGCACAACTTTGTGTCACTCCAAAAATTGGCTATGTCGATCTGAGCGTAACTCTGCTCTCGACCCACATGGAGATAATGCATACTCTCCCCACATACCAGATATGAAACTCACAGTGACATCCAAAGTTCAATTCCTACAACTCTGACATGTCTTTTGTCAAAAATGCAAAAGTTCAATCCCTCACGTCCGACAACACACGCTGCCTTCTCAACATCTCGTAACTCAATTTCGTCTCCATACTAACAAGCCTAAACTCCACGAGTCTTGCATCACCAAAAGCAAACCATATTCCATGCTGCAATAAAGACCTTATCCTAAAAACACCTTTCAACCTTCGCCATCTTACTTCATCTTCAACCACCTTTTATTACCCTACAAACTTAGCAAGGGGACTAACAACACTAAGCAAGGAAACGACACAATGTAGACACACATACGTTACAACCATTCCTCGCTTACCAACAACAAAAACTCTGGCTACAAAAATGGTTTCCCCTCGCTAAACAATAATACTCATTTCATCACCGTGCATATATATAAGTAAATATGGTCGTAAATCCAACAGTATGAAGAAAGTAGAAAAAACAAAATTGTACATATTTGATGAATTTATTTTGATAATCAGGAAAAATGATGTTTATACAGCAATGGATGTTTATTGAAATAACAGGAGAAAACAATATTTTTCATGATCTTAAAGTCCTGATGAAGGTTATTAAAATTGAAACATTTAACGTTGACTTTCCATCAAAATAAATTCATCAAATTTGAACTATTTTGTTTTTTCTACTTTCTCCATATATATATATATATATAAATGTTGATGTTCAGATAAAAATAATGCATGTACCCCAAAATCTTAGCTAATATAAAGGTATATACTGACTAAATGGCGCATATTAGTAAATACTCACAAAAGTCTATAATTTTGATGAAATACATTGGAAAAAATGTTTGTTAAATCAAGATGAAGAATGTCATTTAACCTTCCTTTTTGATTTTTGCCTGATTGATTTATACAAATGTTTTCAGATTTTCCTTATCAGTATTATCATGTTTGATGGAAGGTATCCAACTTGCAATGTTGCTAAAATAGTAAGCCTACTGCAGTCTATTTGTGGTTTTGGTATGCTATCTCCTTCAAAAGAAAATTGAGTCTAAGGTCTGGAGGCGGTATTATTGGACTTTTGCTGACAAAGGAAGCTATTGGCCAGCTCAGAAACTGTAAAAGCCTCCGTAAGGTCAACAGAAGAAAATTTGAGTTGAAGCAGGAAGATATTCATCTAAGAGGAGGAAGTGGTGGTCTACTCGAAGTTCATTTAAAGAAATAGTAAACTTCATTTTCAACAAGTCTTCACAAGAAACTAGAAGAACCCAGTTGTCCAGGTTGATTTTACACAAGAAGGAGATGCCGAGAAAAAAATAAACCCTAAAAATTGGCTTCTAAATGAACTTTGACATAAAATACCAAAGAAAAGTATTTTATCATTTACAAAAGTTAAACTGACAGTAGGTGGTTGATGGCATGGCTTTGAACAAGTCAGTCTTTGTATTTCTTTATACCCTTCTTCTTTTTTTTTTGGTTATGATATTGTCGTTACTTGAATGTATGTTATTTTTGTTACATTATTCAATGTTTTCAACAAGCATAGGGAAAAATATGCAAAACCGGGTTTTGTAAAGTTTATATCTCTTGAAATAAATAACTTTGTGGAAACTGGTTATTTTGTTTTAAAGAAATATAGATATGCTTCTCTTTCAGGTAACAAAACTAAGCTTCCCTTCCCCTTTTTTATCTCCTTTGTGACACAACGTGCGGTTGAGTACTTAATTAATATGTAAAAATTAGAATTTATGAAATATATTCTAATTAATATATATATATATATATATATATATATGAAAAACAAAAAAATCCTTAAAATAAGTATCTTTTTGTTAAAGGTTTATACTGACCTAAAAAGTTGGTTGATCATTCCTAAAGGTCGGCTAAGTGCGAGAAATCGCTTTTGATTTTAAAGGTCAGTTAAGTGCAAGACAATTGCTTTTGACTTTGAAGGTTAACAAATTTATTTAATTTTTCGGCTGTCAACTAACTTTTTCAATCATAATGATGAAACGGGTCATTTCGTAAAACATATTTTTCTAGTCCTTATCTTGAAGGTCAATGTCAAAAGGGAGATTTAATTTTGCTCCACCCTAAATAAAGGCGAGCTGGGCATGGCTCAATCCAGTCAGGTGAGGCTGAGATTTTTTAGTTCAACCCCATTGCTCTAAACTTGTTCCCATTGGTCAAAACATCTAAAAAGGGTTTTCCCTATACCTGTAAGATATAATCCTGAACTAGGATTGGCTGACCATTGGGAATATGGCTCCTAATTGTCTCTTATTGGACAACCAATCAGAAACCATTTTTAGTCCAGATAGTCTATAAAATTTGGGATAATGAAACGAATCATCAGAGAGGATAAGAAAAAAGGGACCTAGAAAAAACTCAAAACTGCCAAAGAAGCATCTCAACCCAAAGTACTCTGAACAACCTTTGGACGTTACAAAATTTCAAAGACCCAGACTTTAGAGATGTTAGTGTTACTCTAACTGTACCTCATTGTCATTCTTCCTCTCTCGATATGCTTTCTTTTTCTGTTTGCCAGGAAAACAAACCTCGTTTGTTTATTATTTATTGTCTCACAAAGGTGTTTCAATAAAAACAATTTTTTGTTGTTGTTAAACAACGGCTTTTCTCTCTTCTTTGAGTTGCTAGACAATCTAGCCACTCATATTATCTGACTGTCAGAAGAAGATCCGGCTGAATTGTGTCAACCCTCTCTGTGGATCTTTCAAACACAGCGTGGGCATGGAAGGATTCGACAAAGCAAACAGCCAGAAGCTAATGTGGTAGTCACGAACACAATAGCCACAACAAGTACTGTAACTAGTAGTCACACCACATTGGGCTCCATGACTAGCATAAGACCACACCTTTATTTTCATACTTTTCTCTTCCCCTTTGCCAGGCCTGACAGTTACTGCTAGATAACATCTTGGGCTGGGCAGAGATAAAGTTTACTTGATTTGGGTAGAGTTGTACTTTATAGCGATTAATATTTGGATAAATTTGTTAACTTTTTGAGTGTTGGTTGTTATAATTTAAGACCTAAAACCTAGCTAATTTTTTGAATTGAACATGATTTTTCATTGTATTTATCCAAAAGTAAAGGTGATGTTCAATATGCTCAAGTACTAAATTTCCAATCTTCCTATACAAATCCTCAATGATGCCTTTTTCTGTTAACTTGAGTGTTAAAACATACCACACTATATCCTTATTACATCTTTATCTTAATTGGAATATTTGTATTTAAAGCTGGACAATTTCTTGTTTTAAAAAATAAAGAAATTTTTCTGCCACCTTTGGAAAAAAATACTTGTGAGATTTGGGTTGAAGGGTTATCAATTAATCATTTAACTATAGGTAAAAAAGCAACATTAAAAAATTAAGTTAAAATGAAGAATTTGGGAAAAATTTCTACTGCTACTTTTATATGATGAAAAAATAAGATCTCTCTGCCTATACACACAAATTAGGGAATATTTGAATTTTTTTCAGTCAGTTAAAAAACAGGAAAAAGAACACAGCTGTACAATTTTGATCTGATAGAATTAAAGCCTCTAGAAATCACCAATTTAGAAGTTTTATTTTTAGAAATAATATTTTCTATAGAATGTTTATTTAAATCCATAAAACTGATTATGATTTTTCAATATTATAGAAGTTACTGCATTTTTAGTTTTAATTCTAACAGAAAATTTCTCTCATTCTACTCACATTTATATGATAACCCTGTAGAGAAGAGGAAAATCTCGTATTTTGGTTTGGTGCGCAATTTAATTCAACACTCAATTTCACCCAATCAGGATGACTTATCCTATTCAGCCCGGACCTTCATTTCCGGCTAGCAAAACGGGTGAGCGGCCAAACCCAGTCTCTTCAGCATGAGACGGCGACCAGAACAGATGTTCGTCTGACCGTCCCTGCTTAGCGATGCTTTTTAGCATAGCAACACCAGCAGCAGCAACATGGACACTCAACGAGGGAACCATCTAATTTATGGATTTCATACAAGAAATCCCAGTTGAATATGAATTGGATGCATTCAGCATGCCTTCCACAGGCACCACTTCATGTCACCCCAAAAATTGACTATGTCGATCCGAGCATAACTCCGCTCTCGACACACTAGCTCATATTTCACTTCTGGTCCATATGAATGGAGATAACACATACTCTCCCCAAAAATACCAGACACACAAAAATATACGGTGACTCTAAACACAATCCCTCACACGTCCAGTAACACGCTGTCATCTCAACATCCCGCTAAGCCATTTCGTCTCCAACACTAACAAGCCTAAACTCCACGAGTCTTGCAGCACCAAATGCAAACCAAATATTCAAAGCTGCAAATAAAAAGTTTTCCTTGTTGTGTGTTAAAGAAAAGTTTCGTAATTCATTTGTGTTGCCTAAAAAATATAGTGATAGGGAAATAAACAATTTCCCGAACCGCTATAACCCTAACATTCAGAAATATACCAAAAACTAATCGGAGTCAATCTTAATTCCAATAAAACAAATTAACTCTTCTATTGCAATCTCACTAGTGTTTTTACAAAGATGGTTGAAAACTATAATTTCTTTCTTTTTTTAAATAGAAGTAATCAAATTTCGAATAGCATTATTTCCATGATTTTCAATCAAGATTAAATAAAGCAAGAAAAAAATGGAGTACCTTGTGGGAAAATGGAAGCAAAAACATAATTGAGGTGATTACTGAAGATTTGTTGCTAGCACATAATTAATTATACAATCACATCATATCAGTTTATATTGCCTGACCTTAGTAAAACTAACATATAACCAATAGTACAAGTAACATCAGACTGTGATTTGTAACAATTGTGTATCTAATACATACCTAATAATACAAGTTACATGAGACTGTGCTCTCTAGCTTTTGTATAGCTAACACATAACTAATCATACAACTAAAATCAGACTTTGCTCTCTAGCCTTTGTTAAGGTAAAACAAAATTAATCATATAAGTCATGTCATGTATGAGAAAAGAAAATTGTTTTTTTTTTCAAAGAAACACCTTTCTTTCCTTCCATATTATATAATGGTTGACAGTCAGAGAATAAATCTGCTAAGACATTGCAGTTATAACAACACCCGCTAACAAAAATCAATTCAGTACAAAAAATACTTAGAAAGCCCAAGTTTTTTTTTTCATCATCCACAAGTATCATATTTTGGGAATATTTTTTGTATCAACAAAGTAACCATTAAATATAGTAGTCTCACTCCTGAGACAATTTTTTTCATAAACAGTCAACTAGACTGCTTCTTTTTTTTCTTTGTATGACTTGGGATGCTAATTTGCTAATCATGAATGGCTTATTCAGTCATCAAAACTCTTTTTTACTGAGCTGAAACCATCATCTTTGTTTTTTCTTCAGAGGTCAAAATTACCCATTTCTGGGACTGATATTAACTTTTAAAATCATCTTAATCATATATGTTCAGTAAACTAAAAATTTATCATTTTGTCCCATAAATGAAATGCATTCATTCTTTTTTTATATATGAAAATAGAGGCTTGCATTGTATATGAATAATCATTCATTAAGCAGAACAGCAGTCAAAATAATTTACTTTTGCTCAACTGTTTCATTTTTTTATTAAATTGAAAAAAAAGACTTTTACAAAACTTTGCTGTTTATTTAAGTTTTATTCTTTATTTAAATCCTGATTCAATTAGCTTGGCAATTAGGCATTGCATTAAATTGTTTAAGCTTTTTCAATTTATAGACTTTAAAAAAAATAGTATTACAGTAAAGTTTGGACAAAATGTAAATTGCATCCATTAATTAAAATTGAATAGTTTTTAAGCTACAAAACTGAAAACTAATTTCCAATAATGAATAGATCCTCTAGCTTATTCTTACTATAGAATTAATATTGTATTTATAAGCAAACTTTGAAATATAAATCAAATTAATCCTTTTTTTTTGTTTCTTAATCAAATATTTATTAGTTATAATTATATTTGTTATAAATTCTTTCATCATTTATATTCTAATATT
This sequence comes from Sepioteuthis lessoniana, assembly GCA_963585895.1. Taxonomy (NCBI): domain Eukaryota; kingdom Metazoa; phylum Mollusca; class Cephalopoda; order Myopsida; family Loliginidae; genus Sepioteuthis; species Sepioteuthis lessoniana. The sequence continues at coordinate 17,234,355 of OY757923.1, forward strand.
ATTTAATACACAATGTTTTTAACTGTAACTTGATGTTTTTAAATATTATTTGTATTAATTTGATTTTAGTATGTGATCTATACTTGCATAAATATTAAAATGATATTTATATCTGAGTATAGAGCTAGAAAAATCTAAAAGCTATAAATTGTTTAAACTGAGTATTATAACTTTTTTATTTAAAAGTTATATCAATAAAACACCCATACATATTTGTTAATCGACAAATTAACTTTTATTAGAAAATATATGTGAAAACTTATAATTACAAAAGAGAATACTCATTAAATGAAAAATAATAAAAATTTCCTCAAGAAAATAAAAAAATTGAAACTGACAATAAAAAAAAATTCATGAAAGAAGTTAATTCTAACTAGCCTTGTAAGTCCTTTGGGCACCATTGACAAGTGATATCACTTTCACTTTCATGTTCTACATTTTCAGCCCTCTGGTAAGATCTAGTTATTTGTTTATCTTTTTGGTTTCTTTTATTTTCACTCTACGTTTTGCTGTAATTGCAAAATCTACTCAAGTTCTTTTCTTCTTATTTCACTCTTTGTGAGTTTTCATACCAATACTAGCTGGTAGCCTTAACTGACATTTGAGAGTGAAAACAAGTCTCCTCAGTTCTCTGGGTCTTTTCTCAATATTCTAACCAATCTAGGTTGTGCTGTAACCTGGATAGCTGCAATCCTTGCACAGATGATAAGTTTGTTCCGGAGCCGATAAGCACGTCGGCCCCGCAAATAAATTTAGTGTTTACTATGTGTGAGTAGTGACAACCAGAGACAATGAAGAGGACAAAGAGGCAAGATAACAGATACAACAATAGTGATGATTTTATTACCGGAATTACAAACGTGTATGTAAATTTCCGTGGCAGTTGTATGTGGTCTTCAGCTAGGATGGGTTACGTCGATAGCTGGAATGGTAGAGTCGTGGTTGTGTGCAGCTGGACGTTCGACGAGGGTAGTTGGCATAGGTCAAGTCGTGGAGATGCAGCTAGATGTTTGATGTGGGTAAGCTGAAATCGGTCGGGTCATTGGATGCACCTGGATGGTCATTGCGGTCAGCTGAGATCAGTGGAGTCATTGAATGCAGCTGAATGATCGTAGTGGAAAGCTGAGGTCAGACGGTCGTTGCAGAAAGCCGAAGTCGGTCGAGTCGTTCTGGTTGCTAGCCGGTACAGAGGGTCATCATGGCTAGTTGTTACAATGCTAAGGCAGTCCATAACAGTGAGTCATTATGTGGACTGGATGCTGTATTGCTGGAGTGTCGTGGTTGGTAGATCGATATCTCAGTTTTGACAGTACGTTGGGTTAACCAGGGGGTGTCGATGATGGTTGCTAGCCTGTAACAGCGAGTCGTTACATGGGCCAGATGTTGCAATGCTAGTATAGTCCATAACAGCGAGTCGTTACGTGGACTAGATGCTGCGTTGCTGGGGCAGTCCGTAACAGCGAGTCGTTACACGGACTGCATCGCCGGAGTGTCATGGTCGGTAGCTATGGCTTTGTTGTGCCAGATAGCTGTGCGGGCATATCGTTTACGGTAGCTATGGCTTTGTTGTGCCAGATAGCTGTGCGGGCGTATCGTTTACAGTAGCTATGGCTTTGTCACGCTAGATAGCTGTGTGGGCATATCGTTGATGGTAGCTATGGCTTTGTCATGCCAGATAGCTGTGCAGGCGTATCGTTGGCGGTAGCTATGGCTTTTTGCGCCAAAGCTGTGGTGGTAGCTAAGGCTTTTCGCGCCAAAGCTGTGTGGTAGCTAAGGCTTTTTGCACAAAAGCTGTGTGAGCGTATCGGGCGGTAGCTAAGGCTTGCATGCCAAAGCTGTACAGATATATCGAGAAGATAGCTAAGGCTTGCGCGCCAAAGCTCTGCACTGTCGAGCGAACGGGCTAGGAGGCCAAGGCTAAGGTTGGCATTATCTTAGCACTGCGCAGATAGTGGAGCAATAACTAATGGTTAACCCTTGCCTTTAGCGCTGCACAGCCAAACGGGCGAGTGGAACCGAGTGATGGTTAAGACCGGCTGGTCTTAGTGAGTCCTCTTCATGTTTGCCTCTAGGCCGTCTATTTCGACTGGTCATTAATGACTGCCAAAGATACTCCAAACCACAGAAGGAGACCTCTCATGGCCCTTAAAAAGGACTGTAAAAAAAAAGGTTGAATCTGCCACTAGAAGTGGCGGTGAGGTGGATGCAACCACGATAACATAGGACTGGAGCCTCATGGAGCCGAGTGGCCCCTGAGAGCGTCTGCGTAGACCTCTCAATTTTCGCCACCTGAAGCCTTTTTCATATGGAAGAAAGGGAACTCCACTTCTGTCGTGCCACATGAATAGAAAGTTCTTCTATAAAAAATGGACGCAGAAAATAAGTACTTCTATAGTCTGGTATAGGCTAGCGAAGAGTATTACCTCCATTTTTAAAGAATTATTTCTGGCAGAAGTATTTTGCAAATGTTGATAAATGTTAATTTATACCTTTCTTAGCTGTAACGGCCGGTTAGAGTCGAAAAAGGACTTCATCATTTCCGGCCGTACCCGGATGTTATTTTTCTAGGGCGAAGGTGTAATCCGATCTGTTTACGTACGTAGGCCGGTTGTGGCAAGTTCTCCTCGTCTCTTTTCCAGGTTCTTCAAGATCTTTCAAAAGGCTCCAACTATGATTGATATCACTGTCACCTTCATAGATTTTCACTTCTCTGGCAAGTACTTATCTAATTTTCCACTTTCAATTTTATTCAGTGGTCTGCTGAAATGACAGTGTCCAAGAGCAAACAAGTTCTTTCTTCTTCTTAACTTCTTAAATAATAAGGTCTGATCTTTTGGCTTAGATAGGCAAATCCATTTTTATCTTAAACTCCCAGAGAATTTTTTAGGAAAAATTCCCGTCACTGGATATAACATCTTTTTGGATAGACAAAATTCATTCTCTTATACAATTCCCTGTAGCCTGCCATACAGTCACACCTGTTCTTATGCTCTTGAACCATTTTACCACATTTACTTATTATGTGATTAATTGTTTCATCTCTTTCTTCATGTAGCTGTGCACTTGAATTTATAACTACGACTACTACTATGATTTCCATTTTTCTGTTGGTGACAAACTGTTTAGTCATGTATGCCAAGGTCAAATTAGCAATGAAACATTTGCATCTGACTTCATTAGGAAATATATTGGTTGTCTATCTTTTTCTTGGTCTCACAGAACTATTCCAGTTTACATTAATATGCCCAGTTGAATGTTTTTAAAAATGATGAGAGGAAGAAATATTCAGACTTATTTGATAAGAATGAATATAAACCATAAGATTTAACATTTTTTGCTGAATTATAGATTGTCTTGAATTGTTTTGAAAATATTTGAATGAAATGTACAATATCATTATTTTTAGAAATGGTGCTGAAAACTTTCTTGTGAAGAAAAAAATGAGATAAAAATGATTTTGGAAAATTTAACAAAATATTTTCCTTTTTTTTAAACCAAAAATAAAAGATTTTAATTGTCTCTTTTTCTCTTCAAAACTTTTAATATTTTGTCTGTTTAACAATTTGTAAGTGGCTAATAAGTGATCTCACAAAAAATATCAGCAAATTAGACCATGAAACTAATGATTATCTTTGGAGTTTCTGTTTCATTTCAAAGACCTTAAAATGTTCAAATTAAAAAAAGAAAAAAGAATTACCTCAATGTTTGATTTTGTTAGAATACAAATCTTTATTATTCCCTCTCATAGTTGGATGTGTCTTCATCTTGCTTGATATACAGGGGCCTGACAATATTTTTTGGACACTTTGAAAAAAGTACTTCAAGGTGGTCACTAGTGCCAAAAACTCTTGAGATTGTAAGTACGTAGTTGAGGAGTGAAAATCCACTACTAGTGTAATCATTTTATTTAGTTTGGCTTTGATAATTTTAGTTTTTTGTGATTTTTGCGAAAACTTGCGCGACACTTTTTCGGACATGACAAAAAATCCTATTTTATTAAGAGCTATGTTCATGTATATGTTGCTGTATGCAAATTTTCTGCTTGTACACTGTTCTGGGGCACTGGCACCCCTACTACTATGTTAACATAGGACAATCTAACAGCATAAATAGTCCGGACATTTCTTGGCAAAACAATTAAGTTTAATGAGGTAAAATGCATTCAAAAGAAGTCGTTTGTTTGGCATGGAAGAAGCGGGAAGATGGCCTCAGCATCAGAAGGATCGCCATGGATTTGAAGCTGTCGAAATCAACGGTCGAATACATGCTGAAGACAATCTCCGAGCAGAAAAAGAAAAGAGGGCGGAAAATATCAATTGACAAGAGGACTGAAAAGAGAATGAAGAGAACTGTGACATGGCTTTTGACATCTGGAGAAAAAGTTACAGCAAGAAAAGTGAAGGAGAAATGTGAATTGAATGTAAACGTCCGAACAGTACAAAGAATGCTGCATAGGATTGGTTTGAAGTATGCAACGGCTAAGAAAAAAATTACACTAACAAAGAAACACAAAGGAGCAAGACTGGAGTGTGCTAAAAGGTGGTTAACAAAGCATGTTGACTTTAAGAAGGTTATATTTACTGATGAGAAGCATTTCAAGTTTGATGGGCCCGATGGTTGGTGTACTTGGTCGAGAAGGGGTGAGCCTGTTGTACTGAACAAATGACAGATGGGAGGAAGAGGAGTTATGGTTTGGGGTATGATCTTTGCTAATGGAAATATATGGTTGGAGTGGCTGAAAGGACGACAGAACAGCGAAAGCTACAAACAGTTGCTGGACCAGAAAGCCCTACCAAGGATAAGAAGAGAGATGGGGAATGATTTCGTTCTACAGCAAGACAATTGCAGCATCCATGTGTCAAAACTCATGATAGAATGGATGGCTAAAGTGAATATGACTACTTTGGAATGGCCTGCAAGAAGCCCAGATCTAAATTTAATAGAAAATGTTTGGGAAATGCTTGCGCAACTTGTCTATGATGGACCTGAAATAACGCAAGAGGCTTAACTATGGGAACGAATACTAGGAGCCAAAAAACAACTAATAGAAACACGTAGAGATGTTATTGTGCATATGTTTGATCATTATGAAGAGAGATTAATGAAAGTTATTGAGAAGAAAGGTGATATTAACAGTTTTTCAACGATGTCCGAAAAATAATGTCGCGTGTGTTTTGTAAAAAATGATGAAAATTAAATATTTTTCCTTACCTAATCGATTTTCTTCCATTTTTATTACAGGTATTGTCTTTATATGTTTATGCTATTCTATTGAAGGAATTTCGCCACTCTATGGTACTCGGAAAGTCAAGTACTAAAGTGTACGAAAAATATTGTCGAGCCCCTGTACTCACAAACTTGTGCTGATAAATAAAGAAATTCAATCCCTCATGCTGTGGTAAAATCTTGACACTGGTTCCCTTTAGTGAAATGGCAATCTCAGTACAAGATTTCCAAAAATAAATAGACCTTGTAGATTATTCATATTATAGAATTAATATTGCATTAATGAATTAACTTATGAAAACACCGTTATAGACACAAGCACTGCATGAAGCATGTATGTCATGAGAACAATCATAAGAACTATCATATATGACTAAGGCTAGAGAGTACTACAGCTGAAACAATGTGAATATAATATTAAAGAAGAAAGGACACAAATTTAACTACCTCCCAGAATAATAATAATAATTCTTCATCTCAGAAATTCAGACGGAAAGATCTTATTTTTTAGATCTCTGTTAGTGAGGTTTAGGATTCATCGACTGTATCCCTGGCAGAGGGTTGAGGCTCCAGTTCTAGAACTCTTGAGGATGTAGAGTACCCCTTCATTGCCATTATTCCCAGGTCCACTCTTACCTAGAGTACTACTACCTACTAGGGCCTCATCTATTAGTAAAATTGACCTGTTTGAAAATTACTCGTGTTTGATAGGAATACTAGATGCCATAAAACTGTGCAAACAAAGGATTGTTATAATTAAATGTCAAAGAAGTCAGTGTCATCATAAGGTAAGTAAACCACGACTTTTATGGTTGTGTAAAGCATCATTATAATAGTAAGTTTCCTTCAGAAAATCATGATAGATTCCATACCTTTGCCCTTGAGAAATATACAAACAAGATTGTTGCTTCAAGATTTTTCATGTGTACTCCCTTTGATAATTTGACAGATAGTATGAATTGGGAAGTTATGAATCAATTTCTCTGTAAAACGTTCTGAGAGCTTTCTCAACTTCAAGTCAGATCTTACTAAGAAGCAGTATATTAAAAATCTTAGTTGTTTTAGTTCTAAGCAATTTCTAGACAGCTTTTACTCAGAAAAAGGAGGATGTAACCTCCTTTAATTTCTCTATAAATTATTAGTATTAAGAATTGTTACTTGAAGCTGTAATTGTTTACAAATAACATGCAATAAAACTAGCCAATTGAATCCGAACTAAACAAACTTAATTTTTAGATTTTAAAACTTTCATCCTTAATTCCCATTTCTTCTTCAGTCATTAATTTTTGTTTGATTTATCTTTTAAATAAGCTATTATATTGCAAAGATTTAGAGCTTTGGTCTTTTGTCATTGTTATTCTTGTTGTTACTGCATTTGTTTATTGTCTGACACAATTATAAGCAAAATTTTTATCAAAAATCTGAAATATATGAGGTTTACTCTTTGTGATCAATGAAAAAATGTTGGCTTAAAAAGTGTTGGAGTGATAAGAAAGGAAATTATATGAAAAAAAAATTGTTTCGTCATCAGGCTATGAACTTATTGATGTGCTTAGGTAAGAGAAAAAAAATGATAATACCTCATACAAAAGTATTCTGGGGGAACTATTCATTTGACTCTCTGAGGAGATCTCTGAAAATAATGCTTCCTATTTTTTTCCATAAAAAGTAGAAAATAGATACAGGGAACACTATAACACTGACTGATAGAGCAAGACTTCAGTTACTAAACAATATTCTTCCACATTATCACTAGTATTGGCAATGCAATTTCTCAAGTTATATACAAAATCCTGTATGTTATCATTTCTATGGAGGTAAATAGGACATATTACTTTTAGATCCTCTCTTGTACTAGATTGACAGTATCAGAAAAGATCCTCTTTTCTTACCCTTTTACTATTTCGATGAACATGGCTTAATAAAATCAGTAATTTTAGTTTTATTTTACCAGTACTATTTACTTTAATGCAAAACGGTTTTCAGTTTCATCATTATCATTAATTGTGATGAGTATTTTCTTTTAACTTTTACAATTTTGAGTTGCTTTTTATCAAAACTAACTTGGATTGCCAATCTCAAATAGATTGGGAATAAAGACATGAAATGATATGTGCAAACAAAAACATCAAAGTGAACATGTTTAACTGCTGTGTGGATCTTTATTATTACTCAAGGATTACATTTGCTTTTTTGTTAAAATACTGATCTTTATTTTCTATTGATGCAAGAAATTTTAAATAAGAACAGATTGTTATTATTATTATCATTATCATTATTATTGATGATGATAATAATAATAATAATAATAATAATTTTGGCTAGTATTTTCTTTTGTCTATTTACAACAGATAATAAATTATAGGTTTAAAGGTTCAATTGGTTTGGGCTTTTGCAAACCAAGGTTTCTTGATGTGCTCAGTTAGTAGAACAACTGGAGCATTTAACCAACATTCATGAGGCAAGAGGAAAACGAGTTTGAATCTCACCAATAGCTTATGCTTTATTTTCAGTCTTTATCTTATGAATTCACAGCACAACTTGTCATACCCAGGACACCTATATTTGGGAATTAGGAATGAAAGAAAATCAAGTTATTGTGTTTTTATTTTTCATGAGAAATAGATTAAAATTGTAATTTTTTTTCCTATATTTATTTTTGTGACAAACATTTTTAGATGAAGCTTTGATAATTATTATTTTACTTTATGCAAGTTTTTCACACCACTTTTGACTGGTGACTTTTCATTGAAATCTGAGCTACAACAAAACTCAAATCTCTAGGACTTTTCTTAGTACTCTAGCTGATTGTACAGGTTTGGTTGGTCTTGATACTTTCTCTGATCTCCAATTCTCCTTATCTCTTTTGTAGGCTTTTTGACTAGTATGTTTTTTTTCATGTTGCAATTTTTGGTTATTTTTGGGTTTTCTTTTATTGCATAAAAATCCCTTTTAGGAATAGTTTAGATTAAGGTTGATAAAGGATAAACTCACAGTGAGATTCAAAGTTATATTTTCTTTGCCTTGAAGAAGTATGGTTTCACATATCAGTTGTTCTACCAACTGAGCTAGAAAGTGCAACTGGTTTGCAGAAGCTCAGATCAAACCAATAAATTCACCCCAAATTCTGTTTTTTTTATCTCTCTCAACACCATATTTGTTTTTACTTTTTGTTTGTGTTTCTTTTAAATTAGTATTATCAATACTATCTTATTTATTTATATTTTTTAGATGAAGTATTGTCAACTATTATCATTATAAATTTTGACTTGTATTTTCTTTTATCTTCTACAATTTTTAGTAGCTTTTTTATTGCAACTCACTTGTGTTATCATTCTTTTATAGTGAAAAACAGTGCTGAATGGAAATAATGTAGAATAATCTCTCAGTGGAGCTCATATCTTCTTTGACTTGGGAAAACTTGATTAAATGCACCAGGAGCTCTGAGTGGGTTGCCATAAAAAAACAAAAAAAACTGATAACTAAGAATTCTAAATGATGAAAGAAAGTACTAGTCAAAGTTAATAATAATGATTAACGATGCTTCATCTAAAAACAACGATAAAAAAAAAAACACAATTAAAGTGCTAGACTGTGGCTTTGAAGTAAGCAAGTTTGAACTTCAGTCACACTATTATGTTCGCTTTTGGAAAAGGTATGAACCCCCTTATACTCCTAGCTATGGGTTAGATAGTATCAATGCTGTTCTTCTATAAGGATGTCTTTGGTATGAAATAACTCATGAAGGTTGATATGTCATTTTACAAAGAAATTAACCATACTAATAAAACTTTCAATTCCATTTACAAGATAAAATGTTTAAATTAAAAAAGAATTACCCCATTATGATACTTTGTAATATCTTTTACTTTAGAGATGGTTGTACTACCAGAGATTGATTCAGACAATTTCTTTTGTTGTATATTGCATATAAATAATTTTAAACATCAAGTACTAGGGTTGGCTGAAAATTTCATGGGCTGCAATTGATTACTTTATGACCAATGAGATCCAAGCACTGCAAAACCGATGGAACAAGTGCATGGACTTCAAGGGGAACTATGTTGAAAAATAAACCTCATTTTGTCACATTTCAAATGAGTATCTTTTCAGCTGACCCTTATTTGTCTCTTGATTTTTATATGATGATACAAGATACGCTTCAGCTATTTTCCTTGATTGAATTGTATTCTTTTTTCTTTTCTTTTTTTCAAAGCTTCTGCTTCTTTTTATCCTTTTTTTTTAAAATCTCACCTCTCTCGCCCCTCTGCATTAATCTTGGGACATTTTATTCACTTAGATAGTTGTAGCTGTTGTTTTTATTGGGATATGGGATATTTGAATCATTCTTTTTACCTTGTTTTTGCATAATGTTTGCTGTTTTAACAAATGCAAGCTGATGTTTTGTCAAGTGTGAAGAAAATCTGCTAGGAACGGCTAACTTTTGTATTTTATCAATGTAAAGTATAAATGTATTTGCATGTATACAGAAATGTTGGCATGAAATTCACTCTGACTCCCTTGGAAAAATAAATAATATTTTCTAAACCAGACCAAAAAATCATCTGGCCCAGTTGGCTGGGGCTGCAGAATACATTGACAGCATCTCTGTAGAGAGGTAAGACTCTTCCAACAAGTGTCCTGGATATGACACTAAACAATCTGATGGTGAGGGTCCAGTAATGTTGGAGCTTTGGGGAATGCAGAGTACCCCTTCGTTGCCATCTCTCCCTGGTTTATTCAGGCCTAGAGTGGTAGTACCTTATAGGGTCCCATGTAGAGATCAAATAGAACTAAACTACATATTTATGCTAAACTGAATTGTTTGAAATAGAGCTGTTTTGACATTTAACTGTGTATAAACAAAAACTATACTTATTCTAAATTGAATTGTTTGAAACTTTATCAAAATGACTTTTGAATTAAATGACCCAAAAAGGGTTGATACGCCATAAAACAAAACAACCAACCAAAAATATGTTCTTGTCACATTCTAAACATCTGTATTTATATTAACCAATATGATTCATTGAACAAATGTTTTCTCAGAAAACAGCAGAGATAGTCTTTTAACTAAGCAAGTGCCTGTAGAAAAGAAAATAGCTTTTGGATTAATAATATTCTATTGATTTAAACATCATTTTCTAGTTTTTGAAATCACTAGACTTAAAAGCTGAAAATTGTTTGGCCTGTTGAAAGTCTTCATCAGGTCATAAAGATGAGAGAAAAAATGAAGAGAAACATCTTACTTTGAAAAAAAATATAGGCTTTCCTTGCTTCTTTTTGTGTATACACCTGAAAAGTGCTGAAAAGTAAATCAGCTAAAATTTTTAGTAGTATAAGAGTACAGTATCACCTATGAATAAGAACAAAACATTTTTTCATAAAAAGTTAATATTTTTTCTAAACCAAAGATACCAGGATTTTATCCTTACTTGTGGAAAAATTATTCAATGAAAATGTATATTATTAGCAATCATTTATTATCAAACTCTACTCACTGAAACTCTTTAACCAAAAATATGAATATGTAGTAAGTAAAGTAAAGTTAGCGACCATAGTCGAGGTGTGACCCGAAGGCTCCCTTTTCGATAGCTACTACACCAAGGTGTAGGGGAGGGCGCTACTCCATTCCCAGGATTGCTCCACTTTACCCTTGAACCGTACCTTATAATGCTGAGTGTTAAGCAAGGTGGTATCAAGTACCATTTTTAAAGTCTTTGGTATGACTCGACCTGGGATTGAACCCAGGTCTCCCGGGCCATTGGCGAACACTCTAACCGCTGGGCCAATAGAAGTTCAAAAATAAGTACATTCGAGTTCAATCATGAGTAATGCCTAATAATATCCATTTTTCTTGAATAATGTTCCACAAGAAATAATGAAATGCATGTAAATTGGGTTTCAAAGAAAAGTTACTTTTTATATGAAATTTTTATGGTGATACTGTTTATGCACATAATTTATTTGAGATAAACTTACAAATTGTGACAAAATGCCAAATATTAAAAAGGTTATAAAGTCAACTATTACCCATAAATCCTCAAGAAGATGGTAAATCATGCTATACCCATGCATGCTAAATATTAAATTCAAATGTAAACAAATTTGAGTTACCTCAATGATATGCCATTTGTAGTATGAAAAGATGTTTGCAGTGTATATTATAAATGGTATGTTTCAATTTTCATTGTGTACTTTTATCTTGAAAGGAAAGTAGGGTCTGACTGATATCTTCTTCAGTTCCATTAACAGTGGGAGAAGCTATAATCAATTCAAAAACATGCTATTTCCACCAAAATATGAATAAAATTTTCAACAATGGACATAAAATAACTTTTCTTTTAAATATGAAAACCTTTAGAATTAAGAAAAAAAAATGGTTGATAATAATTGATTTTATTGTATACAAAGACTTACTTTTTATTTTAATGCCTAATTTTATAACAGATTATTTTAATGTGCAATCATATTTCTGATGTTAATATTGCTACTGTGTTTCATGAGAGAACAGTTTCATGAATACTTGTATGATTTTAAAAAACTACTGTAAGTTAATGTTCTCTATATGAGCAGTATATCCTTTTATATCGAAGAGCATAAATTAACCAATGAAAAAGATGTTTTCAGCTATTTTCTGCATGTGTGTATTTATAATTTTATACCTATGTAAAGAAATTGTAATGAGCAACATGACTGAATGATAAAACTACATATATACTAGCTAACCTTATCGATACTTTAAGGATCTGTACTTATATCAATTTTTTGAGGATCAAAATGAATCCTCTTGATCATTGATGTAATATATATATATATATATATATATATATATATACTTTGCTATATCTATAACTGCTCAACAGTGGTGACAGAGCATATATATCTAATTATCTAATTTAGCATGGCATAAACACAAAGTAAATGGTGATGATTTCATAGGCAAGAAACTGACAATCAACAAGTGCCATTGACTCTGTGTCTATGCTATCCTTACTTATACATATAATGATTAATCTTCTCTTATAAAAAATGTTGATCCTGAATATATGTAAAGATTATGCTATCACTGCAACACCCTATGAAAATCTGTGGTACCCTGTAAAAATGGTACCCTATATGTACCAACCTATAAAAATGGCAAAACTTATCTCTTCTATTTTCCATAGTTGTACTTAATTTGGAGGGTTAATTTATCAAATCCGGATTGGTACAATCACAAAATTTGACTGAATCTTCAATATCCAATAAAAATGCAAAACATCCTGTTTTCTATTATTTTTTTAACTTATAACAATTGAGATGAAAAATTGATCTATTGAAATATATATCTAATTTGCCTAGTGGACTAATGGTTAACAGCACAGAAAATGAAATTAGGTCACTAAGTTCAAATTCTGGCTGAGACAGTTTGCTTTCACTTTGCATTAATGACTGAGAGAATGGCATGAGCCCACTTTTCTGTCCAGTTACATGCAAATTGCCAAGCAGATAAAATTGTAAAGTCTTGTAGAGGCAATCCATCTTCTCTGCTCAACAATAACTCAGGTCTTTGCTACTACTACCATGTAACCCAGTACAACCTGTCATATATCAGTTAGAAAGGAAGTGGGTAATGTACTAGCATGTACTTAATACTGTAAGTTTGTATATACTTATAAATGATTTTGTGCTTGGTAGACAGTGCTTAGAATATCCTGACTGAATCCTTTATTGAGGTATCAGACACACCCCAAACATATGTGTCCTCGGTATGACACTAAACTGCATCCAATAAGACTCCAGTTTCAGTGTGTGGAATCATCTCATTCCTTCCCATTACTTTCAGATCAACTCTGACCAGAAATGAGAGTATCTGTCAAGGTTCCATCTATCAGTAAAATAGATTTGTTTGAAAATGCTTTGTATTAGATAGGACTACTTGAAACCATATAACTACATGCAAATAAATATTAAATTGGAATAGTTATTTGAAACCATATAATTGTGTAAGCATTATTAGAAAGGGGATAGGAATACTTCAAACTATATAACTGTGCAAATTATTTGTATAAAGAATAGTTACTTGAAGTTATAATTGTTTACAAATTATTATCATTAATTACATGAAATTATATAACTGCTTGCAAAAAAAGGCTGATATTGGCATTAAATAATCCAACAAGGGTTGACATGCTGTGAAGCTAACCAGCCAGTCAACTTATAAGTATACTTACAAGATTGCTATGAGTGGTCAATATTAAACTAGCTCTAAAGTCTTTATTCTTTATGGATTAATCTTTTTTTTTTTTTTTTACATTACACAGAGAGAAAAGTATAAATTATAATAATACAATAAGCAAATCATGTATTGTCCACTTTCTAATATACTTATCTAATGAAGTAATGAATGTTGATCTTCTTAAAGATCATTTATCAAATATATAAAATAACTTTTAATTAGCTCACCAGCAAATGGTCAATTTTTTAATCAATTTGTGCAATTAACTTCACTTTGATAGTGTTTCTTAAAGCTGATCATTTAAATGATTGAAATTAATTTCAATCAAAAGGTCACAAAAGAGAATTGTCCAATAAAAATATGAGAAGAAATTAAAAATAATCTTTTACTTTGTTTATTACCTTTATTTGTATGATTGAGCAAAGGAGTTTAAAACATTAATATAGTCTAAATCTCTCCACAAATTTAGCGCTACCCCTATATTTTCTCTTTGTATCATTACTGGCTACATTTAAAATTGAAGTAAGAAAATGGTATAATCTCAAGAAGAATTATTGATGATAGTCAAATCTAGTATTTCTTTTACTCAGTAGAGATAGATTTTGTTAGTATTTATAGAAAAGTTTAAAAGATAATGTAAAAGTAGGGGAAGAAAAAAAAGGTAATATAATATTTTCTTTATCAATAAAAATCTTGTTAATTATCTGAGTAAAATAGGAAGTTGCACTGACAAATAGTGTACTTGGAAGTGTTCATATGTATTCTGACAAATACATTAATATCTACTAAAATCCCTCACATTTTATATATATATATATATATATATATTTGGCCATTTTTCACTACCTTCTTCAGAAATTAAATTTCATTTCCCAAGAACAAACTCTACACATGACTTTAAGAGAACCACAAGACTTTATATATATATGTGTATATATATTGTCATCCACAGACAGACTATTTCATTGTATCACAACTCTTCAGTGTGGCTAGACATGTAGGACGCTTGAAGCTGAGATCAAAACCCACACAACTTTACGTTCGACTTAGTATCAAACCGCTCAGCCAACAAGCATACCACATCAGCTAGGGAATCATAAGGTATTAAGTAGCACAGCAGCAGCAGCATTCATTTGTTTACCTTTTATACCATACCGGATAATATATATAATGTCCAGCATCATTTAAATTTTGAACCTTATTTAGATGTATTGTTTTGTCTTCTTTCTATTTTTCCTGTCTTTCAGTATATCCCACATTCTTAGAGTATTAATTTGGGGAAGACGAGTGATATATTGTAGAAACCTGGTCGTAAAGTGATGATTGTAGTTTCAGGGATTTCTGTACTTTCTTGGTGGTATTATAAAAAATATAAACAACAAAAAATGAAACAAAACCATTCATATAAATGGAGTCCAAATCTTAACACATGCAATATATATCTATATCCATATCTATAAATATAAAGTGGCATGCTTTTCTCCTTGTCATGAGTAGACTACATTTTTGGAAAATGAAATTTGCTTTCTGAAGAAGCAATTCTCATAGTGAAACATCTCAATTTTATTTTCCCTCTTGCCTTTCTTTTCCCATATCTATCTATCTATCTATCTATCTATCAATTCCTTTTTACATATATAGATATAGATATATTATACACTCATACACAAGTATATATATATAAATATTGTGTGTATGTGTATTGTGTATATATCTCTGTGTATGTATGTATGTATGTATGTATGTGTAGGTATATCAATAAGTCTGCATTCTGATGATGAAAATTATTCTATTCTATTGATTTATTTTTTACATAATTTCCTTCTTTGTCTCTGCACTTACTTTACTGGTGAATATTAATTGTTATACAGTGAAAATTTCAGATCAAGATTCAGGTGATAACTATGTATCAGGCAATGAACTTAATGATCCACATTTACACACATTCTGTGTGCACAAATCTTCCTCACATCCATCAGTTAAGATACAATAATTATATGTAATGCTGAATGTTATTCCTTGGTAAGTTGGTCTAAACAATGACAGACATGAAGAAGATTATTGCTGAAGTCTATGAAGATGGTGGGGTTGGAAGTAAGACATGTCAGGAATGGTTTGTGAAGTTCAAGAAAGGTGAATTTTACTTGAAAGACCATAAAGTAGTAAACCACAAGTATTCAAAAGTGATGACTTACAAGTTTTTTCGGATGATAATCCCACACTTTCAACATTGAAATCAGCTGAAAAGTGTTATTGATCATAAAACAGTGGTGAGATACCTGCAAAATATAGGGAAAATTCAAAAAGGGGGAAAATAGTATATACCAAGATTTTACTATTTATAGTGGAACAAAAATATTAATATGTAGCAGTCAACTCCCCCCAAAATACAATTCTTTTTCTTGTAGTGTTGTGGGGTCTTGACAAAAGTTTCTGGATATAAGAATGAGATGAAGAGATGACTATGAGTTTACAGGAAAGGAAAAAGTCAGACATGTGGTTACAGAAAAAATACAACTCTCTTTATTACTGTTTTTCAACCTTCCTCTGGACCAATCTCAAAACAGGAAGATATGAAAAGGGATTTTTTGAGTCTTTGAAGGAATTGCTAAATTGTTGCTTAGCCCCAATGGGGATGTGCTCACTAGCCCCAAAATTTATGTTACTTCATGTCCTCAGGCTGACTCTTGTGTGACTGTTTCTCATACTTACTGCAAGAGTTCCCATGGCTGATTCTTTGTTGTCAGTCACAAATCCAGTCACCAGGTTCACCAAGGCTAGGAGGTGCCCACTACATTACATAGTTATGCAATTTTATTTTTGTTTACAAAGTTTCAATGTTGTAGATTTTGGTCATAAATGATACTGAATAATATCTATTTTGATTCTATAATGTTCTGCTGAAATAATAAAATCCTAGTATCTTTTGTTTAAAAGAAAATTAACTTTTTATAAAAATACTGGTAGAGGTGTACTCATTTATGAATGATACTGCATTTGTTCTTTAGCATTGTAATTTGTAATTCATTGTTTTAACTTTTAAACTATTATTTCCCAAACTTTTCTTGCTCAAGGTGACCTCTAGAAACAATACAATATTTTGGGTCGCATTTTATTGAAATTTAAAAATGTTTTTTTAAAAAAGGTACTTATACATTTTAACTTAAAAATAATTTAAACTAAAGATTATTATTTGTAATTAAATTTTTATTCAGTAAATTAAGTATAATTATCAATGATAAACTTAATGTTTCTTAGCAATGTTTTCTATGTTCAGATGTACATAAAACAGTCTCCCATTTCTTCTTCAATGCACAGATGTCTTTATTTTATTTTTGCATTTAATAAAAGAAGAAAAAAATCTCAATTTCCATATAGTGAAAAACTAAATTAAAATGTTTAAAACATTTTAGCTACTTATTGATGCTCTTCTCTAATAGATATCCAAAATATATCAACGGGTAGCTCTTCATATTTGATTTAAGTCCATGATTACTGGATATAAAAGTAATTTTTTCTTCACTTAATTTTGAACAAATGAATGTTGTATAGAATATTTTCAAACTTATTGATGATCTTCTATGCTTAAAGTTGGAGACTAAAGTTTAATTTTAGTTTCAAAGGTTAGTGTTCTGCTGCAATAAAAAACATTTTTATGTTGGTTTTATGTATGCCTTTTCTAAGTACATATAACTACTACATCTTGAAGTGAACCAATGTGCCATGGCACTTAGTTTGAGTACCTCTTTTTTAAATTAATACTTTGTTTACAGAATAAAATCTCTGTGGAACTTCCTTCACTGTTTATATTAGATAGCTTATTAAATCAAACAAAATGCAGGCTATCAATCAATGATTTTGTTGACTTTACAAATGGATTAGCACAATTATCTATATCATTTTGCTTTTTGAGATCTTGATCATTTTGCATTTTGTAACATCCTTGAGATAAAATGATACTTTCAAGGTATCATAATAAACAAAGTCAAAGGTTTGAATTTTTAAAAATGTACATGCATAAAAACACAATATATATATATATATATATATTCAAAATAAATTTGTCCTCTAAGAGATTTATATTTTTTGAGTGAATTCAAATCTCATTGGTTACCAGATTCATATGGTCTTGTGTCACATGTTCTCTGATGAAAGCAGAAAGCTGGAAACATACACATATGTAAGAATGAAATAAATAATTCTTAAAAAATAAAAATCTCTTTGTGGACTATTCATTTTGAAAGATTTAGTTTTTCTATCTTTAGACCAACAACAAAAAAAAGAAAAAAAATTTTACATATATATTTTTACATTATCTCTCTCTCTCTCTCTCTCTATATATATATATATATATATATATATATATGGAGGATATGTCTATAAACTAAGGAGAGTGTCCATATGTGTGGGTATAGGTGTGTGCATGTGTGTACTTAACACATTTTTACATCACTAGATTATTCCATTACAAAGAGTTGGACAAATGAGAAAATCTATTGTTATATTGTTTGGTTTTACAGTATGTTGGATTATTTAATGCTGAAGTCAATCTTTTTATTCTAACAATTATGATTTGGTTAGTTGGTTGGTGTTTTATATTATAGTTTATCTAATTCCAAATCCTGTTATATATATTTAATTTGTAAGTGAATAGTTTGTTGGTAGCTGTTTTTAAATGAGTGAGAGCTCATTTGTTTACATAGTTTCAAGTATTGCTAATATTAATTATTCTGTTTAATATTAATCACTTGTTTGCTCAATGTTAAATGGTTTCAAGTATTGCTAACTTTAGTAATTCTATTAATCAAGTATTCCTATCTCAGAGAAACAATTTACATTAAATGATTGAACAGTTCTATTTGACCCATGATTGGGACCCCAACAAATACCACTGCTCTAGGTCAGAGTGTAATGAGAGTAATGGTAATGAAATGATACTCCACATTTCCTAAACTCCAGGATGGGAGCCTCACCATCAGATACAGTTTTGTGTCATATCCAGGGCACTCAAAATCTACCGCCTTCAAGATGATAAGGGTTGGGTGTTGGTTTGCCACAAGAGCAAGTTGAAGAATATGATCAAGACAATCATATAGGTGCTTGGATTTAACATCCCATCCTCGAACATTTTGAGTTGCCATCCATAACCAATAAGTGCCTCATTGGGTGGATGAATAGTGTTATCTTATCCCTTATGCAGTAAGCATATACAGTTGACAGAGCTGATGATGTATTTCATGTATTTTCATAAATTTATTTATCTAATTGTTATATTTTTGTTGTCATTGTGGTATGGTGCCTTCTTGCTTTTAGTGTAACTGGGCATTACTGATTTAGTTTGGGTGTTTAATGGTATTTCAACAAATGTGGCTAATTTAATTCTAAATCCATCCTTGTAGAAGAACAGTAGTGGTACTATTTAATTCATAACTGGGGGGACAAATAGAGGAATTATATTGTGAACTGTAAAGTGTACAGATGTAACTTGCAAGACACATTCAGGTTAATTGGCTGTGCAATTACCATGACTAGTTGATTTGGGATCACTTGTGTGCAATATGGACTTGTGGCTGAGTTGTAGAGTTTCGGCTCTGTGGTCACTGGTTCGATCTCCAGTGGTGAAGATCATGGTATACACTGTTGATGAGACCTAATAAGGTCGAAACAGCTGTCCAGTGTGTCCATATGTCATGTGTAAGTATTTGTCAGATTTTCTGGTCATGGTAATTTGATTCACAATATAATTCCTCTACTTAAAAAAGAAAATGTACATCTAGATAATTACTAATGGTAAATTTAATCACTTAACCAATTTGAAAAATAGAAACAAAAGATTAATTCCTCTTAAATATATTTTAAATGTGAAGTTTTAAATTTCAAGGGCAAAAAATGAGTACAAATGATGGTTTCTTATGTTTGGTTATAAACTGTTTTATTATTTTTCATAGAATTTGCAGCAAAGATGTTCATAAAGAACAGAATGGTTCACTATGTATGTATCAGCAATTTATCTGTGCTAGTTTCTTGGCTAACATATTTTCTATGTTATATATGAATTTTATGTAAATCTCTGAAAAGAAGAATTATCATTATTCCCTGATGAACTTGAAATAGTATCCTCATTTTAGTTGTTATTATAGTCACAACATCTTGACTTATATACTCTCTGAACTTCTTAAGGTGTATTGTAGTTGATAAACTTCTGGGAATTTTGAACCAAACTGCTTATTCAATCCATGGTGATAGATTGTTCTCATTCTGCTGTCCATATCAATTAATTCCTTGTCCTTGGGATGCTGCTTGTCTCTTTCCTGGTTATATGACCTTTATGCATTACCTGATCCAGGGTTTGAACTCATGACCACCAGATAACTTGATATACCTTCAGCAATATATATATTTACATAGGAAAATTTAGTATTGGTAACTTGGAGCCTTAAATTTAATATCATTTTGTCTGCCTCTTCATCTGAACTGGAATATGTTTTGTGTTAACTGTAGCATAATGAGATAATGGAAATTTTTAGTCTTACTCTCTTTTCTTTCTTAATTCTAAGAGTTTGTGTACTGTTTTTTAACATGATTTTGAGCTGATAAAGTTAAGGAATCTATAAAATGATATAATGACAACGTGATATTATGATGAAGTCAATGGATGAATTGAGGAAATTTTATATTACTATTTAATTTGATATAAAGGAGAATAAAACTCTTCTTAGTTTTTAGTTTGGTGCCATATAAGAATTAACAGAATTAGCTAAATTTAATAATAGAGCTCAGATGATGGACCCTTATTGATTATTTTATGTAGTTATTAGCTGGTTAGTTGATTGGTTTTAGCTTGTTAGGTTATTCAATCTTGAAGTTTGTTTTATTTTTATTTTTATTTTGTAATTATATGGTTTCAAGTCTCTAGTCCGATTGCATGATGATAATAATAATGTTAATCATTTAAAAACAATTATAGTTTTGTAAATATTCTTAATACTTATCATTTTAAGTTATATGGTTTCAAGTAACAATCCCTATTCAATAATAATTTGCTAACAGTTCTATATCTACAATTAACTATCAGCCCAGTCAGCTGGGGATGTAGAATATGCTGACTGCATCTATACAGAGGGGTAAAGCCCTATACCCAAAAACTGCATCTGATGGTAAGATTCCAGTCCTTGAGCTTTGGGGAATGTGGAGTACCCCATTATTGTTACTACTCCCAGGTCCGCTCTGACCAGGAGTAGTAGTACCTATTAGGATCCCATCTATAGATAAAACAAAACTGGTTGATTATTAACTATACTGGAAACCATTTAACTGAGTGAAAATAGAATTATTTGTATTAGATAGCAATACTTGAGAGCATTTAGCTGTGTGCAAACAAATGAGGCTTGGCTTGTGTAAAAAATTGTTACCCACAATTTATTCATTTACAAATCATATATATTTAATATAAATGTATAAAGAGGATTTGGCATTAAATAATCTACAATGATTGATGTGCTGTAAAACATAACCAACCAACTAATTAACTATTCCCATCTAATATCTTCAAGCCTTTATATAGCTTTTGGTAATTATTCATATCTAATACAAACAATTTGTATGAAATTATTTGGTGATCTCAAGTTGTTGAAATATCAGTGGTTTAAGAGTCAATTTATCAATGTATTTCAGAATCATTCCAAGAATTATCTCAAGCAGATCAGTTTGAACCATAACTAGAACCCCAAAAGGTACTACTACTTCTAGTCAGAGTGGACACAGGAGTAATAACCACAAAGAAATGACTCAACACTCCTCAGAAATCCAGAACTGCAGCTTCACCACCAGATAAAGTTTATTGTCTTACCCAGAACACAATTTATGTAAAATTAAGATAAGAGGTATGATAAAAAAAAAGTATCAAGACTAAAGCTTTAATTTTAAAAAATTTCATTATCTAAAATTTAAATACATCTCTATAAGCTGAACAATTCATATTATAAACTGATGATGTCAAAATCAATACTAATTCTTGACCCTTTTCTATCAGCAGTTTTGATACTTTTTTTAATAAAATGTTTTTTGTGAAATATAGGCAAGAGCAGCACCTTCCATACTCAGCAGAACTAGCTCAAGGTAGTTTTTTCTTCTTTCCTAAACTGAAAACTAATCTCAAATGTAAGATTTTAGGATGTATAGAACATACTATATCAGAAAAGGAATTTCAGAGGAGCTTTCACCATTGAAATACTCACTGAAATAAACATGCTCAATGTCAAGGGTACTTTTTAAAGGAAATTAATGTTTTATTTATTGTTCATTTCTCTTTTGGTTAGTATAGCTTAAGTTTTGACATTTTTTAACACACCTTGTATATTATTATGGTACAACATTAAATTTTAAACAAATATTGACATTTATTCAGATAATAGAAAATATTTGCAGATTGTCAATTTTAATGTGAAAAAAAAATATTGTTATGATAGCTTTCTTTTTAGAGTGAAAATTTTGATGAAAAAAATAGCCTTTTTTGTTCACGTCTTCAAAATTGATATGCATAATATATGAATAAATAGAGTTGTGTGAAGTAAATGAAGACTAATATTTTCAAATTGATATAAAGTTTAAGTTTACCAAGAATGTTGTTCACCTACTTAAGTGTTTAAGGAAGATAAAGAAATATAAAGAAGATACAGACAAGTGTCTCTCAAGAGTAAAAGACATGAAAACAGAACATGTGACACCAAGAATTAACAAATTATCAGACAAGAATTCCCTATATATTTTCCTGGTTTTAAGTCTTATTTATTATCATTGAATAGCATAGATTAGTTTTTCATCCCAGGGGAATCATTAAGAACTTTGGGGAAAGTAAAGTTACTTATTACATTCTGCAAAAAACGTATCAGTATTTAGAGAATTTCTGCACACCATTAATATATAAATGCGTACAAGAAAATTTAATGAGTAGTTGATACAATGAATGTCTTGGTACAATATAGAAATACAAAGTTGGCTATGTAAATAGAAAAAATATTTATTTGTTATTTAGTCATAAGTTATGTGTAATTTTATATAGAAAAGATCCCTGAACCCATTGGGTTCCCATTATAACAGTGTTCTAAGATTATATTGATGCTTTTATTTAGAAAGCAGTGAAGGGATTCTAATTTGCATTCATAATAGTATTTAAATTTGTTAGATAAAGCATTGG
Organism: Sepioteuthis lessoniana; assembly: GCA_963585895.1. NCBI lineage: Eukaryota > Metazoa > Mollusca > Cephalopoda > Myopsida > Loliginidae > Sepioteuthis > Sepioteuthis lessoniana. Next base: position 17,256,998 of record OY757923.1, read on the forward strand.
AAATTGTGTAACTTAGAGCATTTTAAGGGCTTTCTTGCAACAAAAGTAATTCTTATTCATTATGGTTACACACACACACAGGCGCACGCACACGCACACAAACACACAGAGAGGAAAAAGAGTGTCAATAAGAAAAAACAGGTTATTCAGAAAAAAAAGCAGAAAACAACTGGATTAAAAAATAAAGAAGACGAAAAATATTTCAAGTATCCTTTTTGTAGTTATTAATTGCAAATATATCAAACATTATAAATAAAGGAACAATTATAATTAGTACTGATTATATTAATTGTATATGTCATAAATAAGTTGGCGACTATAGTTGAGGGCAACCCAAAGGCTCCCTTTTCAATAGCTACTACACTGAGCTGTAGGAGAGGGCACTATTCCTTTCCCTGGATTGCTCCACTTTATCCTCGATACATACCTTATAATGGTGAGTGTTAAGCAAGGCAGCACCAAGTACCATTTTTTTAATCTTTGGTATGACTTGACCTGGGATCAAACCCCAATCTCCCAGGCCATTGGCAAACACTCTACCCATGAGACCAGTGGTGTGGTACATATAAATAATAAATCATATTTATTAAAGTAACTATTTACTCAATAGTAACACTATTCTTTTAAGATTTCAAATGTAGTCCTATCACTGGGATGTCCACATGAATTTTCTAACTGGTTGCTTTGTCAATACTTTCTACACACACACACAGTTTTTTTAAAGATCCACAGAAAGGGGACTACCACAACTTGGTCAGAGTGTCTTGTGACTGTAGAATAAACAAAGAACTATAGAAGGCAACAACACACAACAATAATAGTGATAATAATAACAGCAACACTTACCAGAGGTCCAGACTATTCATAAGACTATTTATTTCATTATATATTTTATATAATGAAGGCACAAGGCCTTGGAGTTTTGGGGGAGGGGAAAGGAGCGGTCTTAGCTTTAACTAAAATTTCTAAGGGGAACCTAGCTAGCCACATTCGCCGACCCATTCAACAATACAATATATAACCATTCATCCATCGCCATGCGCGCTGCTACCACCAAAATACCACATTTGCTCTATGAAGAAAGACCTACTTAAAACCCCGGAAGTGATGCATGATTTTATTTACAAATTGTGATTTTTTACAAATGGATTCATATGACGGGGATGGAAGAAAAACCCTGAAATATATACAAAAACAAAGAAACAAAGGAAAAATCCCCTGTTTGGTTGACCTCCCATCCCCCCCGTCTATAAAATTGAAGGCCGACTGTTTTCTGGGGTGAAAGAACCGGAAACAAGTCGGACCTGCCCTAGGTGGGACTGGGATCCTAATCTATAGGGGAAAAAAAAGAAATAAAGGGTCGGGCGCGGTATGGGTTGATACAAGCCAGTAATATGATTTTTATACATATGAATGTCCAAGATCTTCAGTAAAAGCGGACTGGGATACGGCTTGAGGTACAAAAATAATGAGGATGGTGAAGATCTTGAATACTAATGACTAGATGACGGGGACAATGACTGACAACATGCTGCTAACTAGGTTGCAAGGGGAAAACATTGCCTACTTACCGGGGGTGAGGTCCCGAAGGACCCGTACCGTAGATGCCATGGGCCGGCAGAGGAGGGAAGGATGACTCCAACGTTGCCCCCTTTCTTACGACCAGGCTCGCTGCATTCACCCACCTTCTGCTGAATGTTATGTGATCCAAGCATTTTCTATCTCATCTGATTTTGACCCTCAGCTGATACCGAAAATACAAAACCAGATCGCGATGAGAAAAGTTTGCATCGTCATACAATCCCTTCTTTTGCGTAATCCAAATCACCATTCGAGCTACAGCCAGGATCGCGAGAAACACCACACGCTTCTCACCCTGAAATGGAGGAAGAACGTTGTCCACGACATAACCAACGTCGAGCAGCACGAGCTGCTTGGGTTCGATGCGAGCCGTCCACTCGCCGACGTGATCCCAAAACGGGCGAACTCGCTTGCAATAGTAGAAGGCGTGCTCAGCCGTTTCTTCTAATCCACTGCCACAGCGAGGACAATCAGGCATGTCTGCTAGGCCCGCTCTGTAGTTCAAGCCGAGAAGGGGTAACGCATTCCGTACAAGTCGCCAGGTGAGCGAGAACTCGGAGTTGTTCAAGAAGCTTGATCTTGGCGCCTAATTCCAGTGAGAGCGGATCTCCTCCACCGTCCAGCCTTGCCGCTCGCTAAGAGGATCAGAAGCGGAACCCACCACTAACTCCCGATATAGCTCTTTCCGAGGCCGTGAGAGGTCACTGGACCCAAGAAAGTTACGAAGGGCCTTTCGGTACTCGCGGACAAACAGTGCTTCGCCCAAAGGCCTACGTCGACCTTCAGCCTTTGGGTCTGACTTGAGGCGAGGAAAAGTCCGACTCGCCTTTCGTCTCCACACTGAGTCTCCTGTCAAAGACCGGCCCAGGTATGCAAGTCTTTCAGCAAGCCAGTGGCTCTCCAGATCAGGCATACCCAGACCCCCGTTGCGTGTACGTTGGATACAGACCTGCCTACGGACCATCGGCCTTGCACCTCCCCAGAGCAATCTGGAGAGGGATTGTTGCAGTGCCAACTGACGTTCCTTAGGCCGAGGAAGTACAGCCAATCGGTAAAGGATCAGAGGGAAGACGTACGTGGCGCACGCCTCCGCCCTGCCCTTTAAGGACAACCTCCTTGAAAGCCAGATTCCCACCTGAGCATTCACCTTGGTTTGTACTTCTGACCAATTTCGCTCCAGTTGGAGGTCGGGCCCGAACCACACCCCGAGGATGCGGATGGGTCCGTCTCTCCAGCGGAAGGGCCTGGGAAGAGTATTGCTACCCTTCCAAGCACTGAGCCGCAAACCTTTGCTTTTGTCAAAATTGACCTTGGCTCCTGCGATCCGCTCGTACTCGACAACCGCCTCTTTCACAGCCATTATATCCAGACGGCAGGACACAAAGACTGTGATGTCATCAGCGAACACGGAAAGCCTTGCTGCAAGGCTGCTAACAAAAGGTATACCGCGTAGGGACGGACTTGTCCTCTCATCCCTAAGCCTGCGCAGGAGGAGCTCCAACGCGAGGACATAGAGAAGAGGAGACAGGGGGCAGCCCTGCCAGACCGAATGCTCGATCGTGAATACCCTCAAACGCCTTCCGTTCACCTGCACCACTGCCTGAGGGTTGTGGTACATCATACTAATCCATCTGCGGAACTCCGGTTGGAATCCGTCAGTCTCCAAAACAGACGCCAAGAACCGATGGTCAACCCTATCGAAGGCCTTGGACTGATCTAAACTGATCAGCGCAGCTTCCGTGTCGTCTTCTATCCCCTCTAGGACCTCGCGAATCAAGTGCAGATTGTCCTGGATCGATCTTCCCTTCACAGCAAAGGTCTGTTTGGGGCCGATCAGATCACTGATGACAAGCTGTAAACGATTCACTAAGACCCGAGCCAAAATCTTTAACTCTGTGTTAAGCAGAGTTATGGGCCTGTAGTCATCTAAACCCTCTCCAACATGCCTGCCACCTTTCTTCAGCAATGTGATCACACCCTTGGTAACGCAACTAGGGATGGCTCCCTGGGTGAACCAATGGTTGAACACATCCGTCAGAATAGGGACAAACATGTGCAACATCCTCAAGTACACTTCGTAGGGCAAACCATCTAATCCTGGTGACTTGTTGAGGCCGACCTGCTTCAACGCATCACGGACTTCGCATTCAGTAACCACACCCTTGCAGCTAGCCGCTTCAGCCACCCCAAGGCGGGGTAAGTCAGCAAGATAGTTATGAAACTCCCGGATCGGGAGATCAGGGCAGCGGGCAAAGCGATCCCGAAAGTGCGCCCGAAAGGCATCACGCATCTCACGACTCAATCGCACGAGTCACCCGTCCGCGGTCTTGACAGACACGATGTACCGATCGGGGAACCTTCGCACTTCTTCACGCACAGTCGCGTTCGATTTCACAGCTTCGTAGAGAACTCTATTTAACCTAGATCTAACTACGTGTCCCTTGTAGCACTCGCTACTCTCACGCTCAAGGTCCCTCCTAGCTAGTTCTACACCTAGGGAGTCCCCCCCAGCCACCGCCTGGGAAAGTCTATCGTCTATAGACTTCGCCTCCTTGGCCTTATCTAGGTTGAGCTGTTGACCGTATCTGGTGGCGAAGTCTCTAATCCTATATTTGAGAGAAACCCACCACCTATTCCCGGTAACTGCCCCCACTAACGCCCACTGAATTAGGGATTCCAGCCAGTCCCGGAAGTCCCGTATCTCCAGTAAGGAGGTATTGAACTTCCAGTAGCCAGCTAGACTAGGCCTATTTGCTAACCGCAAACTGACCCTAACAAGCTTATGGTCAGTCCACGCTATCAGGTGGAACGTGGGACAACTAACGAAATCAATGTCAGCTCGTCTAACTAACACTCTGTCCAAGTATGAACCTACTTTGGCAGAGGGCAAGCTATCTAGCCACGTCCACATCTCCCGCCCTGGGTGATCAAGACGAAACCTGTCGACGAGACCGTGACGAGTCACGAAGCTGACAAGGCTGCTCTCACACCTTCCCGCACGACTAGCTCCCCGACCGACCTTATCTATCTTGGGATCAAAGATCGCATTTCAATCACCCATTAAGACTAGCCGCTTCGTATCGTCCAGGAACGGCACCAACCGACGAAAAAAGGAAACCCTCTCCGCAGCGATGTTGGACGCATAAACTGCAACCAGACGAAACTAGAAACTTTTCACGGCAACATTGGCCACAACCAGCCGGCCCCCGTCACCTGCAAAAACAATGTCAACATCAGCATCAAGGCTGCATCCAACTAGCCAGGAGACCCCAGCACTGACGCGGCTGCCGTATGCTGAGAAAACCTTAAAGTCGTTTTCCAGCACCCGACAGTCAGCATCGCAAGTGAAGTGGGTCTCCTGCACTGCAGCAACATCTACGCAGAGCTTCTTGAGTTCACCAAGCAAGTGCGCACACTTGCTTGAATCCCCCAGTCCCCTCACATTCAAACTGGCAAGGTTTAAAGCCATCAATCCAAATTACCTTACTCGTCGTCGACTACGGGCCGGAAATCCTTGGGTGTGAGGATGCCGACAGCCTGACGCAGGGAACCGGTGCCGAGTTCAGTTGTTACTCGGTTGTCCCTGGTGATTCCGCCGACATCAATTGGGAACTTCAGCTTTAGGGACCTATAAAGAGACGGGTGAACCAAAATAGGGACCCTACCCGAACAAAAAGGAATACATTTTTTTAGGGAGGAGTGCTCCAACTCTGCCAGCTTTATGCCCGTATCAGTCTGACAGACCATACTCAAGAACTTCCACACGCCCTTGGTACGGTCGCCAGCTGACCGGACAAAAGTGGTCACCATGGCTGCACTCTTAAAATTTGCGGGGTTTGATACATTGAGATTTTTGATTTTTTCTAAGCTGAGCAACGGCTTTAGTGCCTTCCGGAGCTGGAAGTCCCCAACTGCCTCCAGCTCCGCAGAGCACAAAGCCGCTGCCCACTGTATCTGTCCGATTGATAGTTCATTTTCTCCTAAACTGGTTTTCCTTTTCCCGGCAGGAGGGTCAGTCCTTCTTTTAGGGGAAATGATAGCCGGGAATAGTTCTTGCGATGAAATGTCTGCAGGGCTGAGTGCGGGAAGGGTTGGGGTTCAAGCCATTCCCGAGGGTTGTGCCCCCTCAGCAGACTGAGATCTGGGGAGGGGGACCCTGTATGGACAGTGATATTTTCGGAAGAAATGTTCCTGTTGGGGTGAAAGAGGTGAAACAGGGTCCACCTGTTGGGGAGGAGATTGCAGTGCTACTTCTGGAGGTGGAAACGGTGGCGGAGGCAGTGGAGGCAGTGGTGAAGGTAATGGTGGAGATGGGAGAGGTAACTGTGGTTGAGAGGAGGGGCCCGCCTCAGGATGGGCTCTTTCCAGGCACACCCTCCCTGCTGCCCCCTCCCCACCGTCCCTTCTCCTCTTCAGACCTGTAGCCGTTTCCATATCCTCCGTGGATTTGTTTCTCTTTTTGGTCCTCCTGGGTGATGGTGCTGGTGCTGGTGCTGCTGGTGTCCTGGGGGTTGCTGGCCTCTTCTGGTTTGTCAGCCTCCTTGGTGCTGCTACGATTGCTGCTGGTGCTGCTGCTGCGACTGCTGCTGGTGCCACCGGTGATTTTGCTGTTGTTGCAACTGCTGCCGCCGCCGCCGCCGGTGCTTCTGCTGTTGCTGCTGCTTCTGCCTGTGCCGGGGCCTTGGCCTGTTTTTGAGGAGGGGATGTACTTGGACTTTTTTCCCCTTGTTTAGGGGATCCCCTCCTCTTTTTGGTCACCACAGTCCAGCCCTCCTGGTTGCTTTTTGGCTGGACCTGACCCGGGCCCTTGGCCTCCGCTTCTTTGTTGATGGTGATGGTGGTGGCCGCTGCGTCTTTTGTTGTTGGTGTTGTTGCCTTATCTTCATTTTCAGGTCGCTGGGGGCAAAACTTAGCGATGTGTCCGACTTGTTTGCACCCCCAGCACCTGGGGCATCTTCCTTCCACCATCACCATCATCTGCCGAACCCTGCAAATTTTCCCTCGTCAGGCACAGCCGGAAGGCACAATCCCTGTAGGCCGTCCCGGCCGGGGATCTAAAGAGGTTAAACTCCTCGACGTGGCCATAGGCACTTAGATACGCTGCGAGGACCTCCCCAGTGATGATGGCCGGGACATTACAGACCGTGACGCGGAGCCTACGGGTGCCTTCACACTCCAGCTGCAGCCCAAAGTGCCCGGTGATGATGTCCGATTCTGCCACCTCGGCAGCCTGCTCCTCTGTAGGAAGCAGGACATCCCATGTCGCAAAACTTTTACGACAGAAGTATTGGCATGGGATGCCAGCTCTCCTCAACAGCTCCTCAAAAACCTCCTTAGTCAGCCCCACCAGCCTTCTTGTTTTAAGGTCGGAAACGACCAGCGAGAGGACTCTTGGTGTGATCTTATCTGCGACTTCCGGGATGGGCAGTATTTCATTGCCTTTGAAATATTTGGCAAATCTGCCCACCCGGTCTTTCTCATATTCCTCCAGTCCTCTCTGCTGGCCTTTCCAGGCTGTGGGGCCCTTTTGGGCCGGCTGAATCGGGCTGTCCTGGGAAACTTCGGTTTCTGTTGTATCGTCGGGGATCGGCAGCGAAGGCCAATTTGATCCAATTGGGCTTGTCCTAATCGGGGCTGTCGCTTCCCCCTCCATGGCTGAGGCAGAACTAGCAGCCAGGAGGGTAAAAGAACCAAACCTCCACCTGCTGCAAGTACGGAGGGGGGCTCCACTGCTCAACTAAAAAAGACGCAAAAATGATAAAACACAAAAACACCAAAAATGTCACAAAAACACGTAGAACCCCTGAAAATAAAAAACGACAAAACAAGCAAATAAAAATCAAAGACACAAAGGCAAATAACAAAGTCCGACGACAAAAACACAAGTCGGATAACAGGTAACAAAAACAAGAGACTGACAAGTGTCACAAATAAAGAATTCTCGGTAAGACTTTAAAAAAAATAAAAAAATCAAACAGAAAAAAACAAAGTCTTACCGAGATAACCAATTTAAAGCAATCCAAATAACGAACGTAATAACAAGTTTTAGCTTTTCAAAAAAACCGACTTCTAGTCTGCGTGAAGGAGCAAGTCTGACTATTCATAAGACTCACAGCTTACTGGACAGGGTTGGTATTTATGAACAAACATATCCAATGAGATGTTCTAGCCAATCACAATCTAAGGAATGGACTGGCCAATGTCTGCACATTGGAATCTCCCAATGTGCCATAAATAAGCTCTTACATTGAGGACTGATTCACTTATGGTCTTAGCCCAGCTACTGACTACAAGTGTGTTTCGTGATTCAACAGTGACAAGTCTAGAGGTTAGTGGAAATTAGTTTGCTTTGAATGAGATAACTTTCCAGTAACAATAACAATATAAGCTTTTATTGCAATATGATAATATTACCATGTACAATAATAAAAGAAAAAGTTACACAGACTAGGTGAGAGAAAAGGCATGATGAGCAATTTGGCTGGTATTTTTGTTTTATGCTAATTAGCATGTAGTTTTTCAGTGGAAAAGGTGGTCTTGGTACTATCTGAAGAACTTTAAAGGTCTAGAACTTCATCACTTCTTTTATCAGAATTTTTTCTAGAAGTATTTTCAGTCTCATCTTCTCCCTTGGTTTCTCTTCTCTAGTTAAAACAGTCTTAGAGCCCATATTTTATAAAAGAAATTTGTTGGCCTAAACACTTCTAATTGGTCAGCCAGTTACAGATCATGTCATATCACATTCTCATTGACCAGTCAATGAGAACCTAGCTTTCTTTCACAGAGATCAAGGTGGTAGAGCAAAAAATCTATGACCCCTTTTTAATTGGACAGTGTGGTCTCATATCACATAGATTAAGAGGGAGGAGAATAAACACCCTTGAACACATGTCAACTGGATGTGATTTGGAGAGGTGATGCAGCGCATCTTAAGGGTAACACCAGCAACTTTCAACAGCATTGATAAATTTGTCAACTTAGTTGCTCTAGTGACCTTTGTTTGAATTTGTAAACTCTGTCAGAAGAATTAACCTTTATCCAACATTTTTATTTTAATATGTTTTCCATTTTAACAAAATTACATCTACTGATTTACAAAAATGAAATACTTTTTGTTACTCTTAAATGAATTTTAAACACCAGTGTAAATCCTCTTTGTTTCAAAGAAATAAACAGCCATAACAGCAAATGATAAAACAAATAATATGCAGCTAAGAGAGTGTATTGTTAGTTAGAAAATATAAGTATTATAAAAGCAATTTTTAATATAAGACTCAGATTCCAAACTATTAAAAATATTTGGTATTCATGTAAAATACATTTCAGTGTATATATAGATATATGCATTTAGCTATAAAGAAAAGTGGTAGCTTTTTTTCTGTACATTCATGGTCAGTCATTGTCATGCAACTAATACCCTACTATTTGCAGAGATTTCCTTTTTAACATTTCAGTTGAAACATCAGATCTCCTGGAGCTCTGAACATTCTCTCTACATTGGTTCAAAGATTACTTACCATAGGAATGGGTCCCAAGCAGTTGAATGACTGTTTTAATAAGTTTCCTTTCCCATTCTTCAAGGCAATACATTTTGTATTCTTTGAGCCAAGGTTGTGTATCAGAAATGATTACTGCCCCCACTTCAATTTTTAATAATTTGTGTCACTATCTTATTATTAGATAAAATAAACTGTGTGAAAAAAACTGTGTAAATCTATGATATGATCTTTGTATTAAAAAGTCAAATAAAACCATTTAAATACTTGTATAATCCAGAAAATAACTGGCAATCTAATGTTGTTTTTGAATAAGTATGTAGCCAGGAATGAAATACGGTATTATTTTCTGTTCTTATTCAGAAGAAGAACAAAACTAAATCAGTTGAAAATCAGAACATTCACTCCTAAAAAAAACTAAGGATGATGTAAAATAAGTCTAAATATGAGGGACAGCAATAAGTTGAATTGTGCAGTTTTTGCATTGATTTTGATGACAGGAAGTTAATTGTATCTTTACAAAAAATAAATAGGTAAAACTTTGTAGACAACTGACAGCAGAGACATGTTTGACAATAAAAAATGGAAAGTGTAACCTTCACTGAAGGAGTATTTCTCTTATAATTAATCTTTTTTATTACTATTTATGTCTTTTTTTTTTAATTTAAAAAATTTGTTAAATGTTTGTCACTCAATGCAATTATGATGCATAAGATTTATTATTATTATTATTATTTATTATTATTATCATTATTATTATTATTATTTGTGGTTAAAATAAATTATTTTGAAATCTATTATAATAAGAACTTGAACAATACAGACAAAATTTTGGAACAAATTAACAGCACTTTTCACATTCCCTTCTATCTCATCTGAATCCTGTTAAAAAATTGTCACGTGTGTTGTCACTTCTACAACAGCAAGGAACGGCTTGTACAGGAAACAAAAACAAAGAATAAGGTCCCAGTGAGACTCAAACTCATGTCCTCTTCTGCTGAAGTTCAGGTCTCACTGAGAGTCTATTTTTTTCCATTATGCTCTGTTCTTTCCTGTCATAGAAGCAACTGGAATTAGTATGATCAAAGGTAATTCTAGTTAAAATCATTAATATTGTAAATTGTGACATTCAAATCAACTTTTTAAGCCTAAAAAACTCTACAAAACTAGCTGTTGACTTATACATCAGGGCTAATTTGTTAATTTTTTACTAGTATTTCTTTCATCTTGTTTAATCTTCATCCTAGATTATCATTCCATGTCTGTTAGCAGAATCAGTTATAAATAAAGAATAAACTTCCACCAAGACTTACACCCCCATCCTTAGGAATCTGCTTTTCTGATAAATCAATTTTAGTTTCTTCTTATTACAATTGTAACATTGTGGGTCTGATTTGAAAGTTGTCACTTGGTTCCCAATGACTCTAGAAATGAACAAACATACATTTATAATTTTTTTTCCAGATTTATCAATGTGTTAATTCATGCTAACCATCTCAATGAGTTTCCAAATCATCTCTTATAGAAAGGAGGAAAGTCTTTGTATCTTCTAAAATCTACTTTGAAGCCCCTAAAAAGGAACATCTAAAATATTAAAACTCTAAGAATACAGATCCACTTTGTGGTATTCTAAAACTCCTGCTGCTAAAAATTCAAAATACAAATTTTCTTAATGCTTGCATTATTGAAGTGACCTCTAACCTCATCTGTCAATCAAATACCTCTCCACTCCCACTTGTGGGATATTGGTGGTAGGAGGATATTACATAACACTATCCCCAGACTAACATTCTATGATTATTAAAAGTTGAAAGAAATGCTAGTCAAAGTCTAATAATAGTTGATAAAAATTCATTTAGTAATACTAAAAAATTATTCAAGAAAACAATGGCTTTGTATCAGGTAGTTGAGGAAAATAATGAATTAAGCTATATAGCTGGAGTTTAATGGCTGTTACCTATTGCCTTTCCTATGAAGACCAACTGGTGACAGCGATCAAAATCTAATTGTTAAAGTAGCTACCACAGAAAAGGCAGGCTCTTTGAAGGTAGCAGATGCAAGTCTGATTCTCATTAATTGTTGATTCCCTATTTCTGTTTCATGCTGTTTACTAAAAGTTTTGGAATGATGATCAGGGTTTTTCAATACATGGAAAGAAATACTTGTAAAAAAAATTGATAGATATCTGAATCATGCTAAATAGTCATTCAAATTAAAGATTATTTGTGAGTTTATTCTCACTGAGTGTCCAATACTGGTGTACCCCTTTATTGCCCTTATTCCCAGGAGAAGGAATTTCTGTTAGATTCCAATCTGTGGATCAAATAGAACTGTTTAACCATTTAACTGTGTGCAAACAAATAATTGCTGTTAAATTGAGTTGTTCATGTTACATTGCAGTGTTTGAAACCATTTACCTATATGCAAATAAAACTATTTGTGTTAGCATTACTTGAAACCATTTAACCGAGTACAAACAAATGAGTTATTGCTCATCTAAAACTTGTAACTGCAAACTATTCACTTACAAATCATATATACTTAATATATATGTATAAACAGGATTTGCCATTAAATGACCAACAAGGGTAGATACGCCATAAAACACAACCAACCAACTAAGTAAATAACTAAATTAGAGCCCTGTGACACTAAAACGGCAGATTTTCATCATCAGTTTCAGCATTCAAAACAAAATGACAAAACAGTTAAGTTTATTTCAAAATATGTGCAAAATATTTTATTTGATAAAAATATTCAAGTATAGATTTATATCTAAGTTAAAAGAAAACATTTGATATTAAAAATAATGTAATATAAATATATACCAAAGATAATACTAATAAAAAGAAATCTTTGTACACCTCAAGCAAAAGGTCTTTCAATCTTTAATATGCAGTAGGTGGTGTGGGTGACCAAACAGTTAAAGACAGAGAGAATGGAATTGGCAAGCCATATTCAATCTTCAGTTGGAACAAATTTTGTACCCTTTGCATGAATGCCCTTGGAAAAAGTATAAATCTGTTTCTCTCCCTAGTTATGAATAAAAAGCAGAGCTGTTGGATCCCTATTGCCTTATGTTGAGTTTTGTTGACATTCATATGGTTATGAACAGATCCCACTTTAAAGCCATCTTTCAAAGCCACACTGCTGACTGGCTTTTGAAACCAGACATTAATTATATCAACAGCTGATTTTCATAACTAAAAAAACATACTGGAAAAATTAAAGGCAATGATGAGTAATAGCAATAACTTAGAGACCAGAGAAATAAGGCAAAAGAAAAAAGCCTGAGAACAGAAATCAAAGAAACCTCTCTCTCTCTTTTTTCAAAAAGTGGATGAACCCTATCTGACAGTCTAAAAAGATGTGGCAGCAAGAATTTAAAAATAAAGCAAACACAGGAACAACATAGACACACATATAAAGAGTAGAAAAGAAAATGTGATACAAGAAACAAAAAAGCAGAACAAACCTGTAAAAAATTTAATAATGTACTACAAAATACAAACACTCTCTCTTTTTGTAGAATCATCTCTTCTATATCTCACTTCAATGACCAGTTTCCTCATATTATACCTAGAACATGCTCTTTTTACCAGTGTTATTCAGTGAATTGTCCACTTTGTTTTGAAATCTGGTATCACTCAAATAGTTTTCTATTTCCCTCAGCATAGTAGTTCTCACCAATGTTAGAAAAGGGGAAACAAAGAATTTACATTTATCACATTCATAAGGATTATAAAATTATCTTGTGTATTCCACTAATAGATATATTCTTCCTCGATAACCTATTTGTTTGTTATAATTTCCTTCTAATATTCCACTTAAATAATAAGTGGTACATTGTTGTTCTCTTCAAATTAGCCTTTCCACTTTCTCTCTATATTTATATTCGGAATTTGATAAGTCAGGTCAATTTTTTTTTTTTTTTTGGGTACTGGTAACATACAACTCAATACAACCTATTATGTTACTTGGAGAGGAGATGGGGACTTTTAAGTAATCTCCAGTGCTCTAAATTGGATTTTATTTTGAAGAGTCAAAATATTTTAACTAAGTCCATCTAATAAACTTGATTCATTCTGAATTTTGAAATATATCTTGCAGAATCTGCAGAGATATTTTCAGTTTTTGTTGAGAAATTATAGTTTGCCAGGGTACAGTCATTTTCATACCATTCACAACAGGAAGATAATAAGTTTTGTTTTGGTTTATTTCATCTGCCAGTACAATACTAGAAAAAAATAAAATCTTCTTGCTTACACTTGGCTATTTTATGGTAATCAGTTTGAATATTGATTATTCTCATCATGACTGGCCATCACATGTCAAGTGAAATTCATGATGATGTGAAGAAGGAACTTTTTTGCCTTTTTACAGCTGTAATAGCTACTTTTACGACAAACTGTGATTATAATCTCAGCTTGAGGATCTGAAAATCAGTCTAGGTTTTTTTTTGTTGATTTTTTTAAGGAGCAAGTAATCCCAGCTATGTATTTGAAGGAGAAAAATAAATAAAATCCATGCATTCACATACTTTAGTTTGATTTAATGACAATTTTTATATCTGTAAAATCTCTGTGTAAGGAACTATATTAGACTTTATAATCAAAAGTCTTAAACATAGATTTAAATCTGACACTTTCAGAATCAGTGCCTATGACTCATAGGCAATGATGTTAACATCATCATCATCATCATCAAGGTGTGATAGCACAGATTTCTTTGACTCTCTCTTGCCATCACTTTTGCTAAGTCCTCTAAACAACATCCATTGTCTTCACTGAGTTGATGAATGTAAGTTTTTTCCAGTCAACCAATACTGGTTCATCCATATGAAGGAGCCTATTGTAGAACATTGTGTATGAGTTTGTCCTTACTTCTCCAGCAGTGCTCAACTTGTCTGGTTCATTTTACTAAGATGATTTGTGTGATTGAATGTAAGTGGCCATACAGCTGCTATTTTGTAAAGTGTTACTTCCAGTATTTGTTAAAAAAAAGCATTTAGCGTCCTTATGTAGTTCCCATCTAGCTTTTTTCAAAATGTTTCATTAGATTCAAAGTGGTGTAGCCATGCAGTAGTACAGACACATCTACTGCTTCAAAGAATTCCTCTCTTATTTTATCACAGATCAGATTTCCCTATGGTCAATAGCCTATAAATAGCTTTCCATGCTTTACCTATGCATATGCTGACATCGCTTTCAGTAGATAAGATATTGCTATTTTTCTGATTTCAGAAGCTTGCTATTTTAATGAGAATGGTGCACCATTTTGTTTAAAACACATGAACTCTGTTTTATCCAAGTTTACATAGAGACCAATGCCTCTTACTGCTTGCTTAAGGCCATGCTACAGAATTTGGCTTGAGGAAGAAATACTAGGTCATTCATGTCGTCTGCATTAGTAATGGTTTCTGTGGAATATCATTTACTTCTTGCATTTTTTAGTGTGAGACTGTTTTCTTTCGTTAGATCTGTTGATGTCCATATATAATCAGGACAGATTATGAATAGAAATGGTGCCAATATATTGCATCAAAAAACTCCAGCAACAATGTCAAAGCAGTCTTTGTTACTATCAGATGAACAGAGCATATTATAGCTGTAACAATTTCTTTTTGAAAACCCTAAGCTAGAAATATTTACTCCATCTTTCCTCAATGTATGAAATCAAATGCCTTGTCAACAAACAAGAGTGTTGCCTCAAGATTTTTTCAATGATTTGATGTATAATCAGAATCTGAGAAGTTGTGAATTGATTTCTTCAAACACTATTCTGATTTCTCCTAAGAACTTTCTTAACTTTAGATTAGATAAAATTGAGAAGCAAAGCATTATTAATCTTAGCAGCTATAACAGTAAGAGTTATACCCTTGAAGTTTTTTTGTGATTTTGAGGTCACCTTTCTTCAGAAAGGGGAGGATGCAACCTTTCATCCATTTCTCACTTCTGTTTTGGTTATGTACAGCATTATTAACATGTAGACACATAGAATTCTGTACAGTAAAAAACAAACTTTCTAAAATAGAGACACATGCACGTAAGTATTGGACAAAAAAACAGACAGTGAAAAGAATTGAACCATTTTTTTTTTATCATAGCCATGAATTTTAAGGAAACTTTAATGGCTTAAACTCATGTAGGAAGTGGTTATTTTCCTTGATTATTGTTGTAAAAGTTGCCTTAGTTGTAGTAAAAAGTCATTATTTCCTAAAAAGAAAATTCTCAAAAGCATCAGAGAATAGGAATTTTTTTAGAATTTTCTTTTCCTTGATTTGATATCTTAATTTGTGATGAGTTCTTTGCTAATATCTAGTAATGAGTTATCTCAGTTTGAAAAATGTCAAATTGTAGCATACAATGACTGTGGACTGTTATCAAATGTCTTAATTAAAAAAATTATGTCAGATATCTGTTTTTGTTTTGTTTTTTGTCCAGTACTATGTACTTATCTACACAGACAAAAATAAAATTGTAAGAACTGAAAGAATGATGCCAATTTTGATCTGGGTAATTTTGTGCATGGGTTAGAGTTCTGTTAATACACTCCTTATTTTGAAACCTGTGCACATGATAATATATCAGTAGTATTGCTTATAAATAAATACACCTTATCATTTTTTGTCTTCTAAACTAAAGATTACAGCATTTTATTATTTCTTGTGAAACATTATACAATCAAAATGGATATTATTAAGTATTATCTATTTCCAAATTCTGAAGCAAAAATTAGAAATATAAACATGAGGCAATCCAAACATAAATTCACTCCTTATATGTATATTTATGCAATTTTATTTTTGGTTACAGTTTTTCAGTACAGTATATTTTGATGACAGACAATACCTAATATATTTTGACTGAATAATGTTCCGCAAGAAATAATAAAATCCTGATATCTTTAGTTTAGAAGAAAATTAACTTTTTATAAAAATCTGTTGGAAATTTACTTATTATGATCGTTTACTTTAATCTATATACATATATATACAACTTGTACATTAAATCTTGAGTGAATTGGAACCTGTATTCAAGCTGTTACAATTTCATTTTTTGTCAGTGTATATTAATAACCAGGGAGGGTTTGTTAACCTGTCCTCTATAGCCAAACAAATCTTTTGATATAGAGCTGCCAAATTTAGTATACATACTTATTTGAGCCAGAAGAAAGCTTAAATGAGTTAAAAAATTGAATAAAAAACAAATGTTTAAATCAATGAATCTATTAAATGTCAATCACTCAAATTAAAAAAATGTCAGTACAAAACTGAACTTTTTCAATTTCAAATTTCCTAGTTCACTACCAGTAGTAAAGAATCATTTTACTCTTATTATAACTAGCTGAAATCCATATCTTGACATCCTACCCAATTCAAGTGGTTACTTCAGCTAATATATATATATATATATATATATAAATTCAGATCCTACCTCTTTTTATATTAGTCTCAGAACTAAAAGTTTCATGTATCAATTATGATACAATCATAAGATGAATCTTATAAGTAAATGGCCAAAGAAAAGAATTATTAAATACTAAGCATTCACAGCACAATACAATGAATAACTGCTTGCCATAAGAGTGGAAGTAAGAACTTATTGCAAAATATGGTACCAGAATTAATCTAAAAATGTTGGTCCTAGGAAAAGAATAAAGAATAGAACCTTCCAATCGCATTAACTTAATTACTGCCCAGTATAAGAAGAATTTTGGCATATATGGAATCTTTTTTTATTCCGCTAGAAGAAAAAAAATTTCACAATACTGTCAGAAATAGTGCTAAAGGAACCAGTGTAACACAGGTTTCAATACAGGAAGAAAAAGGTTTTTAAAGGAGGGGGGGATGAAGGATTTTTACTACTTTGGGTTCCATGGTACCAATAATGAAAAAAATATGCAAAACAACTTCAGAAAAATGAGGGGAAGATGATTAATAATTGGTTCAATACCTAATCAGCTCCTTAATTTCATTGCAAAACTTTGGATTTGTAGTGACAATTGCTGAATAATTTGGTTTGCTTATTTAATAGTGTATCTTTATTGTGCCATTCATTGCATTGTGCAGAGAATACTTAGTATTTCATAATTCTTTTTTTACTTTGTCTTTCCCACTTCTGTGTGAGGCTGTCAGGTGATACATTACTGACCTTTGACATATACATAAATTATATTTCCATCTGTGACAGATAATTTTATTAGCCTCCTTTCTATGATATTGAAAAGAATCATTACTATTCCAATAGTTGTTTGTAGTTATTGAACTTATTCTTTTTGTTGCATTTGATTTTACTACATTTTGGCTTGTCCATTTTTAACAGATTCATTCTACAATCTTCAAGGGTAGAATCTATATGAAAAAAGGTGTTTCTTTGTTTTTCTTTGGGTAGTGTAAACTAGAAGATGGCAGCCAACAGAAAAAAATTGTGACACATACAGTAATAGACAAAATTTATTCTAAGCAATACACATTACACAGGCAATTCTATCATTGGCAATTTATGCAATACTGGTTTCATATCTTTTATATGAAAGGATCCAAATCTTTCCCTGCTAAGCCAAGGTGTTCAAATCTTTCCCTGCTAAGCCAAGGGATCCAGTTTTTTTTCCTGCAAAGTCAAGGGATCCAGTTCTTTTCATACTAAGCTAAGGGATCTATACTGGCCTAACCCATACACTTGTATATAAGCTTGTGTATACTGCTTCCATATATCTTCCCCATTTCTTATTTGTCCCTTGGATATGGTTTTATGAGTCTCAAGTTTCACTTTCAATGGGTGGATGGTTCCATACCCCCTTATATTCTTTCCTACATTTGCATGAGATGTTATAAATGAAATCTTTTGTTATTCATCTTTCTTTTGATTGTGTGGTGGAGATTACAAAGAGTGGTTGTGCTATTCAAAACCATCCTGTTATGGTGATGTCCATTAATCCTTTGTTCAATCATTTGTCTTACATAGGGGATGCTTCCTGTAGCTACACTATTGTTTCTTCTGGAATTCATACTCCTGTTTCCCAGTTTTGAGGTACAGGGTGTTTCAAAAAAATTGATATCATTTGAGATGTTTCAGAAAAATGTTTATAATTTCATAATCTAATTACTTGACCAATTCTGGTTCAATTAATCTCACATTTTAACAGCATGTGTAAAAACAGCTGTATGCTTAAGGTTTAAATACCATTTCTCTTTTTCAGTGAATGAAATTTTTATATAGATATAAAACATTAAACATAAGAATTTTTGTTGATTTCTACATGCACTGTTAAAATTTTAGATCACTTGAACAAAAATTGATCAAATTATTTGATTGTGAAATGTTGTCACTTTTTCTGAAACACCTTGTAATATAAGACCAATTGTTGTTACTTTGGAGATACTTCTTAAATGCCTTAATTCTTTCAAAAAAATTCCTAGAATAATTGCTGATGACTGTTACTAGATATAGAAGCCAACAAATTATCCCTTCTTAGTGCAAAAGTGATGGTAGAATTAAAATTCAAATATAGTCACCAAGATGACCATTAGTAACACCCTACATCATAATGGACTGAAATCATGTCGTGCCCACAAGGTTCCCCCTACTCAAGAAGGTACATGTACAGGTCCATCTGTAAATAAGCACCTGAATGATTCAGAGGAGGGTTGGAAGAAAGTGCTGTGGTCAGATGAGACTAAAATTGAGCTTTTTGGCATCAACTTGACTCCCCATGTTTAGAGGGAAAAAAGCTGACTTGAACTCCAAGAACACCATCCCAACCATTAAGTATGGTGGTGGAAGCATTATAATTTGGGGCTATTTCTCTGCTAAGGAGACAAGACAACTACAACGGTTCGAGGGAAAAATAGATGGGGCCAAGTACAGGAAATCTTGAGTGAAATCCTTTCTGCCTCAGCCAGAACACTGAAGATGGGTCATGGATGGGTGTTCTGGCATGACAATGACCCAAAGCACATAGCTAAGGCAACAAAAGAGTGGCTCAAGAAGAAGCATATTAAGCTAACTGAGTGGCCTAGTCCAGACTTTAATCCTTTAGAGAATCTGTGGAGGGAGATGAAAATTTGAATTACCCTATGACAACCCACAAACATTAAGGATTTAGAGAGGATCTGCAAAGAGGAGTGGGCCAAAATTCCCCCAGGGATTTGTAAAGACTTGGTAATCAACTACATGAAACATCTGGCAGCTTTGCTTACCAACAAGAGTTTCTTCTCCAAGTACTGAATTATGTTTTGCTATGGGGTGAAATACTTATTTGTTTCAATAAAAAACAAATAAATGTTCAAAAACTATTATAATGTGATTTTCTAGAATTTTTTTTAATATTCTATTCCTTACTTTTAAGACAGACCAACCCTGAAAATCATAGACCACTCCTATTTTTGTAAAGTGGCAAACTTAGAAAATCAGCAGGGGATGAAATATTAATTTTCACTACTGTAAGTGAAGCTTAGTAAATAATAAGCATTACTAAGATGCAGACACTAGATTGAATAGAACATTAAATAATCTAAAGCTAATTTATATTAAGTTGATTCTCATGTTGTTATTTTATGTTAAATATAATGTTTATTTGCATTATATCCAAAATGTTGATTTTACTTTGCTAATTTTTTTCCTGAATTTTAATAAACTTTTAAAAATGCACAAGAGTAAAATGATTTTTCTTTCATGCCTTACTTAATCACAAAATTATAACAAAAATTCTTTTAACCTTGTTATTAAGTTAAATGAATTGATGTTTAAATTCATTTTAAGTTGTCTGTATCATAAATAAAATTATATACAGAAAAATACAAAATTTGTTGATTTAAGATGGTTTTTGTTGCTATTTATATTATTTATTCATTTTAAAACATCTAAGAAGTAATAAACTTATATGTTCTAGTTTTATTACTAATCCAAGGAATGGTCAATATTGTATAGGGAAAAATCTATCTGTTTTGTCCAATGGGCA
The DNA here is from genome assembly GCA_963585895.1 of Sepioteuthis lessoniana. NCBI lineage: Eukaryota > Metazoa > Mollusca > Cephalopoda > Myopsida > Loliginidae > Sepioteuthis > Sepioteuthis lessoniana. The sequence continues at coordinate 17,277,037 of OY757923.1, forward strand.
TGCAATATTGGCAAAATCTTTAAAAAAAACTAAATGAAATTCACAGATTATTGGATTTGACATCTACTTTAGAAAAGACGTTTACATGCAAAAATGGATTTAAATATTCTGATACAAAATGTCCAAAAATGAGAAAACTTGTTTCAATATTTTATAGAATAATAAAAATGCATCATGAAAGAATTTCAGATTATACTTTTTAAAAAATGGATGTTTTTTTTTAAATCAAATTTAAGCATTTTTTCTTCTTGCTCCAAATTCTGACTCTTGCTTTAATTATATACAAACTCATTTCACAAGTTTTATTTTAGGGCTATAGTATTTTCTAGACTATTGTGAACTATACAGTAATTCATTTTATTTTATCTTACTTTTTATATCTTTCCACCAACCCCTCCACATAAGCAGAATGCAACACTAGGTTAACTTTTTAAGCAGAGATTAACAGGTTTGAATTAAGTTTTCCTTCTCTTAGACTGGTGGCCATACAAAGATTAAAGAACCCAGTCAGCTCCACTATTTACCCATAGCTAAGGAGAATAGTTGGATTCTTACCTATTCCAAGGGTATTAGCGTTATGTGAAATGCCAACAGCCACATTTAAGATTTGAACTTTTATCACCATGTCCATTTCTTATGATGATGACCATTAAACCACAATTGCCTTCAATATTTTTTCTTACTTTTTAGAAAAATCTTACATGCTAACTCCTAATAGAGTTGAAGGTAAAATAACAAGCTATGCTCCATCAGTAACACCTCTTATATATTTCCATAGAATCAACAACAGCTATAACTATTTTTTAGCTACAGATTACTATTTTCTCACATAGTCACTACCATTAGTAATGTATTTCTGCCAGTGACAAGAAAGACCCTATATACTGTGTCTGCAGAAGTATTCACAAGCATAGGACTTATTACAGCAATGATAACAGAATCATTGTCAGGAAAACAATCTTTATAAGCATAGGACTTATTACATCAATGATAACAGAATCATTGTCAGAAAAGTATTGTCTGTTCAGTCCATTTTTAACTGGCACAATTCACACAACTTAGCTGATCAAGGTGCTCTTCATTCTGTGGGTTAAATGCTGTATTGAACATGGCTTTTGACTCATGTCACTGTCACCATTGCTAAAATGCATTACCCACCATCTAATTCTGCTCTTATCCACTGTTTGATCTCAGTAAATATTTAGCAGGTATCAATGAATGTATTTTTTCTTCATGAAGGAATTTATTGATACATTCTGGTTTCATGTCAGTTGTCATTTTGCCAGACTGACACCCAATTGCTATCTGTAACGAATTTAAAAAATACAAATTCTTGAGAGGAAGTTGGAACTTCAGTTATCATTAGCATCCATCTCTGATATTGTTGGACAATATGATAAAACATAAGTTTTACTTTTTGAGCATCTGTTGTATATTCTTATGCTGAGTTGTACACATGATTGTATACACATTGACAACTTGCATATTGCAAATATCAAAAAGATGATTGATTGAGTTTAGATATACTAAATTCAATCAATCATCTTAAAAAATAATGGTTTTCACATGGTATTATAAAATGATAAAAATACACGAGGAAGAACCTTGTAGATGATGATGATAATAATAATAGGATGAAGCAAGCCAGATAGCATACCACCACTACAACCACCACTATTAGAAAAAAAATATTGACTATTGTCAGTGCTTGATTGTTTGTGCACATGCTGTGAAAAATTTTGACTTTTTATTGCATGTGTCATTGTAGCATGATAAATTAGAAAAATAGTCAAACATTCCTAGTAGCCATCAGACAGTAAGCAATTACTTATATCTCTTATGAGTGTCTTCTTCTTATCTATCCTTGACTCAATCAAGCTGCAATGTTTCTTTTTATTTTGGAGTAGTTAGTACAACAGGATCAACCTGGCAAAAATTCAATATCTGCTATTAAAAAGAAAATGTATTACATCAGTTCATTTGTTTTTACCATTTCTGATTGAATGATCCAGCATATTTTCTATAGTTTTTGCTAAATATTTCTCTCATCTCAGATCAAATTAACCTGATTGCTTGATCATCAGATTTGCCACTAACAAACAATACCTTTTTTCTTTGAGCTCTGGTCACTATTCAATGTTCCTTTTCACCAAACATTGGCACGATCTAATTATCTCATGTCATCACTAATTACTTCCCAAATGCCCTCCATGTCTTGAGATCAATGCATGCTAAAGCTGAAATGTGATTTATATTACTTCCTTTAATTTTTTCTCATTTAAATTGTTCACTCTCAATTCTAATTTCTTTCTCATCTGATGAAATTTGAAAAGAGTAATGACTTTACACTTTTTTTTAAAGTTATCTTTTTTAATTGAATACATTAACTTAATAATCTTTGCATTATTTAAAAATTACTTATACAGTTATTTCTAAAATCTTGTAGTGGACTCTAAGATCATTTACTTTGAAAATAAAAGACTATTGTTTTAACCTATCAGTATTTTTCTTAGTCCACTGCAATACTCTAGCTTTCCCCCAAGGTCAGTAAGACAAGATTAGTAACAGAGGTGCAATGTAATTTTTATCTAAACAGAAAATAGAATCAACAAGCTCATTTCAAATTCTGACCAAAGGTGTTTGCATTCATTTCACAGAGATGCCCTTAGGAAAAGCATGAATCCATTTCTTTTTCTTCCCCAATTTTGGGTAACATAATAGGGAAGAATGGGCTCTCTAACCTTGGTAGGCTCACCAATCTAAGAGATAGACAACTTTACTTTCAAACTACTGGCTAATAGCTCAAATATATATATATATATATATATATATATATATATAATGTGTGTGTGTGTGTGTGTGTGTGTGTGTGTGTGTGTGTGTGTGTGTGTGTGTGTGTGTGTGTGTGTGTTGGACTTATGTATTATGATCTTCGAGCTCTACTGATTCTATTTTTCTTTTCAAAACCTGATTTGTTTTTATGGAGAAGGGAATCTCAAATAATGTTTATGATAAAATATACATCTGTAAAAGCAAATTTAAAATATTCTTAAAACAGGATTATCATATTTTCCCAATAAATTTTTTTAGAACAAAAAAAAGCTAAGTTCCAAATAAAACTCTGATCTTATCAATTCAGTTATTTGTTACTTTATTTTGGTGGATTGCCTTAATTGCCAGCTAGTTTGCTCTATGATATTCAGATTATAATCCAAGTGCTTAATGTTACTAAAAAAGGATTGGGTATGTTATTTTTATTAATTTTATTTTTTGGAAGCTCAGCACAAGATATTTTTTCAACAGTTATAAAACTGATTATACTATTAATAAATCAGAGCAGAAAGTGCATATAAATTGTTAAGGTAAAAACAAAACTCTCCTTTAACCTCTTAAAGCTATAAGCTCAATATTTTGGGCTAAATACTATTTTACTATACTCTGTAAACCTGATATATTGGGCTTGACTAAAATGTGGAACAAATTCCCTATGATTGTTTTCCAACAGCATATGACCTTATGCCCTTTAAGTCCAAAGTTAACAAGTCTTTAGGTTCATGAGTCACTCTACATCCTTCCATGCATTTCTATTACTATACTTACACATCTCTCATGCTCCAATAATTCTTTATATTTATTCAAAACATCTTATTGTTATATAATTATAGTAACTCTTTGCTAATTTAGTTTAGTTTAAGTTCATCATAGTATAAGAAAAAATGATCAAGTCAAATAGTAATAGTAAAGGGCTTATTATAGGAACTATTCATAGCCTTCTTTTAATGGTTGGTTGGGCAGTTTGTTGCTTGCTTGCTTTTTATGGCATGTCAACTTTTGTTGGATTGTCAATTTAACAGTTATGATCTCTAATGAGCTACCAAAATGTATCTTGACAATCATTTTAAACATTATTTCAAACAGATCTGTTTGATCTATTGATAGAACCTTAACAGGTACAACCACTCGATGGTCAGTGTGGACCTGGGAGCAATTGCAATTAAGGATTGATTCTACACTCTTCAAAACTCCACAACTGGAACTTCACCACCAGGAAAAGTTTAGTGTCATATCCAGGACACCCTTTTTGGTGGGGGGTCATACCCGTCAGGACTACCCTGACTCATCTATGCATTGGCCATACTGAATTAAATCATTCTTTCATCCTAAAAAAAACAGCCACAAAAATATTTGAATTGATCACCGTACACAATGAAACACATTTAGATGAAATGCAAAAATCTTGTCCGCACTCAAAGAAAATTTCCTAGCATCAATAGTATGAGAGAACTATTTGAAACAACAGATCCTAATAACATGATTAACTTCCTACAAAAGCAGCCTCTAATCAAAGATACAAGTCCATAGACCAAAACCTCACCCACGAATAGATATGCACACACTTGGATGTACAAACCCACAGCAAAAATGATAGCAATAACTGAACCTATACAACTATACTGAATATTCATTTACCAACAGAAGTATCACCTGAAATAATATACAAATAGCTGTACAAGTAACAACCATATCTGACAAAAATAAATAAAACAAAAGTCTTTGGCATAAAATAACCCCAGGGTTGACATGCAGTAAAATTCAACCAATCAACCTTCTTCAAAGAATGCAATCAGCATATTCTAAGTTCCACTGACAGGATAGTCTTTAATGCAATTATGGGATAACTTTTTATCTGGGAGCAAAATTTGATTGTCTTTTGCACTTTTTATTTTGTATAGTGTACCTGATAGGCTAACAGTTAAAAAATATTGAAATCTAAAAAAAATTTTAACAGTTTTTATGTCCAGTGTTAATGTATTTTGTTTAAAATCTATTAAATGATTATTTCATTATTTTTCTAATTTCAGCTCACAACAAAAAAATCTAATTGATTTGATTCATTATGCAAATGCAAGCTTTCTAAAAACTAGTTACTATTAATAATTTATCCAGAGGGATTTTTTTGTTGTTTTCTAACCAAAATCAGTGCTAGGTCTCTTCGGGAAAATGGGCAGCTTGATGATGTTAAAATCAGCAATAGCTGCAAGATAGAAATAACAACAGCAATAATTTTTCTTCACTTAACACTTAAGCAAAGTTATAAAATAAATTCTTCCTTGTGTGTCTTATCTTACTTTCATATAACTATATTGGCTTTCACATTGCTGTCACTCAATTCTAAATCTTTCATCTTTAATATCTAACAAACTGTCAGCTTCCTATATTAAAAGAACTAAAATCAGTAGTCTTAATGTAATGTCAGAGAACTGAGCCTGCTAGAGAGAACCATTATTGCATGTTGTAGATGGAAATTGAAATGGCAGGAGATTTGACAGCTGCTAAAATGTTGAATGAACATTGGAATGTCATCAGTTTTAGTTGTCTCAGTTTAAACAGTGTGCCTCTATCCAAAGACTCATTCCTTCATATCATTATTTTTAATCCTCTGTATCTATTACTTATCCAAAAATATGAAGGATGCTCCAAAAGTAAAGCCAACGAGTTGGTGGGGTTTAGAATACACTGACTGTATCACCTGAAGAAGAGTAAGCCCCCACCCAACAAAAAGATGTCCTGAGTATGAGACTAATTGCATTTGTGGCTCAGTCAGCTGAGGCTTCAAAATACACTGACTGCTTTTCTACAGAGAGCTAAGACTCTCCCAATGAGAGTCCTGGATATGAAACTAAACAATCTGATGGTGAGGCTCCAGTAATGCTGGAGCTTTGGGGAATGCAGAGTATCTCTTTATTGCCATTTCTCCCAAGTCCACTCTGGCTCAAAATGGTTATACCTGATAGGGTCCTATCTATGGCTCAAATAGAACTAATCTGCGTTGTCTGAAATAGAACTGTTTATATGTATATAAATGGATTTGGTATTAGATAACCTATAATATTTGATATGCCTTAAAACTTAACCAAACAATAAATTGCATTTTGTGGTGAAGTTTCAGTTCTGGAGCTGTAGGAAGTGTTGAGTATCCTTTTGTTGCCATTTTCCCCAAATTCACCCTGACCCAGACTGTTAATACCTGTTAGGGTCCCATTTATAGGTAAAATCTTTTCAAAAAATTATTAGTGTAAGATAGGAATAAATAAAACTATATAATCCTGTGCAAACAAATGAAAATTATGGTTAAATAGGAATAGCTACAGGAAACTATATAATTGCTTGAAAAAATATTTTGGTATCAAATAACTTAACAATGGATGACATGCCATAAAACCAACCAACCAACCAACCAACCAACCAACCAAAAGAAAAGCCTTCTTTTTTATTGCATGAAAACTACAACAGGTACAGTAAATATAATAGTACCATTGGAGAGAGCAATTTTTTCCATTACAGAATATTATATTTACACCAAAATTGGTTCCACATTGTCACCAGCCATAAACTAAAGCCTGGATGCAATGCTCATAAGACTGGCACCAGTGGAGGTGACTCACTTTTTCACATCAGTGATGATTGGATCATTATCTGGAAAATAGTGGTGACTATGTGGAAAAATAATGCCTTGTACATAGTTGAAATTTTAAACTATAGTTTCAGTGAAAATTAATTGGAGGCATTACTTTTGGAGTACCCTTATATATTATTTGTCTTTGGATTTGTTCATAATTAATCCCAAAACTATCACTTAAGAATGAGATACCAATAAAAAAAAAAGAATCAATGAACTGAGAAAGGTTTTTAGACTCCAAGTGCTAAACAGTATGAAAAATTCCAAATATTTTGCTAATAATTGTGGTTCAACTTCGAAACATTTTGAATGGTATTATAGTGAAGTGAAATGTAACCAGTGTCACTCAGGATTTGAATGTTGCTTTGAACTAATTGCTCAAACAATTTCTAGTATAGCATTATCTAATTGTTTCTAAAAGCATTATTATTCCTTTTGATTATAGAAATTTTTTAGGGTTTAAGCTGAAGTATTACAAGTACTGTAGATCTAACATTTAAGTCAACATCAAGATTTTTAGCTCAAAATTCTGGGTTAGGGCTATACTTGCTGTCTAGGTCAACCCCCAAACATGCAGTAGGCTACTGGCAAAATATATAATACATGCAAATCTTACATATAAGAGCTTATATTCAGATGAATTCACAATCTATTGAGCTATCATGAAATTATACAGATAAACGTCCTCTAGTTGTCTGAATAGCTGCCTTCTGATTAGTGTTTACAGTTAGTTCATATACTATTGGAAGCAGCATGTGATGTATCATTAATATAATACTTAATTTGTATTATAGTTTTATTATTTTATGTTAATCTCTGTATTAATTTGTTAAATATGTCAACCCCTAGTTTTGTAGAGATTTTTTCAGGCTTAAAAAGTCAATATATATGCTGCAATTTATGTTAGATAAATGTTTTAATTATTTGAAAAAAAAAAGTGTGTTCTAAATTTGGAAGTGCACATGGAGTTAAAATTAACATTGTAATAAATGGACTCAGTGATTCAAGTTTAAAACCTTAGGAAAGGTATGATCTGTCTCTTCTCTCTCCAACTAGGGGTAAAACAGTAGGGAAAACAGGACTCTTAAAGCTTTGTAGAGGAACAAAAAATGTTAAATTAAAAGCTCCTACTAATATGTAAGCATGGCTGGGTAACTTGCCACATTGAGTCCGGTCCAGGATCAAAGATTATTTAAGTCAAGTCTGTTATCATTCCTTACTACTGATACCATGTAATCTAGTATAATCCATCACCCTGAAAGGAGATGGGCACCACAAAGTAATCCTGCCATTTCTCTGGGAGACACCATGAAGAAGAATTCTTTGGCATGGCAACCCAAGAACTTGAAAAAGTTATGTTTCTATAACTAATTCCAAATTTAATCTTCCATTGAATTTCTGTGATGTTAGGGGAAAAGTTTTAAAAATTCAGAAGAAGATTTTTAGTTTACATCCAACAAAGTTGAAATTTAAAAGTACAGTTATTATTTGATGTATATGTATGTGTCAGGTTTACATGTCTGTACATTTATATGCATTTATTAATTAAACCAGTCATAACATATGGTTTGACTTGTTCTTATTTCTGCATAGACTCAGACATATCCTTGCTTTGATGATTCTGTGAGCAGAAGATACTACCTAGAGATATTAACAATAAATATATGAGTACTATAAAAAAAACTAATTCAATACTCTTCAGGAGATATCTGAAACACATATTCTTAATGACAGATATGAAAACTTTGTCTCTGCTCACATGGAAGCAGCAGCAAAGTGCATATCAACCAAACCAAGAGCCAAATGTAGAGTTCTATGGGAGTTACTAATAATAGGGAAAAAAACAAGATAACATAAAAATAGTATCCTTACTTAATAAAAGAAACCTAACAAATGCCAACACACAGAAACTTAAGAAAGCCCAGAGAGAACTAAGACATACCAAAAAGAACAACATTACATTCAAAGTCAGATCAATAAAATTAGAAACTCTGTAGAAGAATAGACAATCAAAAATTGCATGGTAGACAGTAAATGAAGTGAGTCAATAAGCACCTTGAGAGTATAACTGAAAGCTGCCAGCCAAGAAGAAAGAATACAGAAGTAGAAAGAACATTTTAAGAATCAACTTGGAAACTCCTCTAAAGTCACTGATAAATCTATTACAAAAATTATTAAAAGCCAATCAGACATCAAACTAGGACAGTTTACACAGGAAGAACTTAGCATAGTATCTGACAAAAATTAAAAGCTGAAAAGCTGCAGAATTATAGAAGATGAAGAAATTTGATAATTTCTTCAATTTTGTAATGCTGCCTATAAACAAAATACAATAGAGAAATGGACAAAAGGGTACATTCTCCCCTTTCCCTAAGAAAGGTGACCTCAGAATCACAAAGAACTACAGAGGCATAACTCTTACTTCTATAGCTGCTAAGGTTTATAATGCTATGCTTCTCAAACATATCAAACCTGAAATCAAGAAAATTCTTTGGAAAAGTCAGAATGGCTTTCTGAGGAATCAATCCACAACATCACAGATTCTGACTATCTATCAAATCATCAAAGGAGTATGCACAAAAATTCTAGAGGTAACTTTATTATTTGTAGATTACTACAAAGCATTTGATTCCATGTACAGAGGAAAGATGGAACGAATACTCCAAGCATATGGTCTCTCCAAAGAAAATGTTATAGCTATAATTTTGATTCACAGAAACACAAAAGCAAAGGTTCACTCACCTAATGGAAACCCAGACTTCTTCAACTTTGTTGCTGGAGTTTTGCTTGGTGATACATTTGCACCATATCTGTTTATAATTTAACTATACAATATACTTTGAACATCTATAGATCTAATAAAAGAAAATTGTTTTACACTAAAAAAGCTAGATGCAGATGATATCTTGTATAAACTATGACAGACACAGACTATGCAGAAGATATAGTGCTTCTTACAAATACATCTACCCAAGCCAAATCTCTTCTGCATTGCCTAGAGAAAGCAGCAGGAGGCAATTAGCCTCTACGTGAATGCAAATAAAATAATACATGTGTTTTAAATGAGAAGGAGCTATCTCCACTCTAAATGGTAGTTCTCTAAGATTAGTAGACAAATTCACATACCTTGGCAGCAATATCTCCTCTATTGAAAGTGATGTTAACATATGTTCAGTGAAGGCATGGACTACTATTGATAAGTTATCAATCATATGAAAGTCTGATCTATCCGATAAAATAAAACAGGATTTTTTCTAAGCAGTGACTGTGTCAATAATACAGTATTGATGCACAACAAGGATGTTAACAAAATGCATCAAGAAAAAACAAGATAGGAACTACTCCAGAAAGCTACAAGCTATTTTGAACAAATTCCAGAAGCAACACCCAACAAAACAACAGCTATGCAACCACTTACCTCCCATCTCTAAAACCAAGTAAGATTAACAAGACGTGCGTGATATTGCTGAAGAAACAAGGATGAACTCATGAGTGGCGTTCTTTAATGGACTCCTATACATGGACATGCCAGTGTTGGCCAACCAGCAATAACTTATCTATATCAGCTCTGTACAGACACAGGGTATAGTTTTGAAGACTTGCTGGGAGCAGTCGATGAAAGAGATGAGGTGACAGAGAGAGAGAGAGAGGGTCAGGAAAATCTATTCTGTCAGTATGACTTGGTGATGATGATGATGATGATTAATTAAACAGATAGTTCCATATTATAAGGAATATTTGAACTCTTATGAACTTTAGAAATAGCAACCTTTGTTGAAAAAAAGGGTACATTTGAGAAAGGAGAAAGTTATATTCTGATGGGATAAAAAAACATTTATCAAGTTGATCAAATGCTCTTTGCTTGCTAACAGTAAGGAAGCAAATCTAATGCTGAGCTGAAACAGTTTGCTTACCTCAAGGAAATAAATTAGAGTTGAACACTTCACAAAATTTAATATGAATAAACAACTAAAAATGTATGCATTGAACATATATTAATTTGAAAACTTTTATTAACAATATATGTGGTGCATTCAATAAGTTTTTGTACAGCATTTTAAAGTCGTAGACTCTTGAAAATTCACTATGTTATTGCAATATATCTTATGAGATGACTGACCAATTTTTATGATTTCAGCTTCAAATGAACAGCTACAGCAGCAATTGGAATACACCCTACTAAAGCCTGATTGTCACAGCTGGTGAATTTCAAATATGCAATCTGGACATGAGGACACTGTAGAAGAACGATATGCAATAAAATTCTGTTTAAAACTTGGAAAAATGCCACAGAAACATATGGAATGCTTCAGACTGCTTTTGGACCATCTTGCCTGAATCGAGCATCAGTTTTTGTGTAGCATAAGAGATTCAAGGAAAGCAGGGAGTCTGTGAGGGATGATGAGAGGTGTGGGAGGAGTAAGGAAGTCAATACACCAGAGTTGATTGGCCAAAGCATTAGGGTTAGGGCTACTATGTTGAGGTTTTTAGAGAGTTGAGGAAGAGATTCTGTCGGAAGAGGCCAGCACTCTTCAAATCAAGTGGCATTTCCACCAGGACAATGCACCAGTCCACAACTCCATCCTTGTCACAGACTCTTTGACCAAGATGGGCATCAAGACAGTTCCTCAGCCTCTCTATAGTCCAGACCTTGCTCCCTGTGACTTTTGGTTATTCCCTAAACTCAGAAGCTGTCGTTATGAGACAATTGAGGAGATGAAAGAGGCTGTGATGAAGATCATTGACACGCTCACACAAAAGGACTTCCATGGGGCCTTCCAGAAGTTGTTGGAATGGTACAACAAGTGCATTGCAGCCAGAGGAGATTACTTCGAAGGGGACTAGAGTTTCATGTGTGTGCTATCAATAAAAGTGCCCATACGAAAAATGTCTGGAAACTTATTTAATGATCCTCGTATATATAAGCACTTATGGTTATGTGTATGGAAACCAGACTACATTAAGCAGACTTGATCATTGCAAAGTATTTATGCAATGTGGCTTAAGATGAGTTGCACAAGCAAATATATATATATATATATATATATATATATATATATATAATGTGTGTTTTGGGTAAATTATTGATCAAAATATGTAAGATTATTTTAATGTGTTTGGTGCTCTTTTTAAGCAGTATTAATTTAGAATGTAAAATACTGAACTGGTCCTAATATCAAATACTTCCCATGATTCTGAGTTTCATATACAATGAGGTGTATGATCATCAGATGGATCTCTCTCTCTCTCTCTCTCTCTATATATATATATATATATATATATAACCAAATGAAATAAAATGGGAACTCTTCAAAACTGTAGACATACCAGTATGGTTGGACTGCTTGAACTTTAATAAAATACCTGGAGAAAAGCTAGATGGGAAGCAAGCATATTACATGCTGTTTTAAACAAATCCTGGAAGTTGTATGACCACTTCTCATTTAATAAAACATCCAAGTAAGGTGAGTAAGATATGCTAAGTACTGCTGTAGAAGACAACCTCATAAGCAACAGTTTCTATGACCTCCTACACATGTACACACCAGCAATGGCCAACCAGTAAAAACTTAGATTCATCATCTCTGTGCGGACATAGGATGATACCTTGGAGACTTGCTCAGAGCAAAAGGAACAGATGGCAATAGAATCAAAGGATTCTATGGTATTGGCATGTCTTGATGATAATGATAATGATGATGATATATATATATATATATATATATATATATGATGTTTATATATATATATATATATATACACATATAAACTATTATTATGATTATTATTATTATTACATTTATTTTATATCATCCATAAATAATACACTGTGAATAATTAGATAAAAACTTAAACTTCTGTTAAACTAAAGATATGACAATTTTATTAATATTTGTGAAATATTATACAATCAAAATGGATTTAACAGGTATTAATCATTACCATACTTGAAACTCTATAACCAAAAATAAGAATATGCAGCTGTCCAAAAATACATTCAGCACTTATATATATTAATGCAAGTTTATTTATTGTTACATAGTTTCAGTGCTGTAGGTTTTATAAATAATACCGAATAATATCTCTTTTACATTATATTATGTTCTACTAGAAATAATAGAATCCTAGTATCTTTGGTTTATACGAAAATCAACTTTTTATATATATATATGTATGTGTGTGAATTTGTCTACCAGTTTCAGAGAGGTTCCGTCTAGTGTGGAAATGTCGCTTGTTTGATTAAAGCACATATATTCAGTTTTGTGTGCATTCACATGGAGGCCAATGCCTGCGGCGACTCGTTCCAAACTATGCTAGTGTTTCAGCTTGGTTGGGTGTATTTGACAGTATCGGTATGTCGTCGGTGTATTCAGCATCGGTAATTGTTTTTGCGGTGTACCTTCTGCTTCTTTTCTTTGTCAGCTCGAAGCCATTTTCTCTGATTTTATTTATCAATGTTCTAAGCATGTAGTCTAGACAGATGATAAAGAGTTATGGGGCTAGCATGTCTCCTTGTAGTACTCCTGCTACAATGTCGAAGTATTCTGTCAGTGTCTCATCAACTGAAAAAGACATCGACATGCTGCTAATGAAGGCATGGACAGCTATTGATAAGCTATTGATCATATGGAAATCAGACCTGACCGATAAAATGAAACACAGTTTCTTCCAGGCAGTGGTCATGTCGATACTGCTGTATAGATGCACTACTTGGATGCTAACAAAACGGCTGGAGAAGAAGCTAGACGGCAATTACACAAGAATGTTACGACAATATTGAACAAGTCCTGGTGACAACAACCCACAAGGCACCAACTATACGGCCACCTGCCTCCCATCACGAAAACTATCCAAGTTAGACAAACCAGACATGCAGAACACTTCTGGAGAAGCAGGGACAAGCTCATAAGTGAAGTACTCCTATGGACCCCCATATATGGCCGAGCAAAAGCAGGACGACCAGCTCGAACATACATAGCAGCTATGTGAGGATACAGGATGTAGCCCTGAAGACCTGCCAGAGACGATGAATGATAGGGAGAAATTGCGAGAGAGGGTCAGAGATATCCGTGCTAGGATCACAACATGATGATGATATATATGTATGTATATATATATATGTGTTAGTGTGTATATATACATGATGATGATATATATGTATGTATATATATATGTGTTAGTGTATATATATATATATATATATATATATACTAGTTGTACCTGGCCACGCGTTGCTGTGGCTCAGTTTTTTTTAAATGGAAAAAAAAAAGAAAATGCATGTTTCTAATATGTTTAATTTTCCAGTAATTGGATTATCTATACAAATAAAAATGTAAATGTTTGTTACTAACTGATAATCTCCAGTTTTATACCATTTGAATTCAGGAGTGATTTTATATACTTATTATCCAAGTACTGGAAAATTAAACATATTAGAAACACACATTTTCTTTTTTGTTTTTTTCCATTTAAACAAATTGAGCCACAGCAACGTGTGGCCGGGTACAGCTAGTAAGTATATAAAAACACTCCTGAATTCAAATAAAATACTCTCTGAAAATTTTTAACCAATTAGTTGTATAAAACTGGAGATTATCGGTTAGTAACAAACATTTACATTTTTATTTATATAGAAGATGTTTGAACTTTAAGAGAAAAAAATGTCATATTGAAAAAAGAAAATAAAATATTTAGTAAACAATTCATT
>OY757923.1:17296204-17511204 GCA_963585895.1 Sepioteuthis lessoniana
ATTCATTTTTTAAACCTTATTACTATATATAAATATAACCTAAAATATTCAAGTTATGTAGTCTTTGAGTCTGTTACTTAAAGTCTCATATAGATCACACGACCATCAGATTGAAATTGGAGAAAAGGTGGCTTGCTAACCATTTTTAAGGTTTGGGGATTTTATCAGGTAGAATTATGCTTGTGAACATGACATGCACATACAAAATAAGGTTATGTATTGACTTCTTAAGTCTGAACAGCCCAAATACTGCTAAAATACACTTTGAAATCAATCAGGTGGTAAGTGGCATAGAAGAAATTTATTAATATACCTATTCTTACAAATAAATTCATTTTTTTTGTTCAATAATTTATTATTTTCTGCATATTCCAGAATACATCATTTTTCTTTCAGATATATTCTGTAATTATGATAACCTCATTTATATACTTGGGATTTTTCCCATCTTATGGGAGATTTAACTGTTTCATCTTTTATCTGTCCAAGCATAAATAGAATTATATGTTCTGGAATATGCCAAAAATGATAAATTGCTAAACAAAAAAGTGAAATGATTTCTAAGTCTAGACATATTAACAAATATCTTCTGTACCACTTACCACCTGATTGATTTTAAAATGTATTTCGCCAGTATTTGGATTGTTCAGATTTCAAAAATCAATAAATTAATTATCTTTTTTTTGTATGCATGTGTATCATGTGCATAAACATTATGCTACATGACATGCTCAGTGCCGATTTTATATACACACACACATACAGAAAGAGAGGATGAATTGCCTATTCGTAATGGAATCAAGCAGATTTATTACAAAAAATCATAGGTGTATACACAGAAATATTCATATCAACACCTTTTAATACATGCTTTTTGCATATAAAAAATAGATATTGAGTTACTGACAGAAACACAGTAAAGTGCTTGTGTATGAAATCATCTATCAATTTATTTTTATCGACAATTTCAACAGATTTTAAGCTGTATGTATGAATGCGTGTGTATGTTAAACAAACACACATACAGACAAACATGTGTATGTATGTATGTATATATTTATGGTTGATACAAAAGTTTCATTATTCAGTTATCAAAGTATCTCTCTTTGATTTCAAAAATCTTATGCAAACTTTCAGATAAATTGTATATTCCATCATTAAATAAACAATTCAGGTCATAATATGATCAATTCTTTGAGTGATTTTTCACTCTCTTGAATTAAATGAAACTGCTTGTAAGACTAAGAGGGCTATGTGGAATAAAATAATGGTAGTCTAAAGTTGATAATTCTAAAGAATATACTGCATATGGAAGAAATTACCATCATATTTATGTCATGCAGTAAAATTATCAGTTAGAGTCTTTGCTCAGAACATTTTATTTTCTTTTTAATACATCATTCAAACAAATTAATTGTTCATTGTTGTAATAATTAATCCAGATTGATGCAATTCATAATAAAGATTTTCCTTTGAAACCCATAAGACACAAATATTAAGTAATTCTTCAAAAAATTTCAACTTCTGAGTTTGAGATGAACTGCGTCTATCGACTTTTGTTTATTTTAGTCTTGTAATAAATTCATTTTTCTGCACTGGTGGTTGTATTGTTGAATACTGAGGGTTTTTTTATTTTATTTTTTTACTATGTCATAGAAATAGAAATGTGTTCTTACAATAAAAAGCTAAAAATTAAAAATTAAGTTTTTTCATATTGCAATTTCTTTTTTTAGTTTTTACATTTAGAATGATAATTTAAAAAAGGTACTCTTTGGTTGGAAACATTTTCATGCTTTTTTTAGTTCTCCAAAAAATTAGGAATTTTTTTTTATAATTAGTACTCCATTGCAAGACAGTTATTTTTGAAAAAGCATTAAATTCAAATTTCACCTGCTGAATTAGTCTGATATTTAAGCATGCCAGGTCTTAAGAACAACTGAAGAGTTGCACATGCTTTTTGTACTTACTTTGATGAGTTTGACACGCCAATTGATTTTTAATTATTGAATTATATGATTTAATCAGTAAAAATCAGAAACAAAGTTCTATACTTTTCCTTACTATAAACGTATTAAAGTGTATGCACAATTTTAGTGCTCAATGACATCTCTTTTCCGAGTTATTAGTCAACACATTTATTATTATTATTATCATCTAGAAATTAACATTATATTATCAAAAATTATATCAATACTATATGATTATTTTATAGGCATCAATATTATATTGTATTATATTTATATATATTATAAGATTATTTAATGATATATATAATTGTCTAGACATCAACATTATATATATATATACATATATATATATATATATATATATATATATATATATATATATATATATATATCATTAAGATCATATTTAGATTTATCTCTACATCCTTTATACATTTCAATATCATATTTGTTTTCTTCTCTTTGTCTTATTCATATTTTCTATGAAATATTTCATCTACTTTTTTTGTTTAATATTTTCACAGGGCCATTGAAGGACAAGATAAAAACCCAGCAATAGTTCACATGGAACTTTTAGACTTTCTTGGTAAGTAAGAAGTTTATTTATCTATCAAACTATTTATCTACAGTCTTGGTCACCATTATGGTCACTCTTTCATTTTATCTATTTATTCATTTATTAATTTATTTTGCCATAATTTCATATGTAAACAGAAAATAACCAAATCTATATAAACTTGTTTTATCATTTTCTGTTCTTTAACAAACATAAGTTTTCCACTAATATAATATATATAAAAAAAAGAAGATGAAACACAAATAAGAAAAGTGCATAAAATTGCTCAATAGTTTCTATGGCAGAGCTCATCTCAAACTTAAAATCTCAAATGATGTATACTTAAAGTCCATTACTTAAAGTTTCATGTGGATCACGCAATCATTAGATTCACTTGATTTGATACTGAATTAGACTCTGATTTATTGTTAAAAATATTATATTTAGAAATATGGGCCAAATTGTTGTGGTTGTATGTGTCTCAGAAAGCACTGACCATAATTTCTATTTTCTTTACATGATATTCTATCTGTATAAACTTCTGATAAAAATGTTTCTCTGAATTCAGACTTAGGACATCATGAAAGATTAAATCATACCATTTTGCTGTCTTAATCAAGCCTGAACATCAGGAAGCAAAAAGGAAAAAAAAAACAAGTTATGGGTTTAAATTCTTGACTTTGTATCCATTTGTTCATAATAGAAGCTTGGCATTGTCCTTTATTATTAATATCCAACAAAATTCCATCAAAGGTTTGCATTAATATCTACCATCCTACACTTGGATTTGAGGAAGAAATTCAAAGTAAAAACAAAGTATTTCTCTTTGCATGTATATATTTGATATCAGACTGGGAATTATTCAATCACTTCAGTATGTCTCAAGAAAATTCACTGAAAATATGAAAAAAAAGATTTATGTAATAAATGATGACATGCAAATCAAATCCATACTGAGTGATGTTCTTAAAAAATGTATTTTGTTGCCAACTGTCAAAGTAAGATGAAGAAAAATAATACAAAATAGGAATATCCAGTATATCACTTATATTTATTTGCTTTTATTTTTTCATGCAAATCCTGTTATCATTCTGTTTATATTTTATCTTATCCAGGTGAATAAGTATTAATAAAAGAACATTGCACTTACACTTCAAAACAAAAAAGCTTTTGTATGCATGTCTTATAAATTCAAATACTGCATATAAATACTTGGACTTCTTGTCATGTAAAATCAAAATAATTTATTTAAATTCTGCATCCAAAATTACAACCTTAGAACCACCAACCCAAGAGTTTCCAGTTAAAACTCAGTTTGCCAAACTTGCAAATCTTATCCTTGCTTTATTGATATTCCTCATTCTTGACACAAGTTGCACACAAAGAGCTTCTTCCCAAGAATAGCTAAAATGTGGAGAAAACTTTTCGATGAGTGTTTCCCACCAGAATATGACCTTGAACTTTTCTGATAACAGTAAGTATCACATTGGTCCTTAGACTCCTTGTCTATTAATAAACTGATATTCCAATCTTCACTCATCTCTCACTCTCCTATCATTCCTCCTATTCATTTACTTAATCTCATCACATATTATCATAAAACTTTTTTTCCTGCCAGGACCTCGTGATACTTGTTGAGACTGGGCAATCTTTGGCCTTACCCATGTGTATTTGCATGAGTCCTCTCATTAAACTGGACATGTATTGAATACTACAGCTGAGGGAACATAGTTAAATATTATAAAATTTTGCAAGTTTGATATTAATGTGAATTTTAGGTTTTTAAGATTTATGGTAATAATTATAAAACTGATTCTTTTTTTTATACTTAAACTCTTTACATTCCTTGATTTTATCATAAAGACTTTTACTTTATCATTTATATGCTTGTTACCCAATATTAGCCTCTTTGGCAGTTCTGCCATTATTATTTCTTGTATCCAATACTGTTTATATCTCAAATGCTGTAGACTATTTAACATCTTTGAATTTAATTTTATTTTACTAGTTATCACCTGTGAAAAAATCATGGATGCATCTAAATTTCTGTGAGATGATTTTTATTCGAAAAAAATAACATACTGTAATGTTGTGAGTAGTTGTCACTTGGTACCTGGTAATAAAAGAAATCAACAAACATTTAATCATGTTTCAATAAATTAAAGCCAGCCATCTCAGGAAGTTATCAAACATCTCCTCATAGAGAGGAGGAAAGTCCTTACATCTTCTGAAAGTCTCTATCAAAGCCCCTTTCAAGTTTCTAAAACATGTCTACTTTGCAACTGCTGAACTTGGCCTTTTTCAGACCTATTTCAATCAACATGATCTCATCAGTCAGTCAAACATATTCACACTTCTGCTTCCAAGGTGTTGATTTTGGGGAGGACATTACATAATACTCCTCGACCTCCTATTTTCAAATTCATACCAAGATACAAATTTTAATTAGCCTATTATCATCCTTTACTGCTATCATCATCACTATTATTAGTTTCATGACTATTTTTATCCTTTCATCTCCTTCTCCTCTTTTTAATTGATGGCAAAAACCTCAGGGTTTTTTTTATCTCAGGTTCTGACTATAGTGGCGCATACATTCAATCCAGAAATATACTGATATTGAAAAAAATGTGCAAAATACACTGTATTAAACTTAATAGATCACACATTTTAAACTCACAAAAAACATAATGAATAATTAAATCCTTTCTCCTTTCAGGAAAAAAGCCCTGACTTTAAGCAAAAGAAATGTTTTTCATGGGTCTTTCTGTCACTTTTTTTCCTGTAGAATTTTTTTTTTTTGTCAAGTGACCATTCCCACAAATTATTCTCTTCTTTCTCTGTGCTGTCATGGATTTTAGAATATAGATTCTGGCTCTGTCAAAAACTACAAAAACTTTTCAAGGCTTTTTGCCTTCTTGTGTCTCACGACCACTTTTGTCTTAAGTGAGGATCTCAAAATTTCTGCTCTCAGTGTCTTACCCCAGGCACAAAGCAATCACAGCATTAGGTGCTACCTCTGTCTGTTCCCTCCCTTTCCTCATTGGGATGCCTGAAAACTGATCTCTTAAGATCCCACAAACTTCAGTGGACCATTCTCTAAGGCTGCTTTCATTGCAAAAAAAACAAATAAATCTCACTGGAAAATATAACATGACATCTGAGCCTAAACACATGGAAATACATTAGAACAGCTTACATGCAATTTGAACAGCAACGAAAACTATAGATTGCAAACAAGAAAATGTATTACCATTATCTCAGTATGAAATATCACAATCCTGTTTTTTGGGGGGTGGGGTATGAGTAAATGTCTGTTTGGTTGGTTTTTCTTTTTTCTTCCTTTACTTCTTTTATCTCTGCCATGATGTTTTATTTTTTCTTTTCATATTTGTATTTTTGGCTACTCTTGTGATTGTAGCACATTCATATAGAATATATCCTAGTCACAGTACCTAGTCACAAAAGATGTAACATTGTTGGTCTCTTGCAAAGGTTGTTACTCAATACCAAATGATGAAAGGAATGAACAAACATGTATTATTTCCCATATTTATTAATGTATTATTAAATCAGGTCAGCCATCTCAATAAGTTTCCTAACTGTCCTTCATTGAGGTGGAAAGTCTATGAATGTGGTGCATTCAATAAGTTTCCAGACTTTTTTGTACAGGCATTTAAAATTGTCGGAGACTCTTGAAAATTCAGTGTGTTATTGCTATACATCTTATGAGATGACTGACTAATTTTTTATGATTTCAGGTTCAAATGAACAACTACAGCAGCAATTGGAATACACCCTACTAAAGCCTGATTGTCATAGCTGGTGAATTTTAAAAATGCAATCTGGACATGGGGACACTTTAGAAGAATGATATGCAATAAAATTGTTTAAAACTTAGAAAAAATGCCACAGAAACATATGGAATGCTTCAGACTGCTTTTGGACCATCTTGCCTGAATCAAACATCAGTTTTTGTGTAGCATGAGAGATTCAAGGAAAGCAGGGAGTCTGTGAGGGATGATGAGAGGTATAGGAGGGGTAAGGAAGTCAATACACCAAAGTTGATAGGCCAAAGGATTAGGGCTAAGGTTACTATGTTGAGGTTTAAGGGAGTTCAGGAAAGGATTCCGTTGGAAGAGGCGAGCACTCTTCAAATCAGGTCAGTGGCATTTCCAGCCGGACAATGCACCAGTCCACAACTCCATCCTTGTCACAGACTCTTTAACCAAGATGGGTATCAAGACAGTTCCTCAGCCTCCCTATAGTCCAGACGTTGCTCCCTGTGACTTTTGGTTATTCCCTAAGCTCAGAGGCTGTCGTTATGAGACAATTGTGGAGATGAAAGAGGCTGTGATGAAGGTTATTAACACACTCACACAAGAGGACTTCCATGGGGCTTTCCAGAAGTTGTTGAAACAGTACAAGTGCATTGCAGCCAGAGGAGATTACTTCGGAGGGGACTAGAGTTTCATGTGTGTACTACCAATAAAAGTGTCCATACAAAAAAAGTCTGTTAACTTATTTAATGATCCTTGTATCTTGTAAAAGTCTTCATCAAAATGGTCTTTGAAAAGGGGTTTCTAACTAATGTTAAAACTACATAAAACACACTACCTCTGTTGCAATGCTGAACTGAGAGTCTTAAGTGTAAAAAGCAGATTTTTTCATGCCTGTTTCAGTAGAGGTGAACTCTGATCTCCCTGTCTTTCAAATACCTCCATACTTCTGTTGGCAGGCTGTTGAGGACATTACATAACAATACATCCAGCTATTTAAATATATACACTACCTATGAAAAGTTTGCGACCACTCTGAATTGTTTCTCTGTTAATAATAAAGGCTAATTTTGCAATTGATCATAAAGTTCAACATGACCTGCCTAAGAATAAGCAAGAGTTGTTTACACATTTACTTACTACTTGAGAATCTCTTCTACCAAAATAGTTTTACAAGTTACCAGAGAGAATGCTAAGAATTTGCTTTGCAGCAATAAATACTCCTGGTGGAGTCTTTGATGAAAAAATATGAATTTTGATTTAATTAAAATTATAGTTATTTTATATACATTTTGATTTAAACTATTGCTTAATTACATGCAAACAAAGAAAAAATAAGTTTATTTCTTTAAAGACATGAAACTCTATTAATTTTTTCAGTTTAGACAAAAGAATTGAATTGGCCCCAAACTTTTCGTCAATAGTATATATTTACTGCAGAATTTATTAATTCATATTTCTTTGTTGTTTTGGTAACATGCCACTAGTTCACTTCAGATGAAACCAAACAATTATAATGGATTTTCTCATCACTCACTTCGTCCATCATTTTTTATAAAATATTCTGGAGATGGATAAAAATATTACACACACACACACACACACACACACACACACTAATGGATAGATAGAAAAACATTTTGTTTTATACACAATTTTGCTGATAAATTTACACATTATGTTCATTGATCCTGAAACCTGGTTTGTTCTTGGGAGTTCTATTCATATAGTGTATCTTGGGCAGGAATAGCCTGGTGGAACCTATATCTCTCCATGTCTACAACTAGATTGAATTTAGCTTTCCTTCTACTAGACTGATTGCTATATTATGGTTAAAGAACCCAGGCTGCCCTTTTATTTACCCATAGCTGAGAGGAGAATAGTTTGATTGATAACCTTCTGAGAGGTATTAGCATTATGTGAAATGCAAACAGCCTCATTCAGGATTTGAACTCTGGTGAATATGTCCACTTCCTACAAGGATAACCATAATAACATAAGCCCCTCCAAATTACACAAACCCTCCGTAAAGTTTGACCATCAAGTATTTGGGAGGAAATCCCTAGATGGCTTCACTAACTAATTGATTTTGTTGATCAGCTTCATGAAATTAAAGAGAAAGTCTACAAATCTTTAACAGCTGTAAGAATATTACTATGATCGATGGGATCAAATGGACCTTGAGAAGATCCAAATTTACAACTTATTCAAAACGACTGGAATCTATAATACTTGATAAAGATAGGAATACCAAGTTAATACTTTCTTCCAGATGTTTATAACATTGTGACATCTATAATTTCATAAATAGAAAAATAAGACATGAATATTTCTCAATAAGGAATAATTAAAATCAACCATTATCCAAAAAATTACTTCTTAAATTATTTCTTCCCTTATAGATTCCAGTTGCATTCGCATTTTTATAACATTTTTTATCTTTGTTTAGAAAAGATAACCATATATACCACTTTCAAAATTTACTTAACAATTTGCTAATGATTTCATTCAAGGTCAAAACAAATTACTTGGATGAGTCAAAAGTTTTGCAAAATTTTTGTATGTGCTAGTTTGTGCCCCATGTATCACATGTCTAAAGCAGTCCAGTCTATACTTGGTGCCCTCTCTGGTCGGTAGTATCATGGTAGTTGGTGTGTTGACATCACGCTCTAAGCCATAGAGGCAAATCTGGTGAGTTGCACTTGAAAAGTATTTGGCAAGCTTGGCATCTCACTGTCCTTGTGTGGTTCATCACTTTCATAACCTTGGCAAAAGCATCCAGAACTGTCAAATTGTGTAACCAAAATATTGTAAAACCTTTGACTCACCCTTGTAAATGCTTTCAGATATTTTTGCAGGGATTTGATTGTTCTGTCACCTTTTCAATGACAACTCACAAATGCTTGTAGCACTACATGTTTCATCTGTTATAATATTGTTCTAACACAGGTACTCAACAGTGGTTGAGAAAAATGTTTTAATGAAATAATTGATACATATTTTACAGAGATTTTGTGTATACAGAAATATGAAACTGATATAAAAACACAAGAGTTTTCAACATAAAGGAAAATTCTGATTAGTTTCTTTTTACACAGTGTCCTGGTTCTGATGCTAAACTGCATTTGATTAGGCTCCAGATCTGGAGATCTGTGGATTGTGAAGTACCCTTTTATTGCTATTATTCCACTCTGGCCTGGAATGATAGTTCTTGTTAGGGTCCCATCAATGGGTCAAATAGATCTGTTTAAAAATTATTCGTATTCAGTTGAACCATGTTCCCAAAAAAATCCTCTTAAGGAACAACCTCACAAAAATGTAGATATGAATATACAATAACTACAGTTTCCTAACATGTAGGCATAAAATAACTCTAGACAAGATGACATACCATTAAAACCAATCAATTATTTTTCACAGTATTTCTTGTTCTTTGATCTTCTGCAAATATGCAGAATCTTTTTTAATTAGAAATATCTGATATATAGCAAGTTATGAGAAAATAATTGAACTGACCTCGTTCATCCCACTATTTATGAAGTCAAAAATACTTTTGAACTTACTATTAAAGTCTCTATATCATTGTGTTGACCATAAATGACCTATTTAACCCTCTAATGACTTTTGGTGACTTCAAAAGTCAGATTCATATAGTTTATTTTGGAGTGCAAGTTCAACTAAATATTCATAAAAAATCAAATACCTGGAACTTTCCATTTGTTCATGATCCTCAAACAGATAAACACACAAACTTTAGTATAGTAGTACAAATTAAAAAGCCAAAAGTATTTTTGACTTTATGATGATGATGATGATAATAATAAAACAAGTTGTTTTTTATTTTGTTCTTTTTTTTTTTACTTTTTCCATATGAATTGTAATTCAAGAAAGGTTTTACTTTTCTGAGAAATTGCTTTTGTATAGCTTGCAAAATAACAAATTTTTCCTTCAAATAACTTACAGAAAATCCACTCTATAAGTGGTATTTAAAGTTAATTTCTACAAAAGGCCCAAAAAAGAACTTTAGGCACATTAAGAGATCATGGATATGAACTATGTATTTATTGAATCATACTTATTTACACATCTAAGAATTATCACCAACATGTAATCTTGGATCACATTTAACTTGAATATCAGGAGAATATCATAAAAGTTTTCGCCTATATTTTTATCAAAACTTTTAAATTAATAAATGTCTTTGAGGTTATTAAAGTTTATTATTTCTCAGATGACCATTGTTCATACTACAAATATAAACACGAAACAATTTTTTCAAGTCTTGATTTTCTGTTGGTTAGAAAAATCAAAGGAAAGCTAGTGATGACATTCCTGGTTGTGAAAAAGATCAAGATTCTATTTATGTAACCTGACAGATACAAAGCAAATGTCCAGTTTAGCATTATCATGATCATCATGTCGTGCCACCAGCACAGATCTCCCTGACCCTCTCCCGCAAGTCTTCTCTATCTTCCATTGCTCCTGATTGGTCATCAAGGCTACATCCTGTATCGGCACAGAGCTGTTGTATATAGGTTCTAGCTGGTCATCCTGCCTTTGCTTGTCCATATGAAGGGGTCCATATGAGTATGACACTTATGAGTTCGTCCCTACTTCTTCAGCAATGTCCAGCATGTCTGGTTTGTCTAACTTGAATAGTTTTTGTGATGGGTGGTAAGTGGTCGTATAGCTGCTGCTTTGTGTGGTACTGCCTCCAGGACTTGTTTAATATTGCTCACAGCATTCTTGTCTAACTGCTTTTTCTCCATGCATTTTGTTCGTGTCCATGCTGTGCCCTCATATAGCAGTATTGACACAACTACTGCTTACTAATAAAAAAAATAAAATGCTGTTAGCATCATACTTATATTTTAAATTAAACCCCTCACTGAAAACTTTAAAACATTTTAGAATTTTTAAAACAAATATGTTAAAGACATTTCCCGAGTCCCATTAGTAGCACAGAAAATCAGCTTGCTATTGTTTTAACCATCTTTGAATTATGTGACAGCAGACAGACAGACAGACAGACAAAAGATATTTAGTGAATTATAGTTAAAGTATAAGTCTTTCACATTTTTTTAGGAACAACAAAAATGATGTGAATATTTTTTCTTGTTCTGTATTCAGTGTATCAGATTCATCTTAAAAAAGCTAACTTGTTATTTTACTAATTAGTGATTAATTTTCCTGATATTGTTGAATTGAATTCAACTGTATTTTGGCTCTGCAAATGTCTGTAATACTTCTGCCATTGTGTATTCAAATATAATACTCAGTTAATGAGACAAACATATTGCAAAAGAATGTATGAATTTTTTTCAGTATTTATGCAAAATGGTACGAATATTCTTTCTATATTTTTTTATTTAAATCCATAAAACAAGAGGTTAAACTATTTTTAGTCATATGTTTAAAACACTTCTCCAAGCATATATATTGAAATCATTGTATTATTGTTATTATTATTATTATTATCATTTCAACACTAATTTAACATTGGTTCACATTTCACAACCAAATTTCTGATCTTGTGTAAAGAAATAAATAAAATATTACAATTGTTAATTATATAAATAAGGTATTCTAATTTTTCATAAATCCTTTGCCAAGATCTGGAAGTTTCCATAAAAAGTTTTCATTTACTAAGGTTACCTTACCTTTGTAAATAACTTTTTATGTGTCCAAGACCAGAAGAATGGGCTGTCAGTGAGGATTGAACTTACAAACAATGGTCTGTTAGCCAAGCTCACTAAATAATATATCATGTGAGACATTCAAGTTTCCATATTATGTTATGTATACAAGGTTTGTTTATTAAATAATTAGACTGTAAAATATTTTATCTTCAGCTTTGATAATAAATCAACTTCATCTCTAAAATTGTTCACTTGGAAAGGCACGCACCAATTAAGATATTGTTCCTAGTTCTGGAAGTCTTCAACTAACACTCTTCATTCATCCTGATCTGTTGCATATTCTCAGCAGTTCCTTAATGTCAGCCAAGGAGCTGAGTTTAGTTTTGATTTTTAGAAACAGGAAATAGTCAATTCAATTTAGGGAAGAAATAGGATTTTGGTACCAAAGGAATATTTTGGAGGGGCTAAAATGCATTCAAAGAGAGTATGTCTAAGAAGTAATGAGACTGATTTCCTTATGAATAGTAAATGCTTGAGTTTTTTAAAACACTGATTTTAATTTTTTCACAAATTTTCATATACATAAGTATGTCAATAAATCTGTAGTCAAAAGAAAGCATTTATTTTATGCAGTAAATATTTATTTTTCAACATAATCTCTTTCTTAGTGAATGCTCTGGAAAAATAACTTTGAGACCCTTTGGGGAGCATAGAGCAACAACCTCACTATGTTAGTGTTAGTGCTTCAATTTCAATAGAAAGTTGTTTTTCTTATGGATTTGCTAGGCCTTCATCTACCTACTTTTGTCTTTATAGCTGTCCTTCTCCTAGAATATGTAGAATAATAACAATAGCACTTACAGTCATAAGGGTCCCAGCTAGCATCCAGCTGGCAGACAAAAATAAAACAGGCTGTAACTCAATACAATCCCTGATATTTGAAAAGTGCCCCATGTATGTGTGAGTACAGCACGTTGCTTTTTTTGATATGGGAACCAGGTGTATGACTGTAGCCCACATATGCCTTGTGGTTCCAAAAATGCCTTGAGCCCTATCAGCATTTCCCTAAAAAGAAGCACTTCAGAAACCAAGCGATAAACTTAGCACCTCCAGAGAGGGTTAGAACCTGAGGCTAAAGGAGAAACCAGTCTTAGAACACATGACATGAATGCCAGATTCCCTGAATCTATATCAGACAGCCTTGACCAACTGCCACCAAAACCTAAACACACCCAACCTGATCCATGTATCAGGGAACACAGCCAGCCAAAATGTGTCTCAGCCCAGTGGGCCAGGACTGTAACTCAAAACGAGATACAGTCACTGTAACAATACTAAATTGCAGCTGGTAGATATACAGAAATACCTCCACTCATAAAGCAACAGCTAATCACAATCCATGGAATGGACTTGCTCACATGTGCACAATGAGATGCTCCTGTGTACTGAAGTTCAGTTTCAAACTCAACTCAGCTTATAATACAACTGAGTGCTGGTTTGGACAGTTTGTCAAATTCAATAGAATGGTTGTCAACTAAGCTGAGAGTGCTCAGTTTACACTATTAGTCTACCTATAGCAAGGATAAGGAAAGATGGATTCAGTTTGATTTCTTGTTTTAATGGAATATCAAGCTTCATGAATTATTATTCATGACCAAAGCCATCCTTGTAGAAGAATAGCAGTGATACTATTTGAGCCATAGCTGAAGGAATAAGGGGTTCATAACTTTCTTAAGGGTATTAGTTTGAAAGTGAAAATAATAGCACAACTGAAATTCAAACTTGCCAATGTCCAGCACTTTAATCATTATGACACAAAGACTTCCCCTAGTGACGAGTTAAGGGCATTAGTGTGCAGCCAGAATTTGAACTTGTGTCACCATTTCCTTTTACCACACTGTTAACTAGCTATACTTCCACTTGACCTAAAATCTCCCCATTAACCACAATAATCAAACATTATACAATGAAATTTTCAGTTCAGAATTTAGCTAATAGGTACTTGTCAGGTTATGAACTTATAAATCTTTAAAAAAATATATTCTTATAATAATTTGTAGGTCACTTGACTATTAAAAAAGTAACAACTTCACCTTCTATACATGCAAATAGATGAGTTATTATTTAACTTTTGAAAAAAAGGTTACTAATATTTTTTTCAATAGAGTTTTGATGCTTGAACTTGAGTAAACTTTGAACAAAATCAGAATTTTTATTAGTTATTTATGGTAATGTGTAGTGTCTGATGATTTGTTTTATGTGAAACTTTTAGATTTTCATGTTTATGTGTTTGTATTTTATTTGATAAATCAAGATATATAGCACTTCAGTAGATAAATGCTTTTGATATTAATGACAATATAGATTTGTTTCATTGGCAAACAGATTCTTTGTCTTTTGTCCTGTTATCACTAAATACTGATGAATAATAATGGGTTTCACTAGCAAGATCATATAGGATATTTATCTCCCTGTTAAATCTTTGAAACAAGCCTCCTTTCTTCTCATGATGGCTTTCAATTTTATATGCATATTATTTAAGATATCAATCTGTTTGTTCGGTCATCTTTTGATGACCTCACCCTTCATTCAATTGCAGATGCATTGTTTTGGGTTTTTTTTATATAATCTTTTTTTCAGGATTTGTATTATTTCTTGTGTAATGCAAAGCAGCTGAATGTTTACAAGATTGAACTAGAGGTTCTGAAGTATATATTGAATTTTCTGTGGTAATTTGGTGGAATTTGTCTGACCTTTCAGAAATGAGGCTAAGTATATACTGAATTTTCATTACGAATATAGTAAAATTTGTCAGCCCTCTGAGAAATGATATTTATGACTTCAGAATTGAGACTCCCAAGTTTATTTTGAATTTTCAGAGCAAATTTGCTAGAATTTGTCAGACCTTTCAAAAAAGATATTTCTAACTACTTATTTTTAAACTCTGGCAAATATTCATTTAAAAGTTTATGTTTTATTGCAATATTATACTTGCTATTGTTGTTTTTTTGTTATGACTCAATTCATGATAGTTCTGTCAATAACAGGAATTCCTACTTCATTGTCTTCTTTGCCACTGAAGTTTACCTGAAATTTTTAAGGCAGTTGAATCTCTTCTTTGTAAACTTGATATTATTAACACATTTCAGCTGATCTATTCTTCAGCCTTTGTTAACTGTATTATCTAAGAGAAAAAAAAAACTCTTAACCTTTTCCTCTCTGATAATACATTTAACAAAGACTAAAGAATTGATCAGCTGGAACCTTGTGTTCATCAAGAATATATAGAAAAAGTCAAATGTAATCACAATTTCTTTTATGTCAATAAATTTATCATCAATATCACTGTAATTTATTGTACCCAATGGTATTCATCTTTATTCATAAGTAAAAGTTCCTAATAAAATTATGTGGTAACTCTGTGGTTAGTCAGTCTGACTGGAAACTATCATGTCTGTTATTTAATTTCAAGGGACATGTATTTTGTTGAGCAAGATACATCTTTCTGAAAGAATACTCTTTTAAATTTCCAATCAAACGCAATCAGGTTCCTCCACGTACATTGAGAGTTTTTAACTGGGGAATTGTTTCACAGATTCTTATCATGATTCAGTCTTGTTAGAAAATTCTATGTGTCTTATTATTTCTCAAAATCATTTACATTGGTAAAATATTTTATATATATATATATATATATACAGAACTGTTCAAAAGTCTTCAGTCACTCCAAACTATTGAAAATTTCTACTAATTGCCAAATGGATATTTAAAATTGTGTTTTTTACAGATGAAACATTGGCCCTGTTAGAGTCATTTCATTATTGACATTTTTCTCTTTTAAAACATTCTATCTAAATTGGTTTATATAAGGTGGCAAAAAACTTTTGCACAGCTGATTTTGCTGGTGGTCTTGCATCATCCTCTCTTTTTCAGAACCCCCATGGCAAAATATAATGATTAGCTATGGAAATGACTCTAACAGGCTAATGTTTCATCGGTAAAAAATACTATGCATAACATCCACTTATAAGTTAGCAATTACTACAAATTTACAATAGTTTAGATATGAAAAAGACTTTTGCACAGTACTGTGTGTATGTATATATATATATATATATATTTATATTGTCATCCACAGACAGACTGTTTCATTGTATCACAACTCTTCAAAGTGGCTAGACATGTAGGACACTTGAAGCTGAGATCGAAACCTGCCCAACTTTACGTTAGACTTAGTATCAGACCGCTCGGCCAACTAGAGTACCATGTCAGTTTAGGGAATTATAAGGTATTATGTAGCAACATCAGCAGCAACGTTCGTTTGTTTACATTTTATGCCCTACCGGATGCCAGAGTGCTCAATTCATTCGAAGAGCTTTGCATTATACAAGCAGTAGCCATAAATTCCTTCACCAGAGTGCTCAACCCCCATGGGGGAGAATATATATTGTCATCAACAAACAGACCATTTCGTTGTATCACAAATGAGGGTGGTTCAAAAAGTTCTAATCCTCAACAAGAAAGAAGAGTCATAGCTGAACCTTTTTTGGACCACACACTAACACTTTTTATCAAACAAAAAAACTAATTCAGATTAGTGTCTTAATTTTTGTGCAGGTGAGGACCATACAAAGATTAGACATGCCCAGCAAATCTAAAATCTGAGTGAGCTTTGAACTTTTTGTACAATCTTCATATATATATATATATATATATATATATTAACATATAGCAAATATCCAACTATGGGTAAATAGTATGGTAGTCTGGCTCTTCAACCTTAATATAGTAACCAGTCTGAGAGAAGGAAAACTGTATTTAGACTTGTTTAACTTTACTTAGAAATTAACCCTGTGCTACATCCTGTTCACCTTATTGCTCACAAACAGATTTACCATGGTGTACCATCCAATGCTCAAAGAGTTCGATATCAAGACTTTGGTTGAAATGCTTGCCATACAAAAGCTTCTCAAAGAACCCCAGGCTTACCTCGATTGCTAGCTAACTACATAAAAACACAGACTGAAAAACTTCCCCTCGTCCATTTGAAAATAACAATACAACAATTTTGAAAGTTTGAAATAGAGTAGCTTGTATTTACACAAATTACTAACCTCCTCATCACACAGTCAAACATTTAGCAGTACAACTGCACTGAAGAAACTATCCAAAACTCCATTATCAATGCCTTTCCCAATTTTTCTACACCAACCCCAGAAATTACTTTACATGTTTAAAATTTGTGTGACATATGTCAGTTCAATGGTTTTATTCCTATTTCTCCAAAAATGCAGCAGGCTCTGCATTTAGGTAATCTGGAACCAGGGAGATAATTCCCTTTTCTTCCTACATCCCTCCATTAGACATTAGAAATGCTTACATGTCATCATGCCTTCAGTCCACACAATGCATTCAAGAATTCCTTAAGCCCTATCCAGATTATTCCTGCATAACATTGCTAACTCTAAAGAATTGTCAGCCTCTCATTGAGCCTTGCCTGTATGCTGGGAAGAGGGAGGGGAGATATAGAAATAAAAGGGAAATTTTCTCTCTTCTTTCAGTATAAATGCATAACCAGCCATATTTTCAGGGAAAAAGAAATGAGACCGTTGAACGGACATTGCATAGGTGAAGAGGCATGGCCATGTGGGTTATATGGGAGTTTTAAGACTATAAGTTCTAGAATTTTAGTTGAAGTCAGTTTTCACTGGCTGTTCTGACTCCTGACAGCTCCTTTGTGTGTGCAAACTTTCTCCAATTGCTCTTTGGCTCCACACAAGCGTCACCATCGGAGAATAAAAATATAAGATTATATTTTTATATATACGTATTCCTCGTTTGTCAAGATCCAGCAGTAGTATACAACAATCAACATTGTTATTACCATATATCACAACATATATATTCATAAATAAGAAATAGATAAATAGAGCTATTGATTTGTCAGGCATACTCCTCATTAAACAATTATCTTCCTATCAAAGAATCGTCTTGACACAAAGATATGCTTGAGTCTACTCAGAAATATATATATATATATATATATATATATATATATATATATATGTATTAGGAGGCTCTTGTGGAGTAATGGTTATCATAATAGAAAATGGACACGGCAATCCAAGTTTAAATCTTGGATGAGTTTGCTGGCATTTCCCAGAGCTCTAATATTCTTGAGAAAGGTATGAATCCAATTATTTTCCCTCCAGCTATGGGTAAATAGTCAGGCAGTCTGGGCTCTTTAACCTTGGTATGACAACCAGTTTAGAAGGAAAACTATGAATTCAGACCTGTTAAATTCTGCTTAAAAAAATTATCATGTTGAGAAGTGTAACTTAGATAAGCTTATCAACACCATTTTTAACTTATTTATAGATTTGGTGCAAGAGACACTGCTTTTTATTTATCTTCATTTTATTCATCTATTTATTTATTCTGTTTTATCTATTTTTTTAAAGATTATATATGAAGAAATACTTTGAATTTGTACCTTGCTATCTGGGGTTTTTTTGTTTTGTTTTTCTTTCAAATTTGAACAGAAGTAATTTCACAAAAGTTACAGTACACGTCTTCATAGTACATTAAAATAGTAAAGTGATGCTAAAACTTGTAAAGAAAAACTGCCAACTACGCCGATGACACAGCGATACTGGCAAATACACCCAACCAAGCTGAAACACTACTGCATAGTTTGGAACGAGCAGCTACAGGCATAGGCCTCTATGTCAATGCACACAAAACGGAATATATGTGCTATAATCAAACGGGTGACATCTCCAGTCTAGACGAAACCCCTCTTAAACTAGTATACAAATTCACTTACCTAGGAAGCAGTGTCACATCAACCGAAAAGGACATCGATACGAGGTTAACGAAAGCATGGATAGGTATCAATAGGCTATCAATTATATGGAAATCAGACCTAACCGATAAAATGAAACGCAGTGTCTTCCAGGCAGCGGTCACATCGATACTGCTATATGGCTGCATTACACAAGAATGCTGCGAGCAATCTTGAACAAGTCCTGGCGGCAACACCCCACAAGACACCAACTGTACGGCCACCTGCCTCCTATCATGAAAACTATTCAAGTTAGACGAACCAGACATGCAGGACACTGCTGGAGAAGCAGGGACGAACTCATAAGTGATGTACTCTTATGGACTCCCACACATGGCCGAGCAAAAGCAGGATGACCAGCATTAACATACATTCAGCAACTATGTGAGGATATGGGATGTAGTCCAGAAGACCTGCCAGAGGCGATGAACGATAAGGAAAAGTGGCGAGAGAGGGTCAGGGATATCCATGCTACCAGCACGACATGATGATGATGACGATTTCATTAGAGTGGATTATTTTATCATTTATTAGTTTAGCAGTTTAAAATAATTTAGCATAGTTGATAATACTAATACCTCAGATGAATGACAAAACTTTTAAAAATCAAGCTCTGCAGCAGAAATCTAACCAAAGGAAAAACACCTGAGCAGTACCCCTTGAGAGATATGCGAGACCATTCTTGAATTGGACAAGTGAAGAACAAATGAACCTAAGGGAAAGAAAGTTGATGATGATGCACAAGACCTTATATCTGAGAGGTGACATAGACTATATGTACCAAGAAAAGAAGGAGGAAAAGTACTCACCAGCATTGAAGATGTCATGGATGCATCAATACAATGACTACATAAAAAAAGAGCAAAGAAAGACTATCTACAATGGCTTGTAACAGTAGTAACAATATAAGGACCAGTAGGACAACAGTAACTATGAAACAGAAATGGGAAGAAAAACAACTGTATGTGTATTTCAAGTGACAAACTGGTAAAATCTCTTATGAGAAGTCTTTGACACGTTTATGAAAGAGAAACCTCAAGAGAGAAACTGAATCTCTTGTAATAGCAGCACAAAGCAATGCTATAAAAACCGAATGTATTAAAGAGAAAATCGATGATATGCAACAGAATTGCAATACAAAAATATGAAACAGTTAATCACATATTAAGCAGATGCAACAAACAAGCACAAAATGAGTACAAGATCACACATTCCTTACAAGTGATACTGTCCAGATATTTATTCCTTTGATGAGATTTTTGTTGCAGAGCTTGGTTTCAAGAGGTTTTTTCGTTCCTCTGAGGAACTCTTCTAATTTTTTCTTTCATCTTGACTTATTTGAAGGTGCCCCCTTCCAATATTCCATAGTACTTGTAATTTTCCTTTTCTCCAAGTGTTCTGATTCTTTCTTGATGTAACAGTTCTATTCATTCCATTGTCTTTTTCCACTTTTCATTATGACCATGACACATTTTTCTATGCCAAATTTCATTCCTATATCCTAGCTGTATTTTTTTATTGTTTGTATCAGAGTCTCCAATTCTTTTTAATTTTTTGCAAACAGCTTAACGTCATCCATGTACATAAGATGATTTATAATTTCTTGTGATTTTGTAAATTTGTTGCCCCATTACACTTCCAAAGTATGTAATTGAGTGACGTCATTGCCATTACAAATTGTAATGGTGAGAGTGCATCTCCCTGGAACATGCCTCTCTGGATTTTCATGTGTGGGAAAATTTTTCCTCCTACTGTTTATTCCATTTTCCAGTTTTTCATGGTTTCCATGATGAATTTTATGACTTTAGCAGAAATCTTTACATTTTCAGACATGTATTATCTAAGTGTGCAGGACCATACCATTGGCCTTTTTGTTGTCAATCAACTCTATGACTACATAATTTTCAACTCCTCGTCAGATTCAACCTGGAAGTAATGGCAATGAAGGAGTGCTCCACATTCCCCAAAACTCTAGGACTGGAACCTCACCATCAGATTGTTTAGTACTATATCCAGGACACTCATTGGTGGGGTGTGTCTAAACCCATTATTGAGATGCAATCAGTGTATGCTACAGCCAATTAAACTATACTCTCAGTGAAGTTCACTTTCCAAAAAAAGGCAGATTACAAAAGCATGCTACTAGAAGTACTCTCTACTAGTCTGACAGATCGTAAATAGTGATACCCTTTTCCGGTATGGGCTTTATGGTCAGAAATTCTATTGCTTCCAAGCTTGAAAACCTTCCTTCAAGTTATTCTGACCACATCATCTCCATGCACTTCCCATTGAGTAATCAGAGTGTACTCCTCAACTCTTCAAGCAAATTCAATAGAAAAGGATAATTTTTACTCTGATCAATGCAATCTACTATGAGGCATTCCTGTTCACAATAAGATTATATTCCTTAGCAATTTAATGCCAGAATAGGCCAAGATTCTGTGGCCTGGAAGAGAATGCTTGGGAGACATGGTTTTAGTTATTGTAATGACAAGTGCTTACTGTTAGGGTTCTGCATGGAGTATCAACTTGTTCTTACAAACACCAGATTTCAGCTGAAAAACAATATGAAAACAACCTGGATGCATATATGGTTCAAACATTGGTACCTCATTTACTTGTTCTAATACACCAGCAAGAACTTAAGAAAAATTTCAAAGGGAGCAGTTTCCATTTAGTTGAAGTGAAAGCAAACTTTCAGGCAGCACTTCAGTTGAGGTTTGGAAATACAAGAATCTACATAGATACTACTCCTGAAACACATTGGGAAGATTCAAGGCTTGTATACTGTAGATATCTATGAAAGTTCTTTGGTTCTCTTCAAAGAACAAAGACTGATTTGATAAAACAATATAGAAATTCAAGAACTGCTGATGAAGAAGAGTTCAACCCATTAGGCCCACTTAAATCAGCTAATTTGTCCTGAAAATAAGCTGCATGCTATGACTTCTTGTGCAAGACTTGAGAGATCAAGAACAAGTGCTGGACTAACCTTGCTGATTGAACACCACTCTATGCAGACAGTGGAAACACCAGTGGCTTATATGAAATCTTAAAGTTGATGTACAGCCCTAAGTATCAGGTCTAGACTCTTATGCACAGTGCAGACAGTCAGACACTCCTCACAGACAGGGTGTCTATCCTAAGCTATTGGTCAGAGCATTTTCTAGCTCTCTTTAATGCTAACTGCACTGTCAAGGAATCAGCATTTCTCTGCAACCAGTAAAAGTGGATGAGTTGCCCACCAGTGAAAAGACTACCACAGCCAGAAAGCAGCTGAAGAGTTGCCAAGCTGCAGGAGTCAATAGAATCCAACAAGAAATTTCAAAACATGGAAGTCCAGTAAAGCATATAAAACTCCATGAGCTTGTTATCTGTTGCTAGGAGCAGGGAAAACTACCACAAAATCTCCATGTAACAGTCTTCATTACCTTGTACAAGAACAACTACTGGGAGATTACCCTGTTCTCCATCACAAGAAAAATCCTTACAAGGATTCTGCTGAATAGACTGGTACCCACTATCACTTGGAACTAAGCTAAAGTCTCCTTAAAGATGACTTAAACAAATAAGAATACCAAAGAAATCAGAAACTATTTAAATACTTCCAAAGATAACAAAAATATTGAGAAAAATGTTGGAACACTGAGAAATCATAATGTAACTTTGCTTCCTGACCAACAAGCTATCATTAATGCGAGAGTAAATGATTATCTTAACTGATGTAAAGTATAAAGGTCTGAGTGAAAATTATTAAAGGTCTTTCTAGCTGTGGTGAGTGAAGGTGGGGATTTATCCAACTTTCCATTGTCAGATTTGAGATGAAGTCATTTTACAGTATGGAGCCATGCATGAATTGAGACTTATGTGGCTGTCACAAAAAATACTTGATCCCCTCAGCATTTCCTTTTTGGGACACCTCAGGTGCCAAGTCATACTTAGCCCTGCTAAGTTGGTATTGCCTGGAGAAGGGCCTCCTGGAACCAGGTAATCAACTTACAATCATTCAGACAGCATGAATGCTTGATAGGCCCACCCAAGGGCAGGTTTGGAATGAAATGTTTAAAAGAAATTTCAGCAAACTTGAATAAAGCTTATTGGTTAAATCCATCTTGGCAATCAGGAAAACAAACCTCTGCTGTCTCTTTCCCTCCTTTTTTTGAACCCATCTATTATTTGGGGAGAGGGAATAACAAAGTTAAGAATCTAATTTCTTTTCTTATTTAATGGAAAAACATATTATTTTGGCATTTTTCCATCATTCAAACAGTCTATCATGTAGTAAGGTGAAGCACTTCTTTTAGTTAGACAGCAATTTAATCATTAGACTTCACTCATGTTACTAAACAGATCTCTCTCTTATCAAATATTTCTTTGATATTTGCTATTTCTATTCTCGGTCTCTTATCTGGAATGAGTTTAGTTGATTTGAATGATTTTCTTAAGATTTTTAAAGCTGAGAGCACAAAGATACGGAATGCATTGTCACTGTCTTCCAATGGACTAGAATTTCACTGGCTTAGGTACTTTTTACAAGTTTCTTAATTTTGCCATGATATTAAATTCATCTGATTATCTCCTTTGATAATTTTAAAATGGCCTCTGACTGCCACCATCATGCAAATTTCCTAATGATGCATCAGTAAAAACATTTATTTCTGTTTGGCCAAATTTTGATACTTCAAATTAATGTGGTCAGATTTTACTTTCTTGATAACCTTATTCAATCATAAACTGTTTAGAATACTTCTAAAGATGACAATGATAATTAGAAGAATGTTGGAATACTGAGAAGACTCAATGTAACTTTGCTTCCTGACTCATTGATATTGCACTTTGATCAACAAACTGTCATTAATGTTGCACTTGCACTTTGATCAACAAACTGTCATTAATGTTGAGTAAATGATAATCTTATCAATAGCAACAATAATGTTTATACATTAATTAACTTGTTTATAACCAACAAAAATGTTTATTACAAAATAATGATGCATTTTTTTGAAGAAAAGCATTCATTTCTGATCAACAATCCTCATGTCCTGGAGATGACATTAAATTACCTCCTGTTGTGAGACACCAGTTCTGGAATTCTGGGAAGTGTGGAGTCACCTATTTCTTACCATTACTTCCAAGTCCACTCTGACCAAGCATAGTAGTACCTGGTCAGGGTTCCATCTATGGGTCAAATTGTTGTTTAATTTTTTAACAACATTTTCTATTATAACATTGACATTGTAACTAAATATAAAGTATGTACCTGTTCAAAACTAAATATAAAGTATGTACCTGTTCGAAATGATTAAACTTTATTAATACATTGACTCTTATAACATTGATATTGCACTTTGATCAGACAGTTAATAGAAAATTGTTGATAAATAATTATTATCATTGTTTTTATTTATTTCAAATACATCCTTGAAAACATATTGTTTGGAAATTTATGAGAATTTAATGAGAATTTTTGAAACCATGTAACTATGTAGATTATTTGTATCAAGAATAGCAACTCAAGGCTATAATTGTTTACCAAGTTTGCAAATATTTATTAAATAAGAATGATTACTTGAAACTATATAATTGCTTATAAATTATTAGAATTAGGTAGGAATACTTGAAACCATATAATTATTATCATTTGTATTAAGAATAGTTGCTTGAAGCTATAAATGTTTGCAAATGATTATTAGTGAATAGGAATAGTTACTTGAAATCATATAATTGCTTATAAAAAAAGACCTGCTATTAGCATTAAATAACCCAACAATGGTTAAACAAGCAACCAAACCAAACTCCAATAGAAAATATTTTTCCTTGAAGAAAGGCAATCAAAATTCTCTGAAATAGCTATTTAACTCATCAAGTTTGTTCCTTTAGCCAGAATGCAAAGAACTAATATGGTAAAGTTATGAGGCTGTTCAAGGACCTAGAACACCAGATATTTCAACTGTAATATGTACGAAATGAAATGTGTATATAGCCATTTTGCAGTCTTCAGCCTGCCTAGTAATACTTCAATCCATTGATGATTTAAGAAGGTATTTCTACAGGTAGCATCCCAGATAAGATGTTTGCTAGTGTATAGTGTATGCTTGTATTTTCATCTTAACATTTTAATAAAACAGAATTCATGCAATTATTATTATTCTGATTTTCAAATTCTATTGATTCTCAAGTTTGCTGTTCATATAATACTATGTTTCGTTTGGCTGTGTTTTATGGCATATCAACCCTTTGAGGTTAATTTATGCCAAATCCTATTCATATGTGTATATGATTTGTAAGCTTATAGTTTATTGGTAAAATTATTTTTAAATGTGCCAGAGCTCATTTCTTTGTACACAACTATGTACAAAGAAAAGAGCTCTTCAAGTATTACTATTCATTGTTTGCACACAGTAAAACATTTCAAGTATTGCTGTTTATTGTTTGCATATAGATAATTCCAAGTATAGAAAATGATTGAATAGTTCTATTTGACCCGTAGATGGGACTCCAATAGTTACTACCACTCCAGGTCTAAGTGGATCTGGGAGTAATGGTAATGAAGGGATACTCCACACACCCCAAACTCAGGGATTGGAGCCTCACTATCAGATGTAGTTTAATGTCATACCCATAACACCACATTATACTAAGTACATCAGACAATATTTATTACAGCAACCAAAAGCAGATTTATCACCCCTTTCTAAAAGGATATTCCTCTTTTCCAAACTTGTTTCACATTCTTAAATAAAGCTGAGATAGCCCAAACTTAATCTAGTATATATATATATATATATATATATATATATGAAAGAATACATAACTCGGAGAAAATATTCATATTCACAGACAAAACAACCAATTTATATTCTACAATCTTCACAAACTACAAAAACCTGACAACAAACAAAATAACACATACATATAAAAAAGCACCAGAAACCACAATGAACAATATAAACAAGGAAGCCAAAGAAATAGCCTTAAAATTAAGCATTGACCACAAAATAAACTGTATAGCCAAGCAACCAGGCTTTATAACAATTAAAGATCACAAACTGAATTTCAAAACTAATCCATTGTATCGATTAATTAACCCCACAAAATCCAAAATCAGAAAGATTAGCAAACACATACTGGATAATATAAATACACAACTCAACCAGTGGAAAAACACCAAGGCCATCACTAACTGGTTCACTGCCATATCTAACAAAAACAATACAACCTTCATCCAATTCTACATCACCAAACACACACTTGATAGAGCCCTAGAATTAGCAGCCCAGCACATACCCGTATTACAAGAGGGTATCAGGATCTTCAAGCACTGCTGCAAATCAATCCTCTTCCATGACAACAAACTATGGATAAAAAACTTAACAACCAACTGTTCAACATAACCATGGGTAGCTTTGACGGGTGGAGGTGTATGAGCTGGTCAGTGCCCTGATACTTTCTCAACTATCAAACATAATCAATAACACTGATATGGGTCTATATAGACACAATGGTCAAATCATCATTAGGAACCCAAATGGACCAAAATTAGATAGCTACAGGAAAAGGATATCCAACATTACTGGGATTTAAAATTACCATAAACACAAACCTAAAAATTGTAAATTTCTTAAATGTAACACTAAACTAGCCACAGACTATCCGAAATTCTTCCAGCATTGACATTTTTCACAAAAACAAACACATATATGACAATGCATGAAAAAAATAGCGGTTATAGACAAACATTAGAATACATACCTCTGAAAAGCTAATCAAAACACAGAAATAGAAATATAATTTGGTTCAACCCACCTTACAACAAATGCATAGCATCAAATATCAATAGGGATTTCCTAAATCTGATATGCAAACACTTCCCCAATCATAGCCCCCTAGCTAAAATTTTCAACAGATACAATATAAAGGTCAGCTACAGTTGTACAAGTAACATATCTCAAATCATAAAAGGCCACCACAAAAAAATAAAACCCTCCACAGCAGCACATCCCAACAAACAATGCAACAGTTGCAATAAAGAAACATGCCCCCTACAAGGAAACTGCCAACAAGAAATGTTGTGTACAGAGCCATTGTAAAAACCAATAACTCAGTCAAACAATACATAGGTGAAATGGAGGGTACTATAAAACAAACAATATATAACCTCAAGCTTTTGTTATCCAACAGAAACTATTCCACTAACACTTCTTTATCAACATACGTTGGGCACTTAAAGGACTTAAACATCTCACCTACCATCACCTGGGAAATACTAGAACTGGTGCCTGCCTACAACATGACATCAAAAAAATGCCTTCTTTGCCACTACAAGAAATTAGCAATCATTACCCACCCATCACAAAACACCCTGCTAAACAAAAAATCAGAAATTCTCCTCAAATGCCCTCATGAGAACAAACACCTACTCTCACATTTCAACCCATGCACATAACCCATCCACCATACCTATACCACCTCCATTACTAAAAATCCTCCACACCCCTTCATGAATAACCCCACAACACACCTGAAATACTGTAAGTACCACTTTCCTCCATTAAACAAAACACTCAATGTACATAAGTACCACTGACTGAATTTTTTTATTTTTTCAATTTCTCAAACATCTTTTTTCACTGCCTGATGATTGTCGTAATAAGGTGGCATGAAACCCTGGATTACAGATAAACATCCATGCTATTAAATAAATATATATAAAACTAATATATATATATATATATATATATATATTTATCATTATTATTATTATTTTATAATAGCTCTATCACAGATATTGAGCACTCTCCAAATTATACCACATTTGGTCTGCCACAAACCCACCAAGTGTGATAGTGACAACCATACACTGTTATAGTATATATATATATATATATAAAGATGATAAAATATAATAATGTGTGAATAGCAGCTACAGTTAAAAGGATACGCAAATATGAATGTACTTGAGAATACATTACTGTATTAAAGAAAACCAAGATGTTGTCTTGCCTATAGAGCAG
The DNA here is from genome assembly GCA_963585895.1 of Sepioteuthis lessoniana. NCBI lineage: Eukaryota > Metazoa > Mollusca > Cephalopoda > Myopsida > Loliginidae > Sepioteuthis > Sepioteuthis lessoniana. The sequence continues at coordinate 17,324,004 of OY757923.1, forward strand.
GGTTTTTTTAATCTTTTCCAAACTCCTTATAAACCATCCATTATATCTTCATATTCTCTTCACTCATCATAATCATCAGCAGCATTCTTAAAAAGAAGCAAAAATGAATAAATAAATATAATAAACCCAACAAACTTATTTCTCTCACCTAGTTTACTTTTACTTAGTAAAATGTTTTATTTTAATCTTTTTGATTTTTTTCTAATTTACAGTGTGTATGCATATTCATTTTTTGATTTTCTTCTATCACATCTTATAACCTCTGGATTGACTTCTCATACTCTCCATGATGTATGGATACCCCAGGTTAAGGAAAAACAAACTGGTATAAAAAGAGAGTGACACAGTAAGATGACAACCAGTAAGATGTTTCAGGACATCTTCCTCATAGGCTGCCTGTAGTTTACTTTGATTGGTACATCGACTCTTGTCATTCTAGTTGAATGTCAACTCTTATATCCACAAGCATATTCACTGAGAATCTATATTCAATGAAATCATTCCTAAATTGCAGAAAATATATTTCTTTATTTTTTCTAAAAGAAAAATCTACAAATTTAGTTACAACACTTGAATATAAAAGAATATGCTTTTATATTGATAGAGTTGTTTAAAGCCTTGGCCTTCAGCTTTTATGAAATTCAAATATGATATAATAATCATCTTGAATGTCCTACTGATCAACCAACAAAAAAAAAATCAAATTTTGGTAATTAATGCTATCTGTTTAGATTGCTTGATAGTTTGAGTAATAAAAACTTCATTTTAAAAGAACCATTATATATGATTCAGTGAATGTTCTAGAACATATAGGCTGACATATACTGGCAAAAAAGACATGATGATGATGATGATTTGAAGAAGAAGGAGGAGAAGGATAGGATTAGGACTGATGACTACTTTATATATTGTACAAAGTGAATGCATAATTTTTGTCTGAATTTCTGAGATGAAAAATTATTCACTGATGTACTTAGACAAGATGTGAACACAAGTCAAAGTACATCAATGAATAATAATGAATGAATTATTGTTCTTTGTGTGGAGAATAAAAATCTGGACATGTGATACAGAGATTATATCACAGAGAAAGAGAAAAGTAAGGCCATGAATTAAGGTGTTATCACTCAGAAGATTTGGACTATTGACCTCATCTTTATTGTTATACTCACAATGTTTTGGCTGATATGTCCTTTGGCCTTCTTCAGATGTTTCATGTCAAACTTGGGAGCCAACTATGAAACTCCTGAAGAATCCAAAGGACATATTGGCTGAAATATTGTGAGTATAGCAATAAAGATGAGGTCAATAGTCCAAATATTCTAAGTCATAACAATTATCAAACTTTATCTCAGAAATTTTGACAAATAATCAATTAAGGTGTTTGAGACTAATTTCCCAATGATGACATGACTTTCTATGTTACTTACATAATGATAACAAATTGATAAATAAATAACTGAAAATTAGAATACTCTTGGATTACAGTCAACAGTGATGCCACAAAACCATCTCATTCAGTTTTGAATAGAACTTAATTTTCCAAGCAAAAAAATGTATTTTCAATGCAAGATTGTTCAATATTTACCTAATAATTTTTTTTCACAGATAATGTTGTAAATCAACCAAAGATAATTAAGAAAGAATCAAGATTATTCTGTGTTTTGTATCATTCTGATTTATTTTGTGCTTTTTTTGTGTGTGTTTCTGTACCTGTGTCCATATTACTCAATGGCTACACCACATGGATGCTAACAAAATGCATAGAGAAAAAGCTAGATGGGAACAATGCATGAATACTGCATGCTGCCTTAAATAAATCCTGGAAGCAACACCCTATAAAACAACAGCTGTACAGCCACCTGCTCCCCATCTCATAAACCATTCATTAAGATGAACTAGACATGCAGGGCACTGCTGGAGAGCAAGGACAAACTAAGGGATATTCTCTTATGAATTTCTGCACATGGATGAGTTAGTGCTAGTTGACCAGCAAAGAGTTACTTACATCAGCTCTTTGTGGACACAGGATGTTGCCTAGAAGACCTGCCAGGATGATAGGGATGGATGGTGAGAGAAAATCAGAGACCTCCATGTTATCAGTCCCATTGATGATGATGATGATGATGATGATGATGATGATGATGATGATGATTGAGTGTTTCTTGTGTTTCATTTTCTGACTTAGGAGATATGAACCATTTATATCAGCTTGAAAATTTTTAAAAAAGTAAAAAAAAAAAACAGATATAAGTCTTTATAAATTTTAATATTTATGCATAGATCATTTTTTTCAATCATTTTCTATTTTATTACCAGTGATAAATTTTTGTTCCAGAATATATATTTTATGGAAATTGGAAACTGTTTCTTTTCATTTATTCAGTTATTTTCAAACTTTTTGACTTTTACTTGCAAAATAATATTTCCTAAAGATTTCACTTAAAAGTTGGATTTTCCCTTCTCTTTTATTTCCTTTTTTCTTTTTATTCTTTTTTTTTCTGGTTTTCTCCTTCTTTTTATGTTTATTTTAAAATTAAAAAAAGAATGCCTGTTGCTTCAATATATAATCTATGTTTCTGAAGAGTAGTCACAAATTGCATTTATTAATCAAATGTGTATTTAGTCTTGCCAGCAAGACTCAGAATATCCCCCCACAGAAGGTTAAGCCTACCCCTGAAAAATGGTGCTAAGTATGACACTAAACTACATCTGATGGTGAGGCTCTACTTCTGGAGAGTGTGGAGTACCCTTTCCTTGTCATTATTCCTAGATTCACTCTTATCCAGATTGTTAACACTCATTAGTGTCATATCTATTGGTCAAATAGATCTATTTTAAAAGTATTTGTATTAGATAGGAGTATCTGAAACCATTAAATTGTGTACAAATTATTTGTATTAGATAGGAGTACTTGATATATAATTGTGTGCAAACAAATGATTATCATTAACTAGGAATAGTTACTTGAGGCTATGTAATTGTATATAAATTCTCAGTATTAGATACTTGCAACCATATTACTGTGTGAAAATAATTTATATTACATTTTAGCATTAAATAAGACAATTGACAAATAAATCAAACAAAGACAAATATGTCTTTATGTAGTTTTCCAAACCAGGAATTCAATTAAGGTTAGTCATGACGTGTTGGTTAGTGAACTGATCTCACAAATTATATTTAGAGAGTTCTATACTGACTGAACCATGGCTATGCTAAATATGTATATACTACTAAAACACTTATTATATTTATATATGTATTCATGTATATAATGATAACTCCACAAAAACAGTACATCTTAGTGAGATTTTTATTGGAGCAATACATTTACAATGCTCTAATATATAGAATAAAGCAATTTCCAGTTCAGTTTGCAACTGAATCATAATTTTGTGGAATCTGCATTTATTCTGAATAAATTCTCAATATATTGGTGACTCTAATTATGAAGTGTCAATAAGTATCCTTCAGGGCTTCCTAAATAGAAACATCAATATTATCATGGACCACTGTTTATAGTAGCGACCCAACAGGTTTTAAGATTATGAAGTTAGATATATAAAAAAAGTAATATTTTTCATTGACAAATGCAGTAACCTGTATCAATTACTTGTATGTTTTTTTTAGTTTTCTACATCAAAAAACAATTTTCTTAACATATTCTCTTTTTCTATAGAATTTAACTGCTTTTAGTATTTCAATTACATTTTATTTTAAGTATCATTTTGCTTTTTTGGTATCATTTTTTCCTTTACCTGTTCTGTTTAACCATTTATCAAGATGCTGTTTTTTTGGTTTTGTTCTCTACTCTCTCAAAAGCTTACATTGTCTATTCAGTAGGGTTAACAGAATAGGTTATATAGTCTAACATTATCTTGATGGAATATTATATCCTTTTTTGGTCTAATTGAGAGCAGTACTTGTTCAAATCAACAGTTTGTTCCTCTGAAAGGCACTCAGAGAATAGACTCCCTTCAAATCCAACTATATATACATTTAGGGAACAAACATTATTATAAGTAAGTTCAGTTCTTACTGGAGTTGAGCCAAACAGAACAAAAGGACAACTGAACAAACTGCAAATTAACATTTTGTCAGAAATCTCCTGCAAGAAAATTTGCAAATCACTCTTGACGTGTTTGATCATTTACAATATCTTTTTTGTAAAGTGTACAAATCTTCTTTCATATTTCTGTTGAAATTTTTATTGTTCTTAAAATTAAGAAAAAGAAAGCATAATATGGTGAAAATGTTTATTCTATTGCATTCATAATGTTAGAATCAATAAGCAAAAATATGCCATTATTTTAATGTGCATTGATATGACAGCTGCCACAATACAATGAAACATGATCATTTTAAAGGAAGTTATTTAAAACTAAATGCACCTGATATCATCAAATACTAAAAACAGAACAGGCCATTTGGCCAATTTTACATATAGATCATCATTGTCATTATCATCCCCCATCATCAGTAACAACTTTCACTAATATTTTTTAATCACTTCATTTTAGTTGCTTTTTATTGCATCTCCCATGGGTTATTATTTCTGCAACAGCAAGAAACAGTGTGTATCAGAAACAATATTAAAGAACAATATCTCAGTGTGACTTTCATCTAGGAAGCCTGGATATCTGCTATGATTACAACTGGTATTACAGAAGCTTAAATTACACCTCCAAACCTATTCCTTACTTTGTCTCATGCCCTTTTAGTATGATCTTCATTGTAATTGTTTTTACAAATTTTTGTTTTATCTTTCTTTTTTAAACAAAGCATTGTCAATCATTATTATTATTAATTATTTTCTTTCATCAGTTAACTTTAGTTGCTTTTCATTGAAACTCATTCTGATTCTTATTTCTGTGACAGGGAAAAATATCACATACTGAATATTAAAGGATAAGTTCTATTTACATGTACATATCAAATATAAAGGAAAAATTTGTTGTATCTTATATATAAATATATACATATCCCAAAAGGCATTATATATATATGAGGATTGTGACGCGAAGATTTTACTTTTATCCCAAAGCGGGGTTTTATTTTCGCACGTGTGAAGACGGGGCAGGTTGGCACTTGATCCCTTGTAGAATAAGTCCTTGTCCAGAGTTTTTTTCTCAGGCATATAAGTACTGGCATATTATGTGAGGGATTAATTTAGGGCTAGACTGACCGCCGCTGGCAAGGGGTTCCAAATTTCACACTATACACACACCCACCAAGGCCATTAGTCTTCCTCCCCTAGACAATGGAAGATATGGACCTCTAGGTTGAGACGTAATAATATTAATTATAGTATTCGGCAATTCCGGTTTCCCGTGTGATATTTTAAAGGAATTTATAGGACAATTTTAAGCAAGATAACATAAGGCGACGTGAAGCTGGAAAAGAAACATGAAGTAACAAATTCGTAGCAGACACTGCAAATAACAACTTAGACCACGTGGGAACATTAAAATATATCAATCTTTTACTACACATAGATATACACCTTCAATGTGTCAAATATATAATAAATGAACAGTCCATGAACATAAATGTCTTTCTTCTTTTCTTGTCTGTCGTTTTTCTTCAAATTGAGAGAGAGAGAGAGAGAGAGAGGGTATATAAAATTGGGTATAAGGAGAAACAATCCCAAAGTTACTTATCTTTTTTTCTTTGATGGAGTTCCTGTGGAGAATCTTTCTTCTTTTACGGGCTAATAGACTTTATGCTATTTTTAACACTGGCTTGAAGAAAATGGCTTCTTCATGCCCGAGATATTCTTCGACTACTTTTACCCGGAGTACTTGGCTTTGGTTCTGTCCCCTACGAGCCCTGTCCAACAACTAACTTTTTTCTTTTCTATTTCCGCTGATGGGAGGGAGTCCCCACTTCCGTTTTAGGGTCCCAGTCAATCGTTTGGCTTCTACCTTCTCGTGTCAGGCGACCCGAGTGAGGTCACCAAGTATAAACATCTGGTCTCCCCTGTGACCCATATTCTTTCTTAACGGTCATTCTTTGATGGCTTGCTACTGTTAATTCGAACACGGGGAATAGTATTAATCTTATTTCTATCATCTCAGTGGGAGACCACGTGACAGGATCATGAAATAAGTTTCCAGACTTTTTTCATATGGGCACTTTTATTGGTAGTACACACATGAAACTCAAGTCCCCTTCGAAGTAATCACCTCCAGCTGCAATGCGCTTGTTGTACCGTTCCAACAACTTCTGGAAGGCCCCATGGAAGTCCTCTTGTGTGAGCGTGTCTATGACCTTCATCACAGCCTCTTTCATCTCTTCAATTGTCTCATAACGACAGCTTCTGAGCTTAGGAAATAACCAAAAGTCACAGGGAGCAAGGTCTGGACAATAGGGAAGCTGAGGAACTGTCTTGATGCCCATCTTAGTCAAATGGTCTGCGACAAGGATGTAGTTGTGGACTGGTGCATTGTCCTGGTGGAAATGCCACTGACCCGATTTGAAGAGTGCTGGCCTCTTACGATGGAATCTCTTCCTGAAATCCCTTAAAACCTCAACATAGTAAACCCTAAGCCTAACCCTTTTGCCAATCAACTCTTGTGTATTAACTTCCGTACTCCTTCCACACCTCTCGTCATCCCTCACAGACTCTCTACCTTCCTTGAATCTCTTATGCCACTCAAAAACTGATGCTCGATTCATGCAAGATGCCCCAGAAGCAGTCTGAAGCATTCTATATGTTTCTGTGGCATTTTTTCCAAGTTTAAAACAATTTTATTTCATATCATTCTTCTATAGTGTCCTCACGTCCAGATTGCAATTTTAAAATTCACCAGCTATGACAATCAGGCTTTACTAGGGTGTATTCCAATTGTTGCTGTAGCTGTTTATTTGAACCTAAAATTATAAAAATTGGTCAGTCATCTCATAAGATGTATAGCAATAACATAGTGAATTTTCAAGAGTCTACGACAATTTTAAATGCCTGTACCAAAAAAGTCTGTAAACTTATTAAATGCACCACGTATATATATATATATATATGTATATATATATATATATATATATATATTGGTGTGTGTGTGTATGTGTGTGAGAGAGAGAGAGAGAGAGTATTTTTGTACATATGTATGTATGTTTGTGCTTATATATATATATATATATATACATGTATGTATGTATGTTTAGTTTGGTTTAATTTCTTTGTTTAATGTCATTTCAGTCTTTGTGGGTTATTTAATACCAAAGCCATCCTTGTAGAAGGACACTAGTGGTACTATTTAACCTGTAGCTAAGGGAGGATTAAGGGGCTCATATATTTCCCAAGAGTATTAGTCTGAAAGTAAACATAATAGCATGATTGGAATTCAAACTCACTTACTATAATGTTGCAGTCTAGCAGGTTAGCCACTATAACACAAGGACTCCTCCCTCTCTCTCTCTCTCTCTCTCTATATATATATATATATATATATATATATATATATATATATATATATATATATAAACAAATGAGAAAAAATATGAAAAAAAAACAATAATTCAAGAATATTGGATGAAATAAAATGCTTATATGTTGGCAAGTGGAGCACTATAAAAACTAAAATAATTATTATCTCACCTTCCTGTTTCGATTATTTTCATGCATTTTATAAATCAAAATAGAAAAAATACAATCCTCAGACATAAGTTAATTAGAAGTACTGAATATTCAAAAGATGGATGGCAAGATGAATCATTAAAATCTAGAACTTGTGGCTCAATACAATAAAACAAGTTACATTATAACACAGAACTGGAAAAAATTTTCCTGAAAAATTGAAATTGAATTTTCAGGAAAACAAATGGACATTGCTGGTATTATCATAAGTATGTAGTTCTTATACAATAACTAGGGGGAGAACCAAACTAATAATGTTTAATGTTAAGATACTATAGTATTATTACAATAATTACAGCAGAGATAGAAGTCCCAAATTTAAGATGAGGTCAAATAAATAGAGAAAAAGATTGTAGATAGTCTGCTCGAAACAAACTTACTGATATGCTGCAAAACAGCTAGAGGATGGTTAGAATTGATATTAATGTTGACTGACATATTATTAGGATTTCTAAATAATCAAAAAGTATAAAACATATGTTAAGGAATTCAATACTTTTTACACCAGAAAGGACCATGATGCTTACATTATAAGACTTAAAAAATTTGATGAGGTACTTCCAATCTAAATTGATCTATCTAGAGTTAGCATTCTGGATGACCATCAAGCCATAGTCACAGTACAAACCAGTGTCACGAATATAATATAAATTAGCAAAATCTCACAATAAGGTAACATCAACTATCTCATAGGTCTTAGCAATGTTGAATGCCCCCATGGCAATGCCAAAATCTTTATCTTTCTTAGTCCACAATTAGTGGACAAAGAATTATTATGGACTAAATTAAAATTCTTGCCATATTTTACTATGGTTACCTCCTCATAAGTACATGCATGTACTGCCGGCTCCATCAAGGAATCCCTTCAGTAATAGAAGGATAAAACTCACTGATGTCAAACTGTTTTATATGCATCTTCTTGCTTATTGCAAGTGTTGATAAACCAATTGATAACACTTTGTGTATTCTTTGACTGGTTATGGACAAGAGTGTTTCCAATTACATTTGTGTATTTTTCTAAAATATTCTTACTAATGCTGCCAATATTTTTCTTGGTAGGGTTATTTTAAAGCCTTCACTGTGAGTATTACTCTTAAAATTACCTTTGTGGCCCTTAAGAGTAATATATATTGGCATTTCATAAAATTTGTTTATTCTATCCTCTAAATCTAAGTTTACCAACTTGTTCAATTCATTATTTATATTGCTTTCCTATTATTCTGTTTTTTTTTACAATGTTTTTCTTAGAGCAGAATTTAACTACTTTTTGCATAAAGGTTTCTTAAAGCAGTAAATTTTGTTAGATTTGTCAAACTTCATAAAATATATATTTTAGAATTATTGATAAGCTTAATATCATATTTTAATCTTTATTGGAATTTATCTTTTTTATTGGAAAATTATACCTTTTTGATATTAAACATATCCCTCTCAAATCCAGCCAAATCACAGTGGGTGATAATTATTGCTTTTAAAGCTGAAACATTCAAAATTAGGTTTGTTATCATCTTTATATTTCACAAATAATAATTTCCAGCAGATTCACTCGATGAAATTTTCTATCTTATCTACTAGTATTTCTCTATGTTATTCTTTAAAGACTGCCAATCTTATGATAATTCCAGTAATCTCCATTTGTTTTCCTGTCAATTAGATTTTTTAGGAAAAATTTTTTTCCTATAACTTCCTGTTCTGTACTATAGAGTAACTTATTTTACTTATTGAACAAGAACTTTTAGTATTTAATGATTCATCTCACCAAACTTTTTTGTAATATTTTGTATTTTCAACAAACTTCTATTTGAGGATTGTGTTCTTTTCTTTTTTGTTTTATAAAACACCTGAAACCAATAGTAACAGAACAAACCAAGGAAAGTGAGATAATAATTCTAGTTTATATATATGTATATATGGGTAGATGGAAAAGTTCATAAGATATCATATGTGGTGAGGATGACTTTTTCTGTTGTACTAATGAAAGAGTTTTATGGATCACAAATAGCACTATACTGAAAAATAGACCTCATTTCGTCACATTCTATGAGGGTATCTTTGTCAGTCTATGAACTTTTCAGCTGGCCCTCGTATATGGATATATATGCAAGTAGATATCTATATGCATGTGGTTATATATATGTATGAATATATATCATCATCATTCTCAAGTCATGCTGACAGTTCAGATTTCCCTGACTCCTTCTCACCATCCTTCCCTATCATCCATTTCTCCTAAATAGATCCTCCAAACTATATGCAGTGTCTGCACAGAGCTGTTATAAGTTCTTGATGATTCGCTAACACAGGTACATTCATGTCTAGGAGTCCATTAAAGAAAGTCATGTATCAGTTCATCCTTGCTTCTCCAGCAGTGCCCAGCATGTCTTCTTCATCTACTTGGGTGGTTTTTGAGATGGGAGGTAAGTGGTTGTACAGCTGCTTTTTGTGGGGGTGATGCTTCCAGGATTTATTCAAAGCAGCATGTAGCATTCTTGTGTTGTTTCCTTCTAGCTTTTCCTCCATGCATTTTGATAATGTCCAGATGATGCATCCATACAGTAGTATTGATACAGTCAATGCTAGGAAGAAATCTTTTATTTTATCTAGTAGTATCTGGTCCATCTATTTTATGCTAATTGTATCAGGTCCTTCTTTTCTCTGTGTATAGAATCAAATGTCATAGAGAAATCTACAAGGGTTGCCTTGAGATTTCTTGTATGTACTCCTTTGATGATTTGGCATATAGTCAAAATCTGAGAATTTGTGGATCAATTTCTCAGAAAACTATTCTGACTTTTCCTAAGAATTTTTTAACTTCAGGTTGGATATGGTTGAGAATCATGGCATTATAAACCTTTGCAGCTATAGTTGTAAAGGTTCTGCCTCTGTAGTTCTGATGATTCCAAGGTCACCTTTCTTGAAGAAGGAGATAATGCAGCCTTTTGTCCATGTCTCTATTGTAGTTTGTCTAACCACATGTTGGCCAACCAGCAAGGACTTGCATTGCATAATTGAAGAAGTATGTCATCAAATTTCTTTGTCTTCATGAAGTATATCATTGAGGCCTACAGCTTTTCTGTTTTTAATTTTTTCTGTACTACATCAAATTCTTCCTCCATAAACTTACCTCATTGATATTTGACATGCCATCTGTATAGCTGAATCCCAATTTTCTCTGGTAATGAAAGTGCCTTAATGTAACAAAATCTATTTTATTATATATAGAGACTACTAGCCTCTTTTCATTGTTTAACCCATAGAACATTGAGTCCCCAACTCTTATCAACCTCATTGCTCAGTGATCCTGGATAGCTGAAAATGTAAAATCTTCTAATCTGTTATTTAACTGCTTAAAGGGAATATTTCAAAGGTGATAGGGAACACTAGATATTAAGTTAGGCTTTTTTCATAATACTTAAATTTCTAAAAAAAACTTTTGGTTAGTACCTTGAACACTCTGCCTGATAAAACAAAGCCATAAGAAATTGATTTTTCATTTTAGAAATGGGATTCCCTGGCAAGAATTCATGCTGCTTCTTAATTACAGAGCAAATATCTGCCATTCAAGTTCAAAGAATTAATGAAACCCTTACCTGTAACATAACTGTTATCATTGTAAGAAGTGGAGCCCTTGATAAGGCTGTCTGCATTTCACTTTGCACTAATGCCTTTGGGAAAGGCATGAGTCCTTCTCTTCTTCCCTCGGCTATGAATAAATATTAGTATAGACTGGTCTCTCTAGCCTTGGTAAGCCTGGTCAAAAAGAAAGAAAGACTTCGAATTCAAAATCTGAAGAGTGTTTCAACTCATCCATAACGTGTGGCTGTTTCTACATAAGGCTTTACCACTATAAGCAAAACACCTGTGTAGTTATTTTACTGAGCTTCAGCTTAGGTAATGGTCTTCTTTTAATTGATGAACAAACATGTTTGTTACTGTCAATCAATTAAAAAAAGCAAGAAATTACCAGAAATTTAATGAAAACTGATATGAACTATCAGAAAGATTTTCAGAAAAAGTTCAAGGATAAAAAATAGTTAGGAGGTGAAAGAAGAATGTTTAATTATGGAAGAATATATAATTCTAATATACATTAGAATAATCATTTAGCAAAGAGAAGATCAATAGATGGAAATATGGGAAAAGAATTGTCACAGTACTTTTTAGCTACAGCAATCAAATGTAGTGGAGCTGATTAGAATTTTGGAGAGTATTTAAACTTTTATTTTTCTTTACCAAGTTCAAGTCTTACAACAATGACTGCTGATTATAAACTTTCCTTAAAGCTAAACAATTTTTTTTTCTTTTTCTCTGTCTCTTTCCATATTAACAGCTTAACTCTATTGACTGAAATATGTTTTCAGCATCACTGAACTTGCTTTTTTTTGTTTTGTTTTGTTTTTTTTTTACTTTTTTTTTTTTTGTTAGTATATTATTTTAGGATATAATACTTTGTCTTACTGAAAATTACTGCCTCCAGGTTATATTATAATGAAAACTAGATGTGATGCATGTGATGTCTGTACATGGTCATTGCATCAAATAAACATATGCTATATCCTTTCTTAAAGAACTATATGAGTTAGCTTAATGGGTGAGTCAAACATTTTGCAATATCTTGATAATGTTAGATAAAATTCAGTAGCTCTGGATGCTTTTGCTGAGGTTGTGAAGGTGATAAACCATACTGGATTGTGAGATGCCAAGTTTGCTTGATACCGAAAGCTATTCACCAGCCTCTATGGCTTAAAGCACAGCCAAAGAATCTACAGTTTTAAGCCTACCAGATTTTTAAGGTTCTTTCAACTCAAGCAAAATTTCTTGAACCATCTTGTTACTTTACTATGATAAACAACACCTTTACTTTTCGCACAGCAAATGTTTTTGGTTGATTCTGCAGTGTTATGGTCCAGTTTGAACTTGTAAAACATAAGTTCCTTAATTAGACTATGTTGCACATTCATTTGTCTGGCTTTCACATAGAGTAAAGCCATACACACTATGTCTGCACACAGACTACCATGATAATCCCGCCATAGCAGGTACCTTCCATGGTTTGAACTGCTTCGGTCAAATGATATAGGTGCTCCAAACTAGCTCATGCTATAAATATTACAAAACTTTTGACTCACCCAAGAATTACACATATAACTGTCACTGTAAAGGAAAATAATACTTTCAAAACTCTTTGTTTTTTTTTCTATTTTTAATAAGTACTATAAGATACATAATCATTATTATTTTTTGTTTGAAGGACATTGTACATTTTATTTTTGAATAATGCAATGGAGTTGAAATGAAGAAGGTAATAGATGCAGAGAGATCAAGCTTTTATTATACCCTGATAATAGGGAATACATGAAAGTGTCAGTTGTGATTAACATGTTTGAATTTTGATATTCAACACATATACATAATTTCTGTTTACAGCACTTCATTACTGACTAGAAAAACTGAATGAAAAATTGATCAAACAATTCTTATCTGCATAAATATTCATTTTATATATATATATATATATATATATATATTATCACTAATAAAAAATTTAAAAGTAAGGCAAGTTAAAAAATCTCATAACTTAGAGGTTCACTATTACAATCATCAGGTAAGGTGGGGAGACCTTGTGGTATAGTTGCTAATATGCTAAGTTCAAATTCCAGTTATGCTCTTACACTCACATTTGGACTAATACTCTTGGAAAAGTACGAACCTCCTTACCCCTCTCAGCTATGGGTTAAATAATACCACTTCTACAAGGCTTACTCTGGCATTAAATAACCCACAAAGGCTGATATGCCATTAAACAGAGAAACAAAGCCTAATCAGGTGTGATAATCCACATGTCTGACTTATTCAATAGAACTATTATGCACATCTTTTATACTCTCTCTGAGAAAGAGAGATGCACTCATAATGAATATCCTTTCTAAAACAATACTTAAAAGCAAGAAAATCTGCCTGATTTTATGAACTAATGTTTATTCCTAATGTTTTGACAGAGATATTGTTAAACAAAGAAATATTAGAAAAACTGGTATTAAGAAATATTTTTCAGTACTCTTTCAAGCTTTCAAATTGTTTATTGACTAAGTATGTGCATTTATTTTTGTATTTTGATTTTGGTCAAAACTACTTGATTTTTAAGACATTTTTTGGAAGGGAGCAGGGATAATTTTTTCCTTCACTTTGTGTATCATAATGATAACTGTATGTTAGTGAAAGAATATTATTCAGGAATGTTTCTATGAAGTATCACTGTGGCTTATGAATATGCATATCTGCACACACACACACACACACATACATGCTATGCAAATGTGGCCATACAGCACACATATAAAAGATACATAAGCAGCAACCAATAACAATATGTCAGTTGTTATAGTAGTTGTACTTGATGTCCAGAATCCAGTTGACAAGTAGACATCACACTGTACGCACCACCAATGCTTCAGTCCAACCTAAACTAATTCTGCGAACCTCAGCCAACCCAACAATTGCTGCCTACGCATTTTATAAATTCCATTTTTGAAAATAACTTTTCTTGTACAAGAAAAACTATTAAAACTGCCTCTTTAAATATCCTTTTAATATAAATACGTGCTTAAGGTTATCTACCTTCAACCTATTAGATCAATTACATTATTCTTAATACTTTTTTCAATGCTGAAAATTGTTTCTTGATTAAACATATATTTCATACAGATTAATTTTGTAATGGATGTTATAATGCATTTTATCTTGTGTCGGTATAAAGATTATTTCTCTCCACTATTTTCATTTTGTTAATGTACATTGATAATTACAGAGTTTGCTTGTTTTTTAATCTTCTGTACAGTTTGATGTAATAGGGCTATCAAATCTGATTGGCATACTTATTGGTCTCAGAGAAAGATTTTAATTTAAAGTATTTTCATTCCTCGTGGGAAAGGAGAAGCCCTCAAATCATTATCAAACAATAAATTATAATAATAAATTATTATGTTGCATCAAAACATAACTAATAATAAAGATTAAATTTGCAAACTTAAAAAGAAAAAAGTTAAGAATTATTTGTCATTCTAAAATAATTATTCATGTTTAATTAAACATTATTAAGTTTATTAGTAGTTCTTCATGCCAGAGACATGAATAATTCTATAGCATTATTACTTACTTCGGACAAGCAATCCAAGCAAAAAAAATTAAATATTCAAATATTTTTAGACATCATCACATTATTATATAAATTTTTCAGCTGTAATCATATATTGATTTGAATTTTAGATTTGAAAATTAAAAAAAAAAAGCTTGAATCTTGATATTGTTTATTACACCTTGTATATCACTTAAGAAAGAGAAGGAAATAAAGACTTTTGATCTTCCCTATTTAATGCTTTACTCTCTGTAGGATTTTACTCTTCCACCCCAACTTCTACCACTTATGATTGTGTATTTTTAATCACAGAGCTATAAGCAGTACTTATCTCACACTTGATAGCAAGTTAGATTCAACCATTTGCTTTATATAATTCTTGCTTTGTATTAGACTATATTGACTGCAAACATTAACTTTCTTGTAATAGATATGCACTACAACATATCACCAATTTGTTTTTGTTTTTTCTCAATAGATGAAATTGTTTTCTGTGTTTGGAAGACATGCTTTTCAATGCATGTGTAAGCAATAACAACTCATTTCCTGGTAATATCTAATTCTAATCACACTGTTTATTAATTTTGCTTATTTTGAACAGGTCAGAGCAAGTACTTAGCTTGTTTGGCACCTCACTGTGGTGAAGTTAATATGGACCATTCCATCAACCCCATCTTGCCTTCATCCTTAGTTGTACAAGATGAATATGTCTTTGTGCAAGTAAGTAAGGTTTAATCTTTTATTGTCACATCACATAAGGACACTTTAACTATTAAAACTGTTAAATACTTACAATGAATTATATACAGTCACATCAGATACTCAATATTTCCTGCAACTTGTTAATACCTGCTTATTTAAGAGTATAAAAGACAATTGATTCTTGTTCTTCTTATTTATATTTGCTAAAACATTTTCTTGCCTTACAAAAGAAGTTTGATATACATTCGTATGTATTTGAGTTACTGTTGATTTATGTTGATCTCTGAAATAAAAAATACTATCTGAAAACCTGCCCATAATTTTATTGGTCCCACATTTTTATTACAGCAGTAAATATAAGCCTAATACTGAACTATGTTATTTGTAATGACTTATAAATTAATAAACACTGTTAAGGAGTTAATGTTCATAGCAATTTTTGTAGACATACTATAAAAGTGATGGCATATTTTAAGTTAAAATAATTTTTGAAAGTTAAAGAAACTTGAGAAACAAGGTACTAAGTGTGTTGAACCTTCAGGGTGAATATACAGGTTAATATATACATTCTATGAATATAGGTCATTTCCTTTTTGGTCAGGCTAAGAACTTTTTAGTATCATTTTGTATATATAAAGTCACATTGTGGTTTATATATAAGTAGAGAGAGAGAGAGAGAGAGAAAGAAGGTGGTAGGTGTCTACTGTAGTCCTGTGTCCCTATCTCTTCAAAGTTATACTATAAGAAGATATTTTTAAAAAATAGACCAGAAGAAACTCAACATAGGTTTTCATCATGATTATTTATTGCAAGCCTCCATTCCCAAAGAGGATTGATTTTATTTTTGAATTAAATATCTTTTAGAATGATGGAAAAGACAAGCTAAAAGCTCTCAGCAACAAAGATTATCATAGAATTAAAAGAACAGCACTAAATGCTAAAATGACGGTGAATAAGAGATGGATTTTCATTGCAGATACTTTGTTCTGTTTGCAGTTTCCTTCTTGAATATGATTCATGTAACTCCTACTCCATTCAGATGATATATTAAAATTTCAAAATAATTATCTTATCCTGGTATCTTCTTATATACATAAGGCCAGGCATCATGAAAAGGCCATCTGTATGTAAAAATAAAGAATATTAATATGTTGCATTTGTAGGTGATCAATCAAATTATTGCTTGCCTAATTGGAATGCAGGGGACTTTTCATTTCATTGTCAGGTGCTTTATCTGGAACATTATTAATAAAGTCTAAGATTGACATTGAACATTATGATAATAGTATTTGGATGCAAGTATGCCATATACAGTGTAAAATAAGACTTCAGTTTCTTTTGGTTTCTTTGTTTAATGGCATATCAACCTTTGTGAATTATCTAATGCCAGAGCCATCCTTAAACAAGGACAGCAGTGGTATTATTTAACCCATAGCTGGGGAGATAAAGGGGTACATATCTTTCCCAAGGGTATTAGTCCAAAAATGAATGTTATAGCATAACTGGAATTTGAACTTGCTTTCTATGATGTCACATTCTGGCACATTAACCACTACACCATAGGGGCTCCCTCCAAAATAAGACTCATGATGGCTCATTTTTAGACTGAAAATCAGAAATAAAGTATATCTTTCAATTTTTATTGCATGAGGTGTATTAGTTTGATTGATTATTAAACAGAACTTTGTAAGAAATACATATCAATTTTTGAAATGCCGATTGTTTTGAAAAGATTTGATATCAAATGTACCAATCATAATGATCATTTACTTGGTCTTTGAATTGTACTAATGCCCTTGGGAAAGGCAGAAATCCACCTACTCTCCCTCTAGTTATGGATAAATAGTTGTGCAGCCTTGGTTCTTTAACCTTAGTAAGATAACCAGTCTCAGAGAAGGAAGACTCTGAATTCAAACCAGCTGTATTGCATTTGTAAATTGACCTTATGTCATATCTTGTGTGTGACAAAGGAGTTAGATGAATACATACTCTTAAATTAACACAGAGACTTGCATTGAATTATTATAAGGATGTCCAATTTAGCATCCTAACATTTCCTATGTTCAATTTATGTGAAGTGAATATAATGTATTTGCTGGAATTTAAAACGGGTTTAGTGGTTCTCTTATCCTAGGCAATAACCCTAATGTTAATATAATGAATAATAAATTAGAAGAAAGTGAAATCAACAAATTAGACTTACTGATTTATATTCATGATAAAACAGACAAGTAAAAATAGATATGAAAAAATATCAAATTCTTTTAAAAATATATCAGATGCAAATCATAAAACTAGCAAAAGTAAAAATATATCCTCCTCTTGCTTTTGTTAGCAGAAAGAAGCAAGAAAGGAAAATCAAATTTTAGATTAAGGCTGACAAAGAACCAAGTTCTTTTTAACCCTAAAAGTAACACGGCCACTTCTTATGCAATGTTTTGAATATGGATTGGATTAAATTAAGAGCATCAATAGTCTGTTTTATAAAAAGCAAAATGCTTTCTTTGTATAACCAATTCCTTATTCATCACTTTAATAATTATGGCAGTCTTTCCAAGAAACTGTGGATCAAAGATAGGAAACTAATTCCCCAGGCAATCTCTTCTCATTGGATTACTACGGGTGAGATCAAGGTTATACCTTGATGAATGTGGTAAAAACTAAGAGATATATTTACTCGGGTGAGTCAAAAGTTTTGCAATATTTTGGCAACATGAGGTGCAATTCAGCAGCTCCAGATGCTTTTTCCAATGTTGTGAAGGTTTCAAACCACACTAAACCACAATATACCAATCATGCTTGATACTCTTAAAGTACAACTCACTGGATTAGTCACTATGGCTTGGAGCATAGCCTTGTAAACCAAAGTTTCAGGCCTACCTGACTTTGCTTGATCATTAAGGTTTTTGCTACCTGAGCAAAATTTCTTAAATGATCTAGTTACTGTACTGGGATCAACTGCACCTTCACCTTTTCTTCAGCAAATGTTTTTTTGTTGTTTCTGTGGTACTATGACCCAGTTCAAACTCTTGAAACATAAGTTATTGAATTAAACCACATTGCATGTTCATCTGTGCTATTTTTAGATTGCACATCAATTGAAGCAATGTATAATGTGTTAGCTCACCAACTACCATGATGCTACCAAACTTAGAGGGCACTTTGCATGGTACAAACTGCTTTGGTCACTAGCATGTATCAAAACATTGAAAAACTTTTAGCAGACACCAGAAGAAATGTTGGTTTATATTTTGTATCTGTAATATGCAAAATAAATATTCTGGAACTCAAATTGCTTTATTCAGCCTGATGATTTAAAAAAAATCATTCCAACTCACAAAAAAACATAATGAAAGCTAAAACTTAGATTTTACTAAACTTAGTCTAGTCTAGCACATGACTCTCTTATTTTTAAAAAGATATCAACTGTTATTAAATTGTCTCTTTTCTATTTATTGAGCCGGCTCATTACTGCTTAACTTCTGTGATCCGGTAAGAACTGGTGTTTTAAGTGTGACTTCATCATAAGGCTTGAATATTTAAGTGTGTCTTACCTTTGGCACAAGGTACAAGTATGGGGCCTTTTTATGAGAATAAAACTCACTGTTCAATAGTAACTGATCTGCCAAACTAGTAACCACTACACTATGACAAATTGTTCCAAAAAGTGAGTATGGCTTAGATTTCACACAAGGTCATAAGCATAGGCATTTAGCAAGGATCAAACTCTCTACTCATTAGTAATTGATCTTCAAGACTAGATTACTAACCCATACACTACAATGTAGGCCTCAGTAAAAGTTTAAAATTACTAATAGTCTTCTCATCAATGTAGTTTTGATCTTTTCCTTCAAAATGCCATTGCTTTTTTCTGTAAATATCATCTAGTACAAAGTAAATGTTTCTCCTCAAACTGAACATTCTCTCTATACAATATTGTACAAAAGTCTTCGTCCTCTTTAAACTATTGTAAATTTGTCAGAAGAATCCATGCAATCCTGAAGAGTTGTAGGAACTCAGCCACAGAGAATTGTATCTCATACCTGTGAAGATGGTAGAAGATTTGTATGCATCTCTTTCCTGGTGCAGTGAAGCAATTATTCAAGCTAAACCACACAAAATATTAACAATGTAAACAATGTAACAATGTAAAGTAACTTCTTGAAATGACCTATATGTAATAAATTTTCATTATTGACATTTTTTCTGATTTAAGACACTGTATCTTGATTGGTTTATGTGAGATGGCAAAAACTTTTGCACAATCAATTTTAGTTGTGGTCTCACATTTCCCTTCTCATTCAGAACCCCTACAACAAAATATAATGATTAGTTATGGAAATGATTCCAGCAGGACCAATATTTCATCTGTAAAAAATACAATGCAAAACATCCACTTATATTGGCAATTAGTAGAAATTTATAATAGTTTAGAGTGCCTAAAGACTTTTGCACAGTACTGTACATGAAAATTAATCCATATATTTGAATTTCATCTATGTGTCCTCTTGGATCATTTCAAAACAAATATTTTACCTTAGCTATAGATTTAGCTTATAAGAATATTTAGAGTGGTTTTATTTTTATTATTATTATTTATTCACATGATCTTATGCAAAACTAATAGTTATAAAATTTAGATATGGTAACTTACAAATTATTCTTAAGTTAATTGTTCCAATAAAGCCAGTTCTGTGTTTTTAGATCATCTAATTTCAGAAATATCTATTCTCTCCTAATTTCCTTATTTTATTTAGCTGTATTTAGATAATACACAAAACTTGGCTTCTTACAAAAGGGAAAATTCACTTTTATATGAATCAGAAAATACATTTTATCTAACTATCAATATATGAAATAGCATCTCATCAACCGAAAAAGACATCGACACACGGCTGACGAAGGCATGGACGGCTATCGATAGGCTCTCGATCATATGGAAATCAGACCTAACCAATAAAATGAAATGCAGTTTCTTCCAGACAGCGGTTGTGTTGATACTGCTATATGGATGCACTACATGGACGCTAACTAAACGGCTGGAGGAGAAACTAGACGGAAATTACTCAAGAATGTTGAGAGCAGTATTGAACAAGTCCTGGCGACAACACCCCATGAGACACCAACTATACGAACACTTGCCCCCCATCACGAAAACTATACAAGTTAGACGAACTAGACATGCGGGACACTGCTGGAGAAGCAAGGATAAGCTCATAAGTGATGTACTCCTATGGACCCCCACATATGGTCGTGCAAAAGCAGGACGACCAGCTCAAACTTTCATACAGCAACTATGTGAGGACACAGGATGTAACCCTGAAGACCTGCCGGAGGCGATGAATGATAGGGAGAAGTGGCGAGAGAGGGTCAGGGATATCCGTGCTGGCGGCACGACATGATGATGATGATGACTATTGCTTCCTGAGAACCCACTGACCTGGAGCTGTAGAATATGCTAACTGCATCTCTGCAGAGGGATAAGACTCCTCCCCCCAACATGTATTCTGGATATAACATTAAACTACATCTAATGGTGAGGGTCCCAATCCTGAAGCTTTGGAGAATGTAGAGTACCCCTTTATTGCTATTACACCCAGGTCCACTCTGACCCAGAGTGGTAGTACCTAGGGTCTCCTCAATGGGTAAAATAGAACTGTTTGACCATTTAACTTTGTGCAAACAAATGACTGATGTTAAAGTGAATTGTTAGTGTTACATTGGAATACTTGAAACCATTTAACTGTGTGCAAATAAATGAGCTTTGGCACATTTTAAAAAGTTCCCTATGAACTATGCATTTACAAATTGTATATTTACTATATACATATGTATAAAGAGGATTTGGCTATAAATAACCTACAATGGTTGATATGCCATAAAACCCAACTACCCATCTTCAATCATGATTGATGTTTCTTGATTCTCATAAATAAGAAAAAAGAAACATCAGTACATCAGGGCATTAAAGTGGCAAGTACTTGTACAGGATATGATGGGTAAATTGTTGCCATTTTAAATTTTTACTTTTGCACATGTGCTTTATTTCTTTCAGTTTTTGTCTATTATGCAGCAAATTAGAGTCAGTTATGCACTGTCTGAGAGGAAAGCACCTTGGCACAATTCACTTCTCCAGAAATTTAGAAATGGCAAGTTACACTGCTTATCATTCATGCTGGAAGTTCCACTATAAAGATTTCTGAGTGTCTGGATGTCAAACTGAGGACAGATTTATATTCATATTGATGAAAACCAAATGCCCAGTCCACATGGTGTTTGGGTTGGTCACTTGCAATGGTGGCATTATGCCTCCATTCTTCTTTCCACATGGCCTCAGACTTAACATAGAGGCCTACATCAGGTGCTTGGGAGAGGTATTGCTGCTCTGGATTGAGAAGGTGGCTACTAAAGACCTCTTATCTAGGAACAGCACTCTGCACTATGGTACACAAGCAGGAGAACCTGGTCTTAGCTGTTAGAAAATTTCTATGACCACATCACCCTCAACATCTGGACATCTAACTCTCAGATTGCAATCCCTTAGATGTGTGTGACCAGACTGAGCAAGAGAACAACAAAACTCTGTGCAACTCCAAAGATGACCAAAAGGCAAGAATAATGGCAGCATTTGTCAATTTAAACAAGGAGATCATCAGAAAGGCTTGCAGGAAATTCCAGGAGGCCTTGGGTGAAGCCAATAACGAATTCTTTAAACAGATTCAAGTGAAATGTCAGTGTTATTTTCATTTTTGTGTAATTTCAATGACAATTTACCTATCACACCTTATACAATACAAATACCACTCATTGGATGATTGTGATTTTACACCAGTGTCAAGCCAAATCAAGATAACCAGTTATCACAAACACCATGGTACTCTCACCATGGTACTCTACCAACTATACATATATATATATATATATATATATATATAGATAGATAGATAGATAGATAGATAGATAGATAGATAGATAGATAGATAGATAGTATTGCCTATGAATAAGTACATCCTAATAATTTTTTATGAAAAGTTAATTTTCTTGTGAACTAAAAATACCATGATTTTATCATTTTTAGTGAAACATCCTAAAATTTAAAAGGATATTATTAGATATCATTTATTACCCAATTCTACACCTTTGAAACTTTGCAACCAAACATATCAATACATATCAGTCCAAAAATAAGTACATGTCTTATATATATTTGTGTGATTTTATTTCCTTAGATCTACATAGCAAAATTTGATGTTCTTGATACCAAGCTGTAGAACTTTTTTTGTATGTATGTATTCCTTCTAAAGCATATTGAGGCTTATTAGGAAAATAACTGTTTTACATATGCATTCTAATATCAGTATGTATTTAATTCAAACATTGTTATTGAAATAAATCATTCGTATGTATAGCACAAAATTATATAAAAACCTATCATAGAATATGTCTTAAAAAGGCATTCTGTAAAAAAAATGTTATGTGATGTAGAGAATGGCTTAGATTTTTTAATTTAGTAACCAAAAATAAAGACCACCTGAAAAACATTTTTCAATGTATCAACATGTATAGTCCAAAATTGTACAAAAAATGATTTAAAACTAAAAAGCATTTCTTGAAAAAATGTTTCATGATGAAGAAAGATGTTTTTTTCTTTTTTTGAATTCTTCAATCAAAATTATACAAAATTTATGAAATAATCAAAACAATCTTTTCAATGTATAAGAAGAGTTACAATATTTCAATGTATAAGAAGAGTTACAATATTTACAAACAATTTCTGTTGAGGACTTTTAAACAAGCAGAATACACTAACACAACTAGATTTATATAAGCCCTTCAAATTTTGTTGCTAGTACATTTTACAAGCTTGCAAAATCCTCAATTCTTAAAGAATACATTCCAAATAGATTTTTTTAACGATTTATCTCAGAAATATGATAATTACTTGAAATAATGGTAAGCCATTCCAGAATCAGGAATCTTAACTTGATATTGGATAATAGTTTTTTTTCTTTCTCCAAGACAATGCCTGAAAATCTTACTTGTGGAAATAGATCACTGTTTACTTTTTTCATACAAGTCACATTGATTCAGATTCACTAAAGTATTAGTATCATTTGATTGATGGAATACAAGATTTTAAATTACTAGTTATGCCAAAGTCTTTTTGAGCTTATATCTCACAAAGATATAAAAAGAAAAAGATATATACACATATAAAAGGAACTAGTAAGAATTGAAAAACAAAAAGTGAGATTGTGTATCAGTATTCCAAAAATACTTTTGTCTCTCTTTTTTTAACACTGAAATTGTATCATACTTAAGACATTTCTTTTTATTTACATTAATACATATATTATCATTGAAAGTATTTTTTATTAAGATTATTTAGAATATTCCAGTCAATTGTGAAGGATAATTCTTTTATTTTTTAGACATAAAATAGATGAGAAATCAAAGGATTTTATATTATTTTTATATTTCTTCAAGATATTTATTTGGCTTTATTTTATGATTATTCTTTCTGGTGGGTAGCAGTTTGTAAAAAGATCAAACTCAACCACATATTCCAAAATAGATTTTTTTAAAGATTTATCTCAGATATATAATAATTACCTTTGTTTTTATTACTATATATTCCAATTTTGGTCAGTGACCTGTCTTCTGGGTGATTCTATGTGTATTAATGATAAAAATTGATGAAATAGAATCACTATCAATACATAGGAAAAATATATTGAATAGAATAAGATCTATTGTTCAAGTAAAGCTCTAAAAACTATATGAATATTCATCCTCATATTCAAGGTTAGCTAAAAAAATACAGCAAGATTATATATTTATAAACTAGAAGTGCATTAACAGTATTATGAACTTTGAAACATTGAAAGAGTATCTTCTGCTAATAGAATCATCTCAGTAAAGATTCACTTGAGTCTACACAGAAATAAGATGCAAACATGTAAAGGTTTATGATATGACAAGTCTTCACTTGTCAATAGAGATATATGCAATCACTATTCAAAAAATATAAGAAACAGGTTTGATACTCTTCAGAAAAAGAAAAGACATTCATAAAACATTTAATATCTTCAATTAATACTTGAAAACAAAAATAAGTTTTTGCATACAGAAAATATTTCTACTTCTGTATAGATCTCAAAAATAAAATTCTTAATAGCATAAAAAAACCTCCAATATACCTAAGATATGTTGATGATATCCTTATTCTTACTAATAATATTAATGAAATCAACATACTACAAGACACCTTCCAAAACAATTCAGTTCTTAACTTTACTCATGAACTAAACAAAAACAATAAAATTTCCTTTTTAGATGTTCTCATCAATACTAACAACAATAATAACTTCACTACCTCCACTTACAAAAAACCCTCTAGTAATAACTCCTGTACCCTCAACTTTAAAAGTGAATGCCCCTTCAGATATAAAAAAGCAATTATTCATAATCTAATATCCCGTGCCAAACTAATCTCCTCCAAAACAATATTTTATAAAGAGGTAGAAAACATAAAACAGGCTCTCATCAATAATGGGTTTCCTAACTATATTGTTGATGAACAAATTAAATGTATGATCAAAAATGTTAACCAACAAAATAAACAGTGTACTACTCCATCCCGTCAACAAACATATATCAAACTTTTTTATCGTAACCAAATGCACTACAATTATAAATCCGATGAAAAAATATTGAAAACATTGATTCACAAAAACATACTCCCCACTGATCCTAATAAAAAAATAAAACTTATTATTTATTATAATAAGTTTAAAACCTCGAATATAGTCATTAGAAATAATTCCTCTCCCTCGATTGGGGTTTTGCAAAAAACCAATGTTATATATAAATTTAAATGTCCTTTAGGAGATTGTATCTCTGATAATAATGATAAAAATAATATATATGTTGGTTTAACTACCCTGTCGAGAAGACTTCCAATGCACCTTTCTGACACAAGTTCAATAGCTCAGCATTTAAAAAAACATTCATGCCCAACAACACAACTACGGAAAATTCTCACCGACAACACAACAATATTAGAACATCAAAATAATAAACAAAAACTTCAGATTCTCAAAGCATTACATATTAGAAACCTGCAACCAACACTCAATAGAATTAATTTTCGAACCAGTGCTAATGTACTTAAATGTCTTTAGCTACTGGTACTAATTATAGAATTACATTTAAAAGCAAATGCCATAATCTTTAACGGCAAAGACGCCCTTACACAGTAGTAATATGCTAAAACAAAAGTTACATCACTTTTGTAATAAATCCTCCCCTGATGATGGCCCAAAGTCGGGCAGAAAGTACTAGGGATACATACAACTATGGACAATACATAAATCAATTCCCCCCGAATACGATAAAAGTAATACGGGAATTCGAACGGATCCAGAAGAAAATATGTAGACATATAATGTCTATTATGTTTAATGAAATTTGCATTCTGTATAGATATATACACTTATATAAAACACAGTGTATATCCTCACATATTATATACACAAGTGGCTGAAAACAAAACAATTGTGCTTTCATCATATAATAACTCTAGGTCAGGCATATTTTGGAGGCCAAAGCATGATTGCCACTAATCCAGCTGACTCCAGCAGTATTTTACAATGCCACCAGACTTTGTTGATTTTACCATCACATTGTGGAAATGTCAGATGAAAATGCAACCTCATTGTGTAATCTTCTGTTGCATTCACAACTTTCCACTCTATAAAACAAGCCTAACAATGAAGAGTCAATTAAATGATATAAGATTTGAATTAACTAATAATATGACAACATCAAAATAATGAACATTGAATTAGATGTGAAAATGATATACAAATGTGTATATATATATATATATATATAAAGAAGAAAAGTGTATAAAAAGTGCTTCATGCTATTGTAGCAAAGAATGTTTAAGACCTACAATATTAACATTATATTCGCACATAACTCAGTTCCTTGGAGTTTTCTGTGTTTCCACAATCTCCAGACAGAATAGTGTAATGGTTATCATTATAGGAAATAGAATCACAAATCCTGGACGAAGCTGGTTGAGTTTCACTTTGTGCTAATGCCCTTTAGAAAATCATCAGTCCATTTCTTTTCCTTCCATTTATGAGTAAATAGTAAGGCACATTGGGTTTTTTGCCTAGGTAAAAGCAACCAGTCAAAGAGAAGAAAAATTCAAACCCACAGTGTTTCACCTAAAAATTGTGTGTGTGTGTGTGTGTGTGTGAGACATTTTTCACAGAATGCAAAGATACTGCATTCTCATTCCAAGCAGAATTGTTGAGTTGCAGTACCAACACTTTGATTCTTAGTAAAGCATACAGATGTTCTGATCCTGTGTAAATAATCCTGTTATTTTTATAGAACTATGCTATTTAAACTATAAATGGAGATGTATTATTAAAGTAGCAACAAACAAAACAGCCTTATTTATAAAGTTGTGATTGCAATGTATAAGAATACATAAGAAGAGAGAATATAAAGAAAATGAAATGTTGGTTAGTTTTTCTAGGGCACATTTCTAATTTTTTTTGAAAATGTTTTCTTTTAAACCAAAGATTTCTGGAGTTTACTATTTCTAGTTAAATATTATACAATCAAAATGGATATTATCGGGTATCATTTATTACCAAGCTCTACAGAATTGGAAATTTATAACCAAAGATAAAATTCTATTGATATATATAAAATGTATCCTTTCTAGAAGTGTTATATATTCATATTTTTGGTTAGTGCTTCAATTATGTAGAGTTTGGTAAAAAATACTAATTGATAATATCCACTTTGAGTCTATAATCTTATTACCTTTAGTTTAAAAGAAAATTAACTTTTATTGAAATACGTGTTTGTTGTGTACTTATTCATGAGTGATACAATATATATATATATATATAATCTAACATATGCTTATAACTAGCATCATGTGACAAAAATAAAAGCTGCTGTCAATGGTGGTAACTATGCGGGAAAATATTTTGCTGCTGAAAACTTTCTCTGACCAGTGATGTTATTCTACTTCTTCTATCTGTTATAGTTTTATTGGAAATAAATTGGATGCTTTACTTTCAGAGCACCCTTTGTATCTATGAAAATATGAAGACTTTACTGGCCACAACGTTTTGATTGTAGTCACCAGAAAGATGAGGTTATTAGTCTAAAGAATTCATGAACTATTCATCAGCACTTACAAAGATATGTCAAACTAGTCTGTGTGCTTAGAATCAGTGGAAACTTTTACAGACCATAATATGCACTGGAGACATGATAGGTCAAAATGAATTGCACAGTCAGACATAATGCAATGATGAAGATTAATCCTAGGCCAGTAATTTTGTTTAGAATACTCTGCACAATATTAAATGTAATCTTACACTTTGAACAGAACATTGTCAATGTAGTGTGAAATGTTTACATCAACTGATATCTAAACAGATGTATCAGACTGTTATATTCCAAGTTAAAAATATCTGAAATGTTATTACTTGGATATGAGCAACTTTACAGAAAAGACAAAATTCTACTTGCTTTAGTTTATTGCCACTTTGTCTATGCACAGTGTTGTTACATCTATGAAATTGTTGGACCATTAAATGTAAAATTTACCTGTTAGATAGCTAAATAGTTAACCTGGTATTGCCTAGGATAAAATATCAGCAAGAGAATTGACTTGATTTCAGAGTATAAAATTTCATCTGGGGATGGACATTCAGGCAACCTGGCAATGTCCGAAGGCCCAAAACACCAAGAGGCTCAAATAGTAAAAGTCTTATTTTTGAAGTGGTCTCTTATGAATCAATATGTGATAACTAAAATATTTTAATATAATGAATTCCTGTTGTTCTATCAATATATTCCACTAAATAGTTTAATGGTATTCCTTTAGTAATGAAAATAAAATTTATTTATATTTCTTTTGGATATGGAGCTTTAGAAACAAAATTTTAACTATGATTGTACATATTTGTATGAAATAGATCATGAAAATATTCTGGAGTAAGCAAATAACACAGCTATGATCTTAGATCAATTTAACATATAAATAAGAAATGTTATGGTTACAATAAATAACCTCTGCACATAACTTTCAAAACAAAATATAACAGATTGGAAAAAGCTTATATACCATGGAATTATAATAATTTCAATTTGCATTATTAAATAATTTAGGTTAATATCACCATTTAAGAACTATGATAAATTATTAATTCAATCGAAACAGAATTTTTTGATTTGCTGTGGGCAAAAAGTATTGAAAGAGACTGAACTGTAGATCTAGCTTGCTAACGATTATGCTACAACAAAATAAGATTAATAGGTAAGCATAATTTTGATTTGGTATAAGGGCACAAGTATGAGACACCTAGTGAGGATGAAACCAATGAATCACAAAGAATTGATCTACAAGAGTAGCTTTCTAACCATTACACTACAATGAAATGTCCAACCATAGTAATTTGCTGCCTTGTTTCTTTTATTTTTTATCTTTACTTTATACTTAATCAACTCTCATAATAAAGTTCCAATAAAACTAACTTGCAAAATAAAAATTTAAAAGTTGCTTTAACTTGTCTTGTTATATGTTGTAAACCTTAATAGATATTAATCTGCTCTCTCTCTCTCTCTCTCTCTCTCTCTCTCTCTCTCTCTCTCTCTCTCAGGAAAAGACAGGAATAGCACTTTGTGTATGTTTATAGTGTTGGCTAGATGGTTTTTAATGAATAATGGGATGGTTTTGGTGTGGTAAATAAAAGTCAGTAGTTGTTCTTTTGAATAAAAAATGTGTGACCAACATCTAAAGAAAGCCTATTTATGGATGATTTCTTGCTTTCAAGAATCATTGATTTATATATTCTTAGTTGAAGATTTGCTTCAACTAAAGCTGAAATTAGATGGAGGTCAACTAAGAACTGCACTGTTTCATAATAAAACTAGATTGATGATTTCTGGTGCCTTTTCATAAATCTTTACTTGATTAAGCAACTGATTTCTTTATTCTACTCATTTGATCATAAAATCTTTAGCATCATCAGGATACACTTCTGAAGATTTTGTGATCATAATCTACCATAACTTCCTTGATATATCATTCATGTATTACTAAAATTTTGATTATATTTGTGCGTATATAACTGTAGCTCAACAAAAACAGTAAATTATAACAAGATTTTTATTTGAGCAATATGCTTCTAATGCTCTAAAAGAATAAAGCAATTTCTAGTTCAATTTACAACTAAATGACAATGTTATAGGGTCTTCATCCATGATGAACATTATTTTTCTCTTTCTCTTTCGCCTAGTTGGCTGGGGCTGTAGAATACACCAACCACATCTCTGCAGAGGGGTAAACCCACCCTACAAGTGTCCTGAATATGACACTAAACAATATGTTGAGGTTTCAGTAATGCTGGAGCTTTGGGGAATGCAGAACACCCCTTCATTACCATCGTTCCCAGGTCCACTCAGGCCTGGAGTGGTTGCGCCTGATAGGGTCCTATCTATGGGTCAAATAGAACTTAACCATAGTTTTGAGAATTTACTGTTTTTGCATTTAAACTGCATATTTATGCTAAACTGAACTGTTTAAAATAGAACTGTTTTGACATATAAACTGCGTACTTAAGCTAAACTAACTTGCTTGAAGTAGAACTGTTTTGACATCTAAACTGTGTACTTATGGTAAACCGAATTATCTGAAATAAAACCATTTTTACATTTATCTCTGTGTATTGCCCAGTCGGCTGGGGCTGTAGAATACACCAGCTACACCTCTGCAGAGGGGGTAACTGTTTGACTAAACTGAATAGTTCAAGATAGAAATGTTTTTGATAATTAAACTGTGTACTTCTGCTAAATAGAATTGTTTGTATAAAAATGGATTTGGCATTAAATAAGCTACAAAGGTTGATATGTCATAAAACCTAAACAAACAAATAAAAAATCTCTCTATATATATATATATACTTTTAGAAAAACAACAAAACCGGTCACATAGGATTATAAATTTATTTCCATCCTGTTACACATTTTTGAAATTTTCAAAAACACGAAAAAAATTAACAGGACTTCTTCAGATCTTTAGATAAAAAAAACTAGAATAGACACAGAAAAAGGTGGGTGGGGATAGAAGAGGGGTGAAGAGTTATCTCCTCATTTAGCACACTTCCATTTTTAATTTTAATTTCAGTTAGAAATGTAGTAAATTTATTTTTTAAAAATTTTTATTTTTTATTTTTTAATTACACTTTGACCTAAATTACAGATTTAAAATAAATTAAATCTTTGTTTAGTTTAATATATCTATTACTGTATCATTACGTAAAGTTATTGATTAAACTTTAAATCTAATTTAATATAAAATCTGTGATTGATATTTCATTAAACAAAGAAACCGAATTAATCCACAAGTGGAAAATGTTGATGTAAGAATGTTCTATGCTTAAAAGTAGAGCAATATAAAATACTAAGAAAAATATAAGCAATTACTTAAAATTGTATGGTTATTTGTGTTTCAAGCAGAAATGACAAAGAGGCAAGATGAAAATGGTGCTCTATTTGTTTTTCACCTCACACATTTCCTCTTCCTGTGATTTCCTTTCATGATCTACTTCTGCATTACATGCTTCAAAGTATTTCCTGGAGTGCTTATAAAGTTGCTACCATTTTCATTTTACCTTCAGGTTAGAAGATTGCTTTTAGCATGAAATATAAAATTTGAGTCACCAAACTATTGTAAGTGATTGCTTATGTTTTTTTAATATGATGATGAACACATAGGTTAGAAACTGACAATTCCCAAGCACCATTGATTCTGTGTCTACAATATCCTAACATGAAATATATGTGCTCTACCAATGATATTGAGCACTCTTTGTTTATAAATATAGCAAACTACTATCAATATTGTTAAATATATATTTATATATAAAATTCTCATTATGTATACAATTCTAACCAAGCAAAAAAGTTACATCATAATGAGATTTTTACTAGAGCAATACTCTTGAAATGCTCATTAAGAATAAAGCTATTTCCAAAGGAATAATAGTTTTGTGAAGAAATTTTTGGATTATTGATGTATCTTACTTTATTGGCCTTATGAGTAGAGTGTTCACCAATAGCCCAGGAGATCAGGGTTCAATCCCATGTGAAGACATACCAAAGATTCAAAATTGTGCTTGATGCCACCTTGCTTAGCACTCAGCCCTATAAAGTAAGGATCAAGAGTAAAGTGGAGCAATCCAGGGAATGGAGTTGTGCCCTCCCTTACACCTCGGTGTAGTTGCTATTGAAAAGGAAGCCTTCAGGTCGCCCTCAACCACAGTTACCAACTTTACTTACTTTCACTGGAAAATAGTTTTTTTTTAATTCATTCAGTCTGTTATATTTAAAAATAACTTCCATAGTTTTTTGTTTTTTAAAAAAGTGATATTTTTACTTGCTCATCCTGCAAGCAGAATGTAGTAAGAATTTTCATTATATTTGCATAGCACTAGGAGTTTAATTTTCATTGCAGCATGGAGTTAAGAATTTGGCTTGAGTCATTCATGGCAGTAAAAGTGTTAACTTTAAAAGTGGGATCAAGGGAAGTGACCATAAAATGAGGTTCCTGTTTACAATAGATGTATAATGTATAGCATAACAGTTTTTCTGACATGAATATAAAATTATACTATGTATGAGCTTAAAAAAATATTCTGTTAACTCTACTTGTATATTTTGCTGTTAGTATCAATAAATCGACAAAACTATGAATTAGTACATTTCAACTCCTGAAATATAACAAAGAGATATAATAAAAAGTGTCTAATTCCTACTTGTTATCAACATATGTTAATATTTTACTACTTTCCCATGAGAAAGGTCAGTTTAATGTAGGGGCTCATGTGCATGCATATGAGCAAAAACAAAAATTGCCCAGTTTCCATGGTCATTGTTATGAAGGTGTCAGGTGATTCTCCATTTTAGCACTGCTTCTGTAATAGAATTTCTAGAACTAGATCCACCGCATTCTTTTTTTTTTTTTTTTTTGCTAGGAGTAGTTCTCTGTTTTTTTTGTTTTTTTTTGCTATATCCTAACCAAAGAAGAAAATCACTGCTGAGGAAGATGAACTTATATCACATTCTAGTCTCAAACCAAAAGTCAGAAAGCAATTTGTCTTGGATACATGTGAATTATCTTTGTATTCAATAAAGAAACAGTTTAGTTAATACCTTGTATGTTTTGAGTTAATGTATGCATACATATTTGTATATACAAATTAAAAACATACAGCATCTTCCTTTAAACATTTGATGTACATTATTTCTTTCCACTTACTTTCTTTTTGTATTTGTAAATGCATTGTTTGTTTTTATTTTAGTCCCATAAAATCATGTCTATAAGATAATACAATCTAAAATATTTCTAGTTTAAGCAGTTTATTTGTGTACGCCAAAGGTAATGGGGACAATAAGATTTCTGCTTGTTGAAGGAAGAATGATCTGTTCAATAGGTTTCATCAGTAGTTCCAAAACTTTTCTTTCTCAGAAACCACTTTAGAAATAATAAAAATGTTTTGGTGCACTTCATACATAAATTTAAAAAATTGTACAAAGTCATTGTCTAATTATACATTATATATCTATTGTAAACTGAAACCTCATTTTATGGTCACTTCACTCAATCCCCCCAAAAAATGTATCATGAAAAGGTATTTATACATTTTAGCTTATAAAGAATGTGACTTAAACTGCAGAACTGTATTAATTACTTTTTTATTCAGTGAATTAAAGATAATTATCAACCTGACTGAGACAATTGATGTGTTTTGTTTCTTAGGGTTATTTTGCTTTTTGTTGAGATTTTGCCATGCTTTCTATTTTAGAATATACATTAGAAAAACAGACTGCCATTTCCTCTTTAATACATAGAAGTCTTTCTTTTTTATTGTTGTGCTTAAAGTTAGTATATATGTTGTATTGCATATAAATAAGTACATCCCTACCAATATTTTGATAAAAAATTATTTTTCTTTTAAACTAAAGTTATCAAGATTTTAGTATTTTTAGTAGAACATTATTTAATCAAAATGGATATTATTAGGTATTGTTTATTACCAAGTTCTACAACATTGAAATAATACACATCAGTCCTAAAATAAGTACATTCCTTATATTTATTTATCCAATTTGGTTTTTGATTACAGAATTGAAATTCTGTAAAGTTTGGTTATAAATAATACTTAATATCTGTTTCGATTATATAATATTCCAGTAGAAATAATAAAATCATGGTATCTTAAAAATTAACATTTTATAAAGAAATGTCAGCAGTATATTCATTTATGTGCAATACTGTATCTCATGTGAGCTTATACTTCTATATCATGGCTCTGCTGTTCATTCCACTGACCCAAGGATTAAACTCAGACTCATCAGGTAATATCTAACCAACATACCACAATACTGGTATAATTTTGGAGCCTTAAACATAATGTCTGTTCATTCTGAATCAAACATATTCAGTCTATTAAAGATATTATTAGAGCTTCGAATGTGCAGTTTCTTTTAATCGCCTTTGTCTCAAGCGTTGTCACTGTCATTCTGACTTTGTTTCATAGGGTTGGTGACCTTGTCTTTCCTTCTAGAAATGACAAGATCGTAGCTGAAGGGGATGAACACATATCACACTTTAGTCCCAGTCTGCCAACCAAAGAGTTTAGCTTAGTATTGTGGACACTTAATACAGTTTGAATTCCAGCTTTTATGTATATATATCTTGCAAAAACAAACTGTCATAGAATAATTATTAGACTGTTAGCTTCACAAGTTATTTGATAGTTCATTTCCTTCTGGGTACTGTATAAATATGGCCAGGTGCCATTGTTGATTTTCTTCCGATACCCATGCTCAAAAGAAAATAACAACAATCAATGCAAATAGATACATTTTCTTTAGTTAACTGCTTTGTTTGTACAGATAATTACATGAGAAAGTAGATTTTATAAGCTTCAAATCAAACTCAAATGGCAAGAAGTTAATGATTGTTACATCTTATACCATAGCAAATTACCCATTCTATATATATCATCATCATCATCTTCTTCATCAAGTTGTATTGCTAGCATGGAATTCCCTAACTCACTCTTACCATCTGTCCCAATCATCCATTGCTCCTGGCAAGCCCTCTAGACTGCATCCAATGTCCACACAGAACTGATGTATGTAAGTCTTTGCTGGCTGGCCAACCTTGGAACATATATATGTAGGAATCCATAAGAGAACATTGTTTATGGGTTTGTCCTTACTTCTCCAACAGTGTAAAGCTGTTATTTTTTTCCTTTTACTTCTGTCTATATTCTTGTTTGTGTCACTATTTCTTGCATTGTTTTGAGTATTTTAATATTTGCAAAGTATAGAAAAAACAATTCTTTTGTTTTTTGTCTAGTAGAACTATGACTTTGAAATTTAAATAAATTTAAATATATACAAATATTTAGACATAAATTGTGAAGTTTGTTTACCACCTAGAAACATTTATTTGTCTCCTGTCATGTCTTGCCTGTTCATTCTTTCTGTCCTTATTGTACATCTTTGGGAGTTAACATCTAATTTTTTCTTCTTTTTTTTACAATAGACACATTTCCATGTATCAGTTTCCTTGTATGGTGTTCTTTGAGGAAATATGACTTTTTTCATTTTACTCCTGTGTCAATTCATTTTGTGGTACTATTTCTTGTATATTAATAATAATAATATATATACATATATATATATATATATATATATATATATAAGAAGAAGAAATGTTATAATGATATATATATATATATATAATGATATATGTTATAATGTGTGTGTCGGTGTCTGTGTCTGTCTATATATTAATATGTTATAATTATGTATATATAATAATATATATTTTAATAATAAAAATGACAAATTAAAAAAATACCTCAGGAGAATGAGAAAACAACTCAAAACAAAACTACATTGCAGAACTCTCATTAAAGGAATAAACACTTGGGCTCTTCTCCTTGTTAGATACTAAAGACAATTCTTAAAGTGCACCAGAGAAGAACTTTAACAAATGGACCAGAGAACAAGAAAACACATGATGATGCA
Source organism: Sepioteuthis lessoniana (assembly GCA_963585895.1). Taxonomy (NCBI): domain Eukaryota; kingdom Metazoa; phylum Mollusca; class Cephalopoda; order Myopsida; family Loliginidae; genus Sepioteuthis; species Sepioteuthis lessoniana. The sequence continues at coordinate 17,359,625 of OY757923.1, forward strand.
TAAGGCCTTACATCCCTGAGATGACATAGACAAACTGTATGTACCAAGAAAAGAAGGAGGAAGAGGACTTGTCAGCATTCAAGATTGCATCAATGCATTGATACAACACCTTGAAGACTTCATAAAAAAATATGGAGGAAGACTGATCACAATGACCAGAAATAATACAGCATCAACATCACAAAAATAACCAGAAAACAAAAATGAAAAAAAAAACAACTGTAAGAACATTTCAAATGACAAACTAACAAAATCTCACATGAGAAAACTTGAACATGACTAAGAAAGGAAAACCTTAAGAGAGAAACTGAATCTCTTCCAATAGCAACACAAAATAATACCATAAGGACTAACTATGTCAAGACGAGAATAGTCAACATGCAGCAAAATCAAAAATGTAAATTACTTGGTAATAGAGACAAAACGATCAATCATATAATAAGCAAATACAGTCAACTAGCACAGAGAAATAAGACTAGACATGATTGGGAGGGCAAGCTGATCCACTGGGAATTTTACAAGAAGTTTAAATTTGACCATACAAACAAATGGTACATGCACAACTCAGAATCCATCCAAGAAAATGAGATGCACAAAATTCTCTGGGATTTTGAGATACAAACAGATCATCTAATCTTGGCCAGATGACCAGTGCTAGAGATAGACAAAAGAAAAAAAGAACCCGCCAAATGGCAAACTTTGCCATTCCGCTGACCACAGAATAAAACTGAAGGAAAGCAAAAAGAGAGATAAGTACTTGGACCTTGCTAGAGAAAGGAAAAAACTTTGGAACATGAAGGTGACGGTGATACCAATTGTAATTGGTGCACTCAGTAGATTGGACGACTTGGAAAAAAGAAGACAAGTGGAGACCATCCAAACTACAGCATTGTTGATATCAGCCTGGATACTAAGAAGAGTCAGTGGAGACTTGAAGAGACTTGCTGTCACTCAGACTCCAGTAGAAAACCATCAACTAATGTTGGTGTGAAGGACTCTCAACTGAGTAAAATAATAATGATAATAATTATAACACACACATATATATGTATATATATATATAGAGAGAGAGAGAGAGAATGTTATTAATATATAAGTCATAAGTATCCAATCTTTTTCTCACCAACCACTTTGACATATTTTAGATTGATTACAATATGCCACTGTCCTCTTTATGTATAGTTTGAAAATATTTCGGCAGTAGAGCATTTAATACAAAATATTACCAATAAAATTCATACTAAATCTATTCCCTGAAAATCACAGATCACCCACTACTAGGCGGTGTTGTCACCCATATCAAAGAGCCCTGATATAAATGAAAAGACAACAATCCCTTAATCTGAATTATAAATACAGTTTATTATTTTTATGAATCATAAAAGTATGAATAGCGGCAGCACAACGCCGCGAAGTAATTCTTCATAAACGCAATGCTAAGTTGGTAGAAAGATACAACAGACATACTCACAACCTATGCCCATTACAAGCCGGTGACACAGTGACCATTCAAAACCCACTTAATCGCCGGTGGAACACCACAGGAAACATAATCTCAGCTCTACCTGAGCGTCAATACAAAATCAGGGTTGATGGCTCCGGAAGAATCACACTTAGGAACCGTCGCTTCCTCAAAAAGTGCCAGCTCAAGCCTACACCAACCCCGATACCAAGTGCGACACTAGGACCAACAATCCCGTCAACTGATGCTACAGTCACACATCCCCCATTGTCTCCCTGTGATAGCACATGCACAGCAACCAGACCCCAACAACAAACCACACATATATCCCCACGACTTCGATCATCAAGGATTCCCCGAGCTCTCTCTAGGTTACTACCACACAACAAACCAGGCATAAAAGAGAGACACACCTCCCAAGCAACCCGGCCCACCCTTGGGGGGGAGGGGAGATGTAGAACACAACAATATACAACAGCAATAATAGTGACAATAATAACAGCAACACTTACCTGAGGTCCAGCATAGTCAAGACTAATGCTTACTGGACACGGTTGGTATTTATGAACAAACATATCCAATTAGATGTTTTAGGCAATCACAATCCAAGGAATGGACCGGCCAATGTGTGCACATTGGAATCTCCCAATGTGCCATAAATAGCTCCTTCATTGAGGACTGATTTACTTTAGTCTTGGCCTTGCTAAAGACGTTGCTCTTAGCCTAGCTACTGACTACAAGTGTGTTTCGTGATTCAACAATTTCCTATTATATTTTTCTACAATATCTTAATGATTAAATCTTGTGATTATAATGTTCAGTTTTAATAGCAAACATCACTTCAGTGTGTTTCTTTACTGTAAGTTTATAAAGAGTATTTGATTTTATGCCAATCAAAAAAATGTATATATTCAGTTGTTAATAAAAAGAATGGTAATTCAAGTCCACTCAAGGATACCAATATTATACAAATAGATAAACAATCAAGAATGTTCAGTACCTACTAACTGTTTCTTAGGTGAGTTCAGTCAAAGTGATTAAGTTCTCCTGTTGTTAACTTGTCCATTTCCACTAACAAAAAAAGAACTTCTACTGGTTTGGTTTTGGTTTAGTTTCTTGAATGGCATATTAACCTTTTATGGATTATTTAACACTGAAATTTGATTAATTTGTAAATTCTTGATTATAACCATGACTATATTTTCAATGTTTCAATTCAATCAATTTTTAATCACACTTTCTTTCACTATGACCACCATTTGTTAGCTCATTTATATGGTATGAAGTATTCCTATATAATATTAATAATTTTTACACAACATGGTTAAAATAACTATTCCTATTTAATAACAATAATCACTTGTTTGCATATAGCTCTATTGTTTCAAGCATTCCTAATAAATACTAATGGTTTTAAAATAGATATATTTGACTCAGATGGGACCCTAAAAGGTACTATAGAATGAACCTGGGAGTAATGATAATGAAGGAGTACTCCAACTCTTCAGATCTCCAGGTCTGCAGCCTCACCACTGGATGCAGATAAGTGTTATGGCCCCTTTTTTGGAAGGTCTACACCTCTGCAAAAGATACTGTCAGCATATTCTAAGCCTCACAGAAAAGGCTGTATAATTTATGGTGGAATGAGCAGAGTTCTGAGTAACATTAATTAATAATGTAAAAGTATTTTGATAGATGTAAAGTTTGGCATTTGGTAATTTCAATAAGTTTGAATCAGTTCAAATTAAGACAACTAAAGAAATAGATTAATTTTCCTAATATAATAATTATAGCAGTTTATCTCTTACTAGTAAAATTTATGCATTATGCTTATCATTCAAGAAAATTCACTCAGCAACCTGAGTTTGAATCTAAGTAAGGCTGTTTACATTGCACTCCTTACTAATTCCTTTGGGAAAGACATGAAACCATCTCTTCTTCTCTCAACTATGAGCAAATAGTAGAGGGCAGATTTTGCTCTTTAACCTTAGCATGGCAACTGGTCTAGGAGATGGAAAACTCTTTATTCAAACCAACTGTCCTCTACTTAACAATTTACCTTGTTGCATCCTGCTTGTGGGGAAAGGGTTAGATAAATACACACTTGTAAAATCTATGGTAATATTCCATGAAAATCTTTTTTTTTATTCTGCTTCTTTTTTTTACTTTCAGAAACAACATGCTGAAAGCAATAAATTATTTGTCTCCTATCGAAGAGGACAATTTAAGATGTCACATTTTCCAAAGAATCTGCGTCCTCAGGTAAGTGGAAAAGATTTCAAATAGATAAATAATTTGCATACCAAAATTCATACAACATTTTATGATTTCATAATCATTTTTGCCCTCTTTATATATAAAACAAAGGAGCAGGTGATATGATGATTACTGGCGGGAAAAATGGAATTTGCAAATTGAGTTCAAATTTCACTCAAAGCTATTTGCATTTCCTTCCCGCTAATGCTTTTGGAAAAGACATGGATCCATTTCTCCCTCTCAACCCTGGGCTGACTGGGGTCTCTAGCAATAGTAGTGAACAACCAGTCAATGAGAAGGATGACTCTGAATTCAAGCTGTGGAGAAGGCAACAAGAAACCACTCCACTATCTCTCCAAGTAATAGTTATGGTAATTCAGTTTACTGATCAAGGCAGCTGTGAAGAACTATGGTCATTTGAGTCCTAAAAGGATATGGCAATTTCTGATTCTGGAAAAATAAAAGATTTAACAACAACCCTAATACATATGTAATCTTTAAAATCCAAAATAGTATCATTTATCCATTCAAATACATATTTATAAAGTAAAAGAATACACTTATCCTATAATCAAATGCCCCCAAATAGACTTATCCTCTAATTGAATATTAAAAAATAGTCTTACCATATAACCAAATACCTGGATGATCAGTTGCATATCAGCAGAAAATCTGAGCTAATATATGTTAAAATGACAAGAGTTTTATTCATACACCAGATAAATCTTTGATACCAGATCAAAAGTCACTTCTTTACTGAGATAACAAAACAGTAATAGGTAGCATAATTTTTCTTGACAGTCCTCAATTTTGGTATCAACCTTCTTTTCTGTGAACAAGCTGTAACCTTTATTTGAAATCTAGATGAGGGTTGTGATGTGTTTGCTCTCAAGTCATGTTGGAATAAGGGAAATGACAAAACTGATTCAGTAGCAAAATATGTTATGAATAAAGAAAATGACCCAAACTTCAAGGTCCCATATACAGACCTAAAGAACCAATAAAAAGATTTATTAATGTTGGTATAATTTACCAATGTTGGTATACTATGCACCAAACAATCTATTATCAATTAAGCCAACATGAGGAGAATGGAAGCCAGGATATTGAAAATCCTGTGAGGAAGAAGTAATACTGGCCCACTTGTGCATTGATCATATAAGACTTATGTCACGTGATGGCTCACGGAGACAAGGAGGTGGGAATGATACTCTCCCCCCGTTGAACTAAAATTATCTAGCAGTCAAAAAGTGACCGTTAGAAATGAATGTGGGTCACACAGATGTTCGCACTTAAGTGACCTTGGGTCGCCAGACATCGGAAGGGGAAAGAGAAAATGAAGCCAAATGATTGGCGGGGGGACCCCAAACGGAAGTGGGGTTCCCTTCCCCTCAACGGAAGTAAATACAAAAAAAGGTAGTTTTTGGGCAACGCTCGTGGCAGACGGACGATAGCCATTTTACTCCGGGCTAAAGACAAAAAGACTGAGACACGAGGGACTCCAAAATCCTTCAAGCCAGCATTAAAAACAGTACCAAATCTATTAGCCCGTGAAAAAAGAAAAATTCTCCAGTGGAACCCCGTCAAAAAAATAAGATAAGTAACTTTGGGACATTTTCCCGTTACACCCAAATTTTTGTTACCACTCTCTCTCTCAAAATGGAAAAAGGATAAAAGCCAGGAAAAGACATTTATATTCATGGACTATCCTATTATATATCTTTGACATTTTGAACGTATATATAAATATATAACCGTAGTAAAGAACCTATGTATTTTCATTTTACCATGTGGTCTATGTTATTATTCCATGCTTTCCTTTCAGCTTCTATTCGCCTTACATTATCTTGCTTAGAACTGTCCTATTAATTCCTAAAGTATCACACGGGAAACCGGAGTTGCCGACTGTAGCAATATTAATATTATTACAACTAAGACCTATAGGCCCGTATTCTTCTATTATCTAAGGGGAAGAAGTTTAGCGGCCTGGTGGGTATGTGATAGTGTGAAATTTTGGACCCCTTTGCCAGCGGTGGCCAGTCTGGCCCTAAATTATTCCCTCACGTAATATGCCAGTTCTTATCTGCCTGAGAAAAGAACTCTGAACAGGACTTATTTCGGTAGGGGATCAAGTGCCAACCTGCCCCGTCTTCACACGTGCGAAAATAAAGTCCCATTTAGGGATTTTAGTCAATTTCCCCGTCACACTTACATGTTCTTTCATACAAAAGAAACAACCATAGAGCATAACACTCTGTACTGTCAAACACTTCCTCATAGAATGTAGAGCTTTCATCAGCTTTTTCAACACAAATAATATAAAAGACCTATTTGAAAATGTCAGCATCAATAGCCTTTTATCCTCCGTGAAAGAAATAAAATTATACCAAAAATTATTAATCAAATATTCATTTTAAAATATATATATAAGATACATCTAAGAAACAAGACCATTGAAAAAGAAAATTGTCTTGTAATTTCTGTCACACTCTCTAACAATTTGTTTTAAAACTAAAATATCTACCTACATACTACTTACTCATCCTATATATATAACAAAAAAAGATTTAGCATAAAAATAACCCACAGGGTTCAATCTACCATTAAACAAAATAAACCAATAACCTCACCATATATATATATAAGTGTGTAGCTTGACAGAGTTATCAGCTAAATTTTTATCTGAAATTTCCAATGTAAAAATATATGATTAATTTTGGTTTGGTTTCTTCTTTTTAACAGCTTATCATCTTTTGTAGGTTATTTAATGTTAAAGCCATTATTGTAGAAGAATAGTAATGGTACTAATTAACACATAGCTGGGTATATGATTAATGAATAAGTATTGGATTAAGTGCATTGACAAGGACTATTTGGATGGTAGGAATGTTCATGCATTTCTTAAATATCTTGTTACTGCTGTCATACTTTTTCAATAGCCTAAATATAATTGAGATGTTTTATACAGTTATTGTAATGATCATTATATAAATGTCTTTATCTTATGAAATATTTTTAACTTTATTTGATTTGCTTTGGTTGGTTTTATATCATGCCAACTCTTGTTTAGTTAATTTATGCCACATTCAGTCTTGTGTGTGTGTGTGTGTGTGTGTGTGTGTGTGTGTGTGTGTGTGTGTGTGAAATTTCCAAAAGTTAAAAATCGGTATAGATATAATTGTAAATATAAATTCAGATAAAAATATTGAAAGAAAATTTCATATTTGCAATGATTTTAAGAAGCTAATTTATTCATAAAGTTCTCTATTATTTTAAATAATATAAATATAGAGTTAAAAGTATTTTCATAAGATATTTCACACATATATGAACACCATTTATTCATAGGTATATAGAAAAATAAGTCATAATAAACATATATTTACAGAGTAGAATATCAAATAGTATAGTTTTAGATACAAGCCCATCTCCCTCTGGAAAGTTTAAACTCAATAGTATCCAGTGTTAAATCATGCAAGTTACCTCCGCTGATACTCTCAAGAAAAAAGGGTGTTTATGCTGGGACCAGAGGAGAAGCGACAGCCATACTTGTTTATGTGATAGGGGAACGAGGACTAATAAAAAAGGGTGTCTCTCTGTATACTGAGTGTTGTAGTCTCAATTCTTTATATTTAACATTGGTAGTAGAGCTAAGCAATACTATGGCTTCAAAGTATTTTTCTCCACCCACATTACTTAAGGATAAATACAGTACATGGAAGAAAGAGATGCAGATTTGGGAGATGGCAACATCACTGGATAAAAGAAAACAAGCCCCCATAATATTTTTATCATTGGAAGGAAAAGCCAGAGAAGCTATTTTGGGGTTGGACACTGCGGTTCTTAATTCTGAGGATGGAATAAAAAATTTGTATGAAAAACTGGATGCACTTTTTCTGGAAGACATAAACCAGTCTGCCTTTTGGGCATACAAAACATTTGAAGGCTATTGGAGACCACTTGAGACTTCATTGGAAGGACTTTCTGATTGACTTTGGCCGACATGTCACCAAATTAAAAGACTCTAACATTCTTTTACCAGAACCTGTACTTACCTTTAGAGCACTAAAGAGTGCCAACCTCACCCTGGATAACGAAAAATTGGTCAAGGCTACTGTTGGCAAGTTAACACTATCTTCCATGTCAGGACAATTACGGAAGATTATGCATAAACATTCTTCTGACGCTTCATCACCCAACACTTCACCTGTCATGGTGAAGAACAAAGTGGATATTATCAACTATGCAGAAAAGAACCAAATGGACCCTACTGAAGTATATTATGGTCGCTCCTCATATCGAGGTGTTTCGCATTTCAATAGTTGGTGAGGAAAAATAAACCGCCATGGAAGACAACAGGGCAATTAGAATAAAACATACTCCACTGACAAAAAGAAACCCACTAGATCCAGGAGGCAACACTACTGTATGTTTTAATTGTGGCTGCAAGTTTCACTGGTCTTATGACTCTCCTTACATTGACAGAAGCAGGGATGAACATGGCAGCAAAAATGAGAAGGATCTTTCCATGACTCGCGTTGTTCTTATGAGTCAGCAAAAATGAGAGAACAGCGGTGACACTCTTTTGGGTGAGACACTTAGCTCCGCTGTTCTAGATAGTGGTGCATCCAGCACCGTTTGTGGAACAAAATGGTATAAATGTTTTCTTGAAACATTAACGGATGCAGAAAAGAAAAAAATATTTTAAAAAAAGAAGAGATAACCTTTAAATTCGGTGATAGAAATAAACTGAACTCACTCTACAAGGTGATTCTACCATGTGTTATCACTGATATTGAAATCAGTATTATCACTGAGGTTGTGGACTCTGACATCCCACTTCTCTTGAGCAAAGACGCCATGAAAAGAGCTGGGACTTGCCTCAACTTTGAGAATGACAGTGCTACAATGTTAAAAATGAAAATTCCATTCAGATGCACATCATCTGGACATTACTACATTCCTATAACCAAACCTCTACTGGACAAATGTAAGTTCAAACACATACTTTTTATTAAAGAAATCTCTTCTAAAAATATGGCAGAAAAAATTAAAATTGCAACAAAGTTACATAGACAATTTTATCATCCTAATAGTAAGAAATTATGTAACTTAGTTAAAAATGCAGGAGTGACAGATCCTGAATTTATAAAAATTTTGCAAACACTCCCAAGTTCATGTGAAGTATGCATTCGTTACAAAAAGACTGAACCTAAACCTATTGTTGGATTTACATTAGGATCATATTTTAATGAAAATGTTGCCATGGATATCAAAGAAATAAGTGGTAGCAAAGTACTGCACCTGGTTGACTATATGACTAGATACAGTGTTGGGGTCAGGATTTCTAGTAAAGAGAGTTCTGACATTATCAGTGCTATATTTAAGTATTGGATAACATATATTAGAACTCCAGAAGCTATCTCAACTGATAATGGCAGGAAATTCAACAACCAGTCATTTCAGGACATGGCACAGAATTTAAATATTGTTGTGCATACTACTGCTGCTGAAAGCCCATCGAGTAATGGGATAAATGAACGACATAATGAGATATTGGGAGAAATGGTGAAGACTCTAGAGGACACACATTGTAGCTTTGAAATAGCACTAGCATAAGCTATAAGTGTACAGTGTTCACAGATTTAGTCCTAACCAACTTGTTTTTGGTAGGAATCCCAACCTACCCTCCTTTCTGATTGACAAACTCCCTGTATTAGAAGGTGTCTCCACCAGTGAGGTTATTACCAGTAACCTCAATGCTATGCATGCTGCTAGAAAGCAGTTTATAATGTGTGAGTCTTCAGAAAAATTAAGATGTGCACTTCGACATCAAGTGAGAACAAGTATAACTCAGTCATACAAAAATGGTGATGTTTTTTATAAGAGAAATCTCTGTGATAGATGGCTTGGTCCAGGAACTGTTATAGGGTGGGAGCACAAACAGGTTCTTGTTAAACATGGGGGCACATATGTAAGAGTGCACTCTTGTCGACTAATGCCTCATCCAGTAGTATATCCAAATTCCTCTGAAAGTCAATCCATAGTTGAACCCACTACTTCACAAGTTGGACCAAAAAAAACTTCAAACATTTAAATTTTTGGAGAGAATAATGTAGAAGAAGAATTAGGGACTCTAACTGATCCATGTTGAACAACATCAAACTGTGAGAAATGGGCTACCCAAACAAAATTCCAATCAAAGAAAAATTGAGCTTCCCAAACCAGGACAAACAATTGAGTGTAAACTTGCCAATGATGATGATTTGGAATGGAAAATATTGAATGTCATAAGTAGGGCAGGCAAAGCCACAGGCAAGAACAAGCATTTAATGAATGTGGCTATGGAACAGGGTGAACCATTTTGGCTAGATTTTAAGCATGGAGTAAGAGAATGGAAAGCATGTGAAATTAAACCAACAAGTGATGATGGACATACCTTTGGTGATGAAGAAAACATAATGATTTCCTCTTTTGATTGTGACCTGGAAACAGCAAGAGAGAATGAACTCCAAAGCTGGAAAAATAAAGTCTACACCCAAGTATCTGACCAAGGCCAACCCAGAATATCTACAAGAAGGGTTAACACTCATAAAAATGTAAACAACAAACAAGTTTGCAAGGCTAGACTTGTGGCTAGAGGCTTTCAGGACAGGGATGCTTGAAAGAAAAAAAATTGCAGAGATCTCTTAGGCACCAACTAACACACAAATTGCTGACTCCTTGACAAAGAAAGGAGTGCCTTCATTTAAGATCCTGGGGTTCATATCTGAGCCAAAAGAATCCTCTGTTTAATGTTGTTACACTCTCCAATTTTCTTTTGCTGAACTTATGCCCTTCAGAAATTAAAAGAAAAAGGGGGAAGAACAGTTAAATCATGCAAGTTACCTCCCCTGATACTCTCGAGAAAAAAGTGTGTTTTTGCTGGGACCAGAGGAGAAACAACAGCCATACTTGTTTATGTGATAGGGGAACGAGGACTAATAAAAAAGGGCGTCTCTCCATATACTGAGTGTTGTAGTCTCAATTCTTTATATTCAACATCCAGTATAATTAGATATTAAAGAGAGAAAGATATAAAAAAACGAATACATCAGAGAAGATAGTGAAATAAAATTTGATTCTGGTTGTCAGTGCTTTTTATAACTTTCCATATGTGCATCTTTAAAAAAGCATAAATGAATACCTTTAGTAAATCAATATATTAGTCAAGTCACAGATCAGCACCATGTAAAATTTGAAGATATAGCTTTGAGCTTCTCACACTTGTAGTTTCCACCTTAGCTGAAAAATAACTGAAACTGTGAAATGTTGTAATCTGTTATTTAAAAGCTTTTCAGAATCTTAAATAAAAAATTACAAAATCTTATAGACAATTTAAAAGATATAAAATTACATATATAATATGAAATTATAAAATTTTATAGGCAGTAGTGATATAGAATTAGGGGATAGCCAGTCAAAATTATTTTGTCAGACAATAATTAACTTTAAGTACAGTTTTTTGGGGGTTTTTTTTACATTTTTTATTTTTGTTTTTCCCAGAAAAATCAATTCAGATTCTTCAGAGCATTCTAAAACAACAATTTTAATTTGTTTTCTATTAAGCATTTTCAGTGATTATCATTTTTGATTTTGACTTGTATTTCCTTTCATCTTGTAATTTTTTCATAGTTTTTTTTTCTTATCACAATTCATTTGAGTAATCAGTCACCATCTGTTCTATTGGAGATATAAGAAAACAATGGTTGTTAGAAGCCCAAATCTAATGAATTCATCCTCTATTCTTTTTCTTAATCTCTGTTGGCATCATATTCGTTGTTATTTTTTACACTGATAATATTAGTAGCATCTTTTATTTATTTTTATCTTTAGATGAAATATTGTCAACCAAAATCATTAATAATTTTGACTAGCATTTTCTTCAACTTGATTTTTCAGTCACTTTATAGTTTTTTCTATTCTATTTCTTTTGTTTTCGGGCATATTCACCATTGCAGGTTATGCCAAAGTTATCCTTGTAGAAGAACAGCACTGATACTATTTAACCCATAGCTGGAGAGATTAGGGCGAGAGGTTATACCTTTCCCAAGAGTAGTAGTACACAAGTGAATGTAATAATGAAAGTGAAGTTGGAACTCTCTTACTTTGAGGCTGCAGTTCAGGACTTTAGCTATTACGCCATGGAGATTCCCCTTATTTTATTTCCATTAGAATGAGAGAAAATATGATTGATGAAAATTGAGAAAAAGTTTAGAGGATGATTTTAAAGGTTAGGATAAGATGATTAGAGCAATTGATGACATTAAACAGTTTTCCATGAGGTAAAGGGGATATGAGTTCAAATCTCACTAAAAGCTTATCCTTTATTAATTCCCATCTGTCAGGTTTCATTGTTATCTTTTCTTGACAGCTCAAGTCAATTTCACTTTTTAAAAAGTCAATAAAAATTGATAAAAGAAAATACTAGTCAAAATTAATTACAATAATAAGTAGTACAATTATATATATATATATATATATATATATAAGGACAGAGTATCGCACGTGTTTTCACACATTGTATGATGAAAATTGAAAAAAAAAAAAATATATATATATATATATATATTTTTTCTTTTTTAAATTTTCATCATACAACATGTGAAAGTATGTGCGATACTCTGTCCTCATCAGCCGCCAACCAGGGTATTCTTTTAAATACCTTGTCCAGTGGCAACAGCTGCTTGGTAGCGCCAGGAGAGCAGTACCGCCTTGAGCTACCAAAACTGTGTTATCACCCTGGTTGGCAGCTGATGAGGACAGAGTATCGCACATACTTTCACATGTTGTATGATGAAAATTTAAAAAAGAAAATATATATATGTATATACGCACACTCACATCATCTTCAACATGTCACATTGCTAGCATAGATTTCCCTGACTCTCTCTCTCGCCATTCGACTCTATCTTCTTGCTTCTCCAGCTGTGTCCTGCATGCCTTGTTTATCTTATTTGGATGGTTTTAGTGATAGGAGGTAGGTGGCCATACAGCTGCTGTTTCATGGGATGTTGCTTCCAAGATTCATATATATATATATATATATATATATATATACACACACACCATTATACTAAAAAATTAACTTGTTAGCTATATGAAATATTAAGGTTTTTATATTATTGCTCTTAATTCAATAATTCTATTTCATATATGATACCAATTTTATTAAAAACACAATAAAGAATCTGATTTGCATTTTAATTTTTCAGAATTTCAACATTTTGAATACAGATGAAGGACAAGTTTTTGTTGCTGTTCATTACAAGAAAGATTATATAAACTGCTACTTGTCTGATCCCACAGGACAGTTTTTTGTTCTGACTCTACCAAATATTGTAGCTGTAACACTAAAAGGACATTTTCAAGTTGATCTCTACCAAGTAAGTAATTCTGATTTCTTATCATCTTATTTGATTTTATATTATTATAATAATATAGCAGTTCTTTGAAGCAGTAGTTGTAATTGGTGTAGTAAAAATTCTCTGTAAAAATGTACTATCATAAAGATGTAAATTCTCCAGAGTGGTATATTATTATAAAGTCTCTTGTAGTATGTTAATTTCATCAGTGCTATTAGCGAGAAGGAGTATGTCTTCAGCATACCTTAAATAAATATTAAGTTTAAGTTTTTTGCTTTTTTAATATTCTGATTTTCTTGATAATATTCTATTTCTGATGATAGCATTCTGTTTTAAATTCGTTTGATGTCATCGGCATCTCAGTTTTATCCAACTTTTCGTTTACGTAATTTTGTAATGTTATAAAAACCTAAAAATCTCCTTTAAAAAACACTCTTTACACATGCAAACAACCCCTGATGATGGCCTATGAAAGGTCCAAAAGCACTTGTGACAATTTTGGTAAATTCATTTACCAATTCCAACCTATCAGGAAACTTGAAAGTATCTTAATAAAATTATATAGACAAAATGCATCTTTATTATTAAATCAAACATGCTTAAATGAAAGACTGCTGCCCAACTACACATATCATAATGATGAAAATTCTCTAGAAAGTATAGTTCTATAAAGACATAAATCCTGAAGAGAGTTATACTATTATAAAGATATAATAGTCCTTTGTGACTGTTGTTGTAATTGCTGAAGTGGACATTCTCTGAAGAGGTATTTTCAAATGTAACATCACTAGTAATTGCCAGCTTGAAAGGCGTGACTTGTGAAGGGATTATAACCTTGGAAGATATTAAGGATGGTTGTAGAAAGCTTTGGTGGGATAGACAGACCTCTTCTTATTTTAATTTCCCCATAAGATGAAAGGTTGAAATGTTCATTCTTTAGCAAACATTTGGGTCTGGAATTGTAATCAGTGTGAGTAAAAATGATAGGTAAAAGACAACATAAAGAGTACTCAGCAAATATATTGAAGAACAGTAACACTTGATCAAGTAAAAATAAACTGAATATATATGTGACAGTAGAATACAAGAAAATGATATGTAAATCAGATGTTATAGGGATGTTGTGGATTTGATGATTATAGTAAGGCTGGCTGGTGATTTTTTTCATTATAATGATGAAAAAGTACATGTATATTCTGGGTAAGCTACTCCTTATATATCAAATTCACAGATGTTTAAGACAACTTTTATTTCCAGCATTAGGGAGACAGATTTTGTCCACTTGACTCAGATAATGTGTTTGATTTTTATATTTACTTTGTATGAGTTACAACAGTAACAGCCATATCATCAGGACTTTGAATATACCAACTGTATCCCCTACAGTAAAAGAAATAACATACAAAACCTCATATTTACCACCCCTCAAACATCGCCTTATAAGCACTTGTGTGATTGGTCAAGAGCCATTGTTGGCAACCAATTAGAGCACACAAGACATATGACATTAGGTTCTGTTTTGGGATACAAATACAAACGCAAGAGAGACATCGCTCTCTTACATATGCTGCAGACCATCCAAGTAAGACGCTAACACGCCAGCAACTTATAAGAGCTGATGATAATGTAAAATCAACCACATAGAAGCAACAGACATTTAACAACCTAAGTGACAAGATAAGTTCACTGGCATATTATTTTGCAACCTATTAAGTTCACTTAACAGCTTTAGCTCTTCATTAATTTTTGCACTTTGCTTTTTGTATTATGTTTGTTATTGTTATTGTTGAGAATATACCGTTTTGTTGAAGTGCTGCATCCTGTTTTCTTTGCCACTACCTTTTAGGCTTATTTTGTCCATCTAATTGCTATAACAAAGAGGTAAGACTCCTCCAAAAAGGAGTATCTTGAGTATGACACTAAACTACATCCAATAGGGATGCTCTAGTTCTAGAGCTCTGGGAAGTATGGCATCACACCTTTATTGCCATTACTCCCAGGTCCATTCTAACCTAGATTAGTAGTACCTATTATTTATGAGTCGAATAGATCTATTTGAAAATTATTTGCATTTGATAGGAATATTTAATATCATATAGTAAGTTGGACAACCATAGTCAAGGGTGACTCAAAGGTTCCCTTTCAATAGTTAAAACACCGAAGTAGGAAAGGGCACAATTCCTTTTTCTTTTCCTGGATTGCTCCACTTACCTTTGATCCATACCTTGTAATGCTGAGTGTTAAGCAGGAATTCATCAAGTACTATTTTTTGAGTCTTTGGTATGACTCAACCTGCAACAAATGACTTTGTAAAAAAAAATGCTTCCATATGAAGATAAAAATCAAAGCAAAAGTGAATAATAAAACACAATCGTTTATGAAAACCAGCTTTTAAAAATCCTAATGATAAATTCCAATAAACACTGAAAAATTGATAGATAATATAGATTTATCATTGCATATCAAAAATAAAGAATATTTTCTTTTATCTAATAGAAAATTGGGACACACACACATAAATTTATAAAGTACGAATTTATAATAGGTATTTTTATTTCCTTGATTTTTTTTCCTATTAATTGAAGCAGCTCAGTCAGCTGGAGTTGTAGAATAAACTGACTGAATCTCTGTGCAGGGGTAATGAGTGTCCACTAAACCATCTGATGGTGCAGCTCCAGACCATATTCAAGTTAAGTTGTTTGTCAGTTTTGCCATAAACTTATTCATTTTATTTGTTTTCATTTCTTTATCTAACATAAATTTCTGTATATTCAATCCAGTTTTAAATCTTGCATTTTGAAAAAAGTATTGTCACCAATGCTTATTATTATCTCAGATCCAAATTTTCTGAAAAATTTAGTTAAAATGAAAAATTCTAGGTTTTCAAATTATAATATTTTCTCCCATCATCTCTAATTTGAGCTTTCATCTGATGGGTACACATCTGAAGTGCTCACTTTAGCTCTACCTTTCCTTTGTCTTTTCTCTGTTATAATTTTAATTTTGTTTTATTTAAATGATCATGATTGTATTTTCAATCATCATTCCATTATATCTACCAGGTCATTTTCCAACCCCAAAATCTTTTATTTTTAAAAAGATTTAATCTTTAAGGGTTCAAATCAAGTATCAACTATATTGGATTTATTTTACTTAATCACTTTCTCTCTCTTCTTCATTGATATGTGTGTATCATAATGGTTACTGGACAGAAAATGAAATTGGCAGACTGAAGTGTTTTGTGGACTGGATTTAGTAAGACAAAATGAAGAGACTAGAGATGACATGTGTCATGTGGTCTACCACTGAGAGGAGAGAAATAAGAAATTTCCCCTACCCCTCCATGTTTGAATTAACAGGCTGCCAAAGACTGACCGTTAAAAGAGGAATAAGGAATGTAGGTCAATTCCTCGCGGCTAAAGTAACAAATCCAGGTCAGAATGAAAGCCAACAGATGTTTGTACTCTGTGACCAGATGGATAAAGAAGGGGGTATCAGGACATATAGTAGTCCGACCCTAAAACGGAAGTAGCACCCTTTTCATCAGCAGAAATAGGAAAAAAAAGAATTTAGTTTTAAGACAGCAGTTGGGGTGACAAGATGTGTGGACACTGTGGCTAAAACTCCGGGTGAAGAAGCAAAATAGAGCTCTTAGACAAGAAATAGCAGATGCCTCAAGCCAAGCTCCATAGAATCCCACTAACCCATTAAAGAAAATACTCGTCGTCGAAAAGCTAAGTACACCATAAAACCGTTTTTTCTCCCTACACCCTTCCTAAGTATTGTCATTGTATGCTCTCTCTCTCTCTGAATTTAAAGAAGGAAGAAAGAGAAGAATAAGGAAGAAAGACATTTGTACTTTGATATTATCTGCTGATAATATAGCCAACACGTTAAATATGTGTGTCCGCATGTATTAAAAACCTTGTTATATTTTATATCTCTCCTCGTGTTGAAATTTATTCATTGTGTTGTCTGCCTATCAAGTTGTCTTTTGCATGTTCCTTTTCAGCTTCATTCGCCTCAATTTATTCTTGCTAAATGTCCTATTCACCCCTTTAAAAATTTTTCACGGGAACTTGGAATTGTCGACTACGACAAATAATATTATATCTGAACCTAGAGGGCCATATCTTCCATTATCCTAGGGGAAGGAAGAGGTAGTGGCCTGTTGGGTGTGTGTACATGAAAAAATGGAAAACCCTTGCCAGCAGCGGTCAGTCAAGCCCCAAATTAACCCCCACATTATCTGCCAGTTTCCCTATGCCCAAAAAGGGAATCGTAACTGGAACTTATTCTGCGAGGGATCAAGTTCCAGACTGCCCTGTCTTCACACGCGCGAAAAATAAACTCCCGTCTTGGGATAAATATTTCTTATGCCACATCACACATGTGTTACCTGTAGTACAATAAAACTTTACTGACTCAGTTTCAGAAATTAGGGAAGAAGTGTAACTGGTCTCTTAAGGGGCAAGAGACATAATCCTATATTCCCCTTTCTGTTTTACAGTTCTTTACAATAGCAGTTTTTGGGTGGCCAAACTAGCCAACCACTTCTCATATATTTCGCTTCATTAGAGACTCCTTAATTCTTTGCTTGAGTGTTTGAGACTGGTTACACACTTCCCTTAATTTCTAAAACTTATTCTGTAAAGGTTTATTGTACTACAGGCAACACAAGTCAATCTTGTTTACTATGACTGGACTGGTCTGGGGTATCCAAACTAGCAGTCCTTTTTCAGAAGATGGATGTTCTTTAACTCAATGATGTTTGTCATAATTAAGTTTTTGTTTGATTTTGTCAAATGTCTGCCTTTCTGTGTTCCATAATACGCTTATTCTGGAGGTGCCCGTGGTGTAATGGTTATCGTCGTGAGGAATGGACACAGCGACACGAGTTCAAATCCTGGACAAGACTGATTGCATTTCACATAGCACTAATACCCTTGGAAAAGGTATGAATCCAATTATTCTCCCTCCAGCTATGGGTAAATAGTAAGGCAGACTAGGTTCTTCAGCCTTGGTGGGGCAACTAGTCTAGGAGAAGGAAAACTCTGAATTCAAACCTGTTAAAATCTGCTTAAAAAATTGACCTTGTCTCATATCCTGCCCAAGCGGAGGGGTCGGGTAAATATGATAACACTCTTCTTCACCTTGTTTCTGAAGAAGTACTTTTAGGCCATCACTAGATGAATCTGCAGGATACCTTTGTCTGCCTATTAAGGTCTTTGTGAGTCAGTATTGGTGTGGAACTCACTTATTTCTTTAGAGTCTGGAATGCTGTTTTCCAAAGCTCATCCCAGATACATTTTTTTCCTTTCCTAAGAAGGTCTTGGAGTGGTTGGGTGATATCTGCTAGATTTTTAATAAATTTCTCAACCTAATTTGCCATGCCCAGTAAGCAATTTAGATCCCAAATGTTCTATGGTTTGCGTAGATCTATGATGACTTTTACTTATTCTGGATCTATTTGAAGTCCTTCTTTGGAGATAATGTGTTCCTGGAAATTTATAGTTCCAATGGAAAATATGCATTTTTCATTTAATATGACTCTTGGTGCTTCCATTCTCTGAAGTATCACTCTTAGTCACTGCTCATGCTCTAGCTGGATTCTTCCATTTCTCAGAATATCATCTATTTCACAAATGACACCTGGTATCCCAGAAAAAATATGGGTCATCTTTTGATGAAAAATCTCTGGTCTGAAACTTTTCCCAAAAAGGAAGACATTTAAAAAAGTACCTTCCATCAGGTGTAATGGATATTGTGAGTTCCTGTGATTTTTCATGGAGGACAATTTAGTAGCAACTACTATTGCAGTCTACCTTGCTGAATATTGTGGCTCCATCAAGTTTAGGCAGTAGCTGATCTGTGGTAGGTGGAAGAAATTTCACTTTCATTTAGCTTGGTAAAGTTGACACACAATCTAAATTTACCATTACTTTTTGGACTGCAACTGTTTTGGTTCACCAATCTCTTGGTGATTTCATTGGATGTTCTCTTTCAGTAGATACTGTTGTTCTTCCTGGACTTTTTGTTTCAAAGGAGTAGCAATTTTTCAGGGGTACCAATGGAGAATGCTTTAGCTACTGCACCCAAGTATATCTGGTACACATGTTCTAGTTTCCCAAGGCTTGTAAACAGTTCTGGAAATTCCTTCATGTACTGATGCCCTTTGATTTTGACCATATTAATTCCCCTCTGCAAATTTAGGGATTTAATTGCTAGTCCACTCAGTAATAACTCTTTAAGGTTCTCTACAACATATAGGTCTTGTTGTGAGTTGGCTTTTTTCTGTGGCCAGTATGGCCTCCACACATCTATTGACTTTTATTTCATGATGACCAAGTCCCTACAGTCTCTTGTTTGTTGACTGGATGAAAGGGGGAATATTTTCTAAAATATCAGTTTGAGTCCACAGTCACATCAGTACTTTTATCTCATCTGTAATTTAAAGTTTCAGTTGCAAGCTTTGAAGTGACTTTGACTTTAGCTAGCAAATTGGTTATATCATCTTTTCTAATTGCATACACATCACTAAATTCAAAAATTGTAGCTCTTCTTCCTCTTCTATTTCTCTGACTTATTATTCTTGCATTTGTCAAAACAATGCATTGTGCTTCTTTTGCTAGGCACCAGAAGAAATAGTTTGTGTCTATTATTTGGACATCTTGTGGGCTCCTCCTATTTGTGAGCACCTGTCTAGAGTAAGTTACTAACCTGACCACAACTTTTCCTTGACAGTATCATCTTTAACTCTGACAATGACTTGGTTCTGAATAAGTCTATATTGCAACTGTCAGAAATTGTATTTTTTTTTTACTAGTTGCCACAGAACAGCTATATAGGACTATACTTTCTGAAGCTTCTTGCTTCCAGAGGTGGAATTTGTAAGATTCATTGGCTTCATGCACTTCACCTATAAAAAATTCCTCAATTTTTTTTATCATAATGTCAAGTTTCATTTTGTCTTCTTCACTATTGAACTTTAACCCATCATAACTGTTAGTGGCCTCTTCCCCAATAGATCCTAAGAACACCAAAGTCTGACATGCTGTGTCTGGTGCCCTTGATTGTCTACTGGCAATGGAATAATTTAGAAAGTTTTGTTTAAATTTTCTCCAGTTGTGAACAACATTTCCAGAAAGTATTATTTGTCAG
This sequence comes from Sepioteuthis lessoniana, assembly GCA_963585895.1. Lineage (NCBI taxonomy): Eukaryota > Metazoa > Mollusca > Cephalopoda > Myopsida > Loliginidae > Sepioteuthis > Sepioteuthis lessoniana. The sequence continues at coordinate 17,379,908 of OY757923.1, forward strand.
GTACTAGAATATTGGTTAAAAATTATTTTCTGTCTGTAAGGGTAATTTCAAAAAAGAATTGTCATCACAGTTCATGGAGGTGGGGTAGGAATTTATCTGTTACACATTTTTGTTCTCTTTTCTTTTCTCTCTTTTTTTATGAAGGTTTCCTTTGTTTTTGTTTTTTCAATGTGGGTTTAGTTTTTGGGGGTCAGACTAAATATCCTTTGAAAGTTTCATTCATCTTTTGCAATGAAAAAGTTTTCCTGTTAAACTTTTTTTTTATGAGATTATTTTGGTGGAAAAAATATTTTTCTTTTCCTTTACGCCTGATCTCCATATTTTTTTCATTCTTCTCACAACTTCTGATACTCTGTGGTTTTTATGGACTGGATTTAGTAAGACAAGAAGAGACAAGAGATGAAAACTTTTATTGCCAAAGTGCCAGAAATTAGGGAAGGGGTGTAAACAGTTTCTTAAAGGAGGGAGACATGCCCCTGCACAGACCAAGTTCAAATTTACACCAAAGCTTTCATTTTATATCAGTGCCTTAAGATAAACATCAATCCATCTCTTCTCCTACTGAACTATGGGTAAAATAGTTGATCAGACTAGGCTCTCTATCTTTGATGAGGTAATCTGTTTAGAATTCAAAACCTTTACCAATACATCATACCCCAGTATGTCAACAGTAAAGACTTAATCCCTATGTCTTACAGACCTTGGGAAGGACTGTTGAAGAGGACATCAAGGAAAAGAACTACCTAACCACTTTTGTATAACATTGCTTTATCAATTATGTGTAAATTAAAAATGAAATATACAAGAACTCATACATATGTGAACAGATAACATTGAACAAGCTCTCTTATTTTTCTCATAACATTATAAGAAAACATAATTAATGATTAGGGTTAAAAAAAACTGTTTTGTTTGGAATAAAATCATTATGCTATTGTTAATGAGTTTTTAATCAAATGAGAAAACTACACAATATGCCATAATACCCATAACGTTTTTCTATTCACACCTCCAGGAATATGAAATAATTAATAGCCTATATTTTTTTTCATTTTTTTTAAGACAATGCCATCAGCAGAAGCAGCCATTTTCAGTCCACTGTAAGACAAAGGCCTTTGCCAATTCTTTCCATGACAACTTTGATTATTCTAGCCCTGGGTTTTCCAACTTTTCAGCCTTAGAGTCACAAAGCTTATTTCAGTAGAGTCCTGGGCCACAATCTTAAGAGGACAGAAAAAAACAGCTAAATTCAAATGGTAATGATAATTTGTAAGTTTTGTATGGTAATGTAAGTGATTCAATTCTGGTTCAATTCATCTCCTTGAAACTGTTCATTCAAAATGCTGGACACCTTCAGACCTAAGTTCAAAACTGTTACTGGTCAGCAACACTGGATACCAGAGTCTCCAAAAAAGTCTCTCTCTCTCTCACTGCATGTCAATTTTATGTTCTCAATTTTTCATATATCTAGGCACTAGAAACTTGGTCTGTCAATTTCTACACTCAAATATTTGTACATCCAGGTGTCTGAACCAAATCATGCGTCCCATATCATGCTCGAGTCATCTTTTCTGTAACTTTAAGGACACAAATTTGATCCAGAGAGGCCAAATACAACTGAGTTCTCTGAAATAATTATTGAGACATCTGATGTTATTTGTAACTTTTCACAGCTGTATGTAATGCCAAACATACTACTTGCTGAGTGTGATACTTTGATAGTTGGATATAATGCTGCACAGATGGGCATCAAGTGTTGCATATGGCCCACAAACTGCAGGTAAGGAGACTCATGTGGTAGCCTCTACCATGTTAGACCAGCAAATTCTGTCTTATCTCTTCATCTTCAGTTAGATCTTTTCCTACAATTCTTGTCATTTCTTGGACACCATTCTCCTAGACTTTTGCATTATTTATCTTCCATTCAAGCTATGAGTGCTTCTCACTTTCATATTTTTTGTTTAATAAGTTTTATGATAGTTCTTACCTACCTTGCTCTGCTTTCTGATCCTGGTTGGTTGCTCTTTATCTCTAAGAGTTATTTCTAGAATTGTTCTTTCCATTGATCTCTGATAACACATTGTATCGAAAAGTAAATAAATATATTGCTTTCCCTGTTTTATAACTATTACAAATAACACAAACTTATATTTATTCATGATGTTGAGATTGAAAACAAAGAAAGAATTTTGTGCTGAATGCTTGTTTTCCTTAAAGTGTGATATATTACTGTTTTGCTGCTTCCACTACTAATGCTGGTGTGGCTATAAACATAGCAGAAAGTGTGCTTCCTTAGTTGATTCCTTTATATTAAAACTACTGACTTTCATGTAATGTAAAGCCTCCATATAGAACAGATCAAGTAGACCTTTACAAACAGTATCTGTAATAGAGAAATCTAATTACACCTATGCTTTTGGTAATGTTTCTGATAGAATGGATTAAAATAAAAACAGTGATTGTGTATAGTATATTTACTTCAAGTTTTGTAAATTCCTAAACTGTTTTCATGCAGAAATGTCTGATCTGTAAATAATCATTATTTTTGACATTTCCAAGTTTTCATGTTTGTCTAAATCAGAAGAACTTCTTCTCGGTTGTCAGTGTAGCACTTGCTACAAATATTTTCAAACAAATTCTTTTTTTTATTTAGTCATTTGAAATTCCATGTGGAGCAAAAGGCAAAACAGTAAATGATATTTGAATGTCTTGTCATTGTCAAAACAACCAATTTCTGGTCAAAATATTAAGATTCTATTAAACATAAGCAATTATTCATTGTTTGTACTGATAAAATTAGAGTTTTTTTATTGTTTTGCATTTTTAAAGATATCCTGTAACATGGTTTAGTCAGGGAGGCACTACTCAAACACCAAGTCTTAGATAAGAATAGCTTGGTGGAACCCATCCCTCTCCAAATCTACAACTAGTTTGAATGCAAAGTTTTCCTTCTCCTAGGCTGATTGCCATATAAAGGTTAAACTGCTCAGTCTGCTCTACTATTTACCCATAGCTGAAGGGAAAATAGTTGGATTCCTACTTTCCTCAACTGAGCGAGTTTCCATTGTAAATTGAATCACAAAAGAATGTTGTACCACATTAAACTATCATTCAGTTACAAATTGTACATGAAATTACTTTATTCCCTAAGATAATGCATTTTAACTATGTTGCTCTTATAAGAATCTTGCTATGAAATGTCATTTTTGCTGGATTGCAGTTACATACATACATACATACATACATACATACTCCCATATGTATGTATGTATCAAAGGACTATAAATCTTTATCTTTAAAAACCTTCACAGTTACTCTGAGTTTCATATAGTAAAGGACTACAATCTTCAGACAGTTACATATCAGTAAATGTTTTTAAAAGTAAAAATTTTTAGTGTTTTAATTTCTTAAATTGGCCCTATTTTTAAGGCATTGGCCTCTTTTATTTTTTGGTAAATACTGACTACATATATATATATATAATTACACATAAATAAGTACACCCCTTAAAAATTGATAAAAGCTTAATTTTCTTATATACTGAAGATACCAAGATTTTATCATTTATTGTGAAATATTATGTAGTTAAAGCAGATATTACAGATAGTGTTTATTGCCAGACCAGGCCATTGGCCTAATTAGTTGAGTGTTCACCAGTGGTCCAGGAGACCGGGGTTCAATCCCAGGTCAAGTCATACCAAAGACTAAAAAAATGGTACTTGATTCCACCTTGCTTAACACTCAGCATTATAAGGTAAGGATCAAGGGTAAAGTGGAGCAATCCAGGGAATGGAGTAGCACCCTCTCCTACATCTTGGTGTAGTAGCTATTGAAAATGGAGCCTTCAGGTCACTCTCAATGAAGGTCATCAACTTTACTTATTACCAAACTCTGCAGCATTGAAATTCTATACCCAAAAATAACATTGCCACTCCTCTGTAACTAAAAATGAAATTGCATAAATATATAAAAGGTGTGTACTTATTTTTGGACTACTTCACCAACAGTCTGGGAGAACTGGATTCAATCCCAGGTCAAGTTATACCAAAGACTCAAAAAATAGTATTTGATAACTCCTTGCTTAGCACCCAGCATTATATAGTATGGATCAAGGGTAAGTGGAACAATCCTGGGAAAGGAGTAATGCCTTCCCCAACACCAGAAATAATTGAAAAGAGAGCCTTCAAGTCACCCTTGACTTTGATCAGCCAACTTACTGACATATTCATATATTTTAGCTATTTGTCAAGCTTGGAAAGGGTTACTTTAAAACTGGTAGAATATTCTTCAGAAATTTCTTATAAGAAAGAAATATAGAAATGAATAAACGAACAAAAAGATATGTACTTTGGGGATTTGTTCCTTCTTTCCTAATCATTTCACTGCTCTTCTGTACTTGTTGTTTTCTTCTTTCCCTCTAAAAAGAATATAATTGTCAAGATGTTTTATTTTATCTTTCACCCCCTCTCCTTCACTTTAGATAAAAATCTCTGAGTTTCCCCTTTTCACCTTGTCTTTCTGAAAACAGTAACACTCAGTTATCTCCAATTCACTTCTGAGTGAATTATGTTAATTATAAAATAGAGTTAAATGTATAAGACACCTCATAGAAACAACAGAAAATAGTTCCATGTGGATATGGAACAAAAAATATCCCATGGAACAATTCAAAATAAAGATTGTTAAACCAACATCTGATTGTGAAGGCATAACAAGATTCACACAATATTTTCATAATGCAAACAGTTTATTTTTTTTTCAAATTGCATTTTGCTGTTACACTTCTGAATCAGCATAACATAATGGGGCCTCAGTGATATATATATTTTCAGTGAGGCAGGGGCCTGTGTACAAATAAAGCATTAACAGGAAGTCCCCAAAATGGTACATATTCTCTCCTGATGACCCTAATACTAATTTAGTATTATTTATTGAATAAGAAAAAAAAATAAAGCTAAAACATTTATTTAATAAAGATGTCTTCAAAATCCCTGAGTTGAATTATTTGGTGAAAATGATAATGGCATGAAGAGCATCTTCTCACTTTTTGGTGAGTATCTATTACCTGTTAAGTAATTTCCTTCTAGACTGTATGACTTCAAGTCATTATCCAGAAGAATTTATTCCTGAGGAAAAAAAGTATTTGTAAATTTAAATGGAGAAATTTATTTGAAGATATAGAATATCATTAAAAGAAATGCAATGATGTCATAATTTTACCTCATATCAAAAGAAGAATTTCAGTGTTTCTTTGACCAATGAAAAACTTCTTGGAATGTATATATTTGCCCAACCCTTTCATACAGAGGATGTGATACAAGATCACTTTTAGAGCAGAGTTTAACGGGTCTGGATTCAGAATTTTCTCTTTCCTTGACAGACTGCCATACCAAAACCAAAATTAAAGTGCCTTGTCTGCCCAACTATTTATCCATTGGTGGAGGGAGAATAGTTGGATGCATACCTTTACAAAAGTTATTAATGCTATGTGAAATACAAACAGCCTTATCCAGGATTTGAACTTGAGTCACCAAGTCTATTTCCTATGATGATATCCAATACACCATGAGAACCTCCTGCTTATGTAGTCATAACTAACTGGAATGCATGTGCTAAATACCAAATTAACTATCATGAAGCAAATTGATATTTTCTTCAATGTTCATTTTTGTCTTGGTAAATGCAGCTTCAGTTTCAATACTTTTTTTCATACATCTTGTATGTCTATAGGTGAATTGCAAGTTTTAAAATTAAAATTAAATTCTACTGAATTATACATTTATAATTATTTACTCAAAATTATCTATAAAAAGAGCAGTAATTTACAGGGTACAAGATCTCATTAATGAGTTGTTAATTCTCTCATATTAATTTCAATTATATGACAAGACAACATCAAATTTGATGAATCTGTTAAATCCTGTTATGGAAGTTATTCTGGCTAGTTAATAACTGTAAATACAAACACTTCTTATTTGTATGTTAAATTAATAAAAATGATTCATTTTCATCAAAGATCATAACAGTGTAATTTGCTTACTCCAGCATATTTTTCTTTAGATACTGATTTTTGAGGCAGACTATCTTCACTTTGAAAATTGTGTATAAAATTCTTACCTTAGTATATTTTTCCGGACAGGCCACTGCTTATAAGTATATATCTAGTGGTCATTGAGAAGCAAATTATTGCCCAGTCAGCTGGGGTAGTAGAATACACCAACTGCACCTCTGCAGAGGAGTAAGACCCCTCCAACAAGTGTCCTGATTATGACATTAAATAATCTGATGGTGAGGTTCCAGTAATGCTGGTGCTTTGGGGGATGTGGAGCACCCTTTCATTGCCATCACTCCAAGGTCCGCTCTGGCCTGGAGTGGTAACACCTGATAGGGCCCTATCTATGGGTTAAACAGAACTAAACCGCATACTTATGCTAAACTGAATTGCTTGAAATAGAACTATTTTGATATTTAATTGTGTTTAAACAGAAACCATACTTATACAAAACTAAAGTGTTTGAATTAGAACTGACTAAACAGAATAGCTTGAAATAGAAATGTTTTTAACAATTAAACTGTGTACCTATGTAAAACTAAATAGAACTGTTTACTTGTATAAAAATGGATTTGACATTAAATAACCTACAAAGGTTGATATGCCATAAACCCAAACAAACAAACAAACAGAAGCAAATTAGTTCATATAAATATAACTAATGAAGATTTTTTATATAACACTTACATGTTAGTAGTCAAGGGCAACTCAAAGTTTCCCTTTCAAATAGCTACTTCACCGAAGTATAGGAGAGGTTACTACTCCTTGAGTACTGTGATTATATTAGTCAGAGGCACTTGTGGCACAACTGTTATCATCATTTGAAATGGACCTAGTGACCTGAGTTCAAATCCTGAACAAGGTTCTTTGCATTTTACATAGTGCTAATGCTTTTTGGAAAGGTATGAATCTAACTAATCTCTCCCAGCAATAGATAAATAGTTGGGTTCTTTAATCTTGGTATGGCAACCAGTCTAGGAGAAGGAAAATTCTGTCTTCAAACCAGCTGTTCTCTACTTAAAAATTGACCTTGTGTCACATCCTGCCTATGGTGGAGGAGTTGGGTAAATACATTCTGTGATTATATTAGGGTATTTAATAACAATGTTTATAATAAATCTGTGGGTACGTAGTTTTAGCAGAAAATATTTCATGGACATTGAAACTGTGATATTACCATCAATCCTTTATCATCATCTCAGATCCAAAAACAGATATCCTCTGCTTAAATCATTGATGATTGCACATCATTTTTCTACATTTGAGCTGATTATTCTCACCTCAATTGATTTCTATATTCTCTATATTGATACTTGTGATAGTATGTGAATGACAACATCAGACTTTACCCCCAACACAGCTTTTCTTGAATAACATGTTAGCTAACAATGTTTCTTTATAAATAGTTAAATATCCACTTAGCAGGTAGTCCTTGTCCAACTTTCATTGCTTGTGTCTCTTTATTTCTCTTCTTCCTCTCTGCCAGAAATTACATGGTAACACAATGTCTTTTTACCAAAGTGACCCTGCTGATTCAATCACTTCTGCTGAAGGCATAATCCTGTCTATACAAATTATCCAATGCAATTTGTAGAAAGGATATTTCCATCTTAAAAAAGCTTACCTACCTAAGGAAAATTCATGATAGTAACATTGTATTCATAATATATTCTGCCCATAAGAAATTTTTGTATTGTGTTCTATTATAACAAAAATATATTTATGCATGTTTTTTTTTTCATACATTTTATTTAAAGTATTATATATATATATATATATATATATATATATATATATATATGTGTGTGTGTGTGTGTGTGTGTGTGTGTGTGTGTGTGTGTGTGTGTAGATAAATGGTACCAGAATATCAAAACTAAATGTATAATTCTTACATATATCAAACATGTATAAGAGTATATGTGTATATTTTAATAAATGTCTATTGAATAACTGAATGTTTTATTTATATGATAAAATCCCAAACACACACACACACACACACACATATATATATATATATATATATATATATATATACTCATGATGTAATATTTATTTTTGCAACAAATAGAATAGAATAAATACAGTGACTTTGAGTTCAAATCCTGGGCAAGGTTATTTGCATTTCACATAGCACTAATAACTTTAGGAAAGTTAGGAATCCAATTTTTCTCCTTCCAGTTATGGGTAAATAATAGTGGGCAGATTGGGGTCTTTAAACTTGCTATGGCATCCAGTCTATAGATAAGGAAAACTCTGAATTCAAACCTGTTAAACCTTGCTTAAAAATGACCTTGTGTTACATCCTGCTCATACAAAAGTGTTGGTATATATATATATATATATATATATATATATATATATATATATATATATATATATATATATTATAGCATACTCACTCTTATTATCACTATAAATAACCATGCCACAAACAAATTTTATAAAAATCAATTTTCTTCTAAACCAAGGATATCAGGATTTCTTTGGGATTATGATACAATCAAACTGGACATTATTATTAGTTATTACCCAACTCTAAAGCATTGAAAATCTATAACCAAAAATATGAATACACTACCAGTCGAAAGTATTTGAGTAATGCTATGGCACTATGTCAAAAGTTGTAACACAACAGAAATACAAAATGTCTCTGTTGGTTTCAAGATATGAAAGTTTATTGTTACTACTTTTTTCATAGTAGTTGTGAAAAGAGAGATAGAAACCAAGAATGCGTCAACTTATTTAGTAACATATATAGCATAAGGAGTGCGAGGTGAAAAGGAGACAACCACAGACTTAGACTTACTTAGTTGACTGGGGCTGTAGAATACACAAACTGCTTCTCTGCAGAGGAGTAAGACCCCTTCCCAACAAGTGTCCTGGATATGACACTAAACAATCTGATGGTGAGGTTCCAGTAATGCTGGAGCTTGGGGAATGCAAAGTACCCCTTCATTGTCATCGCGCCAAGGTTCACTCTGGCCCAGAGTGGTAGCACCTGATAAGGGTCCTATCTCTGGGTCAAATAGAACTAAACCATAGTTTCGAGAGTTTACTGTTTTTGCATTTAAACTGCATATTTATGCTGAATTGAATTTTTTAAAATAGAACTGTTTTGACATCTAAACTGTGTACTTATGCTAAACTGAATTATCTGAAATGAAACTGTTTTTATAATCAACTCTGTGTATTGCCTTGTCAGCTGGGGCTGTAGAATACACCAACTGCACCTCTGCAGAGGGGTAAGACCCCCCAACCAGTGTCCTGTTTATATGACACTAAACAATCTGATGGTGAGGTTCCAGTGATGCTGGATCTTTGAGGAATGTGGAGCACCCTTTCATTGCCATCGCTCCCTGGTCCACTCTGGCCCAGAGTGGTAGCACTTGATAGGGCCCTATCTATGGGTTAAGTAGAACTAATCTGCATACTTATACTAAACTAAATTACTTGAAATAGAACTGTTTTGATATTCAAACTGCGTACTTATGCTAAACTGAATTGTTTGATATAGATATGTACTCGACATTGAAACTGTACTTACGCTAAACTGAATTGTTTGATTTAGAACTGTTTGACTAAACTGAATAGCTTGAAATAAAAATGTTTTTGACAATTAAATTGGGCACCCATACTAAACTGAATTGTTTGAAATAGAAGTGATTATTCATGTAAAATTGGATTTGGCATTAAATTACCTACAAAGGTAGATATGCCATAAAACCCTAACACCCAACCAACCAACAGACTTGACTTAGACATTTCTTCTTCACTAACCCAGAACCACCCCCACCCCCACCCCAACAGAGCCTCTCTGTTCAATCTTCTTCTGGTCCTTTTGACTTCAACTGCAACTCTCTTCTCCAACTGACACTGTCTTCAAAATCTTCTTATATATTTTCTTAAGAATTATTCCCTTATCTGATCTATTAATCACACATAATCACTAAAATTTCCAGTCACACTTCATTGTTGATTATCAGTTGACATCTACCCAAATATCAATCTTTAATATTTTGCATACAGCTGATTCTAAAAATAACCTGCCGGCTTATTTTGACAGGATTGACATGTGTAAGCAAAAAGAAGTTTATGTAAGTCCTGAGCTTTAGAAATCAAAAACTGGCAACTACAAACTCAAAGTTTTAGCTTGTACACAATTTATCACTAAGATAATTAACTAAAATACCAAATCATTTTACTATTAGCCCCCTTTAAAAAATTTATTTCTCATCCTAAAAGTCTTATTTTTAATGAAACACATACTGCAATGGTTTTATTTATTATACAAAATACAACTCTTCCTGAGTCCCTTTAAATAAAAATTAAACCAAAGAGACACAAAAAGCTTCTTAAATTTTTGATTTCTCAAAATGACCTTCTTTGGCCACTATCACTGCACTACAGATTCTTGGCATTTCAAGAATTCATCTTAAATGACCTGTGGTGTTCATATGTTCTGAATAGTTATACTACTTTCTTCAATGATAATACTGTTATAATTGTTAAATTACTTATCATATAAATACGTATAATATATATATACATATATATGTATACACCATATAAAAGAAAAACCTTTAAAAATTACTCATATTTTTTTTCTAATAATATTTCTTTCAGCAGGCCTTATATTTTTAAAATGTTAGATCTGCATCTTCAGACAAAAAAATAATGAGAAATTTCTTATGAAGATTTAGAAAAATCCACAGAATTCCTATCTCCCTAACCCAAATTTCAATTACATTTTTAACTTTTAATTTTGTTTTATTTATTCATTTATTTATTTTTTAAATAAAGACCAGACCATTTATTTTTCCTGTTTGTTTGACAAATGATATTCAATTCCTGTACATATCAATTTTAGACTTTCCTTTTCTCCTCTTTTTTATGTAATAGCAAACAAATTTTTGAACCCAAATGAAGGAGATAAGTAAAAAATATAGAAAAAAGAAATAAATTGATTTAGGAAGAGAAAATTATTTGCTATAAAAAGCTTACATGGGAATTAATAACCTCTTAAAATTAAATTATATTATAAAATATTATATTGTATATTAATACTATTTTATCAAAAAAATTAAGAAAATTGTCATTTTATATGATTCAATATAATAGATCACATTAAAAGTAAAAATAGAAATTATAACAGTTACTGTTAAGACCATTATCTAAAATTATAAATAAATACCACACAATATCATATATCCTCAAGATTACAATAATATCATACACATTATCATAATATTCATATTATTACTAAAGCTCAAATCCTCAAATTTATAAATAAAATCATACCAAGTATTATAGATAATATCATATTAAGAATTTTCATCACAATTAATATTACTATTACAATTATTACTACTAATCGTCAAACCTATTAATATTATAGACTAATCATCAACTCATTGTTATTATAAACATTAATAACATTAATGCCAACAAAAACAAAAGCAATAACAGACATCTACAACTACCACAATATGTTATTACTTAATATAATAATTACAATTCAATAATTAACACCAATTATCTATTGATATTAATAATGATTATTACTATGCACTACAAAAATATCATTCATAATATGCATTCACTAATCAATACAAAATGATACTTATATCATTTATTTCATAATTTAAATGAATAAAGCCAGTTGTTTAAAATATAAGAATCAATTTAGATCAAATCTTAAATATATATACTCAAATGCAAAGTACATTAACTTTAACTGAATTTAAAATATATACATACACACACACACTCACATATATACATATATATATATATATATATATATACGAGGATCATTAAATAAGTTTCCAGACTTTTTTCGTATGGGCACATTTATTGATAGTACACACATGAAACTCTAGTCCCCTTCAAAGTAATCTCCTCCGGCTGCAATGCACTTGTTGTACCGTTCCAACAACTTTTGGAAGGCCCTATGGAAGTCCTCTTTTGTCAGTGTGTCAATGACCCTCATCACAGCCTCTTTCATCTCCTCCATTGTCTCATAACAACAGCTTCTGAGCTTAGGGAATAACCAAAAGTCACAGGGAGTAAGGTCTGGACTATAGGGAGGCTGAGGAACTACCTTGATGCTCATCTTGGCCAAATAGTCTGTGACAAGGATAGAGTTGTGCACTGGTGCATTGTCCTGGTAGAAATGCCACTGACCCATTTGAAGAGTGCTGGCCTCTTCTAATGGAATCTCTTCCTGAACTCACTTAAAACCTCAACATAATAACCCTAACCCTAAACCTTTGGCCAATCAACTCTGCTGTATTGACCTCCTTACTCCTCACACAACTCTCATCATCCCTCACAGACTCCCTGCCTTCCTAGAATCTCTTATGCCACTCAAAAACTGATGCTTGATTCATGCAAGATGATTGAAAAGCAGTCTGAAGCATTCCATACATTTCTGTGGCATTATTGCCAAGTTTAAAACAGAATTTTATTGCACAACTTTCTTCTAAAATGTCCTCACGTCCAGATTGCATTTTTGAAATTCACCAGCTATGACAATCAGACTTTAGTAGGGTGTATTCCAATTGCTGCTGTAGCTGTTCATTTGAACCTGAAATCATAAATATTGGTCAGTCATCTCATAAGATGTATAGCAATAACATAGTGAATTTTCAAGAGTCTCTGACAATTTTAAATGCCTGTACAAAAACAGTCTGGAAACTTATTGAAGGCACCATATATATATATAAATATATATATATATATATATATATATATATATATATGAAATTTTAACATTCATATATGTATGTATATATATATATATAAAGCCTAAAGTCCTTTCACATAAGCTTATATCTATTTTTATGGTGACATTTAAATATCAATTCATTTCTTTGATTAAGTAATTTACTGGTATTTCAATATTTTGTAATGCTAATTTTTTTCTTCGAGACAGACATTACATCTACATCTGAAATTACTTGGGGTGGTTGATCTTTTAATAAATTCCATCCATGGTGTAAGGCCACTACCTTTCAATCTCCAGAAAGGGCTGTTTGGTTGCTTGAGGAAGTGTTAGAAAAAGAATGCTTATTACTATAAAGCTTCTGCTTCCAATTTCTAGCAAAAATTCCAAAGTATATTTGTATGTCCTTTCTGTTTTCCATTTGGAAAATGGTTGCCTTGTGCACTACATTCTCGGAATTACATTTACCACTAACAGGACATTCTTCTCTAACCCTGCAGTTGCATAATGGTTTACTCAAACCTTGTCTATCAACACATGATTTTTCAATCAAATTTTTATTATGATTTTTTTTAATTATTTTGTATATATACACACACACACGTGTGTGTGTATGTATGAGTGTTTATATATGATATATATGTTTGAGTGTTTGCATATGTATATATATATATATATAATGTATATATCTATATATATATACAAATATTTAATGTATATGTTTATATATATAATATATATATTTGAGTGTTTGTATTTATATATATATAATTTATGTGTGAGTGTTTGTATATATATATATATATATATAGTTGGTTAACTATAGTCAAGAGTGACCTGAAGGATCCCTTTTCAATAGCTACTACACCAATGTGTGGTGGAGGGCATTACTCCTTTCTCTTGATTCCTCCACTTTCCTTTGATCCCTACTTATGATGCTGAGTGTTAAGCAAAGCAGCATCAAGTACCCTTTTTTGAGTCTTTGGTATGATTCAATCTGGGATTGAATCCCATTCTCCAGGACCATTGGTGAATACCTAAATACTCCCAACTCAAAACTTTAACTTCCACAATTTTGTAAGAAATTTTATAAGAAGTTGTGAAACCTAAGGTTGTTGTGAGTTAGGTAATCTTATTCATCTTTTCTTTTTAATGATATCATTGTAATATTGGCTCAGTGATATCTTTTGTATTGAGCACTATTTTATTACTGTTGTCACTTCGATTTTAGTTTTTAAACTAACATTTATGTTTTTTTTTAAATAAACAGTATTTGTTTTGAAGTAAAACATATATATATATATGGAAGTAAATAATCGAGTATAATCTGACAATATACTGAGAAAAATTGATAATAAGGTAATCCAAGAGGAAGGAGAGATTTATTGAGAAGCAAAGTCAACACTATAGTGTTTCAGTTCTAATGAACCATAATCAGGACTTTTCATACAAATTTTCCCTAGGTTTTTGTATTTTGTACTTTTAAACATCCATCTTTGATTTAACATCACTAATATTATCCCTCACAGACCTGATGATGGTTCATTAGAACTGAAACACTATAGTGTCAACTTTGCTTCTCAATAAATCTCTCCTTCCTCTTGGATTACTTTGTCATCAATTTTCTTTCTCTCTCTCTCTCTCTCTCTCTCTCTATATATATATATATATATAAGATGCTCTTGGTGTAATGATTATCATCATAGAAAATGGACATGGCTAAATGAGTTCAAATCCTGGATGAAGTTGTTTCTATTTCACATAGCACTAATTACCTTAGAAAAGGAAAGCAACCAATTATTCTCCTTTAGAAATAGGTAACTAGTAGAATATACTGGGCTCTTAAAACTTTGGTATGGCAACCAGTCTTGGAGAAGGAAAACTCTGAATTCAAACCTGTTAAACTCCAGTTGACCTTGTGATGTATCCTGCCCTTGCAGAGGAGTTGGCATATATATATATATATATATATATATATATATATATATATATATATATATATATATATATATATATATATATGTGTGTGTGTGTGTGTGTGTGAAAGAGAGAGAGAGAATGAGAGAGAGAATAGTTACCATAATAAATAACAAGATTTCTTCAGGTCACCACTTCTGCTTGTCTGTGAGTTTGAGTTTGTAACAGTAAGAAGAAATAAGAAAACATAGAAAAAGGAAAGCTAAGAGAGAATAAATTAAAAAAAGAGAAACTGAAAAAGAAAATAACATGGACTGATGAAGATAAGAAAGAAGAGAGTAATATACAAAGTTATGATGACAATTATTCAAACTGGTCTTCTAATTTCAGAGGATTGTCATTTCTTATGAGAAGATAGCACCATCTTGATTAAAGCACCTGAAGTCTGTTTTATCTGAGTTCACAAAGAGACCAATACTTCTTCCTGCCTGCTCCAAGCTATGTAGGAGAGATCCAACTTAACCATCTGCATAATTGACATCATTATTACTTTCTGCAGAATATTGTCTGCTACTTTTCAGCTTTTAATTGTTTTCAGAACTGTGTCAAATTCATCCTCTATGAAATTTCCAAGTTTGATTTCTTCTGTTGGTTCATCTGTGATTTCAGGGAGGTTTTCTAACAGATTCTCAAAATGTTCTTTCTAGTTTTAAAGTCTTTCTTTTTGACTAGCAGCTTTTAGTTTTGATCTCAAAGTGTTTTCTTTCACTAACTTCATTTACAGTTTGCCATATTAATTAAGATTGTTTATCTTCTACAGAATTTCTGATTTTATTGATTGACATTGAATGCATTCTAGTTGTTCATTTTGATACATTTTACATAGTTCTTTCTGAGCTTTCTTAAATTTCTGCACATTGTTGTTTGTTTGATATTTTCTTTTAAGTAAGAATGCTTTTTTCAAGTCATCTCATTTTTCCATAACTGCTTTTAACTCCCACAGAACCCTACATTTGGCTTTTGGTTTGGTTAGGATATACTTTCCTGCCACTTCTAGATGGATGGTGACAAAGTTTTCCTCTTCATCATTAGGTGTATGTCTTTCAGAAGACTCCTGTAGAGAATCTAGCCTGTTTCATAGTCACAGAATAATGATTTCATATATCACTATTGGCAAGTGAGAACTAATCATATACTCATGTGGTGTGTGTGTGTCATATTTCATAATGAAGGTAACCCTTAGAATAAAAGGTACGAAAACTATTCAAGTTAGGCAAACCAGACATGCAGGACATTGCTGGAGAAGCAGAGATGAACTCATAAGAGATGTACTCTTATGGATCCCCACACATGGCCGCGCAAAAGCAGGACGACCAGCACGAACGTACATTCAGCAGCTATGTGAGGATACAGGTTGTTGTCCTGAAGACCTACCTAGGGCGATGAACGATAGGGAGGAGTGGCGAGAGAGGGTCAGGGATATCCGTGCTGCCAGCACGATATGATGATGATGATTTGGCACATGCCAATGCTCTACTCAGAAACAACAGTATTCAACAGTTGAAATTATTGCATCATGTTCTATCCTCCTTCTATTCCTTTGTACTGTTTCTACTATATTGTTTTCCAAGAATGAGCATGTATTCATTCTTGAAACATAGTTTATATATATAGATCTTTAAAAAAAGTGTAAGAGGCAATAATGCAATTGTTTTTTTTTAAAAACAAGTTGTCAAGTGTCATCACTTTTTAAACAGCCTGTATATATATATATATATATATATATATATATATATATATATATATAAACCCACATTGTGTTTTATGTATAAATAAAAGTTTCTCATTGAAAGATTTTTTAAATAATTATTCTCTTTAAATTATTTTTAATCCAATATTCTCAACATCAGAAATGTTTTGGAACATAATTGGAGTAGACATTCAAGATTTATCTGTCAAAATTTCAAACAGCTTTTGTCTATCATCAGAACTTGATGTGAAATAATATTAAATGTCCTTATCAAATATATAAAAATGTTGCAATATACATTCTAGTCAGGCCTGCAAAATACATTAATAACACTCACATATGTAAATAGAACCTAACAGATTTAAAGTAGATTTTTTCGTACTTAACTCTAGAAAAGCTTAAAAAATAAAATTTGATAACCAAGATAAATTATATTCCAGTGTTACCAAAACAAAAAAAAACACAGATCCATTAATAATACAAATGGAGGGAAAATATTGAAGAATATGATTAAGATTGCTTAAAACAGTCCCCTGAGAAATCTGAAAAAAATATATATAATATATATCATACTATGTCATAGAAATGATAAATAATAAAGATTTTTGCATGCATGTTATAAAAAACATTGCTGTGCTATTGTTTCCACATTAAATAAAGTGTTACAGATCTCATGTGAAAAGGGAAGAGAGCATACTATATTCTTCGAAGCTAAGTTGTGGTAATAAATACAAAGATCATTAAATAAGTTTCCAGCCCTTTATCATATGGGCACTTTTATTGATAGTACACACATGAAATTCTAGTCCCCTTCAAAGTAATCTCCTCCAGCTGCAATGCACTTCTTGTACCATTTCAACAACTTCTGGAAGGCCCCATGGAAGTCCTCTTGTGTGAGCATGTGGCCTCTTCCCTAGGAATCTCTTCCTGAACTCCCTTAAAAACTCAACATAGTAACCCTAAACCTAAGCCTTTGGCCAATCAACTCTGGTGTATTGACCTCCTTACTCCTCACACACCTCATTATCCCTCACAGACTCCTTGCCTTCCTTGAATCTCTTATGCCACTCAAAACTGATGCTCGATTCATGCAAAATGCTCCAAAAGCAGTCTGAAGCATTCCGTACATTTCTGTGGCATTTTTTCCAAGTTTAAAACACAATTTTATTGCATATCGTTCTTCTAGTGTCCTCACATCCAGATTGCATTTTTGAAATTCACCAGCTGTGACAATCAGACTTTAGTAGGGTGTATTCCAATTGCTGCTGTAGCTGTTCATTTGAACCTGAAATCATAAAAATTGGTCAGTCATCTCATAAGATGTATAGCAATAACATAGTGAATTTTCAAGAGACTCTGACAATTTTAAATGCCTGTACAAAAAAAAGTCTGGAAACTTATTGAATCATCACGTAAAGCACCTGAATGAAAAATATCCTAGCATGTAATTTCATTAGTCAACTCAGTATAGAATCTAGTTTTATATTGGAACCCATACTAAGAAAGTGATATGCCACTTGATGCATGGAGAACCAATAAAACTTCCAGAAGTTGCCTATTTCAAGATGACAAACTTTATTATGTCACTTTTAAGAAATTAGGCATCTAGTACAGTGGTATTAAAGAAAAACTTTTTAAAAAATGAAAGATTCTAAAATATGTTCACAACATAAATAGTACCTTTTTTAATTTTTATTTGATTTTATTAATTGGATAACAGAAAGTGATCAAAAACCTGAAGGCCCTTTTTGAAAGAATATAGCAAAATCATTGAGATCATGCACTCACATCTTAATCATTCAATATCAGATATCACTGATCAAAATATCCCTTAGAACAATTTTAAAAATCACTGACACTACAACTGCTACTCTCAACATGATTATTTCTATCATCAATCCTCCTTTTCTAACATCTTTTTTCAATGAATTAATAAAGACTAATTTTGAATTGACTGAAAATGTATGGAAAAAAAGTTATATTTGTCCATCTTAACTTTATAGAAATGTAAGTTAATATACCTAAAGAATATTATTGGTTTCTTTTTTTAGTTGAGAATTTTATTTATATGTTCATCCTTTGAATAAGTGTAATAAGGCATAATCAATGTAAAATTATTTCATTTCAACCCATTCTGCATTTTATTCATACTTTTTCCTTCAACATCATATAAATTGTACAAAACTGCATTTAAGCTAACTAAAATCAATGAAATAAAACAAAATATAGAAAAAGTACATATAATCACATAATTAAATTTATATTTTCTGTTACACATATATACTTTTACATATGCACTCTAATATATGAACAACATACATAAAAGATAACCAAATATGTAAACTTATATATATTTTTATACCAATATTTTTCCATACTAATAATTCAACCAGTAGTGAAAAGAACCAAATAAGCCCTCATATATATATATATATATATATATATATATATATATATATATATACATTTACACACACCTACACATATATATAAACATATATATGAATATGAATATATGAATACATATATGTTTCTGTATGAATATGTATGTATGCACATATATATATATATATATATATATATATGTATATATGTATGTATGCACGCATATATATATGTACATGTATTTGTGTATATGTATATGCACATATACATGTATATAAATATATATATATACATATGTATATGCACACACACACACACACACACACACATATATATATATATATATATATATATATATTGCTAACATAGATCCATGAACATATATGTACATCAGTTCAAATACATACATACAAAGATTTGTAACATTGCTGAGTAGGAAAAATGGAAAAAAACTACCAATTGGATTTCATGTTGATAATTTTAACCTAAAGAAGAAAGATAGTTTTGGAGACCAAAAAAAGTTAGTGCTTGAAACTTTCCAGTCTCAGAGAAACATAGCCAACATTTTCCATATTCATCTGCTATTGCATATTCGTCTCAGCTGTAGGCAGTAGTAAAAATGTAACCCTCCTACAGGGATTACTTGCAAAGATTAATGCACAGATATTCATTTAGCCAGTTATAGCATAAAATATTGAGTAATTGTGTATACAAATATTGTATTATTGCTTTCTAAATTTATTTATTTATTAGTTTTCATACATGAATATTCTGTTAGTATTTTCCAATGATTGTATAGCTATTTTGTTGGGGAGGCTGGAGGACAGATTTTTGTATATGTTTTATGAAGCTTCACAAAATTTTACCTAAAATTATATATTTCAGATTTTGTTAAAATAATTCATTTTCCTTTTTTCTTAGATTTTATGCAAAATGATTATTTTCCTAACTACATTTTTTAACTGTTTTATTGGAATATATATATATATATATATATATATATATATATATATATATACTATATTTTATGTGTTATATATTTGTATATAACATATATCTATCTATCTATCTATCTATATATATATATATATATATATATATATATTGACAGAAAGACAGAGAGAGAGACAGATCTTATGCAATTTTTAAATGTTTTTTAGTATACATATATTTGTGTGTGTGTGTGTGTGGATGTGTGAGTGTGAGTGTGTGAAAGATGAACAAAACTGATAAGACAAATAGTAATATTACTTTTATGTAGTTTATTTTTGATGGTTCTCAATCTTAGGTCGTCATCATGAGAACAAATTTTGTGAAAAGTACAGAAACATTTTTTTAAAGTTTTATAGGTTTTTTGAAACAATTTGAAAAACATGTTTTAAGAATTTTTGAATGAGTTGGTATGCTATATGAAAAGTCATGTAAAATGTACAGCTGGTGTAGCATAGCCATTAGTCTAAACAATTTTCTCTGATCAAAGTGAGTCTATTCAGTCTCATATACACATATGCATCTCTCGTGAGAGTATCTGTTACATATAAACACACACATATATATATATATATATATATATATATATATATACACATGCACACACACACATATATATATATACATATACACATTTACACTCATATACATACATACATTTGTATATATATATATATATATACAAATATATGTGGTTTGGCTTAGTCTCTTTTTTTAATGGTATATCAACCTAAATCGATTATCAAATGCTAAAGCTATCCTTGCAGAAGAACAACAGGAATATTATTTAATCCATACCTGAGGGGATAAGTGGAAATTAGTCCAAAAAAGAACATAATAGAGTGACTGGAGTACAAACTCACTTATCTCAAGGCTGCAGTCCAGCAATTTTGGTATTGTTATGTGGACTCCCATTACATATATATATATATACACACACACACTCACACACATATATATATGCACATATATATACATTTTTTATATATATATATATATATATATATACATTATGTATTATATATATAGAAATCAGGCATACAATCATATCTTTGACCAAACAACTTCAGAAAAATTAAAGTTAGCAACAACATACTAAACCTAAAAGTAATATATAGGAAATCCACTAAATTTTGCTGAACATGCAATATTGAGAACAACCCGTCTTGCAAACACCTTAAATCAACTAACACATTGACTTGTTTCACAAGTAAAATATTTTCAAAATTTACCACTGATCAAATTGCTGAAGTAAAAATGTAATTTATTTACTAGAATGCCCATGCAGCCAAAAACAAGATGTTGGAAAATGAGAATGACCATTTTATTTTAGATTGATTAACTACAAATATAGAATCAAATCTATGGAATGGAACAATCTTATATTGGTCAAACTCCACTACTACTTCTGCACAAATGGTCAAAACTTCAACAGAAATGCAAAATTCACCATCATAAAGATTGAAAAAGATATTGACATGAAATCAGTAATTGAAAAAAAAAGAAGACAAATGGATAAAAGTCTGAAAATATATGAGTCATTTGAATTTTATATGAAACTTAATCACCGGATTTTGAAATAAAAATTTGACAACCACAAATATCTATACAAACAAATAAACCCAACAATAAGTCACTGCTGATTTAAAAGACTGCCCCTTGAAGATTGTAAAAAATTTACATCAACAAACAAGCCAGTCAAGTCATGGCTAATTTGAAACACACTCCTGTCGCTCCTCATGAAATCATATTAAAGCAGGTACTCTCGCCAAAAAGAGACAGATATGTATATATATGTATAGATATATATAGAAGACCAACCAAAAACACTTTGATCTGATCATTTTCTTCATTATACCAATGGATATACTATACCAGCAGTACATTTTCATATAGCATTATAAACTCCTTTGAAAAGTTTTATAAGAACTCCATAAATAATGTCTAAGAAAAATTGTTTCTTTTTTCCAAAAAAATTTTTCTCCTGATGATGATCAAAGGTTAAAACGAGTTGAGAATAATGAAAAAATAATCAACATGAAAGTAATATTCCTATTTGACATAGCACTATTATACACACATGCAAAATTCGTAAAATATGATTGCCAGTCAAATTTTAAACCTTATAACCACAAAAAAAAAGCTTGATAGAAATATTCAAGCCCATACTGAATAAAATATAAACTATACACAAACAAACAAACACACACACACACACAAGAAAAAGGAAAAAACAGACAAAAACAAATATACATACACACACACAAGAAAAAGGGGAAAAATAGCTGTTAGATTAATTCTAAGCCACTTAAACAAAAAAAGACAAATAAACTCTATTGCATATCATCTATACACACACAGATACATACAAAAAAACACATACAAGGACCCAGAGTAAAACAGTAAAAAGCTGTAATGCATATCAAATATCAAAGACTATTTGGGGAAATAAAAAATAAACCCAAAAGGGAGAACAGGTGACACACTCTGAGAAAAAGAGGAGAAAGGAGAGAAAAAAAGAACCAATTCCTACAAGGAATTTAAGACAAAACAGTGACCTATATAGAAACCTATACCACACCAGAAAAAGCATTAACTGTTCTCTGAAGAAAGCAACAAACTGGAAACATACCATATGAAAGAACTGAATAGATAATTATAAATTTCTCTCTCTCTCTCTCTCTCTCTATATATATATATATATATATATATATAAATTAAATCTGAATAGGAATAATCCATAGAGAATATATAATATCAATATATTCAAATAGAGTGCTCATTGCACAGCTATTATTGTATCAGGATATAAATATATATGAAAATATATTTTAAAAAAACCTCAGGCAGAGCAACTTAATAAATAATATCCATTTTCAATTTATTTCAACAATATTTTGAAAAAGATTGTTTCTTCAGATGGAATACAAGGTTTGATGGAATTAGTACCGTTACACTGGAGGAATACATTTCATATTAAGTTAAACATTCAGGTAATCATAAATCAACATAAAAAAAAGTTTAATATGCTATCAGAATTTATTAATCCAACTGATTATGAATTAGATATTGGCCTGTTAATGTCTGGTGCTGTACCAAACTTTTTTTATTCATGAGCAAACTATAATTTGAATTTTATTTTAAATTTCTATACTTTTTAATATTTTTTATTTATAAAAAAATCAATTCCCAGAGTCTAATTGTTTTATCTTGATTCCAGTTTTTTAATTGAAATCTAATCAATTATTTTATTGTTTATAGAAAAAATCGTAACATGTTTATGATAATGATTACATAATTTTATAGCTACATTTACATTTATTTAAATTCTGAAAGTTATCAGATTTTATGGGAATTCATATTGAGTTAATCACAATATTTAGCCAAATAAAATAATAAAGATTTTTGGATGATTATATTTATATAACAATTTAGGGAGTAATATTTATATTTTTATTTTTTTTAAACTAGGTGAATCAATAATAATTAACTCCCTTGTAATGGTGTAAGTTTGAATTTGATTTTTATTTCAATTCTATATTAATGCTATTTGATTCACTAAGGGAAATATTAATTTAAATTAATTAAAAAAAATTTTATTATAAGTCATAATATTGTTGTCTAAATTTATATGTAGTTTTTAGCAAAAATACATTATATTTAGAATAATATATTATGATCATTATAATGATTAATAATCATAATTTGATCCTTATATTTAAAAGGGTAGGAAATATAGCCATTATGTATTTATTTGTTTGACAGGGCTCAAATATAAATTTAATATTTATTTTCATATTCAGGATTTATTTTTATGTCTCCATATAAAAAAATTGTACAACTATAAAAGACTCAAAAAATGGTACTTGATCCCTCTTTGCTTAACACTCAGCATAATATGGTATGGATCAAGGGTAAGTGAAGCAATCTAGGGAAAAGCTAAAAATTACATATAAATTTTGATAACAAAAGTATGAGTTTTCCCCCATGGGGGTTGAGCACTCTGGCGAAGGAATTTATGGCTGCCACTCACATAATGCAAAGCTCTTCAAACAAACTGAGCACTCCGGTAACCAGTAAGGTATAAATGTAAGCAAACAAATGCTGCTGTTGCTACTTAATACCAAATAATTCCCTCGCTGACATGGTACGCTTGTTGGTCGAGCAGTCTGATACTAAGTCTAACGTAAAGTTGGGTGGGTTTCGATTATTATCACTAACACAGAGCACCCCAGCAGTATTTTACAATACCACTAGTCTTTGTTGCTTTTCTGTCATATTGTGAGAATATCAGATCAATATGCAGCCTTTTTGCATAATCTTTTGTTGTAATCATAACATTTCAGAAACAAAGTGTTAATTCACTGATTTAAGATAAAATCTTGTGTTTCATTATTTTAATGCTGCTGAGTTTAGTAATAAATAATGCTTAATAATATCTATTTTTGGTCATATCACTACTAGACATGAATTGCAGTATACAATCTAACTTGGCTTATAAGTTAACCTCAAAATTTTAAGCTCCAAATTCTGAGTTAGACCTATACTTGCTATATAGGTCAACTTCCCAAATATACAGCAGGCTACTGGGATGTTCTGGTTAGTATTTACAATCAGTGCATCAACTGCTGGAAACGGTGTTAATATAATACTTAATTTTTATCATACTTTTCTTATTTTATATCAATCTCTGTATTAATTTGTTAAATACATTCACAAATACGAGTTATAAGTTGGAAATATTCCTGGCAGTCTGCTAGAGTTATCGTATGTGGTGTATAACAATAGTGAGAAATACTGTTCCACTAGTTATGGTTTGGATTTTAACCCTGCTGTATAACATTACCTCTAGTTTTGTAGAGACTTTTTTTAGGCTTAAAAGCTTGTCTTGTACACTGATATTTACAGCATTAGAAATAATAAAATCCTGCTAATTTAATATTTTTTAAAAAAAGAGTATTAATTTATTATATACCCTATGCAAGACGGAATTCCACTTTTCACAGGTCATTGAATTAATGATTTAATATTGTAACAAAACATAATCTTTTTAAAGTTAATAGAAACTACTGGTCTTTATCATTGGGCAAACATCTCAGCTTAATAAAACTCTTATGTAAAATTTTAATCTTAAAACTTTAATTTACCCATTTGAATATATGATACATATGTATCTTGTACAAATTTCAACCTGGAGAAAATTTAACTTGAAGGGATAACTTTTATTTAAAAGGAAGCCAAAAATATATTATGATGAAAGCAGCAAATGTTCACATACATTCATTTTACTTAAAAAAAAAAACTTGTTAAAGGGGGAAGTTTTTTTTAAATATTCTGTACATTATTGTATCACTGTAACTCTTTAACTTCTTTCAGCTTTTAAGAATTTTATTTGAAACCTGTAAAGAACCATTTAAAATGACCTTCTCTCCTTAAACTCATCCTTTTAGAATTTAGACAAAAATGCATTATTGCCAAATATTCTTTTTTATTTTTTTTACAAAAGTGATAAATAAAGTTTGTTCAGATTGCATTTCCTTCCTAACTGAAGAGAATTTTAAACCTTCATATATTTTCTTTGTTTTTCATTTCCCACAATTTGCTTTCTTAAGTGAGTATTTTCAGTTATTCCCTAAAATTTTAAGAACACTTTCCACTATTTTTAGAATTTTTCCATGGATATATTTCAAAATCTTGAGGGAAAAGATTTTTTTAGACTTATGCATACATAAAGGAGAGATTGAAAGAATTTTAGATACAAAAGAAATTGACAGGTTTAATTTATAAAAATGCGTAAATGTTTTTTATAACCTATTAGATCATAAGGATGACATGCTGAGTAATTCCCCTTCATGGCATTTTCCTTAGGGTAAGAAGAGTGAGTTGGCAGTGCTTAATAGATATATATAGATATATATAGATATATAGATATATATATTGAGAGAGAGAGAGAGTAGATATATGTATAAATAGATGTAACTGGACTGAGATAGATATTTACAGAATAGATAGGTATATAAATAGATGCAGATAGACTAAGAGAATAGTTAAGTATATAAAGATAGATATTGGCTTAGATTATAGATAATTACTGTTTAATGAAATGTAATTTATTCATGAATAATTTAGCAATGGATTAATTTCCATCAAAAGAATATTCGCCATTATTTGGAATCAAATCTTACCATTTATCAGGTAGTTTGATTCCTCTCAAGTAAAATTTAGCTGGTATTAAGGTCAAGAAGTTTTTCACAAATGTTTTCTCCTGGTCATCTTGAAAAATGTTTTGTCATGCAGAGCATTTTATAGAGAACAAAATAGATGGGAGTCACTTAGTGCTATGTCTGGTAAATATAGGGAATGAAATAGAACAGATCAGTCAAAATTCAATACTTTTTTCTGCATGATTCTTGCTGAACGTGGCCTTGCATTATAATAGCATACTGTTTCTCCTTCTGATGATTCCAGGGTATTTTCTTTGAAGATTTTCCTGAACATGTTGCAGCTGTTGAGAGTATAAGTCTGCATTGAGTGTCTGGTTGCAGTTTAAAAACTCAAAATGAATAATACCACAGGGATCCTACCATACACGTAGCATAACTCTTCTTTCATACAGATCCTTCTTTGTAGTTGGCTGTGAAGATTCATCCTTGTTAATCCACTGCCTTTTGCATTAAACATTGTCATAAAAACCCATTTTTCATCACCTGTAATGATATTCTTGAGAAACAGGTCATTTCTTTGCCTTGAAAGAAGACTTTTTGCAAAAGATATTCAATCTTTCTTCTTCTCACTAAGACTATGAGGAACCCAAACACCCAGCTTGGTTTCTTTTCCTATCTTTGTCAAGTGATAGCAGATTGTTGATTAGGATGTGTTGAGGTCAAGTGCTAATTCTTGAGTATGTTTGCTCAGATTGCATTTGAACAATTTGACACAATGCCAGAATAAAACTTTGAAAACTAGTTTTGGACATCTTGGCCTTAAACAGTATAAATTTTCTGAGCTGTTTCAGTAGGATTTTTGTAATTATTGAACTCTCATAACATTACATGTTGAATATGCACTTTCAGTTCCTCCATCTTATGGGTCTGAAATCATAGACTAGATTTTGATGCACTCTCTTTCACTACAGAAATAAAAATGATCAATAAAGACACTCTTTTATCAGGTAATTTCCAATTGTATTTAAAGCATTGGAAGTTTGAAATGTATAGTTACAACTTCCTTTTAAAAAAAATTATGAATGACTCAACTCAATATAATTAGAAAATAGATAGGTATATAGATAGATGTGAATAGATGGGTATTGATAGATGAATAGATAGATATAAATAGGATGAAGTAATATATGAAGTGTGGCCAAAAAGTATTAATACTGAAGCTTAGAATTTTTTCATTTTAAAATGTAAAACTTCAAACTCAAACGAAAAAGTGTGCACAGCCTATCTACTATTATAAATGATGTCTAGACAATGTCAGCACTAATTTGAATAAAAATTATAAAGCCAGCCTCTCTTTTAACTTTTTTTAAACAAAATGTTTTTAACACAAACCAGGATTTTGCAAGTATGTATTTACCCAAACCCTCTACCACAAGCAGGATGCAACAAAAGGTCAATTTTACGAGTGGAGTACAACTGGTTTGAATTCAGAATTTTTCTTTTCCTAGACTATATCCATGTTAAAGTGCCTAATATGCCCTACTATTTTACCTGTAGTTGGTGAGAACAGAACCACAGAACAACAAGTCATTTTCCTACTATTACTATCACTTCCAGGTCACTGGCCTAATGAGTTGAGTGTTCACCAATGGTCTGGAAGACCAGGGTTCAATCCCTGGTTGAGTCATACCAAAGACTCAAAAAATGGTACTTGTTGTGGCCTTGTTTAACACTCATCATTATAAGGTATGGATCAAGGATAAAGTGGAGCAATCCTAGGAATGGAATTATGCCTTCCCCTACACCTCGGTGTAGTAGCTGTTGAAAAGGAAGCCTTCAGGTCACCAACTTTACTTTTACTTATTACTATCACTACAACAGAAATTGAGGTAGTATAAAACTAGTAATGAAATATTAATTAGAGTTATATCTTAGACAAAGTAATCATTTACTAAGCTTAGCTTAGCTCAAAACCAGAAGTATGGGGCACCTAATGAGAATCAAACACACTAACAATGGACTGCTACTCCAGCTTGCTAACCATTACACCATGCAAAATACCCATATATTGGACAAAGTAATGGTAGTGAGCTGCTCTAGCAGGCCATTGTTCATGAGTTTGATTCTCATTGGGTGCCCTATACTTCTGGTTCTGTGCAAAATAAATCTAAGCTTAGTAAATGACATCTTTAAAAGCACACTATTAAGTTATCAAGTGAATGTTTAAGATTAATATGATTTGCAGCTGGAAAAATTCCTTTACTTAGCTGATTTGGCTAAGTAAAGGAATTTTTCCTGCTGCAAATCATATTAATTTGAACAATCCAGAAACTTCATCATCTCTTATTTTTATTACTATATAGAAAAGTATTTCTAATTTTAAAAACTTTTTGAAACACTTGTCCCTCGTCCCACAATTACCCTGTACCTGAGCCTACAAAATTCACAAAAAAATCAATTATAAACCTTCCCACACTTTATAATGTTGCACAGACATCTGTGTTTCAAGCTATCCTATTCATTAAAAGAAAGGCTATGAATGATCACTGTATTTACCCAACCCATCCACCTTGAGTCACAAGGTCAATGTTCAATGTAGTACTGCTGGTTTGAATTCAAAGTTTAACTTCTGCTAAACCAGTTGCCATACCAAGGCTGAAAAGCCCAATCTACCCTACAATTTACACATAGCTGTGGAAAGAAGAGATGGATTCATGTCTTTCACAAAGGTATTGGTGCAAAGTAAAATGCAAACTGCTTTGTCTTGTATTTGAACTCAGCTTGCAAAACAGCCTTGTGCTACAGCTGAGTAAAAAGTTTAGTTAATTACAACTCAGCTTCCATTTCCTGTGATAATAACAATGACACCACACATACCTTCACACTGTAATAAGTCTTTTGTTATTCATATCTAACGTGATCTTTATCAAATGGAACTCAGTATGAAATACTGAGTTTAAAGTATCTAAGTAGATTTTGTTTTATTGAAACTAATATAAATATACTTACTTTTATAATACAAGTGTGTGATGAAAGTTCTTGCCTCAACCAGATAGAGAATTTTTTTTTTTTTAATTTTCAATCATTTATTTTCAGAGGATTGAAAATTGGCTATCACTCTTGGCAGGTCTTCTAGATATAATTCCCATCTTAGCTGGGTGGAGAACTTTTCAATATGTGAAACGGTATTTTATCTGAGTGATCTAAATATCTCTACTCAACAGTTTAGGCATCAGAACATTTTGTACTTTATCTATTACCAAGCATTTAGATCTCTATTCCAGATTTAGTAAAGATCCTGTTGTTTGCATTATTATTCCTTACAAATGGCCTAACTTTTATCTACCTATAGCATGGGGATTTCACATTCTGCATACTAAATATTCCATTGATCATGAAACTGCTTTGACTTAGACTTTTGGCAATAGATTATGATCCAGGTTCAAATATAACCTTGCATTGCTGTACTCATAGTTGTCTCTTTAGAATATAATTAGACTGTTCACCTTGAAGGGCTCTACTATCACCTTTTATCTAATATTGCTTTACTGTAGCATGCATTTTGACCTCCCAAAGTTGATTCCTTTGAAGATATCAATTAGGAATACAAGATGTGATCAAAAAGTATATGTAAAGCTTTGAATGTTTTGTTCAAAATTTAAGTGAAGATGTGTGCACAGCTGAGTAATGTATATGATAAAGGAATAATATCAAGACAATTCCATACCAATTTAAAAGAAAGAAAATTATGAAGCCAGTCTTGATACATTTTTAACAAAATGTCTTTGGTGAAACACTAGATTAAGCAAGTACAGTACCTTTCATACTCACCAGACTTAACTCCATACAACTTTTATTGTTTCCTAAGCTAAAATTTGTCTCAAGGGTGACATTTGAGGATGTGAGGGATATTAAAAGAATACTAAGGTGTAATTTCTTTTCTTATCAAAAAAGGAGTTTCAGAGGTGCTTTA
This sequence comes from Sepioteuthis lessoniana, assembly GCA_963585895.1. NCBI lineage: Eukaryota > Metazoa > Mollusca > Cephalopoda > Myopsida > Loliginidae > Sepioteuthis > Sepioteuthis lessoniana. Next base: position 17,409,866 of record OY757923.1, read on the forward strand.
ACCAATAAAAAACTCACTGAAAGTCAGTTAAGTGCCAAGGAGACTAATTTGAAGAAAATTAATATTTTATGCATTGTTCATTTCTATCTTGGGAATACAGAATCAATGTTAATATCTTTTCAATGAAATTTGTTATATGTGTAAATACATAATTTTATGAGAGCTGAAGTACTAAAAATAAAGGTCCAAGTGAAAGGAGTTATCCTCTAAACCTTTACTTCCCCATTGCACTTAAAGAGGTTAGATCAGTCAGTCCTTGCATGGGTATATAAAACTTAAAAGAATTTTAACTGTAAATTTGCAATATAAAAGAATTTAAAGTAAAATTTGCAATGTAAAAGAAATTTAAAGAACAAAATTTAATATGAAGAAGATGACACTACAGCCAAATTTAGTATTTACCTGGGTATGTTTTTAGGGGACTTTAGTGTGTAATTTTAAACTGTAAGTTCCATAACTTTCTTGTTTGGATACTGACTTAAAATGATAATACAGACAACAAAGTTTTAGAAAGAAATTTTATACAAAAGAAACAAGATGTAATTATAAAATTCAGAAGGATGAAAAAGATAAAGCTTTGCAAATTTTAGTGTAATTTGCAAGACTTATCTGAGAGTGTGTGCAGAAAACAAAGTTCTTTGAATTTAAGTATTTTTTTTCTTTTTAGTTTTGTTAAAGAGTTTCAATTTTCCTTTAATTTTGAGTCTTCTGTAAATTTGTCTTTTGGCAGAATTCTCAAGCTGAATTTTATCTTTCAGTTGGTTTTCATTGAGTCTTTTTAGTTTTCATTTAATCTTAATTGAGTTTTCTGTAAAATTATCTTTTCCGCAGAATTTTCAGGTTGAATTTTCTTTTAGTTTACTTTGGTGAATTTCAGTAGAGTCGACTTTCGTAGAATTTCTCAGGAAGCTTCTTGCTTATTAGAATGCTTATCAGCTTTTCAAGAAGCAAGTAACAAACCTTTCTCAGGTTAAATTTTAGTCCTTTGTTTAACTCAAGTGAATTTCAGTAAAGTTGACTTTGGTTGACTTTCATAGAATTTCAGTAAAGCTTTGAAAAGTTTACCCTGTAAAACAAAAAATAGCATTTTAAAAATTTGTAGGCAAATTATCCATTGATTTTCAAACTCTCAAAAATCATTTATTGATCCAATATGCCTGATCAGAATCAATGGCATTTACTAAGCGAGATGGTATGATTTTGAAAGACCTGAAACTCCTCAATGAATCTACTAATAACATCACTGATAACAGACAGTTCTATTTCTAACAATTCAGTTTAGCATAAGTCAATAAAGTTAAATGGTTCCAAGTATTACTAGGTATCACTAACATTTCAGTTAAACATCTGTCATTTTTTTTACACACAGTTAAATGGTCAAACAGTTCTATTTAGCACAATCATTTATTTGCACTCAGTTTGAATGTCATACTGTTCTATTTGACCCATAGATTGGATCCTATCAAGTGTTACTACTCCAGAGATATGTGGAGATATTTTAAGTAATTCACTTTATTTCATTTTAAGTCATTTATTTTATTTCATTTCAAGTCATTCATTTTATTTAATTATCAATCTACTATCAGAAATAATTGACACCTAATATAAACAAATGGATAATATACAATTTTCTTTTTTTACTTCATACATTATTGAATCCATAATGTCTATGAACCAAAAATGAAAATGCTGGCAGAACTTCATTGTAAGGCATCAACATTATAACTTTGATACTACAAATTTACTTCCTTTTGAAATTTACATTGCTAAAAAAATAAAATCAAACTTTTAATAATTTTTCTAAATTTACAATTTTTTTAATCATTTACAATTTCCCTTTATTTATTTTTTAATTCATTCATTTATTACATCTAAAATCTTTTGTCATTATTCAAAAATGTTAAAAAATATTTCTTGAAAAAATAATTATTAGAAAAAATTATCTAAAAATTAAGAATTTCAAGTTCTGCAATTGGTAAATTAAGTTGAAAATTGAAGTCCAGATTACTTCTTTTTATTATCTGACATAAACAACAGGCATTTTGGGGTGAATATGGTTTTTTTTTTTACAATAAATATTTTTTGTTACATACAGTTTTCTTTAAAACCAAAAACATCACAAACCATGAACTTCAATAAAAATAAATTGTTTTAAACTAAGTTTGAACTAATTATAATTTTCATTTCCTTCTAAATAATTTTAGTCTACTCTCTCCAAATCTACTGCTTATTGTATCAATTTGTATTGAGCAAATTGCTGCACCAACATAAAGTATTAGAGCTGGCTTCTGTATTTTCTTTTATATTAACTGAGAAAACAACTGAAATTATTTTATGTAAACCAAGAATAGAAAAATGTCACTGATTCCAATCATTGTAGAGAACTTTTATTTTTTTATAACTTCCCAACAACCTTTTTTTTCCTCTTGCCACTTTTTGTTAATTTTCTTTTGAAGCAATGCCTCCCACTAAAAAGAAATAAATAAACTTATTGAAACAAAAAATGACATTTGCTTGTTCAGTAAGTCCTTCGTGCTTGATATTTTGCAGTTAGATTCTCAATATTCAAATTGATGTTTGTGAGTTTTAGTCATATGTCTCCTTGCATACACACACATTCACACCCAGCTATATATATATATATATATATACAATAAATACAAAATAAGGAAGATTACCAGTCATTTAAAATAGGAATTCTTACAAGCTGTATCCATGTCAGTACTACTGTATACTTGTACCACTTGGACTCTAATAAAATGCTTGGAAAAAAGCTAAATGGAAAGCAGCACTCCACAAAATATTAATTATACAGCCATTTACCTCTCATCTCATAAACCATCCTAGTAAGACAAGCAAGATATCCTGGTACTGATGAAGCAGTTAGGATTAACTCATAAACAACATTCTCCTATGGGTCCTACACTTGGACACACCAGTGTTGGCTGACTAGCAAAAACTTACATTCATCAGCTTTGTTCAGAAACTGGGTGCCATCTTGAGGACTAGCAAAGTGTGATAACTGATAGAGACTGATTGTGAGCGAGGAGGTTAAAGGATGCCATGCTGGTTGCATGCCTTGATGATGATGATATCAAAACACTTTATGAAGAATCATTCGATTGAGTAAGAGGTTAGTTAAATAATAAAAACAAAATTCACCATTAAAACACATTTTTGAAAATAAATATTAGGTGATTTATCAGTAGAAATAACTTCTCCTTATTTCTTGATTTTACTAATATGTCAATTTTCTTTTAAAAAATTAGTATTAGTGACCATCTATAGCTCTTACTCAGACCATCTTTTAACCCAAGATATCACTCCTATTAAGAAAATCTGGATTGGACCAAATAGAAATCCTAAAGAAGAATAGACCCAGTGGTTTCTGTTTTAACAGAAATCACTGGGCCTATTCTTCTTCAAGAAGGTGCAAAGTTCTATAAAAGTCTCAAGAGTCATTTGGCCTTCTGCAAAACTTGTAAGTCAACCCTTCTGTAGATGATTTTAGGATCATCATAATAATAATAAGATATGAACAGATCACCAAATCCTAGACAAATACCTGGATCTTACTAGAGAGCTGAAAAAACTGTTGAACATGAAAGTAATGCTAACACAAATTGTTATTGGTGCCCTAGGAACAGTCCTCAAAGGCCTAGAAAAAAACAAGAGGAACTGTTTTTAAGAGGAAATATCAAAACCACAGCACTGTTAAGATCAGTAAGAATACTTTGAAGAGTTTTGAAGAACTAAGGAGACTTGCTGTCACACTTTTGTTAAAACTGGTGTGAAAAATTTGCAAAGTGTAGAATAATAATAATAATAATATCATCAAACAAGTGGAGATGAAAGAAAAGAAAAGAAAAGTATACCTCAGACAAATGAAAAATCTTCAGGAAACCAAGCTCTGCAATAGAAATCTCATCAAAGGGAAAAATGCTTGGGCAGTCCTCCTAGTAAGATACTCGGAACCATTCTTAAGATGGACAATGGAGGAACTCAGACAAATGGATCAGAGGACAAGAAAGTTGATGCACAATGCCTTACATCTAAAAGATGATACAGACAGACTAGAAAAAAAAAGAGGAAGAGGATTTGCTAGCATAGAGGATTGCATGGGTGCAATACAATACAAGGACTGAAAGACTTTATTAAAAAAGCAAAGAAATATTAATAACAGCAGCGGCAACAAAAAGACAAACAGACCAACCAAAACTTGGAAACAGAAATGGGAAGAAAAACAACAATCATCAAACTGGCAAAATCTTAAACAAGAAGACCCAGACATGGCTACAAAAAAACCTAAAGTGAGGAACTGAATCATTTCTAATAGCAACATTAAACAATGCCTTAAAAACTAATTATATTAACATGAAACTCAATAATCCACACCAGAATAGTAAGTTTAGATTATGTGGTGACAATCACAAAACGATCGCATTATAAGTGAATGCATCAAACTAGCACAAAAGGAGTTCAAGACTAGGCATGATTGATTGGGAAGAGTGATCTACTGAGAATTGTGCAAGAAATTGAAATTTGACCATACTATCAAACAGCATTTGCACGAACCAGAACCTATTCTAAAGAAAGAAAATTCTCTGGGATTGAGATATAAATGAATCCCCTAATTCCAGCCAGAAGATCAGACCTACTACTAATTAACAAAAAAAGAGAACTTGCCATCTAGTGGATTTTGCTATTCCAGCAGACCACACAAGGAAAATAAAAGATAGCAAAAAGAGAGATAAATATTTGAGCCTTGCCAGAGAACTAAAAAAACTGTGACACTGAGGATGACAGTGATACCAATTGTAGTTGGTGCACTTAAAACAGACTCTAAAGACTAGGAAAATGGATTGGAATAATTGGAAATCAGTGGAAGAATTGAGACCCTCCACATTACAGCATTGTTGAGATTGGCCAGAATACTGATAAAAGTCCTGGAAACTTGAGAAGACTTGCTGTCACTCAGAATCCAGTAAAACCACACCAGCTAACACTGGTGTGAAAAACTCACCAGGAGTAAAAATGCTACAAATAATAGTAATAATAGATTGAATACAACAATCCAAAGACTCGCTGACCAAGTTAGGATGATAATAAAGAAAGGTTGGTTTTTTGACCTTGAAATACTAGAAATATGTCAGAAAGTTATAAGGAAACATGTCAACAAGACCCCAATACAGTGACTGAGATGCTAAATACTGAAAAACTAGAACCCTCTAACCAAATTAGAATGCAAAATAATTGTAATCAACACACAATAAACCCCAACACTACAGAACAAACCCTAACACAAGAAGATAAAACAAATGTAGAGATAATAAAGAGAATCATGTCAGAAAAGAAAACCACCTTACCATCTCTCAGGAATCAAGACAGGAAAACAGTAAAGGCAGAAACTGAAAAATCAACAAATTATTAACAAATATCTCAACTAACAACATAACTGAATTAAACAAGCTGATCTCTACAGAAGCAAAATTAGTCTGTGCTAAAGTCTTTGTTCCCCTATCAAACACAGAGCATCAAAACCTGGATCGGAAATTAGACTGGAAACACAGATAGGAAATCTATAATAACAAGCAAAAATGCTAAGAAAGAGAAAAACATGGAAATATGTTGGGATGAAAAAAGAAGAGAAACACAGCAAGTAAAAAAACAGTACAACTCAAGAAGATAAATCAAAAGGTAGTGGCAAAAGAAGGAAAACTAAAAAGATACTAAGACAGGATCAAACAATACAGATAAAACATGTCATTCTAAAACAATGAAAGAAAATTCTACCTGCAAGTAAGTGAAGAATGCATGAATACATACCTACAACTGTGGATGCAAAGGAAACAAAACAATTTTGGAGCAAAAAACGGGAACAAAAAGAACATAACAGAAAAACCAAATGGATAAACGACATGGAAAAGGAGTTACACCTCAATTCACTCAAAGTAACATTCAGAAAAAGTCAAACTGGAAAATGCCTGGCTATACATGGCATACATGGATTCTGGTTTTAAAATTTACTTTCATCTACAACTGATTGGCTATCAAAATGAATAGATGCTTAGAAGAAACAGATATACCCAAATGGATGACCAAAGGAAAGCCCACCTTGATCCAAAAAGACCCTCAAAAAGGAACAACTCCCAACAACTATAGACTCATAACATGCCTATCAATGATGTAGAAAATACTAACAGCACAAAGTAGGGAGGAGATTCACTAATCATTAATAAGCTGCAGGCTGTTTGCCAAAAGACAGAAAGGATGCCACAAAGGAACAAGAGGAATAGGATATCTACTATACATTAATCAATGCATCCTCAAAGAGAGCAAATCAAAATAATGTAGCTTTGGTGTGGATTGACTACAAAAAGGCATACGATATGGTCCCACCAAGCTGGATAATAGACTGGCTAAAAATGTACAAGATAGCTGGCATAGTCATAAAGTTCATCAAGAAAAACATGAAAAACTAAAGTGTAAAATAGACAGTGGGTGGAAAACCTTTTGCTGAAGTGAAAATCTAGGGAGGTATATTTCAAGAAGATGCACTGTTACCATTACTATTGAGATAGCAATGATGCCGCTCAATTACATACTTAGGAAATGCACAGGGGACTACAATCTTACTAAAGCACATGGAAAGATCAACCACCTATAGACAACATAAAAGTGTTTTCCAAAAATTAAAAAGAATTGAAGACCCTAATTCAAATAAGAATATGCAGTCAGGATATGAGGCTGGAATTTAGCATTGAAAAGTAAGCTATGTTAATAATGAGAAGCAGAAAAAGACAATTGTTAGAAGGAATGGAACTACCAAATCAAGAAAAAATTGGAAAGCTCGGAAAAAAGAAAACTTACAAGTACTAAGGAACATTGAAAGCAGACACCATTAAACAAGTGGAGACAAAAGAAAAAATTAAAAAGAATATCTTTGGAGAATGAGAAAATTACTCAAAATCAAACTATTTAGCAGAAATCTCATCAAAGAGATAAACACTTAGGCTGTTCTCCTTGTAAGATACTCAGGACCATTCTTGAAGTGGATGAGGAAAAAACTTCAACAAATAGACCCGAGAACAAGTGAACTAATGATGAGGCATAAGCCCTTACATCCTAGAGATGACATAGACAAGCTATATGTGTTAAGAAAAGAAGGAGAAAGAGGACCCACCAGCATTAAAGATAGTATTAATGCATTGATACAATGACTCAAGAACTACATAAAAAGAGCAAAGAATGACTTATCACTGCAACTAGAAACAACACTTATGATACAATGATCAACAGAACAACAATAAATAGGATACAAAAAAGGGAAGAAAAACAACTGTATGGATATTTCAAGTGACAAACAAGTGAAATCTTACCTGAGAAAACGTGGACAGGGCTTTCCAGAAAAGGAAATCTTAAGAGAAACTGATTCTCTTCTAATAGCAGTACAAAACAACACATAAGGAACAACTACGTTAAAACAAAAATAGATAAGATGCAACAAAATAGCAAATGTAGGTTATGTGGTGATAGAGATTATCACATGATAAGTGATAGTCAACAAAAAAAAGAGAATCTGCCAAATAGTGGACTTTACTATACCAGCAGACCACAGAGTAAAAATAAAAGAAAGTAAAAAGAGAGATAAGTACCTAGACCTTGCCAGAGAACTAAAAAACTAATGAACATGAAAGTGATGGTGATACAAATTATAATAAGTGCATTTAGAATAATCCCTAAAGGTTTGTTGAAGGAACTAGAAGACTTGGAAATTGGAGGACAAGTCGAGATCCTTCAGACTACAGCATTATTAAGATCAGCTAAAATACTGGGAAGAGTCTTGGAGACTTGAGGTGACTAGTTGTCACTCATACTCTAGGGAAAGGTCATCAGCTAATGCTAGTGTGAAAAACTCTCAAGGAGTAACAATAACAAGTTAATATATCTAAAAAAAAAAGCAATAAATAAATAAATAGATACTCATAAATATAAAAAAAAATAAGTAAAAAATATGAAGAATCAAAATAATTAAATAAACGAAAATAATGAATAAAAATAAACTAATATTAATTGAATATTGACTAGATAATAATAAATGAATAAAATTAAATGAATATAGATTAGTGAATTAAAAAAGGTAATTAAACCATGTGGGCCTATCCTAGTCACAGTATATGACTGGGGTTTTAGTTCTGTGACTACTACATGCATTTCCAGCTAGTTGGTTTATCAACTCCTTCTGTACCCACATTGTGTTTGAAAGATCTACAGATTGGGAATGACACAATCTACTCAGAATTTCTTCTGACATTTGGGGTGGTTCATTGGGTGTTGGCAACTCAAAAACAAGAAAAACTCTCAATTAACAATTAACAACTATTCATTGAAAAACCATTGTGTAACAGTGACATATACAATATATATAGTCATCCACAGACAGATCTGTTTTGTTCTATCAGAACTCATCAGTGTGGCTAGACATGTATGTATGTGAATTGTCACTTTTTGTAGTATTTGAGAGACAGACAAATGAGGTATCTAGCTGGTGTAGTCTTTCTATTTGACTCAATTTTTCAGAGAGTGAAGTTTTTGCTGAAGAGGCTTTAGTTCTTGGAGAGATTTCTTTTCTTATTCTCTTCTCTACAATATGAACATGGGATCACTTCTCTCTTCTAACCCCAAAACATGTATTTTTATTGAGAATTCTCCAAGAACAAACATTCCTGATTGGCTAACCAATCACATATCATTTCATATCCTAATACTTTTTGACTGGTCAGCCAATCAAACATGCTGATTTCCGTCTGTGGGAAGAGTATCCCATCTGCATATCAGATTTTAATTGGTCATCCAAACCACAATATAGAGGCTTGTTTAATTAAAGGTGCCAGCCCAAGCCTTGTGGAGGAGTATCTGTTTTTGCAATAATCAAAACAAAAATCAAAGACCTGATTAATCAATTCAAAGATTTGACCTTTAAACCCTAACAGGTGGGCAAGAGATGTCATGATTTAATGCACAAACAAAACCCCAAACTTGCTTACTTTTTATTTTGACAATGTGAAAATTTGCTTACTACTAATTCCTCATTGACTTTTGAATTTCTTTCATAGTCAATAAGTCTGGGTTGTATTTTTATGAAAGGAAAATTACATTTTTCCAGATAAAAAAAAAACATCATACTTACGGAGCGTAAGTTTTTAACACCATTGAGTACTTCATATTGTCATAACCATTTGGATTAGACTTAGTATGCATGGTTTTATTATCAAGCTATCAAGTTATATTTTGACTGGTTTAGTTGGCTTCTTTATTTAATGGCATAGTAACTTGTGTGAGTTATTTAATGATAGAGTCATCCTTGTATTAGGTTGTTCAGAAAATAATCTGATTTTAGAATAAACTTTTATTCCTGAATATAGACAGTGCTTTAATCTGCCAAAATATGATCCATAAACATTTATGCATTTCTTCCATTGATTTACAAGGTTATTTATGACTATACAATAAAACTTTAAATGTTTTGATACCAAGAAATCTTTAAATACAATTTCCACTTCTCCTTTGGAGCAGAATGTTTTTTGGCATAAGAAAGCCTCCAGAAGTTTGAAAAATGGTAGTCGGTGGGTGAGAGATCAGGAGAATATGGTGGATATGGCAAAGTCACATATCCCAAGTCAGTGAGCTGCGGTGTCATACTGGGAACAAGTAGCTGAATATTGTCATGAATCAAAATTATGAGCAAGCTTGAAAAGTACACACTTCTTTTTTCATGTTCATGATTCGGGGCATAAAACCTTCAAAATCTAATTTTAAAAGAAGTGATAGAAAATTAACAAAGAAGAGACTTTAATCATTTGAAATGGGAATTTTTTATGCGACTACTATTAAAATATGTTTAAACAGATTTAAACAATTCATACCAAAATCAGTATTTTTCCAACACCCTAATAGAACAGTAGTGCTTTGATGTGGTTTGGTTTGGTTTCTTTTGTTTAATGCCATATCAACCTCCATTGGTTATTAAATGCCAAATCCATCCTTGTAGATGAACAGTTGTGTTAATATCTATCCCATCGCTGGGCTGGGTAAGGAGGCTCATACCTTTCCCTTGGAGATGAGTCTGAAAGTGAATATAGAGTTTGAATTCACTTACTATGATGTTGCAGTCCAGCATATTAACCACTACACCATTTGCCCAGTCAGCTGGGACTGTAGAATATACTGACTGCACCTTTGCAGAGGGGTAAGACTCCTCCCCAATGAGTGTCCTGTTTATATGACACTAAACTATCTGATGGTGAGGTTCCAGTGATGCTGGAGCTTTGGGGAATACGGATCACCCCTTCATTGCCATTGCTCCCAGGTCCACTCTGGCCTGGTGTGGTAGCACCTGATAGGGCCCTATCTATGGGTTAAATAGAACTAACGGCATACTTATGCAAAACTGAACTGTTTGACATAGAAATGTTATTGACAATTAAACCGTACTTACATTTAAACTGCATGCTTATGCTAAACTGAATTATTTGAAATGGAACTGTATTTACACTAAACTGAATTGTTTAATATAGAACTGTTTTAGCATTTAACTGTGTGTAAACAAAATCTGTACTTATACTGAACTGAATTAGGTGAATTAGAACTGCTTGACTAAACTGAATAGCTAGAAATAGAAATGATTTTCACAATCAAACTGTACTTACATTTAAACTGCGTGCTTATGCTAAACTGAATTGTTAATTAATAGAACTGATTATTTACATAAAAATGGATTTGGCATTAAATAACTTACAAAGGTTGATATGCCATAAAACCCAACCAACCACTACACCATAGGGACTCCCCTCATCCCACTGTATTTTCTTTCTATGATTTTGATGTATAATTCTTTTTCAGGTAAAAGGATTGCCTGGAGTTTATTTGGCTAACCAAGAACCAAAAGATCTGCAATTAAAAGAAAGTGGAAGACGAACTTTTATATCATTTGACAAAGGAGGGAACTGGAGTTTAATCCCAGTTCCTAAAGATCTAAAGTCACAGTGTGCAGCTGATAAGGTAAGGTTTAAAATTTTTCACATTTCAAAATTTCTTTCAATATGATGCTCACTAACTTTCAAGTCATGATATATATATTTTTATTATTAAAGGAAGTTATTTTGATGATTGTTTATTCAATGAAATTTATGTGAAGCCTGAAAAAAAGCAAAAATGAACAATCACTAAAATTTAGATTTCTCAATTTATCTCTGTTGATGTGAATTAAAGATCAGGCTTAATTTTTTGTTTTAGAATATCAGATATATTTAGGATTTGTTCAAGTTACACCTGCATGGGTTTTTCCTACCATTTGCAGTATGTTTAAAAAGATATAATTAACAAGCAGAAGTACTCTTCTACATTAGGTAAGAAGTCAAGACTTAAATTGCAGCTGTTTATAATGACAATAAAAGGAATCTTTACCATTGATAGTAAGTAAACTTAATATTGTTTTATGAAAATGTTCATGGAGTTCTGTCAAGAAATATGTTTAAAATTTCAGTGAGTGTCATCAGCCTACCTTGGTATTATTGTTTGAGAGCTAAACTAAGCAGACCATAACTAATGAGTTCAGTTCTCAGTGGGTGTCCCATATTTCTAGCCTTGTGCTAAAGCTAAGCTTAACATAGTAAACAACTACATCAGCTACATTACAATGAGCTGATTTTTGTCTGATTGTAAAATAGTATAGTACTGATTGCTTCCCTCCAAATCAAGTAATTAAAAATTGCTGAAAAGTCCCAAGAATTTTTGCAAAATATCCTTATTTCATATTTTTTGGTGAAAAATTTTGAAGTAGTTTCAAATTGAAGTGAATGACACTTGAGAGATTCATCAAGTTAAGCTTTTTTTTGTATTTGCCTGGACTGTTAGTTCTAACTAAGCAATAAAATACCATATCATTTTACATCTCCAGTTTGAAGATCTATCTATAAACTCTATAAGCAATTTTAAATATAAATAATAATTTTGATAGATGAAAGTGTTTGTTTATTCTTTTATGTTTGGAAATTTAAAAGTTGTATTAGTAACATCTTGCAGCAATATGGCTTCTGACTGATGATTATTGTTACTTACTAAGCTTTACTTTATCTGGTTCATTGGTCACAAGTTGCTTATAGTAATTGCTGTTCCTAAAAAGTCACCCAGTCATTGTTTATTGTTGGAAGCTCCTTCTCAATAAGAGCCCCATCTCCAGTTCCCCATGGGGAACATTCTTTAATGTTGAAATCTTCCCCTAGTCCAGTATTCATATATACCCAATTTGGTAGCTCTGTATCAAACAATTTGGGTTGTCTATCAACCTAAGATGAACAACATCTTCCTTATTGATGATACAGATTATATCATTCAAATACTTATAATTTTTTAAATAAATAAACTGAAATAATCTTGGTTCTTATAAACGATATTCATTAATAATGAGTAAAGTGTAAGAAAAGAAATTAATTCCTAAAACTTTAGGACAGAATGTCAATTATAACAGAAAAATTGTATTAAGATGCTACAATGTACTTTTATGTTCTTGATATATTTTTAGTGAAAGTGACAAAAGAAGATCTCGTTTACCTTATTTTGATGCCTTTCTTATTTATTGATTTTGATCAATCACTGATCTCAGGAGAACAATGGAAGTTGTCTACAATAGATTTTAGTCTCAAAAAAGTCATAAACTTCTCCTGCTTCTAATACAGACGACATCAGACAATAAGCAGCTCTTAGACAATAGTTTATTTAAATTGTTTCCTTCTAACTATCCCTGTGAATTAACTCATAAAGCTATTAGAAATAGGATTTTCTTATTGTTTTTCAAGGTCTCTTACTCCTTTTTACCAAATGATAGGCTTTTAAGGAGGTAGTAGTAGTACTTTAATCAAAAAGAGGTTACATCAGCCTCACATGGTTTAATTGTTAGAGAGCCAGGCCAAGCAGATCATTACTAGGGAGTTCAATTCACACTGTGTATTCCATACTTCTAACCTTGTAATACAACTGAACATAGCATCGAAAATAACTACATCAGCTATATTAAAATGAACTGATTTTTGTAAGTTTTTATACTTTCATATTTATTCATTGGACCCCACCAAATGAGCAGGATGCAACACAAGGTCAATTTCTGAGCAAAATTTAACAGGTTTAAATTCAGAGTTTTCCTTCTCAAAGACCAGCTGCTTGACCAAAGTTTAGGAGCCCAATCTGCCCTGCTATTTACCCATAGCATAAGATTATTATCATTAATATAGAGATATTTGTGGTGAAATTGTTTCCATCATAGAAAATGAACATGGTGACATGAGTTCAAATCCTAATGAGACTGTTTTCATTTCACATAGTGTTTATACCCTTGGAAAAAGGATGAACCACCTTATCCTCCAACTATGGGTTAAATAGAATCACTGATGTTCTTACCCAAGGATGACTTTGGCATTAAATAACCCATGAAGGTTAAAATGCCATTAAGCAAAGAAACCAAGCTATCAACATTGAGCTTAATAGCTGACAAAGTTATAGCAATATTTGATGCAGTAGATGGAATTATAAGTTTACAATTAATTATAATTTTTTATTTACTTATTACTCTTTCTGTATATTGAAAATATATCAGTTAGTGAAATTAATTACATCTGCAATGATTTTGAAAAGGAAGAAATTAAACATGCTAACAAGATAACAAGTTATTAGAAATTGACATGATATTCTGATTTGTTTTCGTGAGGCAGGCAATGTTTTTCTTTCATTTTCGTAAAACTGACATTTTCAAATTGATTTTGGTTGCAAAATAAAAATGCTAATTATAACTGGCATTTTTTCTTTGTTGATTATATTTATAAATCAAAATTAATATCTTCATAGATGTTAAAATTTATATCCAGGATAACTGAAAAGAAAGTATGACATTCACTATTTTACCTTTCACAAGGTCAGTAAACTTGCTTTTGTTTCAAGGAAGTATTTTTTCTCTAAATGGAGATATTTAGAAGGAAATTATGATTTGTTATAGAACTTTTTTTCTGCAACAAACAAAGCTCACAAATAAAAGTTCTTAAAAAAATCAACCAATTTCTTCCTTTTAATAAGTCATTCATTGTTTTAATTTTTTGCTTAAATTGCAAATATTTATATCATATCAGAGTATTTAATACCTTATTATTTTTTGCATAGAAAAACTTAACCCTTTGAATCCAAGTGCATGATATTTCAGGTTAAGTACTATTCTATTATACCAGATGTTGGCATGATGGTTAGAGTGTTCACCAATGGCCCGGGAGACCTGGGTTCAATCCCAGGTTGAGTCATACCAAAGACTCAAAAAAATGGTGCTTGATGCTTCCTTGCTTAACTCTCAGCAATATAAGGTAGGGATCAAGAGTAAAGTGGAGCAATCCAGGGAAAGGAGTAGCATCCTCCCTTACACCTCGGTGTAGTTGCTATCAGAAGCCTTCAGGTCACCCTCGACTAAAGTCACCAAGTTACTTTACTATTTTATTATACACCATAAGCCCAACATTTTAGTCTATGCACTGTTTTACTACACACTATAGACCAAACATTTTGGACTTCACACTTTACTAGATACCATGAGTCTGATATTTAAAGCTTCAGATCATGTCAGATACGAATGATAAAAGACTTATTATAGCAACTATTCAAAGCCATGTCCTGATTATGACATTAAACTGCATCCAGTGGTGAAGCTTCAGTTTTGGAGCTTTAGGAAGTGTTGAGTCACTTCTTTGTTGTCATTAGTCCTAGGTCCACTCTGACCCTGTGGTAGTAACTCTTAGAGTCCCATCTATGGATCAAATAGAAAATTTTTAGTATTAAATAGGAATACTTGAAACCGTGTAAGTGTGTACAATATTTTTTATCAAAAATTGTTACTTGAAAGTATTATTGTTTACTGATGATAATTATCATTAGTTACTTCAAACTATATCATTGATAGCAAAAAAATTTGTCTTCAGCTGTAAATAACCCAATATGAGTTAACATACCATAAAACCAATTAAACAACCAGCCAGTCATAGCCTCTCCTTTCATAGAGTGATAGGATATCTGCAAAACAAATATAACTGTGCTCTGGAGTATAGTTTCATTGTGTTTTGTGCTCAATTATGTTGAGAATTTTATGAGATCAGTGCTAAGTTGTTAAAACCCATATTTATTGTAAAAGTTCCTTTCTGATTTTTCAACAAAGCTTATATAGTATTTATAAGTAATACCAGATCTTTGATTTATTTTCTCTTTTACCATCTGTTACCTTTACAGCTTCTAATACATGTTTTCATTTTCAATTTACTGTATTGAAAGAACAGTGCCAAAGGGAAATGACTCTTCATTATAAATATTACTTCCTTTAATTATTTCTATATGAGACAGTTGCATTGTGATTTAAAACTTCTTGTAGGTTCAAAGTATGAAATTTCAAAACTCTTCATTGCTTGAAGAGACCAAATTATTATCCTAATATTTTAGAGATACTTGTTCTGGTTCCATTTTCTGAACTGATATATGTTGGTAATAACTGAATACAGGAAATTTAGATTTTTGTTTTATAGCCAAAATTAAGCTGTGTAATAATTGTAATGGATTGTTGAGTGGATCTTGGCTCATTACCCATTGACAAAACTTAAAATATTAGATTCTTTTATGATCTACTTTAATGTTTAAAGAAAATTCTTAATCTCTAAAATGCTTATTTACCAAAATTATATAAAAATATTGAAATACTATAAATAAAATTTATTCAAAGAAATCACTATTGGCTTCAACTACAGTCTCCACATGACTTCAGAATCTCATGCAAGCCTTTCTGACAGTATCTTGTTTAAATTGGCAAATGCTGCCATTATGTTTGCCTTCAGTTCATCTCTGGTGTTACATGAAGTTTTATTAGTCTCTTGCTTAATCACACCCCGACATAATAATCAAAAAGGATTGCAATCTGGGGAGTAGGGGGTCAGATGTTAGAGGCAATGTGATCACTGTGAATTTTCTGAAAACCAAGATTGTATTCTCCTGCTTGTGTGGCAGAGAGCAGAGTCCTGCTGCCAGATGTAGGGTCTTCCAGTTGCCACTCTGTCTATCTAGGAAAGCTCTACCTCCTCCAGGCATTTGATATAGGCCACTGTGTTGTTTGTGAGGCCATGTGAGAAGATGAATGGAGGTATCATCTCTTGTGATCACCCTCATATGAATATTAATCTCTCTTAAGATTGACACCCAAACACTTTGAAATCTTCATATTGGTACTTCTGGTGTAAATGCAAAGCAGTAGAGCATGCCATTTCCAAATTTCTAGAGGAATGAATTGTATAATGGTGCGACTCTCTTCCCAGGCAGAGCCCAGTTGACTCTAGTTTACTGCACAGTAGACAATAACTGAAACAAATAAAGTGCATGATCAAAATTGATAATTTAAAATGGTGACCCTTTACCCATTGCACCTTGTATTTGTATTCACTTACTTGCTAGTGCTAAATCAATTTGAAAAAACTGCTTTTTCAATACCCTAAAATAATGAGAGATAAAAGTGACTTTCCAATGAATTTATTCAATTGCTTGAAGGTATGAAAGACCAATGTTAGCCTTTATATATTTATATTATTCATTGTCTCCTCACAAACTGATCAAAATACAATATATCTGGAAGTTAAGATTAAATGAGACTGATTTTATTTGAACAACTGATTATCAAATTTAACCTACTTGTGGTGTAACACTTATCATCATAAGAAATGGACTCAGCAAACCTTGCCAAAGCTGCTTATGTTTCATTTCCTGCTAATACCCTTAAGAAAAGTATGAATCCATTTCTTCTTTTCTCAGTTATTGGTAAACAGTAGGATAGATTATGCTCTTTAGTCTTGGTATAGCAACCAGTCGAAATTAGCTGTACTTTGCTTAAAAAATTGACCTTATGCTACACTCTACCCATAGCAAAAGAGTTGGGTAAATATAAACATACTTGATCTACTTATGTATCCTATCTGTTTGCATTTTTATGTATCTCACATATTTCCACTGTCTCAGCAATCAAAAAACTTCTGTTTGTTCCTTCCATACTGATTATACAAAAAGTGTCATGATTATTAGTAAAATTACTTTGTAAAATTTGATTTATTAATTGATTTCAATGACATTCAATCTGTCTTGAGTTATTTTATGCCAACAGGTTAGGCAATCATATTCATTGTACATTCATATTTTGTGTAGTTGTTTCTTAAGAGCTATTTTTTTGGATGTGGTTATATTGATTAGGAATAGTTTTAAAACAAGTCTATCTGAGCCATAGATGGAACCGTAACAGGTACTACCATTCTGAGAGTGGACTGGAGAGTTATGGTAATAAAGGAGTACTCCACACTCCCTAGATTTCTAGGGCTAGAGCCTCACTATTAGATACAGTTTAGTCTCATACCCTGGACAACACTTTGGAACAAGTCTTATCCCTCAGATAGGTTTACAGTCAGCATATCATAAGCCCCATCAAAGGGCAATTAAAAGATTTGCATATATATATGTATATAAATATATATATAACACTGTATTGGCAAGAAAAAGCAGTGAGCAATATAAAATCCCAAAATGATGAGTGCAACTATATTTTAAGACAAATTGTTATGAGATCTATAGTTGCTATGTGCCTTAGTGGTCACTGATAAGCACTTATAGTGTTTTAAGGTTTAAGAGAAATTAAAAAATGGTTACAGATACCTAAAAAACAAATTAAATATGTACACTACTGTCATTTTCATGGTAGAAGCAATCTCTGACAATTTCTTGTCTTGAAAAAATAATGTATCATGTTATTGATTGGATGCTACTGATACATTAATGCTGTCAATAACAATGAAGAATGGAGAGGAACTAGATTAAAAGGTTATGCTATTTGTATCTCTTGGGTCTCTGATTCCTGCATTAGATTCTGTTGCCCTTGTATACATATTTTCTGTGTTAGTATATATTTTGTTTTGCATTAGGAAAGCACATACATTCTATACACCAAAGTTTATGAGAAGAGGACTGACATGCAATCTTCTCTTATCACATAGTACAAAAATAATGAGCAACTTATATTTTCTTGCAAGACAAGTATTGTCTAATGATTCCCTCTTGTCAGAATGGTAACACTGGGTTTGTAGATATAACATCAATGTCATAAATTCTTCTGGAACCTAATTGGAGAGATGTGTTGTTTTGTTGCTGATACTGCTGTTTTCCTCTACAGAATTACATTAAGCAATTTGGTTCCTGAATTGATTCCATCTCTTATAAAGCTAAGATTTTTCAAGAACTGATAGCTCTATGCCTGCAGTATCTCATAAAAGAAACATGCCTTTTCTTTTCCTTTATTTTGTGATTGTTTTACTTAAACTAATCAGTTTGTGTATTCTGTTTTCAATAATGAGTTTCTCATGAATAAAAATAATAAAAACTCCAAGACTTTATTAGGATTTGCTGTTACATGTATCTAAATATTTTGATGAGGGCGGGAATAATACCTAGTTTCATATTTTGTTTAACAAAGATAGACAACTTCCTATATAAAATGTCATGATACAATAATTTAACCTGTCATAAAATGGTAAAGAAAGTGAAACTTTTGAAATGCCACATATAGTAGAGAATAAATTAATGGAGTACAATAGCTTATCAAAGTTCACAAGTTGTTAAACACAGAAGACTTTAAAACCAATCATGGTCTAGAAATAAGACATTGATACAAATCTGCTATGAGGCTCTACTCATCACTCAATGAGGATATGAATAAAAAGATTCTGAAACCCTTGCTATGCAGATTTGGCTTCACTCATCTAAATAGACAAATGTGAACAAATGTTGCCATGCTTTATCTTATTTTTTATCTAAAGTGCAAAAATAGTAGCAAGCAATTCTGGTCTAACATCCAATTCATAGATTTTTACCAACTGGCTCTGAATCTGTGCTTGAAGCTAAAAATCTGTAATTTGGTAGACTTACATCTCAAGTTTTTATCATTCAGGGTTTTCAGACTATTGTCTTCATCTTTATTGTTATATTCACAACGTTTTGGCTGATATGTCCTCCAGCCTTCTTCAGGTGTTTGTCAAACTCAGGAGCCTACACAGAACTTCGAACCATGTCCTTTATTTAATCCACGGGGGATTGCTTGTTCTGATTCCATTAAACATAACCAAGTATACGTGTTATGTATTCCTGTATTGTTACTTGCCTGCAGTCAGGATTGAACCAGCAACCTTCAGATGACTGTCCCTTTAGAAGCTTAGGGAACCAACAACTACAATCGTTATGCTACGTGTCCTGCTGGACAGTTCAGAGGGAATTTTTGGGATTTATAAACTTAATGTTCTCACTTCATTATGATTACTACTACTATATATGATTTGTAATGGTTATAGATTTTGGTTCCCTAACCTTCTAAAGAGACAATCATCTGGAGGTTGCAGGTTCAATCCTGACTACAAGTGAGTTACAATACAGGAATACTTAGCACTTATACCCAGTTATGGTTAACAGAATCAGAAAAAGCAACTCCCATGGATTAAATAAAGGACGTACTTCAAAGTTCCATGTAGGCTCCCAAGATTGACAAACACCTGAAGAAGGCTGGAGGACATATCGGCTGAAAAGTTGTGAATATAACAATAAAAATGAAAACAATAGTCCGAAAACCTTGAATGATAAAAATCATCAAACTTCATCTCAAAAATTCAGACAGCTAATTACATCCCAGTGTTTATTCTTTTAACTGTTCAGATATCACTGGTATTTGTACATGGATGAAATTAGAGCAAAAACATTCAGAAATTTAACTGATCACTACAAACTATTGGCTTTTTATGTGCAAAACTGTCGGCCCTGTTTGAAATAAATTGCTTTAATGATCAGAACCTGATTTTTCAGAAACACACATTATGTCTTTCTGAATAATAGACCAACTATGAAGTTACAATGCATTACACAATTAGGAGGTTTTATAATTACAAACAGAGAAAGTGTAGATGGTATAATGGTTATTGGCACAGAAAATGGAAGTGTTGTGTTCAAATTTTGCCTGAGGATGTTTGTGTTCACTTTGTACTAATGTCCCTGGGAAAGGCAGAAATCTGTCTCTACATTCAATGAGTAAAATAGTAAGACCAACTTGACTCTTTAGCCTTACATGGGTAACCAGTTGAGGTGAAGGATAACTGAACTAAAAATAAGCTGTAGTCCCTAACACTTGCCTCAATGTCTTGTGATAGAAGATAGAAAGTTAGAGGAGGAAAATCTTAAAACAAAACATATTGCAAATTGAATTACCATGACCAGAAAATCCAGCAAGCCCTGCACAAAACATACAAAACCACTGAACAGCTATTTTGACCTTATTAGGTTTCATCAGCAGTGTATACCATGATCTCTCCCACTGGAAATTGAACCTGCAACCACAGAATGCAGAGCCAAAACTCTACAACTGAGCTACTGGTCCAAATTGCACACAATTGATGCCAAATTAACTAGTCATGGTAAATGAGTGGCCAACTAACCTGATGTGTCTTTTAGTTACATTCATACTCTTACAGAGGACATGGTCACCTCCAGGGCTATGTCTTCCCAAGAGGGTTGGAGATACACATCCATGTAATCATAACCTTATGGGAAATAAAAAAGACATACTGTGCTTGCTGGATTTCCTAGTCATGGTAATTTATAATATATAATTCCTATATTCAGAAATAAAAGAATAAAAAAAGTAAAACATATTGCATTTATAAAAGGTCTGGTAAAATGATCTTCCAAATTTATAATAGCTGCTGTATAGGCACTTGTAGCAGTGAGCGGGTGGGTGGTATAGCACCAGCCATAATATTTTACTTCTCATCATGGGACTGTGCAAACTGCAAGGACATCTATGGAAGTGTTAAGAGAAATTTTTCCAGGGAACTTCATCTGACTATGTTGTAACATCCCATGACTGACCACATCTATCCCTTTATGATTACTTCCTCTGGGGATACTAGAAGACTCAAATCTTGGGCCACTAACAATTGATAAGATAAAAGATTTTATCTATCTTAAAATCACAGTAATACCAGATGTTATGACTAAACAAACACTGTACAACTTCAAGATGAGGCTTCAGAAGTGTATAACTCATGAGGCTTCAGAAGTGTATAACTCAAATGTTTAGATGATAAAATCTCGAAAATAAAGTGATGACAATAATAATAGAAAATGGAAAATGTTCTCTCTTATAATAAAATTAAATCTCTTAGAGGATCTACGTTACCTTTCTTATTTATGTTCCATCCTGCCAGACCCTGTAGAAAGTAAACTCTTACTAGCAACTGGAATCTGGTAAGGAACTACGAATTGGGTTGCTGCTAGTTGTCTTAAACTTACCAAGTCACAGAAATTCCTCTCTGAGAGAATTGTGTTCAAGATTAGAGAAACTACTGGACAGCAAATACTTTTATTTAGCTTCCTTTTAGTACTTTTTCTTAAAGTAAATAAGACCTTTAATGATATTATTTATTCATCAGGATTTCTTCAAACTAATTTGTAGAATAAAATCCCTCAGGTATTTAAATGCTTCTGCATGATTTAACACCTGTAAGCACTTCTTTAAACTTTTAAATGATTTCATGACCTACATTGTATATTTGAATAAGCAATCAAAGAAAAAGGCAATCTCCTAATTCCTGTTTTTTCATACTATATAACAATTACAAAGGAATTCATATATTATCTGGTGGTGTCCCCATGGCATTATGGCTAATGTGCTGGACTGTGACATTGTAGTAAGTGAGTTTAAACTCTAGTTACACTATAACATTTACTTTTAGACTAATACCCTTGGTAAAGGTATGAACCCCCTTATCCCTCCAGCTACAGGTTAAATAGTACCACTAATGTTCTTTTACAAGGACAACTTTGGTATTAAATAGCCCACAAAGATTGATATCCCATGAATAAAAAAAACAAAACCTCATGTCATTTATATTAATGGTTGAGTCAGATTTATCTGTCTTCAATAGGCAGATAAACAGTTTTAGGTAGAGCTACCAAAATTTGTATATACAATTATAGGCCCCAGGGGAAAGTTTTGCATATAGTTGCAAGAGGCAACAGCTGAACAGAATGGATTTAATTTCGTTTATTTTTAAATAAATAAAAGTTGGTATATCAGAAGAGATACGGGCTCTCTTCTTCCACTAGATATGGGTCAGAAGGTAAGTGGGTATAAGTTGTTCTTGACTGGCTCTCATCTTCCACCAGATATGGGTCAGGAGGTGAGTGGGTGTAAGTTGTTCTTAGGTGACTGGTTTGTTTATTTATGGCACAGTAGTGTGACGTGGGTTGGCAAGCTATAAGCAGTCTTGGTCTAGTGTTGGATATGCAGGGCTTGATTAGGTAGGGCTTCAGCATTCTTTGATCTTGGCTGAAATATGACACATGATGGTTCTCTCACTCTCAAAGTCCCCTGAGTCAACTGAATTTTTGAACTTTTGTTGATCGTTTTATTGCCACATTTGGGATTGAATCAGCTCCATAAAATTTTTGGGGAAAAGTACCTGATTGGTTGAAAAAAAAAACCTTTTTAATGATAAATTTATTTTTACATTTCAACTAGATGGGCGCATGGAGCCTACTTGTGCAGTGACATGTTTTATTCATTTTGATCTAAGCAATTGTCCATACAACATCCAGTTAATGTTACCTTTTTTTCAACTGAAACATACGCTCATGGCATTTTTATTTGTTTGTTTATTTATTCATTTTGCTGGTGAGTTGGTTTAAAGTGTTTTAGTAAATCAGAAGAGATTTCTGTATATAATAATTTTAAAGTAAAAGAAATTGTTTTTTATAGGAAAAAGAGAACTCTCATCAAGAGTGTGTCTCTAACAATAATCAATGGGAAGCCATGTTGTTGCAAGACTCAAATAATCATTGAGAATTTAAATTTCCACTCTTCAAAACAAAAAGATTAACAAATTATTTGCCTAGATAAAATGATTATTCTCATCTAATTAAACATTGCTAATTAAGTTTATAGGTATTTCATCAAACTGAAGCTGTAGAATAATTACATGGCATTATTTCTTAGTTAGATCTAATAATCTAGACAAAGACAAAAATCTTTAAATTGATAAACCTTTTGAGTGTTAGTCATTCAAATTAAAACATATATCTCTGCCAAAGAAAATGTTCACAAAATAACATTAACTTCATCAGATCATATATAAGATAATATAAAAACAATGTTAACTTCATCAGATAACATAAAAAATAATATAAAAACAGTACTGACTTCATCAGACAATATAAAAAGATACTATTAGGCAATCGCTTTGCTGATATGGGGATTTATCTTTTATGCTAACAAGTTAGCTTTTCAGTGTAAACTTTTGAGTGGAAAAATTTTTAAATAACCAACTGTGATTCAAAGCTTTACTTCTTATACAGTATAAGTGGGCTCTTCTTTGAATAAAAAACTTATTCGATATAATGGAACTCTCAAGGTATAAAAAATTATATGGATGAGTTGATACAAAAAATCAAAATCAATGAAAGCAGATATGTTTAGTAATAAAAGCTGAAAACAAACCAAATAAACTTTGAACAAAATCTGCTGTAAAAATTCACAAAGAATATGCTGAGAAGAATTACTTTTTTTTACTAAAGTGATCCAAAAGATTCACACTTGAAAATACATTTTACATTATCTATTTCCTGAATGGCTGAAGAGCTACAATTGGGCAAAACAAACTGAAGATTATTTATGAATCTAAACCTCTCTCAATGTTTTACTTTAGCACACACGATTCTTTTGTTTTGATTCTTGTATGCTGTGGTAAAATCCTAATGCTGGTTCCTTTTAAATGCTTTATAAGATTATTATCAATATAGGCAGTGCAGGAAGTATGGGTGACAGAATGAGAAAAATCTACCCACATTGACTGAATAAAAAACAGTTTGGTCAAAATTCCCAGAGGTTTACAGACTACAATAGACAACTAAAATGGCAGGAGGGTACATCAGGCAAGACATGACTGTAATAACAACCTAGATGAAGATAGTAGTCCTAGTACATCAATGAACAATAATGATAGTTTATCTTCTAAGAGATTCAGACATTGTAAATAACTCTTTCTAAATTTAGTAAATTATTATTGAAAAAAATGCTTCTATTTTTAGAGTTGTATTGGTTTGTTATTATTAACTTTTCTAACCTGATAAAAAGAAAGCAATTATCTCTGTGTTTATTTAGAAAGGAAATAAATTAAAATCAGTTTATTATTATATGAAATGACAGAAAATAAAAGTAATCCTGAAGGAATGATTTTCCTCTGTTAATTCCAAAAGAAATGAAAATTAGTTATCCCTATTTTTTAAAGTACAATATAAACATTAGAAATGTGAATGTTCAACAAAATGAAATCATAGAAAGTAAATCCACCATCGGAAAAAAATATAAAACAATAAAGATCCTCATGCAACTTAAGGAATATTAGAAGTTTATCAGGTCAAAAAATAAGATGAAATATATATATATATATATATATATATATATATATATATATACTGATGCTATAAAAATAACAAGGAGTCTTAAAAAAATGAAATAAAAAATAATAAACAGTGTTCTATCATCCTTTACAAAACTTGAATGTGTGTATATATATATATATATATATATACTCTTTCTCTTTGGTCTGCATTTGAAGATTGATTCATATCATAAACCTGATAATTATACAAAAGGGCTTGTAGCAATCATGATTTTAAACATTTTAAAAGTTTATTTCAATTTTCAGTCAGCATTTGACTTATCTATGTGTTTCTGGATATATATATATATATATATATATATATATATATATGCAAAGGCACATCAGTAAGTCCATAGCCTAATAATGAAAAAGTATTCATTTTTCATAAAGGATATTTATTTTTCAACATAATCTCCATCCTTGTCAATGCACTTAATTTGGTCGTAAATATTAATCACAGAGATCAAATGTGATATAGTGAAATGTGCAGATCAAAATTGAGTGTCAAGTTACAGATAACTGAACTATTCTCATATGTATATCAGTGTAATATCCTAACTAACAAAAGGGAAATAACCTCTGATGCCACAGGGGTTACGGCCCCTACCACATCCGGGGGATTTGGTCAATAAAGGAATATACCAGGCATAGCAGCAGATGTTCGTTTTCCCTCTGTCTTTAATCATCATCCATCTTATCGATTCATCTTGGTAGTAGTCCATACCTAGCAAGTATCCATTACCTCAGATATAAAGACTTTACATTGGCGACGAAGAAAGAGTCGTTTACTCACTAATAACAACAAAAAAAAAAAAAGAACAAACCTGCCCACGTGCCGAAAAAAAACTAACATGGCCTCTTTACCACATTACCCAGAATTTGACCATGAATCAAAAAACAAAGCAGCAAAATGGACAAAATATGTCAACAGACTGAGAAATTACTTCACTGTGTACAACATAGAAGACGATAAACAGAAAAAAGCTATACTTTTAACTTTTGTTGGCGAAGAAGTAAATGATCTTATTGACGAACTACCATCTGAACAAACCACACCAGAAAAAAACGAAACACACTTTGATAAACTCGTCCTGGCTGTGCAAAACCACTTCAACCCAGAAAACAACACTGAGTATAACAGATTTATATTTAAAAAAAAAAACAAAAAACACCCCAAACATAGAGGACTTTCATCGGGAATTAAAAGAGGCAGCAGCTATGTGCTGTTTCACAGACAGAAATGCAGAAATAAAATCCCAGCTAATAATGGGTTGTTTATCAGAAAAAGTTCGCCAAAAGGGACTGATGAACCCAAACATGCTCCTAGGCGATCTAATAAACTATGCCAAAATGACAGAAACCATATCCAAACAAATGGAACAGATGCGCTTAGAAGACGCCAACTCTACTACAAAACCTACCATGTCCATTAATGCAGTAGCCAACAAAGTCATGCATGAACAACAATGGCCACGCAAACGCTCCCAGCAAAACCGGTGCAGAAATTGCAATGGGAAATACCACATGAACGGGGACCGACATCCTGCCCTGCATTCCAGAACCAGTATGCCTATTGCCAGAGATGGGGACATTTCGCCTCTGTCTGTTTCAGAAAACTAAATGACGAGGACAGACGGCGAAGAACAAACTGCCCCCCATGCCCACAAGCTCAAACCAGTCAACGACCAGTAAATTACATTGAGGACCATCAACGAGACTCAAACAGCGGCAGTGACACGGAATATGTATTCCATACAGGTAAAGTGAAAAACCTTCCTTGCTTTGACTTATCTTTTGGTGATGGACATCAAATGTTCAATGTGTTAACTGACTCTGGCGCCACCATAAACATTTTGTCTGAGGCAGATTACAAATCCCTAAGACCAATGCCCCTCCTCCGACCCACAAAAACCATAATATCTGGATTCGGTGTCAAGGAAGCCACCTCACTCCTAGGTCAATTCAGCACACTTCTAAAGTTTAGAGGTATCTCCTGCCAAGCGGACATACATGTTATAAAGAACCCAGAAAAACCCATTATTGGCTGGGAAACATGTAAAAGGCTCAAACTACTGTCAGCAAACACTCATTCAGTCAACCACATCAGTAACTCTGATGCACAGACCCCACTCCCCACTCTTAAACTTCTAGAGGACTACGCAGACCTATTCAATGGTCTGTGTAAACTCAAAGAAAAAAAGTTCACCTACACATAGATGAAAACATACCACCCATCGCTCAGAGATACCGCAGGGTCCCCTTTCACGTAAGGAAGGATATAGAAGAGTTAATAGCCAAAGATGAGAAACTGGGAGTGATTGTAAAGGCAGACGGACCAACCCCATGGGTATCTCCTATTGTTGTATTACCCAAAAAGGGTCAAAATAAAATCAGGATTTGCATCGACATGAGGGCGGCAAACAAAGCTATCAAAAGGAAACGACACCCAACCCCCACACTCAATGAACTGAAAACTATTCTATCAGGAGCTAATGTTTTCAGCAAATTGGATCTTAACCAAGGCTACAACCAATTGGAACTAGCTGAAGAATCCCAATATATAACCACCTTTGCAACACACCTGGGCCTGTACAGATATAAAAGACTTTTTTTGGTGTCAACTCCGCAAGTGAGATATTCCAGGAAGAAATTAGTCAAGCACTTACAGGGATCAAGGAAGCCATCAACATCAGTGACGACATCCTTTGCTTCAGATCAGACCAGCAAGACCACGACCAAAACCTCCACGCGATATTCAGACGACTTCGCGAAAAAGGACTCACCCTAAATAGCAGCAAATGTGAGTACAACAAGAGGTCACTGGAATTCCTTGGACACACCTTCGGTAATGAAGGCAAATGCCCAAGTGACCTCAAAATAAAAGCAATCCTTGAATTACCCGACCCTAAAAATGCATCAGAAGTCAGAAGCTTGTTGGGGATGACTAACTTCTGTGGGGCAGAATTCATTCCAAACTATGCAACCCTCACCCATGAACTACATCAACTAACAAGAAAAAACACACAGTGATCCTGGACTGAACACCACACTGAATGTCTAAAAAACATTAAGGAGGCACTGAGCAGAGCATGCTCTCTTGCCTACTTTGACCCGAACAAACACACTGAAATACATACAGATGCCAGTCCGGTAGGCATTTCTGCCGTGCTTTCACAAAATGGACGGATAGTATAATTTGCAAGTCGTGCTCTATCCGCAGTTGAACAGAGATACTCCCAAACAGAACGTGAAGCCCTCGCCATCACATGGGTGTGTGAACACTTTCACATATATATCTTTGGAGCTCCATTCACTGTCTTTACAGACCACAAACCCCTAACATCCATTTTTAACAACACCCACTCCCAACTATCAGCACGCATTGAACGCTGGGTTTTGAGAATGCAACCATACGACATGACCGTCATATACAGACCAGGTCATGACAACCCAGCTGACTATCTCAGCCGCCATCCAATGCACCTACCACCAAGCGACAGAGAACAAAAAATAGCAGAGGAATATATAAACTACATCCTCTCAACCTCAACCCCCAAAGCAATGACAATTGATGAAGTTGCAACGGAAACGGCAAAAGACAAGACACTCACCACCGTCATCCAAGCCATCCTTACCAACAAATGGCATGGTGTCGAGGATGGCATAAACAAAGCAACATTCCACACTGCACGCCAATCGTGCCGAACTATCACTTGCACACAAGGATAGCATCATCCTCAAAGGGCACCAAATAGTACTGCCTGAAGCACTACAAAACAGAGCTGTCAAAATAGCACATGCTTGACACCAAGGCATTGTGAAAACCATGGCTCTCCTCCGAGAAAAGGTCTGGTTCAAAAACATGCAGCCTCTAGTGGAAGAAAACATCAAGAACTGCCACACCTGTCAGATCAGTACCCATAAACCGACAAGAGAGCCACTGGAAAAGGCCCCACTACCAGCAGCCCCATGGGCAGAAGTCAGTGCTGACTTTGGACACCTCCAAAATGGAAAGTACCTCCTCGTTGTCACAGACGAATACTCACGCTAAGTTGTTGTCGACATCCTGGACTCCATCTTAACAACATCAGTCATACCCCGCCTAGACAAGATATTCGCCGAATTTGGTGTGCCAGTCTCCCTCAAAACGGACAATGGCCCACCATTCAACAGCCACGAATTCAAAACCTATGCCTCCATCACTGGATTCAGACACAGGACAATAATACCCCTATGGCCCCAGGCCAACGGGGAAAAAGAACGCTTCATGCGCACTGTAAAAAAGTCTATTAAAGCTGCCTTAAGTAAAGGTCGAAGCTGGAAGCAGGAATTATTCAAATTCCTGCTGGACTACCGGACGACACCACATTGCACCACCGTTGCACTCTCAGCCACCATACTATTTGGCCAGACCATAAAAAACCGCCTGCCACACCTGATCACACCCATTGCTGAAGACCCCAGCATTAGGGAGCGTGACACCGAAGCCAAGAGAAAAATAAAGCAATACGCTGATAGAAAAACGTACGTGAAACCCAATGATCTCAGGGTGGGTGATACAGTCATTGTAAAAAGCAACAACACCTCAAAGGCTCTCACACCTTACCAGCCTAACCCAATGACTATTATAATGAAAAAGGGATCCATGATCACCGCCACACACAAAGGTAGCCAAACTACAAGAAATTCCAGCTTCTTCAAAAAAATCCCTAAGCCAACAACAAACCCTGCACATAACCTACTGGATTACCCCTCATCTGAAGATGAAAGCTACACACATACAACAACACCACCAGAATACAAAGACAACCAAACACAACACACAACTCTAAACCTCAGGCGTTCAAGCAGAACAAAACGGCCACCCAAAAGATTTGACCACTAACAAAAAAAAAAAAAAATAATAATAATAATAAACATACCTGTACACAATAGTCTGAACCATCATCATTTTCTTTTCTCTCATTCAGGTTAACAGATATCACCTCCGACATAGAGTCCGAGCCATCTGTTCAAGCATCCCAATCACTTCACAGACTGAATGAACTCCCTCACCAGATAATTATTACCACCACTGTCATTGTTGTTATCATTATTTTAAAAAAAAAGAGAGAGCATTGTAATATCCTAACTAACAAAAGGGAAATAACCTCTGATGCCACAGGGGTTACGGCCCCTACCACATCCGGGGGATTTGGTCAATAAAGGAATATACCAGGCATAGCAGCAGATGTTCGTTTTCCCTCTGTCTTTAATCATCATCCATCTTATCGATTCATCTTGGTAAGAGTCCGTACCTAGCAAGTATCCATTACCTCAGATATAAAGACTTTACAATCAGTTAAAAGTATTGCTACAACTAAAACTTCTATTTTTTTTTTCTTTCTTTAATGGCATATTAACCTTCATGGGTCATTTGATGCTAAAGTCATCCTTGAAGAAGAACAATAATGGTACTACTTAACCCATAGCTGTAGGATAAAGAGGTCATACTTTTCCCCAGGTGTATTGATCTGAAAGTGAATATATTAGTGCAAGTGGTGTTTGAACTTGCTTACTATGATGCCACTGCCAAGCATGTTGGCCGCTACATCACAAGGACTTCCTTTCTAAAAAATGCTAACTTGAAAATAAAAATAAATAAGAATATCTGTATAGTTTACATATTATAACATCTGGGGGATACTTTTTGCCATTACACCAACACAGCTATTCTGAAAAATCCCATTACCCAGGACCTTCAGAAAGCATTTCACCTGATGAATATCAAAAGAAAATATTAAGATTTTAAAAGATTTTATTTTTTAATGAGATTGAAAATGATGAAATTAAAAGAAACAAAGTTTGATTTTATCTCATCCAAGGTGATTTAACCTTATTCTATGACCACTGCAACTCAACATCTTCAAAAATGATCATTTTACTTTCAAGTGATTAACATTAAGAAGTAGATAGTGAGAAAACAACTGGAGTAGCAAGATTTAAACAAACTAGAATAAATAGACTGGCAGAAATATTTATGTATACATATAAGCATAGGCATAACTGAGGAATGCATGTTTATTTGGAAATCTTTCTTCCCTGATGTGGGTACCCCTAAAAGCTTTAAATAATAGTTCCTCTTCTGCATTTCTACTGACATTGTACAATAATGTTAAACTGGGGCCTCAGAAGGAACTCAGTTCTACTTCCAAGCTCTCAAATCTATAGATACTCTCCTATCAAGTGTGTGCTGTTAAATAAGGAATGTTAAAGTGTCTATTTAGAGAATGGTATAGACCACACTACCCATTAGAAATGGTATAGACCACACTACATATTAGAGTATTCTAAAGATTACTGTTTGTTTGTTTGTGGTTTTATGGCATATCAACCTTTCTAGGTTATTTAATGCCAAATTCATCTTTATACAAAAAACAGTTCTATTTCAAACAATTCAATTTAGCATGAGTACACAGATTAATTGACAAAAATATTTCTATTTCAAGTAATTCAGTTTAGTCAAACAGTTCACTTTTGTATAAGTATAGTTTTTGTTTACACACAGTTAAATGTTAAAAACAGTTCTATTTCAAACAATTCATTTTAGCATAAGTATGCATTTTAGTTCTATTTGACCCATAGATAGGACCCTGTCAAGTGCTACCACTCTAGGCCAGAGTGAACCTGGGAGTGATGGCGATGAAGGAGTAAGCCACATTCCCCAAAGTTCCAGCATTACTGGTGTTATATTTTGACCTTCGACCCGGCCCAAAAATACTATTCCAAGGTAATACACCGGAAGGAAGTGACACATTCCAATGGCCAGTAATCAAAAGAGATCGCGTGGGCGGATTAAGGCTTATTATATGGGAAAAGGTGAAGGTCCCATTCTGCCATTACAGTCATGCACCGGAAGAGAGTAACCTCTGAACTGCATGACAGTTATTTCCACTTGATGACGATTAAACATTCGATTTCAAAGATCCAGTAGGCGATCGTGTGGGTGTTGAGTTATTATTTAACTCAGTTGGGTTTGGGTCCCAGAGCAGTTGCCAGTTGAATTCCAGACAGTAGAGACGAGATGCTGTAGGGAAGGCCACACCCGACCGAGGGGGACCTCGGAAACCCCCGATGCAGTTGCCAGCGGACCCCAGAGAGTTAGAGACGAGATGTGGTAAGGAAGGCCACACCCGACCGAGGGGGCACTCGGAAAACCCCCGATGCAGTTGTCAGTAGAATTCCAGACAGTAGAGACCAGATGTGGTAGGGAAGGCCACACCTGACCGAGGGGGACCTCGGAAAAGCCCCGATGGAGTGGATCCCAAGGCCTCTGGTTGAACATCAGGAGAACAATAAAGACACAACATGACGGTCATAACAGTGGGGTCAAAATATGAAGTTTATGTTCGGTCTCCAGCATCCTCTCACATGCTACCCTTTCGAACCCTTGCAATAAAGTGAGAGGTGAATATTTTTCTAAAGAAGTCTTCTTGTGTCTTCCTTCCTGCGTCTTTATCATGCGTCATTTATTCATGCTTCTGTCTTTGATGTTGTGTCGTTGTGATGCTGAATGAACGTGTAAATAACTATATAACACTGGAACCTTACTATCAGATTGTTTAGTGTCATATGCAGGACACTTATGGGGGGAATCTTATTCCTCTGCAGAGATGCAGCTGACTGGGCAAAAAGATTACTGTGTGAAATCGACCTAGTTTCAGATTCTTCTCCTTAACTACTTACCTGGTGAATTTAAGTCATTGCTGCTTTTCACTATTAGCACCATGTGGTGGCTAAAATTTTTACAATAGAAATTTTCACAAAAGTGATCTGGTTTAAGTGCTCATTTAATATTCTTGTTAGTTCTTCCTGATAATTAGCCTCACAGATCCTATCACTGTTCTTTGCTGATTTGCCTCAACTATTGAAAACTTATCTGAAGAGGCGTAAGTGTGTTCGACTGACAATCAATCAAGTAGGTTCATTTTTAGGTTTTTGTTTTGACAATCATATTTCAAGTTATCATTGAAATACTTGCTTTCAGAAAAGCAGACACGAAATACTAACATGACAAAAATAATGAATAGTTTTGAGGTTTCATCTAATGCATAATTGAACAACTGTGTAAAACTGTTTGAAATTTGATTTTTTTAAGTTTTTTTCTTTACACTGTGACTTTTAACCAAAAATACATCAATCTTTTTCTTCTCATTAAACTTTCACAAAAAACAGATGCTTCAAAGTTTTTATTTTCCTTATCTTTTGTAAATTTTCAGAAAGAAGAATGTTCTCTTCATCTTCACCTTCAGCAAATAGAAACATTTTTTAATGTTCCTCGAGTACTCTCTGATGAAAATGCCCCAGGACTCATTTTGGCTCATGGCACTATCGGGACTGGACTTTCTTTCCGAGGAGTTGGTGTTTTCATAACTCGAGATGCAGGTCTTACCTGGTACGCGGTAAGTATTATTATATCTGTCATTATTTATTTATTTTCTTCATATTATATATTCCTCTTTCTTAGATAAAGAAGAATCCTCAAAGATTTGTATTACTTTCAGATGATGAAAAATTTACAAATAACAAAGAAGTTTATGGGTTTTTACTTAATTTTGCAATTAAGAAATTCTTTATCTATAGCAGAATGAAAGTATCAATCTTTGTTCAATGCTCCAAGAACCAAACAAGGTAAATTCTATTCATCTTTTTGAAGGGATTCATGGTTATAATGTGAGAGTAATGTCAATGGTTTCTTGAATTTGATATAACACAGAAATAGAATAGAAAGAAAACAAAAAAGCAAAAAACTTGAATAAGAGAAGCTTTTTTTTAGTAAACCCTTTCACTGCGACCAGTTCAGTTTTTAGCAGGGTATAGCTGGTTTGAATTCAGAGTTTTCCTTCTAAGATCCAAACTGCCTAACTATTTACCTATAGCTTTGGTGAGAAGAGATAGTGACATACCTTTCCCAATAGCTTTAATAATCCCCTTAAGTAGACTTTTTGGGCTTATTTTTATGCAACAAACTGAAAACCTTATAGGGTCGGATTTTAAGCTAGTAACACCAAACTATGTTTTTTGTAAAGACTGATAAGTTAATAAACATGCTTGAGAAGTTGATATTAATGGCTCTCTGGTGGTTATTGCTCATATAAACTTTACACCACTCTGGTAATTTTAATTTATACTACCAACATTATTATTATTATTATTATTATTTTATTTGCTAAATATACTAACAATTATGACTATTTTTCTTATTGT
Source organism: Sepioteuthis lessoniana (assembly GCA_963585895.1). NCBI lineage: Eukaryota > Metazoa > Mollusca > Cephalopoda > Myopsida > Loliginidae > Sepioteuthis > Sepioteuthis lessoniana. The sequence goes on from OY757923.1 coordinate 17,443,699, forward strand.
TATTCCTCTCATTATTGTAATTCACATTGTAGGAAGGATTTTAACTAAAACATCTGGTTAGGAATGATATATCATTTTCATGTATATTGCAGCAATAAACTCAGGTATAACACCAAACTGTTTTTTGAGGACATATGAATTCATAAACATCATCAAGGGGTTAATGTTTTTAGGAGACCTGATGGCCATTGCCTATACTTTAAATGTGAATTCATTATTTTGGTTTAAGTTTTGATTTTCTGGTGTCAGGGGAAAAAGTCTAGGAAAAAAATCATAACTTTAATTTCTTGTTGGTAATTTTCAGGTAGATGTATATTTTACATAGCTAAATAAAAAGATAAAGATTTAGTTTAGCTAATATGACAGATACAAACTAAAAGGTTAGTTTTGTATATTTAAATTGTTAATAAAATTCTACACTAAAACCTTAAAAAGTTTTAATATGCTAAAACCATGCTGTGTGAAGGAAGTTCTTGTGGGATAGCAGCTAATGTGCTGGACTGTGACATCCTAGTAAGCGAATTCAAACTCCAGTCATGCAATCATGTTCTCTTTTGAACTAATAACCTTGGGAAAAGTATATATCTGTTATATACCACGGTTGAAGGATGAAGTGCAACACTTGGTTATAAACATATATATGTCTCACATTTTATTTGCGAAAGGGGTTAAAATTTCTGTGGTGTGTGAGACAAATGGACGGAGGGAGAGAAGACAGATAGCTATATTGACCTATAACTTCTGACCACAGCACACTGTGTTATCTTCAAGACCCCACTTAGCACTTCTGTTTCTCGCCCAGGGTTACTCAACTGAAGGCCTGGCGTGGGCTGCAGCCCCCAGCAGGGCACCCTCAGTGACTGCAAACTGGCTCTGTCTCAGGCCCTCACTGGCCAACTTCAGCAGTCATCTGCTTATATTATTTCATCATGCCTACAGCTTCCAATTAGATCATGTTATCTTCTTCCACTTATTTACACGCTGCACCTCTGATTGATGGCTTGGTCAAGGATCAATATGCAATATACCCACTTACCCCCCACCCCAGCTATGGATTAAATAGTACCACTACTGTTCTTCTACAAGGATAAATAAAATAAGGATAAATAAAGAAACCAAAACCAAAAAGTATGCTGTCATATCCCATTAGTAACCATGAAAAATTTGGTGGCAATCACTTCAGCCATTTTTGTGTTATATAGTGAGAAATAGACAAAAAAGACGTTTAGTGAATTATAGTAAAACTGTTGTTTCTATGATAAAGGCTGTCATTTTAAAATTGGTTCATTAATCATTAACTAGAATAAACACATGCTTAGATAGAACATCAAGAAAAGAAGGGGCACCACTGAGATTTTCCATCACCATATTTACCATTGTACATATAGCTGAAATTATAAGAGGTGCCTGTGGTGTAATGGTTATCGTTGTAGGAAGTGGACATGATGACACAAGTTCAAATCTTGGATGAGGCTGATTGCATTTCACATAGCACTAATACCCTTGGGAAAGGTATGAATCCAATTATTCTCCCTCCAGCTATTGGTAAATAGTAGGGCAGACTAGGTTCTTCAGCCTTGGTGAGGCAACTAGTCTAGGAGAAGGAAAACTCTGAATTCAAACCTGTTAAACTCTGCTTAAAAATTGACCTTGTGTCATATCCTGCCCGAGCGGAGGGGTTGGTAAATATGTATAGCTGAAATTATAAGGCAAATATTTCAAGCAAATGAATAATTTTTTTTTTTTTACATGTAATAAATCTTATTAAAATGAAATGTTATCATATTTTTAAAAAATCTACAGATTTTATATGTAAGGGTGCACCACAATCTTCTAAGTGCTTAGGGCCTCTAAAGAACTTAATCCAGCCCTCACCATGAGGGTTTTTCTTTAATGTTTAAACCTTCTAATTGTATAATTGTTAAAGGTCTGCTTGACCAATACCATCTGCAGAGCCGAGACTACATTGACTACATCTTAGCATCAGGGAAAAACCTGAGTATGACACTAAACTGCATCTGATGATGAGGCTCTAGTTCTGGAGCTCTGGGTCATCCCTTCATTGTTATTACACCCAGGTCCACTCTGACTCAGAGTGGTAGTACCTGTTAGGATCCTATCTATGAGTCAGATATGTTTGAAAATTTTTAATATTAGATAGGAATACTTGAAGCCATATAATTGTATGCAAGTTATTAGTATTAAGAAGAGCAACTTGAAACTATAATTGTTTAATAAGGATAACTATTATTAGTTACTTAAAATCATATAATTACTTAAAATACTTGAAACCATATAATTGTGTAGAAATGATTACTTCTAAATAAGAATACTTGAAACCAAATGGGAAGAGTCCCTAAGATATAATCGCTGATATGCTGGACTGTGGCCTCAAAGTGAGTGAGTTCAAACTCCTGTCACACTATTATGTTCATTTTAGGATTAATACCCTTCAAAAAAGTAAGAAGCAACTTACCCACCCTCAGCTATGGAGTAAATAGTATTACTACTGTTCTTCCACAAGGATGGATTTGGCATAGAATAATGCATTAAAGTTGATATGCCATAAAACAAAGAAACCAAACTAAAGCAAACCAAATTGAAAGCATATAACTATGTGCAAACAAATGATTATGATTATCAAAAATAATATTAAAACCATATGATTGTGTATGAATTATTAGGATTAAGAACAGTTACTTGAAGCTATAATTGTTTACAAATGATTTTATCATTAGATACCTAAAACCATTCAATTGTTTAAAAAAGACACAATTTGGCATTAAATAGCCCAACAGGAGTCAACCTGCCATAAAATCAACCTACCAACCAACAATTATATAGTGGAAATAACTATACCCACTTCCTTTTTTGCTCTTTCAAAAATATCATTTTGGTGTAGATTTAATCAATATTAGTTTTTAAATCTGCCTAGATCTTTACATATACATTTCACAATCAGAGTTAGCTCCAGGTACCCACAATGCATTCAGGGTGTCAAGTGTCATGTTTGAGACTGTAGGACTTTCCAAATATGAATGTAAAATGAGAAAATAAATTAAGAAAAATCCCTCAGGTAAAGTCATAGTTCTTATATTGGCAGCTCCTGGGAGGAAAGTTAAGTGAGGTGATTACAAGGTTATAAGGGAATTTCTGAGGAATATTTGTCTTCTATTTTAAGATATGCATAGCAAGTTTAGCAACTCAAATTCTCCCCCCAATTTTCACCTTCTTTATTCTGTGTTTTAATTCAGAGCTTCTCCTCAATCCTTCATCATTCCAATGTATCTATTCTTTATCCTCTGCAAAACAGAAATAAGATTTAATACTATACTTTAATGGGAACTAAAGTTCAGCATCCCTAGTGCATACCAGGAAGCCAGCTCTGGTCACAAGAAAATAATGATAATATACCTTGAAGAAAATAATGATAATATACCAAGAAATATAATTACTTCAATAATCTTATTAATAGAAATACAGGTTTTTATGATTATTTAAGGACTAGAAACTGTTTTATTTATCTATTTTTTTTTTTAGCATTATATAGTTTCTTCAAACAAATCTGTTTATATTTATAATTGATTTTGGTTTAGCTTGGTTTTGTTTCTTTATTTAATGGCATGTCAACTTTCATGCCAAAGCCCTCCTCATAGAAGAATTGTAGCTGTACCATTTAATCCATGACTGGGGGATAAGAGAGTCCATACCTTTCTCATGGGTATTAGTCTGAAAGTGAACATTATAGTGCAATGGGATTTTAAACTCACTTACTACAAAATCACAGTCCAGCACATTAGCCACTTTGCCATGGATAGTCTCCCTTCATTGATTTTGATGTATGATCCTTCTTATGTATAAATTTTGCAGAACTTAACCTGTGAATGTCTTTTTATATGATGGTTTAAGTATTTATAAAAACAACATGGACTAGGCTCTATGAAAGTTGATGATACTCGACCACAGATAATTCAGAAAGTTTATAGAAAGCATCATTTATTTAAAGTTTTACCTTAAACTGTTTGGGATTTGTTTTTATAAACTCCAAATTGATGTCTTCAAAAAAGTTAAATTAAAAAAGTCCAATTTCTTTTTTTAAATTGCATTTTGGGAACCAATCTGGAGCCATGAGACATTGTATGATTCTTATTTAATTCTAATTAAAAAAAGGGTCTGTACCCTTTATTGAGTCTTGATATATTCAAACATATGTAATAGAATATGTAAAAATAATTTGTTTTGTTTTCAAAAACATACACTTTTTAAAATATTCATCTGTTTATATTAAACTTATAATTAGATCACAGTACTAATATATATTTCAGTGATTTATTTTTTCTGACATACAAATCAGACTTTATATCAGAAGCAAAAAAGAATATATATATATATATATATACTCACACATGCATATGGAGATATATATATATATATATATATACACACACTTTTAGCCTTTTGAAGTAAAATGAAGAGCTAAATTGTTTGAGATTTCCTCATTGAATACATAATCAGATGTTTACTGAATTATCTTATTTTGTTAACTCAGAATTTTCTTTCTTTCTTTCTCACTTTTCTTTTTTTTAATTCTCCTGACGAAATTAATTTTTGAATGATTATTTATTAAACAAGCAATTTCACTGTGCAGCAACAAAATTTATTCTGATGTGCAGACTTCTATTTCTATCTAATTTAAACTATTAGGCTCACAAGATAATAAAAAAGAAACTCATTTATATTTTCTTGTTTTCTCTTTAGTTTATTAGTTTATAAGGTATGACCCAAGGGAGGTAAAATCTGTAATGTCACTTTCATTATTCATATCAGTGGTATCAATATTCATTTATTTGACAAATTATACTTTAAAATGTTTCCCTTAGACTGAATATGGTAATCTAAAAATATTAATTCAATTTTTACCTTAAGCCAAGATTTTATAGGAAAAATGGAATCTCCACACTCACCACTCTTAATATCTTTTAACAATTCTTTGGGTGATATTTAAAAAAAAGTATTATGATATAAATAATTCAAATTTATAATTAAGACATATCTGTTCTTAATCACATACATATTTATACAATAAGTATATACATGTATAAAATGTTCAATATATATATCTATATTAAACTTTTTTTCATATAGAATACACAAAAACACATAATATACAACAGCCAGGGCTGAGCACCATTAAATTTAAAGGATCATATACATATAGTACGACAATCCTAAAATGTATATTGTCTTAACAAAAGCATTTTTTAAACATCTCTCAGATTTGAGTTAATTCACCAAAGGTTACCCTACATTACAAAACTGAAATAAAAAAATATAGTTATGTATAATGTTTTTTTTAGTACTGTGTGTGTATATATATAAAGCCTTAGGTAGAATTTCTTTGTGTATATATTTTATGCTATAATAATAGTCACAGGGTGACACTAAACTACCCTGGTTTCCAGTCAAAAATAGTAGATAAATCTTTTGCCTTCAACTTATTATAAACAATATCATTTAGCAGTTAAAATAGGTATGTCATTCACTAATCTGATTTAAGCATCTGTTCCTTTGTGCTGTGAGAACTCTGTCATTTTCCTAGTCCAAATGTATTTCATGTATACATCTTAGAAACATTAAGAGATGAATTTGATATGAAATTACCTTTATTTACACTTCCCAACAGGTTGACAATAATGCATTTGATTAATAGATTTCATGAAACTAGGAGTGTACTGGATCAGAAGACCTCAAGTCAGCCATCTTTAAATATTTGAACCCTCAGCTTCTTGACTTTCAAATACCCTGAACCTGAGCTTACAAAATTCACAAATAAATTGAGCACACTAAACTCATTAAAACCTCACTTCAGGACATAGTTATCTTTGTTTAAAACTATCCTATGAAAGCTGCAAGTAGTCATTATATTAAACCTTTTATAATATCTAATGTGCCCTTCCTGAGTCTGTAATATCAGACCTATGATTTATAAAATTATGCTCTGCTGAACATATTGGGTTTATAGGGTATAGTAAAATAGAGATATTGGGTTTATAGTGAGTGAGGTAACAATAGATAATTTTTTTCCCTTGTATAAGGACCATATCCATTGATGGTCACATAATCCATCTCAGCCTCTTTCATCCTCATTCTTTGAATGCTAAAGACATGCTCTCTGTGTCATTGTTCTTTGAACAGTTAAGAGATGCCTTTTTATTTCTGTTCATTGAACAGTAGAAACCTTATCTCGTTACCCAGAAATTGATGTTGTCTTTTGATTTGTAATTGAAACATAATGATCACAAGGCTAAACCATCAAACTCAAGTAAGACTTTTACTGTTTTTAACCCCTTTCATGTACTGCTTGTTCATGGAACAAGACGTTTACATTTTATCTGTTGGAACATGTTTGTATTTTCTTGTTAATACTTCTAGTTTATTATGTATGTATTGAATGTTCTATATGTGTAAATGAACTTATTCTGTTATTCCTTTCATTTAGTCAGTGTAATTGTATCAATGGATTTATTGATGTTGATATTGGACCTTGGTGTGTTGGAAATCAACTAGATATCCTCTCTATCACCAACTAACCCAATAAATATATAGAGAAATAGTACTCCACCCAAAATATTGAGTTTAATATGTATAGTAAATAGTGGTAATTTACTAAGCTTTTTGCTTAGATGTGGCACAAGGCCATATGAAAGGGGCACCCAATGAGACTCGAACTCACTCGTATAGGTTTGCTAGTCGAGCTTGCTAACCATTACACCACCAGAGGCGCCTTGTATAGTAAATAGTGTCCAATCCAAAATATCAGGCTAATAGGTTCAAGAAGTTAATATAGGAAAGGCAAATAAAACATGCAACAAAATCTTGAAAACTACTATATTAACTGAAACTGTTTAGAGAGTTGTCATTTTTTTTTCTATTAACAATTCTCTGTGTCATTCCACAATTCTCTCTTATGATTAGTTATCTTATTTCTTTTCTTTCCATTTGTTGTTTTATCTCAAGGGAATTTTAGTTGTAATGAATACATTTCAGTTGTATTTGTTTTCTTTTTTAGGCACCGTTTCATGGACTCCATGAACTAAACATTTTAGATCAAGGCAGTGCAATAACAGCACTCAATGCAAGTTGGAAAACTCGAGAAATATAGTAAGTAAAATATACACTATTATTTGCATAAATATAAATAAATGTCTAGTAGATTTTTAAGTCTTATAAATCATTGTCAAAAAGGTTTTCCACTGAACCAGTACAAAAGTTCTTATTGTGGGTCAATCTTTTATTTTCAATCTTGGAAAAAATATTGTTCATTATTGATGATTGTGTTATAGATTAGAATAATTCCAAAAACTTTTGGAGTGTATTAATATCCACTGCTTTTTGGTAAATTATTTAGTATTAAAAAAAACACTATTAAAGAACTTTGATTTATATTGTCAATATTTCATTTATATTCAATATTAGATATCTTATTTTCATTTTTCAGATGAAGCTCTGTCGGTCAGTATTATTAATAATTTTGACTAGTATTATCCTTCATCTTCCTAATTCTATTTGATTTAGCAATTCTCATTATTAATAATTTTGATTTGTATTATCCTTCAACTTCCTAATTCTCCTTAATTTATCAATCCTCATCATTAATAATTTTTCTAACCTTATTGTTCATCTTTCTAATTCTACTTGATTTATCAATCCTCATAATTACTAATATTGTCTATCATTACACTGGTTTACAAAAAAAATTTTTGGTCTGAGGCAAGAATGGGGATAGGTGTTTTTTGTTAATTTGGGTGTGCTGAATTGAAATTTATAAATAGTTTTGCTCTATCACCTCTAGTTTTCTGGCTTTTAAATAGTCTCATTTTAGTATAAACAGAGAATATATGTGCATATTTCAAGAGTTACAGCAGCTTATAACAGATAAAACAGGATAAAGAATGCTGATTGGATCAATATACTTGGATGACACAATTACACAATTCATAGTACCACAGACAGTCAAAAGTGTGTTTTCTTAGATCTGGTGTATTTTGCCTCCAGGATGTCACGCAAGAGCATCCAGCAAAAGTCTCCCATCATGCTGGGGTTCCATTTGCCTTGATAGTTGGTCTCCATCTTTGTAATGTCTTGGTGGAATCTTTGTCCATGCTCATCACTCACTGCTCCAAGGTTTGGCAGGAAGATGTTGAGGTGGGAATGGAGAAAATGAATCTTGAGTGACATTCGGCACCCTATATCCTCGTAAGACTTTAGCAACTTCTCAATACAGGCTTGCTAATCTGGTATGTGTGTGTTACCAAGGAAGCCACTACAAACTGACTTGAATGCTTCCCATGCTCTCAGTTCCTTTAAGTTAAGAAGCTCCTCAAAATCAGTATCCTTTAGCACTTCTTGGATCTGAGGTCCGACAAAGATGCCCTCTTTGAGCTTAGCAGCACTAAGACCTGGCAACACAGTAGACAAGTGTTGGAAGGCAGCACCATTTTTGTGCAACGCCTTCACGAAATTCTTCATCAAACCAAGCTTGATGTGAAGAGGAGGAAAAAGCACCTTATTCATGTCCACCAGAGGATTCTCCTTGAGGCTGTGTTTGCCAGGAACAAAAGAGCTTCTAGACCCCCAGTTTTTCTGCTTGTAATGCTGGGATACAGCTCGACTATCCCAGAAACAGAGAAAACAACAGTACTTTGTGAAGCCTGCTTGCATACCCATAAGAAGACCAATGACCTTATTTGTTCCGATTCCTGAAACTTGTGATCCTTACATCTTCCTGGACTAGGTTCCACTGTTTAAGCCGAGAAGCCAAGAGCTCTGACTGCTGTTTTGACAGATACAAATCACGAGCAAGATCATTCAGGTCTTCTTGCGTGATCCAGTGTGGCTCATTGCCACTTGTTCCTGAATATGTAGACTCAATATCTTCCAAAGATATTGACTCGGCAGAATCCTCCCTTGAAGGCATTTCTTCATCTGATGAGGAAAGAACATCCTTATTTACTGGAGGTGTGGGTACAGGAAGATCATCTGAATGGAGAACAGGTCTCATAGCAGATCAAAAGTTGGGATATTTGATCTTTTTCCTAGAAGATGCATTGAAACCAGTTATATTAGTTAAACAAAAATAACAATCATCTGCGTGGTTTCATGGCTCTCTGCAAACCATCAGGACTGCAAAGTTGAAAGCCGCTTTCTTGCCATTAAACCATGCAGTTAGTCCATTGTAGTAGGGTTTACAACAGATTTGTGGAGACCAAGACTTATCCTGATCACCAATTTTACAGTCAAAATAGTGAAAGTAGGCGGTTCTGAGGATGAAAGTGATGGTTCGACACTGTGCAACTGTTGTGAAGTCCCCACACATGTAGTAGAAAGAATTGGCCTTGTTGAGGCATCCTCAGCATTTTGACGTGCTTGAAGCCATTGGAGAATCTGAAAATATAACAAAGTAAAACTAAATGTTCATTTGAAAATGTAATAATAATATTTAGTAACCCTAAAGATGTGTAACACGATAGTTGAGGGACATCAACCTCCTGCGCCGCCTGCGAGACAACCTCTTCCAATGACTGCCAGAGTGTGGATTGAGACCTGCTGCCTTAACTGTCAAAATCCGTCTTGATATATAACTATATATATATATATATATATAATGTAATGCTATCACTTACATTTAGTGCATAATAACTAAAAAATAAGCCATAAGTCTCACAATATTAGAATTAACACTGAATTCATATACACCTTTATGTACCGTATATGCACAAAATGCACACTATGCATGCCTAAAAAACTAGAAGTGATGAGTAAAAACGGATTTCAAATTTGAATGCAGCACCCTCAAATTAGGTAAAAACGGGTATTTTTGTGCTTGCCTCAATTTCTTTGTAAACCAGTGTTATTCATCATCCTAATTCTATTTGATTTATCACTTCTCATTATTAATGATTTTGACTAGTTTTGTCATTCGTCTTACTAATTCTACGTGATTTATCAGTCTTCATAATAAATAATTTTGACAAGTATTATCGTTCACCTTCCTAATTCTACATGAGACGTCAATCCTCACTATTAATCATTTTGACTTGTATTATTCTCCATCTTCCTTATTCTCCATAATTTTTATGAGAACTGTTAGGGAAAAATATCAAAGTCATTTCTCCTGAAGGATAGACAGGGAGTTGCCTCCCGTGGACACTGCATTATGGAATTGTAAGGACCAAAAGAAGGGATGCACATGAGGAACAATAGACGCATATTTCTGCCTGTGGTTAAATAAACTTAATTGCTTCGTTGAACACTCACGTGTCCGTCTCTTTTCAGTTTTGTTTACATATTTCTCTCTGTTCGTAAAAATGTAACAAATTTAGCGACGAGGATTTTCTTTCTGATTCTGGAACCCGCATGTGTCTACAAAAGGAAAAATGGATTCAGTTATGCAACAATTACTACCACAACATTTGAGGTTGATGGAATTATTTACAGAAAGGCTATCTACACCACAGCAAACATCTCAGGAAACAAAATTATGTACACCAGGAGATGCAGAATCGGTCAGACGTTCTATCATAGAATTTCACTATAACACGGATGTTATTGTAAAATACATCAAACCTCTTCTGATTCACCCACTTAACTCTTCACACACCTAACTACTAAAACACAGAAAACACAGATCAACAGACATCGACACTGCAGAATAAAATAACAGCTACCGGATGTTGACACAACAACGGCTAGTGTCAAACTGAGAAAATCATGGCTTCTGTGCATAGCCTCCGTGCATAGTCTATCCAAAATCCCCAGAAAATTCTCAATTATAAAGAAAGGTCTATTTTTCAACCAATCACTTTTTTTCCACTAATAGTATTTTCTGGAGCCAGTGTTTGAAGTCGGGAACATATAAAAAGGGCAAGCAGAGGTCACACGGGCAGTTGAAACACTGACCATGCTAAGAGCGTCACCCGACAACACCGTCAGACCAGATCAAAGCAACCGCTTGTCGCCGAATTGATACCCACCCCCCGTCAGCCGGCTAAATATTTCATCCGCTTGTTTATTTTACTTATTCAATAAACAAAATAAACTAAATCTTCTCGTCAGTCTTTTTTTTTTTTTTTTGCAACCACACGCTTGTATATAATATGGATGTAAAACCGACATTGCCTTAGTGGTTCACACGTTATGACGATCTCTTTACCGTGGGTTTGAAGTACTAGGCAGACGACAGGAAAGTTTGGCTTTTATTGAGAAAGCTGGGTTCGGCAAAACGCGACGGGTATTCGAATTATATTTTACCAAAACATTCCCCGGGACTATAATTTCGCTGAAATGGTGGAAATTTTTAAACAAATTTTCGGTGAATGTATTTCACTTTTCAATATTCGTTTTAACTGTTTAAACATTACAAAATGTGGTACGATCGACTTCACGATGTATGCAAGCACTGTCATCAAAGAGTGTAAGCGGTTTAAAATTTTGTCTATCAATGGACGCCCAATTTAAGTGTCTTATATATTTGTATGTGGGTTTAGGTCCGCAGGTGATGCTGAGGTTCTAATAAGAATTCTGTCAAAAACAGAACAGAGCCCAAACATTACTCTACAAGTTGCAATGGCATGTTAGAGGTTGGTGATTCTTAAACATGGTTCACATATGGTACAGCAGTCAATACCTGCAACAACATCCGCGGTCAACACCACTCAAAAACAACAGAACCCAACGTCACCAGGCTCAACACATAAAAAGCCTCCATTTGCTTGCTGGAATTGTAGTGGCTGCCATTTTGCTCCAAAGTGTCTATTCAAGACATACCGCTGTCGCGAGTGCAAAAAAACTAAGGCATAAAGAGGGATTCTGCATCCCACCGGTGCACAAAATAACACTAAATATGTGTAAAACTGAACGGCCACTCTCTTCGATTACATATAGACATTGCCTCAGACATAACCCTTATCTCAAGAGACTATGGAAAACCATAGGCCAGCCTCCACTAACACTTACAAGACATGTAGCGCAAAACACATCAGGAGATTGTGTTCGCATCATTGAAGAATTGCTACCAACAATCAAAATTGAGGATAAAACAGCATCAGGAAAGATCTACATAGCAGATTCAAGACACAACCTAGTGGGTCTTCATTTTATCGAATCACTTGATCTTCTAGACATATCACTCATTTCTGTTTATAATACACTTTCCTGATCTCCAGCCCAGAGTGGCGATACAGAGAAGACCAATGACATCATCAAGCGTTTTTCCCCAGTCTTCACAGATGACCTCGAACGCTGCACTCAACCTGAAGCTACAATGACACTCAAACAATCTGCTACACCTGTTTTCCTATCTAAATGACCTAAGCAGCTATAGTCCCTGATACATATAGACTTTTGCTGGCCCTATCAATGGTAGTAGCTTTTTGGTAGTAGTTGATGCCCATTCCAAATGGCCAGAAATTTTTCCAATGCAGATACCTGCTCAACGATAGCCGTTCTTAAACGACTTTTCCGCCAACATGGCCTACTAGAAACGTTAGTCTCAGACAATGGATCACAATTTAAATCTGAGACATTCCAGCATTTCGGCAGTTCATGCTGCATCATACTCGTTCAGTCACCACTCTACCACCCACAATCCACTGGTCAAGCGGAACATTTTGTGGATACCTTTCAGCATGCTCGGCTCAAAGCAAAGGGGGAGAGAACAACAACCGCGGAGATATTGAATATATTTCTCCTTTCGTACCGAACAACACCAAATGCTACAGTGAAAAAGTGGAAAGTCTCCAGTAGATGCACTCATAGGATAAAATCTCCGATTATGCCCACAAAAACAGAAACAAAGGCAAAATGCATCAACCTGACAGTACTATTATCTGTAGTTCTAACAAGTACTGACTAGAGTGATAATTTCAACACTTCTCACTTGCTGTCTGACTCGTTCTATCATTTCTCTAATATCTAACAATTCTCTTAGCTACCAGTCGAGCTTTATGTTGTTCCATGTGTCCGCCAGGATCATATTTTCGTTGGAATACCCATTTACTACCAATAGCTTTCTGTCCACTAGGTGATTACAGTAATAAGGTAATTAGAACTCTCTCATGCTGGGTTATCCTCCTTTTACTAATCCAAGGACCCACCACTTTTTTTACTTGTCTCTTCAGTATTAGCCTTGTAATAAATCACTTGTACATACCGTTTGTCTTTGGGTCATTACTCTATCTACACAGTAGATATAACATTACATGGTGGCAGCTAAAGGATACTTACATATATAAGAACTTTAAAAGAAGAAAAGAGAAGACTGAACGCTACGAAGCAAAGACTTCATAAAAAAAGGAAAAAGAAAAGTTAAAAACAGAAGATTGCTGATACAAATATGCAGTTAACAACGCTGGACTGGTCGAACGAGAACAAACTAGAAGCTTTCAGTTAGTGGCTCGAATTCCTTACTTCCTACTTTACCATAAATAACGTGTAAGAAAGACTGAAATACAACTATATATTGCTGAGTACGGGACCAAAGGGACGTGAATTAATTAAAAATGCACTCCTCACAACCGAACAAAAATAAAATTCAGAAAACGTGTTCAAAAATTTTTAAGCAAACATGGTTCAAAAACCAAATAAATGGGTTGAACGACAAGAATTCACGTCAATACAACAGAATGACGACGAAATAGACGAATATTTAGTCAGACTACAGACCAAAATTGAAAGATGCGACTTCAATGCCAGCAAAGAGGAAAGAATCAGGGAACAAATACTAAGAGGCCTGAAAAGTTCGGAAGAAATAAGGAACTTGATAAGCAAACCGAGCCTCACACTAAAAATAGCTATTGAAAGCATACGAACGTACGAAGCGACCATGAAAGATAACACACGCTACAAAGATTTATGTGAAATAAAGGATGGAATAATCAACGAAATAAAAACAAAACAGTGCACAAGATTTGGAAAAAGCCACTTGGTAAAAACACAGGATTGCTACACTTTTAACAAGCAATGCAGAAAATGTCAAAGCCTTCATCAATTTGAGGACAATTGTCTCACTAAGACACACATATGACAAAGGAGAAAACATAGCCCTCAAAAAGAAAAAAAAAGAAAACCCATACAAAACCGGAAAAAAAAGCCCACACAAATTTCACTACAAGCAGGATACGAAACGAAAAAAATGTACAGAGACGAAACCAACTCAGAGACGGACTCAGAAACTGGTCTGTTATTATATACAGTGAGAGAAAATAACAGAGAGGAAGTATTCGCAAATATAAACTATGAAGGCTCACGCGGTGAAAAACATGAAATAAGAATGAAAGTCGATACTGGGGCGAACGGGAACATAATCCCGCTCAAAATTTACCAAAAAAAAAAATGTACCCACGAGGTGTCAGTAACGAAATGGAAAAACCAACCGCCATTAAAAGGGGGGCAACTACACTTTTGGCGGTCAACGGAACAAAAATATCGCAGTACGGGACATTAATACTAAAAATTAAGCACCAGAACTCACACATTTATGGGTGACTACATCATTCCTACCCTTGACCAGCAAACACGACTTTTGCTACATCTATGGCGACGCATATTCCTTTCAGACATTCAACAATGCCTTGACTGCAGCGATGCACATTCTGCTCAGGCATTTAGCTGCTATAATTCCTTCTCAATTATTCCCGTGGTGTAATGGTTATCGTCGTAGGAATTGAACACGACGATACGAGTTCAAATCCTGGACGAGACTGATTGTGTTTAACATAGCACTAATACCCTTGGGAAAGGTATGAATCCAATTATTCTCCCTCCAGCTATGGGTAAATAGTAGGACAGATTAGGTTCTTCAGCCTTGGTGAGGCAACTAGTCTAGGAGAAGGAAAACTCTGAATTCAAACCTGTTAAACTCCGCTTAAAAATTGACCTTGTATCATATCCTGCCCGAGCGGAGGGGTTGGTAAATATGATAATTCCTTCTCAACTCCATAACTATTTCCCTCCTTCCTTCCTACGAGATTTGCAGCATAAAGGTACCCTTTATTCTGGCTGTCATTAAATCTTCTTAAAAACTTTTCTATATCTTGGTTCAACTCATTTATTTTCTTTCGAATATAGCGAGGATATAATTATCATCGCTAAACTACTCTTCTCTGCTTTTCATCCAGAAGTTGACATAACTCAGTAAATATGAATGACTTTCCTGATCTAGTAGTTCTAGACACACTCAGTATATTGTGGTATAGTTTGGGAATATAGTGTTTATTACGATCGGCATCTTTGTTGCTTCCTGTCGGACACACACATATTCAATTCTACTGCCCCTATTCCTAATGCTTCAACTGACTGTCCATCACCCAGGGTTCTATCTTCGGCTACATCCAATTTTGTGAAATTGATTAACTTGTTCACATCTTGACACATATGACACTGCTCCTGAGTCCACAATCCATGAGCTTCTTTCGTTATTCGTTAAGAACGCATGATGTGCATATAGTCCAACAACATGGTTGTTTTTTGAACGACTATAGTCTGCTGGCATTTTATTAGTGAAGAAAGCTCTCTCTTTTTAGTAGTTCCTTTTAAGACTTTCTTTGGAATCTTTCCTGAGTAGTCGATAATCACGTTTCATGCATCCATTTTTCCCACAGTTAAAACATTTGGGTCGCCTTTTGTTGATGTGATATTTCGACTCCATAGCTTTTGATTCAGCACCACCAGTTTCCTTTTCTCTAATTTTTGTTTCTTCCTACAGTAGCCATTCAGTCACTAATGCCCACTAAGGCACATCTTGACTTGCTTCGAGTGCAGTGACCAACATGTAATAGGAATCTGGAAGGCTAGCTAGGTGATGTACAACTTTGTCCTCTTCATCAATCGAATCGCCGACGACTGACAACTCTGTGAATATTTCCGTCATCAACTTTATATATTTGTGAACAGAGTCACCTTCTTTCAGTTTAAGGGAATATAGTCTCCTCCTTAACGCTAATTTATTTTCCCACATTTTCTTTTGAAATAGGTTAGCCAATTTTTTTCCGCACTACTACCGGATCGTCAAGATCCCCAATCAAGTATAAAAGTGACGGTTCCACTGACAATACAATCATCGCCAAGACACAATATTTCCGTGATAAGTATTTTGTGAGTAGAATCACCTCTGTCCTGGAGTTAGGAACAATCTCCGTCTTATTTACGATGTTCCATAAACCGTCTCTAAATAATGACATTTTGCATTTTACTTTCTAAGTTGCGTAATTTGTCCCATTCAGCAGCACAAGATTAACAAGTTGTGTTTCCATCGCCAAGTTCCAGATATTTCAGTCATAAAAAGATTCAGAAAGATATGACAATCATAAAACGATACAAAAATTTTCTCTGTGAACCACAAATCAAAATGGCTGAAATAAGGTCCCCATGTGATCCTTATAATCATCATACATTGCCTGGGCCCATAACCTTTTGTTGGGAATTTACGAACCTAATTCCATATAAAAATAAGACATACCTTTTTAGGTGCAGGTTTCATCTTCATATATTCCAGGCAGGATACTTCAACTCAACCAACATGGCAAAAAACATGGGGACGACCTTTTTAACCCACACACGGTGTTCTTTTTATTTACAGGGAGAGTGACAAAAACTAGGAGCAGTTAACCTGACCCTAAAACAAATGTGGAGTTTGGGGCTAACAACTCTGACCTAAAAATTCTATCATCAATAGTTCTAACAAGTACTGACTAGAGTGATAATTTCAACAAAATTGTTTATCTATGATGTGAAAGTTGGTAAACAATTCTGAGCACGACACAGAAACCAACTACTGTCCAGATATACTCAGGACAAACAAGTTGACAACATGCCAACCATTCCATTTGGCATATTAATGAAAATATTTAAATTACCATCTCCATCACTTCCTGTACAGACAAATGCAAGTAGGACAGAAGGAATATAGGGAATAAATAGATTTAAAAAGTTTTAATTGAATTAAAAAAGAAATGTATTAAAATATGCAGAAACTCCCAGATGCCTCTGACAGGAAAAAATGGCGATGCATGCGTAAAGAAAAAGGGGCCTCCTGACAAAAGGAGGAAGCTCATTTCTCTTTCAGCAGTGACCGGCGGAGTTACATCTAAATCTCCCGGCTGCTAGTGAAGCCAACGTGGTAGCTCTAAGGCGCCACGTTGGGCTAAACCTTTCACTTGTAGCGGCTGTCTCGGTTAACAGTATGCCAAAATAGCTACGAAATTGACCTATCGAACTACGAACTAAAACACTGGACTTGGACAAACTCCCAAAAGCGACTAACACGTTGTTAAAGCTTTGAAATACCAAATGAGGACACATAATACCAAGAAACGATTAGCGTATTTTTAAACAGCTTGACTGGAGGATTCAACCATTTCAATTGTATTCAGGGAAAATTCCCTCGCTCATTGAATGGTTGTTGAACACAGGAAATAAAAGAAAAATATTTTTTTAAATATCTTCGTCTCCTATCTGTTGCTATCTTTTTTAGTTTAATTCTTTTGGGACCTTCTTGTTCAAGGAGTTACATCAACAAGATAACGTGTGGTAAGATAGAATAACCTCAGAATGGAGTCAGATAAAAAACGGTAACACATCTTGCCCTGACCTCTGCCTGACCCCATCGGAATACCTCACAGGATCTTACAAAAGCGCAATCGCACAAGAGTGAGGTATCTACAAATTAATCCCAACCATGATCGTTATAGTTAAATACTAAAGAGGGGAAGTGTTAAGGATCAGACCGAACGGAAAAACATCAGTCATTTCCCCTGAAGGATAGAAAGGGAGTTGCCTCCCACAGACTGTGCATAGTGGAATTGTAGGGATCAGAAGAATGGATACACGTGAGGGACCATTACCTCAGACTTGAAATCGACTATGACACACATGGACATGCATTTGACAGTTGCATACAAGTTTAAACAGCTTCTTTTACTGGTCAATAGACGCATGTCTCCACCTGTGGTTGAATAAACCTAATTGTTTTGATGTACACTCACGTGTCCGTCTCTCTTCACTTTTGTTTACACATTTCTCTTTGTTTGTAAAAACGTAACAAAAACTCACTTAGGTTATCACTTCTGCAACATTGAGAAACTTTTCACTTGATGATTGTTGAAGGTTTTCCTTCTCAGGTTGAAATTGTACTTATTTAAGTTTAATAATCTAATAATATTCTAAATCTTTCACTTTTCCCTGAAAATGAGTTATTTTTGTTTATCATGCAAAACATTTCTCCTGAGCTTTTCATTTTGTTCTTTTGTGTTTTCTTTACCTGAATAGGACCCAAAAATCTTTTGACAACTGCTAAAGTGAAGTGTGCAGATATTTTTTTTTTTTTTTTTTTTTTGGTAAACTTTTGAGTTTGCCCACGTTTTGTTTCGAAATAGGTTAGCCAATTTTTTCCACACTACTACCGGATCGTCAAGATCCCCAATCAAGTATAAAAGTGACAGTTCCACTGACAATACAATCATCACCAAGACACGATATTTCTGTGATAAGTATTTTGTGAGTAGAATCACCTCTGTCCAGGACTTAGGAACAATCTCTGTCATTGATCTTTCTTTTTTTTTTTGTCAAAAGTTTATGAAACAAAGATCAATGCAAGAGCAATATAACTATTATTTGTTTGTTTATATAATTTTATCATTAAACATTTTATCTGAAATTTTCAAAAAAAAGGTGGATTAGAGAAAACTGATAATTGAATTAAGATTTGATATTAAACTTGAGAGAATTAAAGTTCAGCATCACTAGTGCATTGGGAACACTCGGCTCTGATCACAACAGATTAATGATTATATATACTGAAAGATATTTACTTTAATAATCTTATTGATAAAAATGTTGGTTTTCCATGGTTATCTAAGGACTGGAAACTGTTTTTAAACATTATAAACATTTGTGGGTTATTTAATGCCAAAACCATCCCTTTAGAAGAACAGTAATGGTACTATTTAACCCACAGCTGGTGGTATAAAATGATTTATACCTTTCTCATGGTTATTTGGCCCAAGATGAACATAATAAAGTTCAAACTCACATACTATAATCTTGCAGTTTAATACTTTAGCCATTATGCCACAAGTACTCCTCCCAGAATGTTAATGCTGAGTTTTTTTTAAGTAGGCAAACTTTCTACTTTAAGAAAATTAGAATAACACATGCCTACTCAGAACAATATTCAATATTCCAAAATAAAACAGACACCCAAGGAAGGACAGAGAGTATATCAGACAAAATCTTGTGATAAAAAGTAACAAAACAAGGAGATAAGTTCTAATGTATCAAAATACAATATTTTTAATTAACTCCTCATTTGTTTAAAAATCTAGTTATAATTCATAGTTTAATCAATAACTTTTAGTTTAACACTTTTTAACTGTCACACTTTCCAATTTTTTGATAGCTCTGAGTGCGACATTTTTCCACTCAAAAATGACTGTTTGAAAAAAGTTACTTTAGAATCAGTCAATGATAAAATATTATGATGATTTAAAGGTTATGAATCAGTTTAGAACAATAAGAGAACATTTTTTTAATAAAATTAATAAATTACCTGCCTTATTTTTTTGTCTTCACTCTAGTCAGCTGATGCTGTAGAATGCACCAACTGCATCTCTGCAAAAGAGTAAGATACCCCAACAAATGTCCAGGATACAACAATCAACTGTATCTAATGGTAAAGCTTCAATCTTGGAACTTTGGGGAATGAGGAGTACCCTTTCATTGTCATTAATCCTATGTCCATACTGATCTGGAGTGGTAGTACCTGTTAGGGTCCCAACTATAGATCAAATATAACTGTTTAACCATTTAACTGTATGCAAACAAATGACTGATGTTAAATAGAATTATTAGTGTTAAATAGCAAAACTTGAACAATTTAACTGTGAACAAACAAATGAGTTCTGGCTCATTTTAAAATTGTTACCCACAAACTATTCCTTTACAAATCATATATATCTATTAGAGAAGTATAAACAGGATTAAGTATTAAATAACTTAGAAGGGTTGATATGCCATAAAACCCAATTAACTAACCAACCAACCAATCTTTCTGTCTTTTTGATGTTAAAATAATGAAAAGTCTTTTGACAAAATTCACTAGTTGGTGGAAAATACAGACTAACAGAACCAAGGATGAAATGTTACTATATTTACACACAAGGAATCATGTAGTTGCATGTAACATGGCATCAAGGATTTGACTATAATTGCACTGGCAATGAAAAAGTTTTATCAATATAACATTTATATGCTCAATCCAAGAAAACTAGCTTTTCAAAATATGATTTCACAAGAATATTGTTATCATAGGTACTATTTACCAACCCCTCCGCTCAGGCAGGATATGACACAAGGTTAATTTTTAAGCGGAGTTAAACAGGTTTGAATTCAGAGTTTTTCCTTCTCCTAGACTAGTTGCCTAACCATGGCTGAAGAACCTAGTCTGTCCTACTATTTACCCATAGCTGGAGGGAGAATTATTGGATTCATACCTTTCCCAAGGGTATTAGTGCTATGTGAAATGCAATCAGTCTCGTCCAGGATTTGAACTCGTGTCGCCGTGTTCATTTCTTACGACGATAACAATAATGACTACACCACAGGCACCTCCTTGTTATCATAGGTAATGGCTGCTTCATTGCATAACAGACATGAAGACATGTTATTATTTTTTGGAAGATTTAACAATAATGTTTGTTTAGAAATAATTTTGGTAGCCAAAAGAAACAGTTTTGGAAGTGATGAGAATGATTTTTTTTAAATACATGATATGTACTGTAACAATAAAAGTTCAGTAGATTATAATGAACTATTTCCACTGCTTGCCCAGAAAATGTAAGTCAAGTACTTAATGATATCATCATATCCATTGTCCTATACATCTCAATTATCAACCATTTCTTCAGCTTTTTATTTTCACTCACAGGAGTATCAGGCATTGCCCAGGAAAAAAGACAAGTGATAAAATCTTTTCACGAAATAATTTTGAACTATATTTTAGCAAGATTTTATGGATATAGGAATATGAACATGATATAAATATATGATAAAAAGTTATTTAAATATTCAGATATTTAAGTTGATTAACTCAAATAAGTGCAATTTAAACTTGGTAAAGAGAACCTTCCAAGAATCACCAGTTTAAAAGTGTTTTATTTTCTGGCAAAATGATATTTTATACAAAATGTTCAAGCAAAACTTATATTGAAAAGATGACTTCAGAAAAAGCTAGAAATATAATAGATATACAACTAATAACCAAGCCTTTCTTTTGCATTGTTATAAATAAATCTAGAGTAATATGTTTCTACATTTTTATCTTTTAAGTAGAAATTTTCTTATCCACTTGAGAATCAAAAACTTATTCATACTAACATTAAAACTCTTTCTGTTAAACAATACTTCCTCATATATTTTGAAAAGTTAGGCCATTCTCTAATATCTGGGGTTAATAATGAGGTGTCACAGGCATTTTGGAGGAATTATACATGCTAAAGAAATAAGACCATGTTAGGGATATTAACAAATGTGAAAGATAACCTTTTTGGTTGTGTTATACAAAAACACAGAATAACAAAATTTTCAGCTGCAGCTAATTTTGTAGAATCAACCAATCTATGAGCAAAAAAAAAATAATAATTTCTTGTTGATTAACTAGCATGATACAGAAATTTATCCCTGAATACCTGAAAAATATATGGAAAAAAAAAGGAAATATCCATTTGGAATTTTTTGTATGGTTATATTTCTGTTAATATAAGTCTGACAAAATTGCTTCAAAATAAGTGTGACCAATGTGATCCATGCAGAATTTGTCATTTGATCTGTCAAAAATACAAGAAAGTTTGTTTCTCTCATCTGACACTGGCATATCAGCTTATTGATTTTTCTGCAATATCAATCAGTTATTCCTGTTTGCATATCATTGCCACTGACTAACACCATCAGACCAACAAAATTCTTTGAAAACCAGAATTTAGTCTTGATAAAGAAACATGATGATATAAAAGTCATAGTGATGATGATAATGATAAAATTATTATTATTAGTTTATGGTTTACTGAGCTATAAACTAATTATGTATAAGTTACAATTTTCAGAATTAATGAAAATAAGGAATGGTATTAAGTGATAATTCCTTGGCATTCTTTCCAACACTGTAGCTTTTGATTAAGACCTAATAAAAGAATCCACTTCTTGTTCTATATTAATTTTATATTATCTATTGGAGTCTGGCCAAGTGTTCACTGTTAAATAAATGTTTAAAACTGCCATCAAAAAGAAAATAAATTTGATGGGATTTTCTCTCTCTCAAATTTCAATGCAATGTACTCATTATTAAATTTTTTTTGTTGTTGTTTAATCCCTTCTTTAAAAAAAAACAATGATTTTTATTGGTTATAATTGGATGAGATTTCAAATGAGAAAGGTAGAGTAAATTGTTGTTTCTTGGTAAACAATTATCTTCAGTGATTATAATTGGATGAAATGCATGAATTAATCTTTTTACTCTGTATTCATAAATAAAATAATAAGTTAGACTGGGCTCTGTTAGCTTGATTGGCAACCAGTCTGACTGAAGAATAATTCTGAATTCAAAACCAAGAGCTTCAGTCACTAAAGCAGTCTAAATTCATTCTGACAAACCTTGTGATGACACTGATGCCAAGCTTCATCAGCTCTTGTCTTTGTTTTGAACAATATTAGTGGTGTCAAGAGGGAAGACTGGCTGCTGTTTTTTCATTCAACCTTGCTCCAGTACAAACCCTTGGTCTTGTCAACCTAACTGATGGATGCTACTACCACTAATTAGTCCTTGCCTGTTTCAATAAGAATTTCTTGAATCTCTGTCTCTCATTCTCTTTTATTGAAGAGCAGCACTGTCTGACATATCCAGCTTCTTACAAAATCATTACTATTTATTTAGTGACATTTGATTTATGATGTTAACCTTTGGTTATCAAAATTCTAAACTCTGGTTATATATAACAAAGTTTTAAAAAAAGATGAAAGCACTGTGCTGACTTGTTGCTTATCATTAAAGGTTCACTTGGTTCTATAACTACATTCATCAAATGCTTGTTCTTGCTTGTTGCTTTGCCCATCCTACTTCGGGCATTCAGTTTTCTCCACTCTCAATTATTGAAAGTGTCATTGGCAAGCCTGCATTTAAAGTTTTATCCTGGTTTAGGAAATTCAATTTTCTTTGGAGTGGAGTTTTGTTTAGGAGTTCTATGGAGTTTCTGTTTGGAGTTTCTAAAACGTCATCCATATCTTCAGAAATTGGTACTTTTGGAGATTCATTCAGCCTTTTCTATGAGGTGTAATGTTCAACTTTGTCATTCTTAGAAAATATGTCTCAGGGTAGGACAATGAATAAGATGGATGTACTGTTATATATGTACCACCATGTTTGACAAGCACCTGCTTGTGCTCTCACCCTATGAAAGTTCCTGGACCAAGCCATTTATCTTACAGGTTTCTTTATAAAGAACATCATCTCCATTTTTAGATTTCTTGGCAGCATGCATGGCATTTAGGTTACTTGCAACAACTTCACTGATGGAAACACCTTCCAATGAAGTGTGTTTGTTATTTAGAAGGAAAGGCAGGTTTGGATTCCTGCTAAAAACAAGTTGATTGGGACTGTAACTATGAACACTGAAGTGTATTTTTGGTACTTATGGCCCATTTTTCTTTACCATATCTTCCAACATCCTATTGTGATGTTCATTCAACCCATTACTCCTTGGACTTTCAGCAGCAGTGGTATTTACAACAATATTCAAGTTTTTTGCCATGTCCCTAAATGACTGGTTATTAAATTCCCTTCTGTTGTCAGACTTTAAAGTCAGAAATGACACACAGTAGAGTGACTGTATAGAGTGATTTAAATTTGTTTTTATCACTGAACTTTTTTTTCTTGGTCAGACCAAGAACAATTCAGCATTCTTTTGTGGGTGTGTTTAAGTAAGCTGTACATAACTTTGTAAAAATTGTGAGTTCAGTTCATACAGGGTATCCTATAGTTGTAAAATATTATATTAAGCTAAGTTCAGTAAATACTGGAAATAAGTGGAAATTTTTTAAAAACTAACTTGACAAAGTTTTTTTTCTTTACTATTATATAAGAGAGGAAGAATGGAGGAGTGGCTGATGTGACTGGGACAACAGTGGTACTAATTACTAGTGAGGTAAGGAATGGAAAAAACAGTAATAAAATATACAGTGTTAACAAAAAAGTCTATATTATATATATTGAAATATATAAAACAATTTTTGGAATAGAAGGTTTACAAAAGACAGTTTACATTGGCTGAATTTCCATTTTGGTGATATTGAAGTTTTCATGAATGTTTGAAGAATAGACTAATTTCTTGTTCTGTATATTGGCTGTTGCTTGTGTGTGTGAGGTACAGTTGCAGGGTCCCATTAATCTACTGCATCATAGGTGCATAAAGAACTATGAGAAGAACTGGCCAAAGGTAGGATTTGGGATATTTATTCATTTTGGAAAGAACAGAAGCATTGGCTATGTTGATTTGTGGTGCATTCTAAATTTCCAAAATAGCTTTATTCTTGGTCATATGAGGATCATTAAATAAGTTTCCGGACTTTTTTCGTATGGGCACTTTTATTGATAGTACACACATGAAACTCTAGTCCTCTTCGAAGTAATCTCCTCTGGCTGCAATGCACTTGTTGTACTGTTCCAACAACTTCTGGAAGGCCCTATGGAAGTCCTCTTGTGTGAACGTGTCAATGACCTTCATCATAGCCTCTTTCATCTCCTCAATTGTCTCATAATGACAGCCTCTGAGCTTAGGGAATAAGCAAAAGTCACAGGGACCAAGGTCTGGGCTATAGGGAGGGTGTGGAACTGTCTTGATGCCCATCTTGCTCAAATAGTCTTTGACAAGGATGGAGTTGTGGACTGGTGCATTGTCCTGGTGGAAATGCCACTGACCCGATTTGAAGAGTGATGGCCTCTTCTGACGGAATCTCTTCCTGAACTCCCTTAGAACCTAAACATAGTATTCCTCATTGACTGTCAGTCCAGTGGGAACCCAGTGGATGTAAATCATGCCAGTGCTGTCAAAAAAAGGGATCATTAAAAGTTTGTATGTGGATTTGCTCTGTCTGGCCTTCTTGGGTCTGGGAGAGCCAGCATGCTTCCACTGAGAACTCTGTCTCTTGGTCTCTGGGTCATAGCAGTAGATCCAGCTTTCATCGCATGGCATTTTTTCCAAGTTTAAAACAGAATTTTATTGCATATTGTTCTTCTAAAGTGTCCTCACGTCCAGATTGCATTTTTGAAATTCACCAGCTGTGACAATCAGGCTTTAGTAGGGTGTATTCCAATTCCTGCTGTAGCTGTTCATTTGAACCTGAAATCATAAAAATTGGTCAGTCATCTCATAAGATGTATAGCAATAACATAGTGAATTTTCAAGAGTCTATGACAATTTTAAATGCCTGTACAAAAAAGTCTGGAAACGTATTGAATGCACCACGTATAACCTGCTCACCACTGTCAGCACAATAGGCAATTGAAAGCCTTGAACAGCCCATTGATTTTCTATTTTTAGTCATGATGAAAATGGCCATAAATCATAATGAGATTTTAATTTTATTTATGGTGTAACACAAATAGGTTTCGTGGAAAAATTGTGATGGAATAAGAAAAATCCTTGTTTCATTTTATTTTTTCATAATAAAAAAACATCTGTTATAGATTATATGTTACAATTTCTGTTATTTTGAAAGTAAGTTATTTTTAAGATATATATATTTTTTTGTTAAATACTAATATTGTTAATGTTTAACTAAAACATTGTCATGATATACAGCATTGTAAAACTGTAAAAAGACATTTTTATTTCTCTCTGTTGCAATAGAATTTTATGAGCTGAACCAGCGAAAAAACAATGACTTAATTCTTCAGTCTCCTATATTGTTAATTTAATTCTTCTCTTTCTCCATTTTCCTCCTCATCTTTATTTTCTCCACTCTCTCCTCCTTCTTCCTCACTTTATACTTCTTCTTTTTACCTTTTCTTTCTCCACTCTCTCTATCTTCTTCTTTTCTTCCTTACTTTCCTCGCCTTCTTTCTCATCTTTTCTTCATCACTTTCCCTTCCTTTCTCTTCATCTTTTCTTCCTCCCCTCTCTACTTCCTTATTTCTCACCTTTACTTTCTCTACTCTCTCCTCTTTCCTCCTCACCTTTTCTTACTCACTTTCTCTTTCTTTTTCCTCACCTTTTCTTTCTCCTCTCTTTCTCTTCCTCCTTACATTATCTTTCTCACTTTCTCCTTCCTCCTCACCTTTTCTTTTTCCACCCAGATAATCTTTACTTTTCTTTCTTTAGCCCTTCCATCTTACTCATTTTTCTTTTCCTATCTCTTCTTCATCCTCTATCCTTCCAGCCTTCATTTTATCCACCTGATATATTTAAGATCTCTCTCTCTCTCTCTCAGAGCTTATCAAAGTGTTTGCTTTCAGAAAAGCAGCCACCACAGCATGCATACTGATAATTGAAAGTGTAACACACATAAATGACAGATGTAGAGGTAGGTAAGTACATAGATACAAACAAGTATCTTAATATATAGATTATTCTTGGAGAAGAATTTAATATTTTGCCATTGTTTTTTGTTTTTAGTTTCACTTGCAATGAAGGCCATGATTGGCAGAAACACATATTTGCTAAAGAGGATGTTTACGTGGATGGTGTTCTCAATGAACCTGGTATCAACACACTAATTGTCAGGTAGGTTATTCATCTCTCACGATTTTTATGTTACCTAGACTTTTTGTGTTTTAGACGGATCAACTCATTAATTACACCTGACACAAAAATAGAAGTGACATTTTTGTTCACAGAAATATTAATATTTATAAGTCTTTGACATTTTTCTTTTAGTCTTATTCTCTCTACTGTTGCATTTGATACAATAAGATTTCAGTTGTGAACATTGAACTTGGATATTCACCCAAACAATTAAGTCAGTCATTATAAATTGTTCAAGAATTCAGCTAAGGAGTAAGAAAAGGAAAGGAAAGTTACAGAGATATTCAATGTCTTCTAATATATTATTAATAAGTAATAATACCTCAAAGTCTACCTTAGTACCAAGTGTTTTATATATACAATGATGATCATAGTGAGAGAAGCAAATCAACACCAACTGTTCATTTAAACAGAACCCTTTTGTTTTCTTAGAAATTGTTGGAAACGATGAATGCAGTAGTTACAGTTACTTAAGATAAAGGTAGATTTGTGCTGGAGATATTTTTAAAGCAAACTTGTGGCTAGGTTTTGAGTGTTTTTATCTTCAATATTTCTCTGATCTGTCCTTGACCGTGTTTCTGCATACCAGCCTGTGCTAACTCTTCACTGACCAAGTCCGTAAGGCCCCCTTACATGCACACACACGCACACATATATATATATATATATATATATATATATATATATATGTATATCAAGGTCTTTCTGTTATGCAACCAGCTGCAAAGCCTTTTTTCTCCCATGCTGTTCAGTTGATATATTTAGTTGATATTTATATTTATGATATGAAGACATTCTGATTTTTAGTTTTGAAATTCTTTTTAGATATAAACATTCTTGTTTACATAGTGTCACATGTCAACAAATTACCTTGGCATGCTTTTCTACTATTTTGATATACCATGTTTATAAAATTGGCTGCTAGATACATGATATTATTGTAGCCAACTGGCTACATTTAAATCTCCATTTAGAAATCTCCATTTAAGAAAAAACGCAAAGTTATCTATGATGTCAGCTACAGGAAGCAAAACTTGATATCAATAAAAATAACACTACCAAGTTGACAGCAAGTGGAACATTCCAATGCCAACACAGAGGCTATTTTTGAGAGAAATTAATTATGCAAACTGTTTCAAAATTAGTTTCTAACTTTTGAGCAACGCTGGTTGTATTTGCAAGCTACTCTTAAGGGTTTACTTATGTATTTCATTATCACATGTAAATAAAGAGAAACTTCCTGTGCACAGTCACACACATGCTGACCCGACAATTACAGTGACAGACAAAATGGCCACTGGTTGACTTTAAGACAAAAGGACTCAGTTGCCTTTCTCTGGTCATTGCTCCCCCCTCAACCAAAACACCTTACTCCTGCAGCTGACACCACAGTCCTACCTGAGTGAATGGAGTCCTATTTGCTGATCTTTTACCATAGTGCCTGGTGGACATAGCAGCTGATGCCCAGGTCAAACAGTAGCATTCCAGCCTTACTCCAGCTTCCTTTTTTACACCAGTCCTTTTAAGGATTTTATACAAGTCCTTTTAAAGATTAAACTAGAAAAATCCATTACCTGTCCTTTAAAAGATTATTCCAAAAATCTCCTTAGAACTACCTCTGGTCCTCTTACTTACAGCCCTTTTCATGTCCTGTGGTGCCTTACTTACAGCCCTTCATCATGTCCTGTGGTGTTGGTAAAGCACCACTGGGCATGATGAAGCAGCAGCCCAGTTCCTGCATCTCAGCATGCTGGTGTCTCCAGACCTGTAGCAATGAATTCCTGCATCTCCGCACACTAATGTCTCCAGACCAGCAGCAATGCCCACACCAGAAGAACAGATATGCCTGGCAACCCAAGCTATTGAATTGAGCCTTTCAAGCTACAACCTTGGTCCATGAGCAGACCAACACACCCTTCTCATGTACAGGGTGACTCAAAAAAAAGAATCCATAAACTTTTTTATTACTTCTACAGAAATAAAGCAAAATAATTCTAAATTTGTACACTCAAACTTCTGTCTGTGTATGATTATTCCCAAAAGTTTCTGTAAACTTGGATGCTTTGCACAAAAGTTATGGTCTCTCCAGAATGTGTTCCAAATGACCTCCTTGGCATTGGAGACAGACTAGCAACCGTTGCGCAAAATTGTCAATCACTCACATGCACTCGTCTCAGGGGATTTCCCTGATTTTTGCTGCAATTGCAGCTTTGAGCTCACCAATTGTTTGAGGATTGTTCTGATTGGTCCTTCAGATATCCCCACAGATAAAAATCAGGAGGGTTCAAGTCCGGTGAATGAGGTGCCCACTCAACGTCACACTTCCTGCTGATCAGCCTTTCCTGAAATCACTCTCTCGGCCAGTCAAGAGTGTGATTTGATGTGTGGGGGTTGCCCCATCTTGTTGGAACCACTGGTCATCTCAATCAGTCCCTCTGCAACGTCTGAGTGATGCCCAGAACTTCCTCAGCACTGCCACATAATGTTCCTTATTCACCATTTGAGCCCTTTCATTTTTGTCTTCAAACCAATACGGACAGATTATGCCATGTTTAGAAATGGCTACCCATGCTGTGCACTTTACTGGGTGTAATGGTGTCTGTAAGATTTCCTTCGGAGGTGCTGTACCCCAGTAAACATTATTTTTGCTATTGACATGTCCTGACAGCAGAAAGTGCGCTTTGTCAGAGAACCAAACATGATCCAAAAAGTCTGGATTGTCTTCGATTGTGTCACAAAACCATTCACACATTGCAACACGTTTTGCCATGTCAGCCTCTGTGAGTTTTTGCTTGGTTTGTTGCATGACCGTGTATAATTTGTTGGCCAAATAGGCTTCCACACAAAATGTCTTTTCCTTGATAGACCAGGACATATTGGTGAATACTATGGTCCCAATTTTTCATGCCCAGATTCTACTTCATATCCTGAAAAAAAGAAAAGGCTCGAATTAAATTTATGAATTTCAGTCAAAAATATATGGGTTCTGTTTTTTTTGGGTCACCCTGTATGATTTATCCAATAAAAGTTCAGCATTTCGAATTTATCTTCTTATCTTTGTCATCATTTGCCTAGTTTTAAAAAGGTTTGTGGGATTGACATCTTTCTTGACCCCACAACAATATCATACCAAAGGAAAAGGGAAATTATTTACTCATACAACTTGTGAGTCTCAAATTTTCCATACAAATGCCCAACTATGAGTTAAATAGTTCCACTGTTCTTCTAAAATGATGGCTTTGGCATTAAATAACCAATAAAGATTGATATGCCATTAAAAACGAAGAAGCCAAACGAAACCCAAACAAATGCACTTCACCAAAGTAATTTTGCAGACAATCTTTTGAGGAATACTACACTACTATTGTTTTTTTGTTTGATTTCTTTGGGATTTTTTTTGTAAAGGTATTTTAGGAATGTGATATAATTATTTTTTTTATTGATTTATGCTCTCATTATTTTATTTTTTATTCAAATTATAACTCATCAAAATATTATTTTTTTCTTGGATGAAAATTTTTTCTGGCATCTAGGGACTTTGATGTATTGCTGATACTAATCAGACTCAATCATTTTATTCCTCATCATTCCCATTAATCATTGTTAAATTAAAAAATATTGAAAAATATTGAAAAATAAAAATTTTAGAATAATGCTAAAAAATAAATATTCAAAATAAAGCTGAAAGTCATTTAAATTCAGTGTAATTAAAAGATTTCTGTATGCAGACATGGAGGTGTCTGAAACATTGCCTTGAATTTTTATTCAAAGTTTCAAGTATAATGAATTGATTTTATCACGTTTAAAAAGAATGGGCTATGCTTATACCAAACATAAAGATAGAAATTACATGTAGCTATTTTCTTTTTCTTGTGGCAATTTTGTAAGTAGATTTTCATTATCAAAACAATATTGCCCCAAATTTAAATTATTCCGCAGATTGAGTAAGAATATCAAAGTTTAAAAATACAAAAAAAAGTGTATTTGTTAAATTTAAGTTTGCCTTTTGCACACCAATTAGAATTTTACTTAAATACATTTTCATATCATCAGTTGTCAAATGAATTGCATATGTATATATAAGGGTGCTCCAAAATTAATGCCTCTGATTCATTTTCATGGAAATTACATTAGATACAGAAAGCCTATTAAAACTATTTTGTAGAACAAGTTTTCGGCTACAAAACACTATTTTTCTATATAGTAACCACAATTTTCTCTGAATTTTTTCAAAGAATAAATAAGTGTTTGCATATCATACTTGAGACAAAGAATTATTAACTTCCAAAATCAGGAAATAGTTACAGCACTATTTCAAACTGGTAAACTATCCCAAGATCTATGGTACAGTCCATTGTAAAGAAGTTTAAACAGTTTGGCATGACAGAGAATTTGCCTGGGTATGGAAGAAAAGTCACGTTGTCACCAAGAACTGCATAAAAACTCTATTATGAGGTTAATATAAACCCAAGAGTTGTTTTGAAAGGCATTGCCAAAAGTTTTGATATGATGAGTGTCAGTGTAAGTATTCACTCACTATAATGTTTAAATAGAAATGGGTTATATGGAAACCAACCACGACAATCCCCTCTCTATGAACCATGTCACATTGATTCTCAGTTTAATTTTAGCAAAATATTTTTGGACAAAGAAAATTCCTTTTGGGAACAAGTACTATGGAGGGATGAAAGAAAAATTGAACTTTTTGGACATAATGATGTATTGAAGATTTCATGCAAGAAAAGTGAGGCTTTCCTTTTCTTCCCAATGGACAACGTCAACATTAAAACATTGAGGTAGCTTGATGATATTTTCAGGTTGTTTTAGCTCAAGGAGGACTAGACAATTGCAAAGGACAATGAAATCTGAAGACTATATTAAAATGTTGGATGTAAATCTACAACTATCAGCACAAAATCTTGATTAAGGTCAATGATTTACTTTCCAGAAAGATAATGATCCCAAATATATGTCCTAATCAGTGACTACATGCCTTCAGAAAAAGAAATACAGTTCTGCCATGGCCTTCAATGAGTTCTGACTTGAATCCTATTGAAAATCTATGGCAAGAATTGAAAGTTCAAATAAATCATCAGTTACCAAAAAACCTTTAGGAATTAGAACGTGTAACCATTAAAGAATGTAAAAACTGAAATAAAAAAGACTTGTCTGAATCTCATCAAAAACTTTAGAAAATGATTGCAGAAAGTTATAAAGATTAGAGGCCATGTTACTGACTATCAATATTATGAAAATTGTTAAATTTTTTTCAATTTTTCCCACTGTACAAATAATTTTGTCTTTTCTTCCTTTGATTATTTTTCTTCTCATATTTAGTAAATCTGACCTATTAAAATTGAGTTTTATATACCTTTTTTCTACTTAATGGCATACAAAAAGCCTGGCATCATACAAGTCTTCAATTCTAAGAAATGGGTCAAAATATTCAATATTTATGGGTGTATAAATAATTTATGTACATATATTCCCATATATATAGACATGTTTCACATTTTGTTTTCAAACCATAGGAAAGTATCCTCTGGTTATATATCTTTATTAAGCCTGCTTGTATTATAGATAAAATGAATATAAATTATAGCTATAAAAATAGCCTCTTATGCAAAAATACTATACTGATTAATAAAAAGTATATATATACCCAACCCTTCCATCACAAGCAGGATGTGACACAAGGTCAACTTTTAATTGGAATTTGAATTCAGAATTTTCTTTCTCTTAG
The DNA here is from genome assembly GCA_963585895.1 of Sepioteuthis lessoniana. NCBI lineage: Eukaryota > Metazoa > Mollusca > Cephalopoda > Myopsida > Loliginidae > Sepioteuthis > Sepioteuthis lessoniana. The sequence goes on from OY757923.1 coordinate 17,476,288, forward strand.
ACTTACTTAGTCTTACTAAGGCCAAAGAACCCAGTTTGTTCTTCCAGTTATCCATAATTGGGATAGCAGAAAACATAGATTCATACCTTTTCTAAGGGCATTCTTTTATCCTTGTGCTTTTTTGGTGTATACTTAGAAGACTTTTATGCTAGTATTAACATTGCTACCAATCGAAAAAAATCAGTTGGAATCTTCTTAAATGATCTGTGTCCATATACCAGATATATACTATGAAATACAAACTCATGTCACATATCAATGATTGACCTGGCCATTCACTGCAAGTAATACTTCCCCAGCTATCTCAGATCATGCTTTGCTGCTGGATCCAGAAGAGGATATCAGCAGAGTGGATTGAAATGTGTACAATCCCTTATTTATCTAAATCTACTTATGTAGCCATAGTTCCTTCTGAGAGACTATCATTATCCTTGAAGCTGGATAGCAAACTTTAATTGATTATACTATCAATGGTGTTGAGAATACAGTGACTACATCCTCTGCAAAGAGGTAAGACTCCCAACTAAAGAAACAGGGGTAGGAGGCATGCATCTAGTAATGAAGCTCTACTTCTAGAGTTCTGGTGAGGATGGAGTCATCACTCCATTACTCCCAGGTCCATATTGACCCTGATTGGTAGTAAATATTAAGTTCCCATCTATGAGTCAAATAGATCTGCTTAAAAAATATTTGTATTTGATAGAAATACTTGAAACCATTTAACCATATGCAAATTATTTGTATTAAGATTAGATATTTGGAGGTATAATTGTTTACGAAAATTAATAGTTACTTGAAACTGTATAATTGCTTGAAATACATGAAAGCATATAATTGTGTACAAATTATTAGTATTGTATAGGAATACTTGAAACTATATAACAGTGTGCAAATTATTTAGATATATTAAGAATAGTTAATTGAAGCTATAATTGTTTACAAATGCTTATCATCAGTTACTTGAAACTATATAATTTCTTGCACACAAAAAGACTGACTTTGGTATTGAATAAACCAACCAACCAACAGTTGAAAATCATCCCAAATATATGTGCACAGAATATAATGCAATCATTTTTATGTTTTTAGTAAAATCAGGGTTATTTGTATCAAACATTAAAAAACTCTTTATGGCTGACTTCTTACTGAAAAGAGAAACAGCTTTCTTTTTAATAAGAATTAGCTATAAACACAGTTTGTGGTATTACAATTACCAAGCTACTAGATCGAAGACTCTTTGACTATATCTTGGTCTTGTTAGAGACTTCAATTCAGTTGGAATAATCAAAAAATGTTTATTAGATTTAGTGAGTACTTTTATGTTCTTTTCCTTTATTCTATTATTTGTGTGCTAGACAAGTGTTAGCTAGACAAGAAGTCAGTAACAAAATTATGGGAAAAGAGATATAGCACTTTAAAGCTATTGTCTGTAGGGAGCACACAAAGAATAAAATGTTTTATACAAGTGTATAAACTTGTTGACTGCAACCATCTACAATGATTGAGTTATAAATATATTACATAAAAAATTGTTGTGTTACTTGCTACAGCTCTAAAGATATGTTTCTCTTAGATGTTCGTGATGAGCTGTACATCACTCATTGAGAACTGTTTTAGAATGACTATAAAAGTCATTCATGCAGTTTTGCAATCAAATATTTGCCTTGTTAAAGGTGCTAGGGATGTACAGTAAATCTTCATAGTATTGTTACTACAAATGCAATCATCCATTTATTGTACAAATAGGTAAAGAAAATACATATGTATGAATCTTAAGTAAATCAATATTTATGTGGTCTTTTAAAAAATGCTCCAGCAATTTGATAATAATGAAAAAGAGCTTATACCATTATGTAATAGCTCAACTATAGCAGATGTAGTTGGATATTTGTAGAAGTGTGATTGACAAAGTTCAATCTCTGCTGAAACAATCATAAGAAAGAGTTTGAAATGCAGACCTATTTTTAACCCCAGTAATGTTATTCTTGAGAAACAGGTCATTTTTCTACTTTGAAAGAAGACTTATTGCTATAGATTTGTAATCTTCTTTATTCTTCTCACTAAGAGCACTAGGAAACCTAATGCCCAGCTTGCTTACTTTTCCTCTCTTTGTCAAGTGACAGCAGATTGTGGATTGGAATGCATTGTGGTCAAGTGCTAATTCCCAAATACTTTTGTGTGGGTTGCATTCTACCTATTTTCTTAAAGCATCTTGATCAAGATCAGAGGAGTGCCCAAGTCTAGATTCATCTCTCAATGATGTATCATCAGAAAAAACTTTGAAAACCAGTTTCGGACTTGGCAGTCAGTAATGACACCTTGGCCATAAACACTACAAATTTTCTTAGCTGCTTTTATGACCATTTTGTTATTCCTAAACTCTCACTTACAACATTACATGTTAAATATGCATTTCCATTTCCTCCATTTTAGAGGTTCGAGATCATAGATTAGAATACAATATACACTCTTTTACTACTGAAGTAAGAATGACCAGTGAGGACACTTTTTAATCAGATAATTTTCAGTTGTGTTTAAAACATTGAAATTTTGAGATGCATAGTTACAACTTGCTTTTAAAAAACAGAAAATATCTATAACTCAACACAATATATCTATATATATCTACATAGTTTTTTCTCATAAGTATTTGAACAAACAGGCCAACTTACTTTTAATTGCTGATTTTTAAGAGTAAAAACTGAAACATTAAGCAAGAAGAATAAAATCTTATTGCAATCAGCATCATCACCATCATGTTGCACCATCAGCACGGATCTCCCTGACCCTCTCCCACCGGTTGGTCTTCAAGACTACATCCTGTATCACCACTGAGCTGTTGTACGTTGGTTTTAGCTGGTTGTCCTACCTTTGCTCGTCCATGTGAAGGGGTCCACAGGAGTACGTCACTTATGAGTTCATCCCTACTTCTCAAGCAGTGTGCCGCATGTCTGGTTCATCTAACTTGGATAGTTTTTGTGATGGGTGGTAAGTGGCTGTACAGCTGCTGCCTCCAGGACTTGTTCAATATTGCTCGCAGCATTCTTGTTAAGTTGTTGTCAAGCTTTTTCTCATTACGATTAGTTAGCATCCATGCAGTGCATCCATACAGCAGTATCAACATGCTATAAAAAATATATCTGATAAAATTGAATCATTAAATGAAAAAATGTAGGGTTTTGGTGGTTTTTTTTCTATCCTTCTAAAGTCTAGTTCAGAATTTATCAAGGAAATTAAAAATACAGTGACACTTTCACTTGAAAGTTTCAACCTGGATTCTCAACTTGTACTCCTTGGCATTATGTTGTATCAGAAGTTGATACAGGTTTAATGTGAATAAAATCTATTATTTTTTGTTTGTTTATTATGGCTCCTTGAATATCTCCACTTTTTTACTATCTTCTGATATCTACCTTTAAAAATAAAGAGTCTGTGCACAAAACTAATGCACTACTAATACAATTTCCTAAGTTTTTCATTTTTACTAGTAAACAATAATGAGATACTATATCATATGCCTTGCTAAAATCCAAATATATTTTTGTGTTCCCCCTTCCATTAAATATTCATTTATAACCATTATTATTGTTAGATAATCCAGATTTAGAATTTTTGAATATGTAGAACTTCCAACTTAGCAATGCTTATTTCAAACAATTATCTTTTACAATATACTTGCTTACCTTTAATATTCAATAAATATATCCTGGGAATCTTGATCTCAACAATCATATAATTTTCTTACACTATAATTATGATCAGTCTTTCAATCCTTTGAGATATTATTTGGATTTGTTTATTTCTGTTTAGTCTTAATCATGAGATCTCAGAATATCACTGACCTTTTTTTTAATAATCTTAAATCAAACCAAATTTTCCTCTACTCCCCAAACAAGAAACAGTTTTCTAAAAGCAAGATTAACCATAAAACATCTAAAAGTAAAATTTTCAAATTGAGTTTAAGCAGACATACATTTGAGATATTTATCAATATTTTTTGAGTACTAAAAGTTATCTATACTTTGGCAAACACTTCTGCACTATGATAGATGAAAAGGATAAAAATATGACTTTTTATTTCCAGCATGAGTCAAACATATATGTCTACCACTGAATAAAACTTTCAATCAAATTTTATTGGCTAACATTAGCTATACATGAACCTTATGACCTATTAGCTTTAGAAGTGGGACAGATGTTTGCTCTGTCATATCAAAATAATGAAGCTGTTGTAGCTTACTCTGTAAATATGGTGGATAACAAGCTGAATTGGATTAAACATGGTTGGGTCAAGTTTTAACTTAAACTGGTTGTAACTCTAAATTTTCATAGAATTATTACAAGTAAATACATATCAAAATTTTATTATAAAAACATTTTTCCTGTTTTTGCAATAAATATGTTAACTCAATAATTTATATAATTACATCAGTAATTTTGTAAACTAATGAAGAATAAAGCATTTCATTTAAACGACTATTCCTTTTTACCATAACCTCCTTCATTCTCAATGCACCTTCATTGATCACATTGATTGAATAATATGTTGGAAATTTTCAGATGAAAATTCAGCTGTTTTGGGCTACAGACATATTGATCAATACAAATAAAGAAATATTATTGTTTAAATAGAGTCAGATTGCATTGATATGAAATAACTGTGAAAATAATTCAAAGCTGAACAATGTTTTTTGTTGTTGTTGTTTTTTAGTAATCTTTCAAAATTTGTCTTTGAAATGTTTTTGTTTAAAAAGAAAAAACTTTTACCCAAAATAATCAATTAAAGAATCACTTATGTGAATAAAATATATTTTTTTTAAATTTTTAAATAAATTACTCTAATGGAATAAAAAACTGATTTACACAATGAAAGAAAATTAGTGATTTAGCCACACAATCTTAAAAACCTCTCCAGATATCAAGGTGTCATATCTCTGAAAAAAATTGTTTTGGTTCTTAGAATTTTACAAATATATATATATTTACCTAACCCCTTTGCCACATGCAGAATGTGACACAAGGTCAATTTTAAGCAGAGTTTCTTTCTCCTTGACTGGTTGCCATACCAAGGTTAAAGCTGGAGGGAAAATAATTTGATTTATACCTTTACCAAGACTTATTGCAGTAAAGGAAATGCAAACAGTCTCATCCAGGATTTGAACTCATGTCGCTGTGTCCATTTACCACAATGGTAAGTGTTATACCACAAACGAGATTTTACAAATATAAGAAATACTTTAAGATCAAAGTTTGGATTCATTCAGTTCAGTTCAGTTTAGACATCAAGGAGATTTGAGGGGAGAAACTTATTTTTTATGTTGACTTGTGACAGCTTACTAGCATGCATTTCCTCCCTAAGCTCCTCAGTGATAAACTGAGTGTACATTGTCCCCAATTCATACCCTTGAATGTTTTGTCTTTACATTTGATTATATCCATTAAGATTGTTGTTTTCTTACAGATTTGAAAATGATAGCCTTTTTTTTTTGCACATTCTATATAAATAATCTCCACCTGAATAATAAATAAACAAAAACATAAACATTGCCATCTTTTAATTTCTTTTCCTAAACTTCAGATTTCTTCTTTTGTGTTTCATCTACAGTATTGGACAAAGAACTGATTGTGAAAAAACTGAATGATTTTTTTTTCTGTTGCCACAAGTTTTACTGAAATTTTGATGGCTTAGACATACTTAGAAAGTAATGATTTTCCTTGATTATTGTTGTCAAAGCTCCTTTAGTTGTTGCAAAAAGTCATAACTTTCTAAAATAATTCTCAGAAATACCAGAAATATAGAAAATTTCTTATAATTTTCTTTTCCTTGATTTGATATCCTAATTTGGGATTAGTCCTTTGCTAATGACCAATAAGTAGTTGTCTGAGTTTTAAAAAAGGTCAAATTGTGGCATACAATGATAATGGACTGTCTCTTTGTGATCAAATTTGTGGTAATAATAAAATATGGTTTATTTTTTTCTCTTTTTTTCCTCCAATACTGTATTTAAATTTTTTTTCTTCTTGGAACATATATCCTCAACTCTTATTTAACTTTCAATCACCTTTTTTTTAATCATTCCTAAACTATCTCAAGTATACATGATCTAAGAGTCTGAAATATCATTAAGCTTACCATTAGCTTCTTTTCATAATTTATTGAACTTGAATTAGTCATCTGTCTTACTAGATCTTTATAATTCTATTCTCATGCATTTCTTCTCTTTTGTACGTTGCTTTATTTTTAACCCTTACAACTTGAACAGCCAGAATTTATATTATTACTAATATATAACCAGGTGGCCTGAATTTTAGCTGGAGGAATCTCCATTTCTGGATTGCTATTGCCTATACTTAATATTTTATAATTTTAATAAACTGACAACATCATTATCATCAATATTATTTCTTGATTCTTATTGACTATGATCAACTGCCTTTTAGGTTTTAAATAACAAATTATAACACTTTTCAACTAATTGCTCAGGATAGAGTGGTCTACAGATTTGTTATTCTTTCATGATTTGCTATTCTGTATGAAACAGGAATATCTATAGATCAAATAATTTTTATAAGTTGCTTTTATTTCTTAGATATTCTACATTAGATGCTTAAACTTCATAGCTACCATGAACTGTAACCAGAACTCTATATTAAAGAAGAAATAGGTTAGTTAAAAAACTATCATAGGAATTAGGCATGTCATTGTAAAGTTTTGCCTACTGAAGTCTCCTCTTTATTTTTCATTTATTCTGAAAGCCTCACATTTTCTAATAAGAAATCAATAAAAATGTTAATTTTAAAGTTTAAAGAAGAAGGCAAAAAAAAAATAGTTGTTCAAAACTATATAACTTATTTTTCAAAACAAAAAAGGATAAAATTTGACATGATATTGGATTTTTGGTTTGTCTACAAAGAATAAAGAACTGAACAATACAGGAAAAGGATTAATAACAAACCTATTGTTTCACTTGTTACTTTTTTAAAATACCTTAGATAAACCATTTAATCTGGTTTATTTTCTGCATACTCACCATTACAGATCAATATAAAAATAAATTCAAACTTCTTTTCCTACTCAAACTATTTTCTCAGACATGAATTTCTGTTAAGCAGTAACCATTTTCACTGCTGCATGTTCTTGTTTGAAACAGCAGCAGCTCCCAAAACATTTTCTGAATAAAATCAGTAAATTACCTGCCTTTCCTTTTTTTCCCTCTGTAAATAGTATCTATATTGTTTGACTATATATAATCAAATAAAAAAAAGTTCAGAAGACTCATGAACAAAGCATTGTATTTTTCCATCCTTTATATCCCTACATTCATAATTTGTTTGCTTCCTTCTTGGATGGGACAGACTGTTACTGCACCTAATAGTCAGGTTTGTACTTTTGGGTCTGGGAACATATTAAGAAAGTAATAATAAAAACCATATTTGGGGATTCTACGGCATGTTAAAAATATAAATCATCAAACAGAACATTGTTACAAATGTGAATTCTTCCTTTCCTTCTTTCTCGTATTGGCAAGAACTGCTATGTTGGAAAAAGTGGATAAGCAGTTTGAGTGACACCTGCCTTCTAAAGGTGGACTATTTCTTGGAAACACTGTAAAGGGCAAATTTTGGGGAACAGTATGAAGGAACTGGTTATCACAGAAATACACAAAAAGACATAGTCTTATTAAAAGAGAAAAAGAGTTTAAGACCCAAGGAAGTGTTTTACTTCTTTTTGTCCTATATTCTTGAATTTTGTTTCTGCTCTTTTTCCATGCTATGTTTTCTTTTGAACTCTTTACCTATATGTCTATGTTATTTCTTATTCATTTTACTTTCAAATTCCTGCTGTCAACAGCTTTTGAACTGTTGAACAGAAACCACCTACTTATTGAATAGAGACAGAGAGGTTACTTTCCTTTTTGCTATTGTTTGATTGATCTGATCCCTGTGTTATTATTGTGGCTCATCATTGCTCTTAATTTTACCTGCTTGACTTTTTAATAACAAAATTCAGCTGTTGCTATTGTCAGTCTGGCTTGGATATTTAGTAAGCAGTGTAGCTTTGAAAGACAGTTTTGTGGTCAGAATTGTTTGTAACAGTATATATATTTGCACATGGCTCAACACCAGGAATTTGAATATAGCTACATACAGCAGTTTTTGTAATTCAATCATAGCCATACCATACAATGAAAAGATTAATTTTGACTAGTATTTTCTTTCATCTTAATTCCTAGTTGCTTTTTTTGCTCTGTCACCTGGGGCTGTAAAATATGCTGACTGCACCTCTGAAGAGGGATAATACCTACACAATGAGTATCCTGATATAACACTAAACCACCAGATGATGAGACTCCAGTCCTGAAGTTTCAAGGGAATGTGAAGTACCCCTTCATTACCATTACACCCAAGTTCATTGTAACCTGGAGTGGTAGTATCTGTTAGAGTCCCATCTATGAGTCAAATAGAACTATTTAATCATGCAATATACTTGAAACCATTCACCTGTGTGCAAACAAATGAGCAATATTAAAGGGACACAGTGAACCAAGTTAAAATCTTGTTTGCATTTCTCATAGTGCTTATACTCAAGGAAAAGGTGTGAAACCAACTATTTTCCTTCCAGCTATGGGCTCTTTAATCTTGGTATGGCAATAATTCTAGGAGAAGGAAACTCAGAATTCAAATCTATTAAACTCCACTCACGAATTAACATTGTGTAACATCCTGCTTGTGTGAAGAAGTTGGATAAATATATAATATCAAATAAAATTATTGGTGTTAGATAGCAATACTTGAACCCATTTATTGTCCTGGTTATGATGTTAAACTGCATATGATGCTGAGGCTCTAGTCTTGGAGTTTGGTGAACACAGAATACTTCTTTATTACCATTACTCTCAGATCCACTTTGACCCAGATTGGTAGCACCTGTTTGGTTTGATTTATGGGTGAGATAGAACTGTTCAATTTTTTTACTAGGGATTATTATTAATATTAGTTAGAGTTATTAGTATTAAATATCAATTTTTGAAACCATTTAATTGTAGGCAAACAATAAATAGCAATATTTGAAACCATTTAACTGTGTGCAAACAAATGTACGCTAACTCATTTAAAAATAAAGTTACCTACAAACTATTCAGTTAAAACTCATATATATATATATATATATATATATATATATATATATATATATATATATAAACAGGATTTGTCATTAAATACCCATCAAGAGTTGATATGCCATCAAACCAAATAAGCTAACCTATCCTTTCATTGCTTTTTTTTATTGCAACTCGCTTGGACTTAATTTGCAACCAAAAAGAACAGCACAAATTAGATCTAATAAAATCAAATCAACTTTATTTCCAACTCATCCCTTACACTCTTCTCAATCTCTCTTAGCACTATATTTGTAATTTGTTTTTACACAAGTAATATTAGTATTCAGACTGAAATCTTTTCTTTTATTATTTTCAGTTCATGCTGTTCCACAATTATTATAGATTAAATACACAAATGAGTTGTGATTATAAAAAAAAAAAAACAACTAAAGATTAAGATGAAATAAAATGCTTGTAAAAATTAATGGATGACTATACTACATCTAAAAGTAAAATAAAGGATGAATTTCCATACATAAATTAATATCATTGATAAATAATTAAATAAATCTAAAACAATATTTTAGTAAAAAGACATGTTGAGAAAGAAAATGTATTTGCTATTGTATAGGAATTATCAAAGAAATTATTGAAATATTGTTTGTATGTTTAATTTACTTTTTTCATTACTTTTAAAACATTTCTAAAAGAAAGGACCCAATCTGAGTATAGGATGAGAGTGTGACATTTCAAAATAACAAATTCTCAGGAAACATTTGTCTTGCTTAGTCACCACTTGGCTTTTAAGTTTTCTGGTTTATTTTTCTTTTAATAAGATTTTTTTTTTTTTCATTCATTTTATCCATGAACGTTTTATATCATAACTTCTTTTATTTTTACTATTAAAAATGTTTAGTTTTTTCTATGAAAGTTTTAACTTTGTTTTATAACTGTGTGTCTCCTGCTAGAATTACCAGATGTACATCTAAAAGATTTTAAATTTCAGACAAGGTTTTCTTTATTTTATTTCTCATAAAACAATGAATTTTTTTTTCCAAAAATATTTTCTTTTGACTGTATAGTTCCTGTTATTCTTTGTAAAATTGTGAGTGAAAACACTTAATACAATTGGCCTATTTGTTTAATGATTGACATATTTTGGTGATTGTGTCAAGCGTCACCTCAACAATGATATGGCCACCAAAATTAAAGTGAAAGTTTAATGAAAATATGGATTTTGATTAGTTAATACTAACATGTGAGCAAAGGCAGAAGAATGGGTTTTTTTCAGTTAGAGTTAAGAGTTGCAGCTGAATCAAAGAAATAAACTTGAGAGACTTGGAGGCTTTTGCCCTTTCTGGACTCATCTGGGATATAGGCTACTTAAGAACAGGTTAACAACCATAAAAAAATCTAATCTCTTGGATAAAATAAAACAGAAATTATTCTAAGGTATAGCTGTATCAGTCCTGCTGAATAGTTGCACCACTTGGACTCGAATAAAACACTCGAAGAAAAAGCTTGATGGGAACAAAAGAAGGATGCTGCATGCTGTTTTGAACAAATCCTAGAAGCTGCACCCACAAAACAGATCAAAAAAGATGAACATGACATGCTGGACAAGTAAGAATAAACTCATAAGCAATGTTTTTCTATGGACTCCTACACATGAACACACTAGTGTTGGCCAACCAGTAAAAATTTACATTTATCAACTCTGTATGGACATTGGATACAGTCTAGAGAACTCGTCCACATCAATGGCTTCTAGGAATGAATGATGTGTGAGAATCAAAGGAATCTATGCTGTCAGTATATCTTGATGGTGATGATGACTAAAGATGCCTTGAAAATTTTACTTTTTTGTTTGAAGCCCTATGATAAATGCCATCTTTTAATGGAAAATAGCGAGTAATAAACAAGAAAGATATAAAGATCTAATATAATTGTCTTCTTCTTTTCATAACCTGGATATGAATAATCCACAACTATAATTTTGATGAACTGAATCTTCATTAGAATATATTAAACATTAAGAAATATTAAATCCTGAATTTAGTGATCTCTTTGGATATACAGTATGATCTCTACAATCTTAAACCCCCTTTGTCACTTCTATTTTTATTCTCTCCTTCTCTGTGAATGGTTTAACTTTGCCTATAACTGTAATATATTCTGCTAGAATTTCTAGAAATTTATCTCATAATCTTGAAAATTCCACACAAGGTTTACTTTGCTCTTCAAAAAAATTGACCAAAAATGGTTCTAATAACACTATTGAATTTTTATTAAAAACAAAACAAACTTTTCTTTTGACTAGTTTATTTCCCTATTATCACTCTGTTTTTAATTAACAGTTTTCAGTAAAATAAAATTTCAACACTAATTTTATTACTTTCCCTTTGGATATACAGTAGGGTTTCATCATTCTTCATATCCCTTGTCAAAAGAATAAAATACAAGCAAAAAGATATTGACATAAGTCTTTAATAATAATATTATTTTAAGAATAGCTTTAAGAAATGAAGCTATCAAAGTTTAAATCATCAGATTCTGAGGACAAAAGCTCAGATTAATATTGAAAATTAAAGATTTTCAAATAAATTTTTTTTAAGTTTCCTTCATTGAAAACTGAAATATCTTTACCCAATTCATTTAATTTTTACGGTTGGTTTGCTGTGTAAGTCTTATATATATACTAATAGAAATAAAACTGTGATACACTGAAGGATGATATAGAGTTTCACCTGGGGGCTGTATGTGAATTGTTTCTGAGTACAGTTGATACCTGTAGCATAGCTAAAGGGCTGTACATTGGAGTCAGTTATATAAACCTGTATATGCTAATACAATTGGGGAAAGCAAACTCAAGAGCTGCCCTAGGCAGCACATACTCTAGCTACAACTCCAGTTGATACATCCCTTATTTTGAAATTTATGCACATATTGATCTGTAAATGTGATCGTTTACTGTAATCCATCTATATTACCTGTACATTTAATCTTAAGTAACTTGAAACAGTATTATACTCAATTTTATTTTCCATCAGTGTATTTCATTGGGAGAAGGACTCATCACTCTCTCTCTCTCTCCATCCTATCAGATAAGGCTATAGAATGTGCTGACTACACTTTTGCAGAGGCTGTCAGCTGTGAGTGGTGACCCGTAATGCTTTAGGACAGGATCATGGTGGCTGAGCAGTCCATGTCCTGGTTACCTAAGTAACCACACGACTTGTAATGCTTCACTTTGGCCTTCATTGGGCTAGACTGGTGGTTAGAGAGGCCTGATCTGATTAATTAACTGGTCATGTTAAGCCCTCTTTAAGAGTCTTGTAAATATTTTTATTTCATTTTTGTCTAATTTCAAATCAGAAAGTGGTAGCTAAATGGACCGCCATGCTGAAGAAAGTCTAATGTTTCCCCTCTATCTCTTGGTGAGTAGTTTTCTAAGAAATGAAAACCTAGAGGTCCCAAATTGTTGATTCTTTTTCTCAGTGTGAGTATACTGACTGTGTAGCCCTGATTTACCAAGGTGAATGGGTTTCTCCCTTGATATTTGCTTTAATAGAGCTCTACAGTGAGTAGGGATGGAACCCCTAAAGAAGAATACCTGTTCCAGTATGATGTGTCATCACAAAAGTAATCCATAAGATCAGCAAGATTAGCAGTAATCTGAATGAAATGTCAATAATGAATGATTGTAAAATAAACTAAAAAAAGTTTTAGAAAACTTTTTAAGATTACTTTTAGAAAAAGAAAGAAATAAGGTTGGATTTTATGCTGAACTTTATTTAATATTCATTTAAAAAAAAAATTGATAAGAAAAAAATGTTGTTGCTTAATGCTGCATCAAAGTAAATAAACTAAACATCATGTTACATTTCATTAAATTTTTAAAAAACTGTAATTCATTAATTATTTTAATCATTTCAAAATCGAAAATTTTTCTTTTTAAATCATAATCTGCATTGTTTAATTTGCATGTTTTTATTCTGATTTTAATAATTATTCTACAAAGTTATGGTATTATCAAGTAATTATTAATTAATCATTAAGTGATTATTACTCAAATAAAGCAATAATTGAATTAAGAATTAGCAAACTAATAAGCAAAAATTAAAAATATAAACAGAAAAACAAATTTCAAGTAAATGATGAATATAAACAAGACACAAATAAATTAAATAAAAACAAGCAAATAAATTTGATACAAACAATAAATTGTTTTTAAAACTCAAATAATACTTAAAGAAAAATTTGTTACAGATAGAACATTTAGCTTAATGTTTAAAGTTTTCTTCTTTTTTTTTCCTTAACTTGTTACTAGTAATATTATCATTTTCCCTAAAATGAAAATTATACAAGAGAGTATTTTTAGAGCCCTTGACAAACATTCTCTCTGTTTTTTTCTATACTGTGTCAACATTAAAAAGAAGCTCTTAATCTCCCAAAATGTTCAAAGTTATGTGCATGGCTGATTTCTTTTGATTTCCTGAATGAAGAAAAAAAGGATATTTTATCAGTTTACTGATTACTACCTAATTACACACAATGAAATTTGTAATTGTATAATTAGGATGTAAAAGAGAACCTCTATTAATCCCTTGAAAATAACTGTTTATTTCAGGTATTTCTTCCCCGTTATCTCTTCCAGATATTGAATTATTGCAACTCATGCATTTAATATTGTCATAACTTTGTCTTGATGCATTCTGAATTACAAGGACATGAAACTATTCTAATCATTAAAGTTTCAATTAAATTTACTTGATTTTTAACACAAAGAACACTCAATCTGCTAAATTTAGTAGGAGTAAAATCCATTCTTTTTATTCCATGTGTCCCTATATCTATTTCATTGATCTCGGTAAGAAGCACAATCAGTGAACACATTTAAAATTCTCGTGAATACAAAAAATACCAAAAAAGTCATAGATAACTTTTAAAACTGCAAAGCACCCACATGCAGAACAGACTCAGATAATGACTGAGATTAAACCATCTAACCTGAACTCATTGTACTCAAGCCAACAGACAATACCCTTATCACTAAGTTATCCCCTTTCATTATAGAAAAGACATTCAGCTCCATGATCAAACCAACATACATCAAGAAACTAGCAAACAATACTCTATTGGTGGAAGTCAAAAAGAAAACTTATTCAGACCTAATTGAACAGAAATACTTTTATAACCTTAAAATAAAAACCTATCCCTACAACTCCCTGAACTTATCAAAGGGCATAGTGAGCAGTTCAGACCTCTCCTTCTGCACCATAGATGAAATAAAAATCAACATGTGCAAACAAGAAAAATTTCCATCAAGAAAACTGATAAAACAATCTAAACAAATACAAATATTCTCAGCTTCAAGACTCCAAAACTCCTTTCCAAAATAAAATTAGGATATACCATACCAAAGTCGAAACATACACCCCAAACCCATGCAGATGTCATCACTGCCAAAGATTCTGGTACCACAGAGTAAAATATACAAGACCTTCAGTATGTAAAAGATGTGGAAAAAGCAGAAGACCATATGGATTGTGAACAGCCACAGAATTGCACAAACTGTAAACAAAACCATACAGCTGATTCAAAAGACTGTAAAGTATGGAAAAAAGATGTGTATCAGTAATAAAACACACAAAGAATATCTCCTACCTAGAAACAAGGAAAATAGTCAAAAATTCTCTAGAAGCAACTACATATGTAAACATAGCCAAACTCACGAACAACCAAACTCAAAACCAAGGAATAATCCACTAAGAGATAACCCTAATAAAAGAATTTAAAACACAAGTAGAATTGCTAAGAAAAAGCTTGTCCAAAATGGCAACAAAGACCCTCCATTCTGTTGAACCAGCTCGAAAGAACCTCCAATTTCTGGCTAACGAAACCAAAACCGAAGACAAAAAAAAAACAATGAAACAACATAAACAATAACAAAACCAAAACATCCATACTAAAACTAACAGACCTAATGGCTCACCACCAAAAAGAATACCCTACCAATGAAAGCCCACCACTAACCCCAAAAGAAAGATCTCTGGAAGAGATAATCTAGCAAACATAGATCAAGAATCTTGCTGATAGAAACAGATAAAAAATGCCTTTATAACTAGAAATCTCAAGCTCAAGTATATTTTCAGCCATAGATTTAACTTTCTACAACCCATCAATTTTCATACAATTTAACTGGAAACTATACAAAGACTCATGTAATAGCAACCATTACTGAATGGAAAATTCAGAGCCTTCCTCAACAGAATCTCAAAGAAGCAAAATGAAAGGAATGTAAAACTTTATGAAAAAAAACTTCAACAAAGACAATACTAAAAACACAGCTAAACACTTTGGAGAAACACTGATTATTATTCCAAAAATATATATCCCCTATAACCCAACATCATGTCTAAAAAATAAGCCCTAGTTTAATGAAGAATGTAAAGAAGTGATTGAACTATGAAAAAAAGGTCAACACAAATTAGAAAATGAACCATAAACTTAGTTGATTTTAAACTACACAAGCAAAATCATGCAAATTTATCAAGGAAGAAAGAATCTTAGAGAAAATATGTCAATAAACTAAATCTCCTAATCAAAACAAAAATAGTATGGATATGATTCACAAAATCTCAAGCAAAAACCAATCAACCCTATCAAAAGCACCTGATGAAAAACAATCACCAAATAACCTCCAAAAAAGGCATTTCCGACTTACTGGTAGAAACATTCTCAAAAAAACTCTTTATACCAAAATAACCAACAATTCAAAAATGTCAAATAAAAAAGTAAAATAAGCTACAATTTGAATCCAATAACACTGAAGATGATAATTAACTTTTTCCCCTACCAAAACACAATACAGCAGTAGGACTTGATGAATTCCAGCATAAATTTTTGAAATAATTACCTAATGAATCCCTTAAACACATCCTGAGTGTCTACAACAATATACATAGATTAGTGATGATTTCCCAGATGAATGGAGACTGTCAACAATTTTTACCAATCCAAAACAACAGAAAAGATAACATAAACCCAGAAAATTATTGACCAATCGTGCTTACAAGCTCCTTTGTGAAAACAATGGAGCACATGGTAAACAACTTACAAATGGGCTTTAAAAAAAAAAGAAATGAATCATAGACCACCTGGTTAGACTGGAAATATTCAAAAGAGAAGCCTTTCTATTAAAGGAACACCTATCAGCTATATTTTTTTAATCTCAGGAAAGCTTTCGAGATCAAATGGAGATAAGGCATCAAGAGAGAAAGCTACATAACAGCCTGAGGAGCAGACTTACAAAATTCATTGACAACTTCCTAAAAAACAGAAATATCAAGGTACAAATCTCCATGGCTAAGATGAAGGGGTGCCATGGGAAAGCATATTATCAGTAATTTTGTTTAGCATCAAAATAAAAATAAAAAATGGTTGAATGCGTTTACCCAAAAGTCAAAGATGCTTTATAAACTATCAATCAAAAGAATTTGTCTACCCTCAAAAATTTTGATTTCTCTTCCTAAAAGTGTTATTCTTAATGAAACAACCACCACAATGTTTTTTTATTATACTAAATACAAGTCTTCCTGAGGCCACTCTAAGTACAAATTAAGCCAAAAAAGGAAAAAATTCTTAAACTTTTCATTCATCAAAATGAGTCCCTTTGGCCACTATCACTGCTTCACAGATTATCAGCCTCCTTTCGACCAAAGAGTAGAGGTAGACTGAAAATAGTTCTTCACAGCTTTCCTGCAAGAGTTACCAGAGGTGAACTCTGACTTTTCAGTCAAGTTCATCCCACACCAGTTCAATGAGATTTAAGTCCACTGATTGCACCAGCCAAGACATTAGTTGAAGGATGTGCTATTCCTCTTTGCTTTTAATGTACCTCTGGCAGAGTTTACTATTGTGCTTTAGGTCATTATCTAAGATGAGTACAAATCCTTGACTCACAAGTTGTGTTCCAGATGGGATCGTGTGATGCTGCAGTATGCTGTGATTCAATTTGTCCTTCATCTGGTGCAAATCCCCAACACAATAACAGAGCCTTCTCCATGCTTTACAGTTGATGTGATACAGAGGTTGAAGCTCTTTCACCAACTCTTCGCCACACATAGACCCTCCTATTTGACCCAAAGATTTCAAACTTTGGATCATCAGTCCAAAGAACTTTATTCCATTGCTCCAGACTTTGTGCATCTTGGCTTACTGGAGCCTTTTAACATTGTTTTGCCTCCTCAACAGTGGTTTCTTGACAGCAGTTCTACTATATGGGCCAGCTTCAAAGCCGCCTTCTCGGTGTCAATTGTCCTCTGCTCTTGTTCTTGCTTTTAGTCTCATTTTGTCCCATTTCTTGATGTCTCCTAACACGGGACATTGGCCCAGCGGTTAGAGTGTTCGCCAATGGCCCGGGAGACCTGGGTTCAATCCCAGGTCGAGTCATACCAAAGACTTTAAAAATGGAACTTGATACCACCTTGCTTAACACTCAGCATTATAAGGTACGGTTCAAGGGTAAAGTGGAGCAATCCAGGGAATGGAGTAGCGCCCTCCCCTACACCTTGGTGGAGTAGCTATCGAAAAGGGAGCCTTCGGGTCACCCTCGACTATGGTCGCTAACTTTACTTACTTACTAAAGAAGAAAAAAACCTTCAAATCGATTTTTTAAAAGATATTCATTTATACTAAGGTCAAAGTTACAGAGAAAGACTTGTATTTTGTATAATAAATAAAAACATTGTGGTGCTTAACTTATTTCATTTAAATTAACTCTTTTAGGATTAGGAATGAAAGTTTTTTAGAGTGGCCAAATACTTTGACTGGCAATGTGTTGATGACTTTTTAATATGTTACAAATCAAAATACACAAATACAATAGAAGGAAAACTTCAACTCAATATAAACAAGATAACATAGTGGGCCACAGATAATGGCTAAAAATTTTCCAAAACCAAAACCAAAGGACTACATTTCTGTATTATGTGAAAGATGCACAATGACACCAACATCAAAATTGAACGAAAGAAAATACCATTCATCAATGAACTCAGATTCCTAGTACTTGACAAAAAAAATCAACATTTATCCTCCACATGAATTTTTTTAAAAACCAGATGCTCGAAGACTCTACAACATCTATGGATTGTTACCTACATAGAGTTGGGAGCTGATCAACAAACAATATGGCAGCTTTATCAGCCAGTAAATCCAACTTAAAAAAACAACTTATCTCAGTACTCTACAAAATCTTAAGACTCTTCTTAGGTGTATAGAAAATTCTGCCCGTCAAAAGCCTATTCACTGAGGCTCATGAAGCTCCTCTTCAGATCAGAAATGAAAAATTAGCACTACAATACTGAGTAAAGCTTAAATCATGTTCAACCAACCCAACTTATGACTGAATATTTAAAACAAAATATAAGCAACTCTTTAAAACATTATATAAGCAACTCTTAAAAAAAAAGAAAAAATAATAAAGCCATTTGGATTGTAAATGGAACTTATACTTGAAAATCTGACATTCATGATACCATGATACTATCCAACCCCCACCATGGGCTATCAAACAACCCAAGGGGATACTGACACTAAACAAACTCTCCAAAGCAAATGCTAACCCAAATGAATACAAAGGAGAAATGCTGAAAATAACTGAAAACTACCCCAACTACTGTTATATATTCACTGATTACTCAAAAGATAACAACAAAACTGATAGGACAGCTATACTAAACAAAATAAATAAATAAATAAAACAAACCCTGCAAAGTGGCACATCCATTTTTAATGCCAAGGTTCATACTATTCATCTAGCACTCACCCTCAACTTAACAAAAAGAACTTCATAATATTTTCTGACTCTATCTGTTTTAACATCTCTAGCAAAGAAAAAACTTGAAAATCTCTTAATAATGAAATTACTAAACAAACTAAACTACATATACAACTCAAAGAAGATCATCCTCTACTAGTAATAAGAGGAAATGATAAAGCTGAATCAACACTAAAAATGGCCCCTGAAAGATTTAAAATCTCATATACAGACTTCAAAACCAAAATCAGTATCTACTCAGACAGCTGGAGCAGTTGAATATCCTGAGTGCATCTCTGCAGTGGGTTAAACCCCCCCCACTTCCAATGATACGACACTAAACATTCTGATGGTGAGGCTTTAAGGAATGTGGAGTATTCCTTCATTGTCATTGCTCCCGGGTCCACTCTGACCCAATCTATGGGTCAAATAAAAGTTTGACATTTAAAATATGTGCAAACAAATGACTGATGTCTAATTGAATTGTTAGTGATACATAGCAATACTTGAAACCATTTAACTGTGCGCAAAGAAAATGAGCTCATCTTGTTTTAAAATGTTACCTAAAAAATGTGTTTACAAATTATTTATGTATATATATAAACATATATTCATATATGTTCATATATATATATATTCATATATATATATAAACAGAATTAAATATATATATATATTCATATATATATATATAAACAGAATTTGGCATTAAATAACCTACAAGGGTTGATATGCCATAAAACCCAACTTACCAACCAACCAAAATCAATATGTTCTTCCATAAAAAAAATGGCAACAATTGGACTAGCAACATACCCAACAAACTCTTTTAAATAAAACCAAGCATAGGAGGATAGGAAACCTGACTTCAAAAAGGAACAAGTCATTATATTCTGACTACATATCAGTCATACAAGACTGACACACTTCTTTTTACATAAACAAGAAAACCAACTAAAAGGCATAGTATGTCAAACATCCTATACTGTATGACACATTCTAATAGAATATAGTGATTTTGCTATTATCAGAAAATACTTCTACAACACAAATAACAGGAGAGATGCAATGAAAATATCAATATAGATAACATTTTATCTTTACTGTAAGAAATAAAATTATACCAGAAAATATAACAGTAAACTTCTCCCTACAAAACTATGCTTCAAAAGTGAACCCAAATCCATTTAGCAACAAACTGCTGACAATTCACTATCAAAATCCAGTAAGATCTTTAGGAAAAGTTTTTTTTAAATCTTGATTGTCCCCCAAAGTTTGCATCTAAGGATAAAACTGCCCCAGACAGATTGACATACCATTAATCAATAGAATCAATCATCTCCCTCTGTCTTCTAGGCTTACATAATAAAATAGCAGTCAATTTGAAATATCAATTTTAGTGTGTTAATGAAGACATTTATCTAAGTAAATTACATTAAAAAAAATGATGATGTCTAGATGGGTTAGTACCAATTTGAAAAAGATTATTAAGCCAGTCTCAATACTTTTTAAATAAAATATTTTTGGTGAAACACAGGATTATGCTAGTGCAACACCCCCTTTATTCATCAAACCCAGCTCCATATGTTTTTGTCTCATGTCTTAAATTTAAAATTACTCTAAAGGATAAGATTTGATAATGTAGAGGATAACAAATCAAAAGTGGAACTTCAATGGTGGCTGGACTGATGGAAAATTTACTGGAATGTGTGGTTTTAAAAACAAAGAACTCAGACTATGACTCTCTGCATACGGAGACGCCTTTATTACACCGTTCTTCTTACACTCTCACATAATCCAATATGGCCGTTTGTTTACTTCCTGTCCTAGCTAAACATATTCTTTTCTAGAGAGTATCAGGGGAGGTCACTTGCATAGCTTAACAGTTCTTCCCTCTTTTTCTTTTCATTTCTGTAGGGCATAAGTTCTGCAAAAGAAAATAGGAAAGTGTAAAAACATTAAACAGAGTACTCTTTTGGCTCAGACATGAACCCTAGGATCTTAAATTTTCTTCACTGTCACTGGAATCAAAATGAAGCCATGTGGCATTCATATCGCTTGGCAAGGTTGTATTTGCATCTTTGTGGAAGAAATAAGAATTGGATTTTATTTCTGTAGCTGAAACAATTACATAAGGATTTTTCTTGCAAGTTGAACCTAGACTTTTTCCAAGCAATTTCTTCTTTGCAGAACGTTGTGCATGGCAAATAACTTTTGCAACTGAATCCTCTTTATTCCGATTCTGTTTCTCATTCATAGTTTCACTCAGTTTGTCATCAACTTCAGCATCATATTGTCTACAAGAAATAGATGCTTTCCCTGGAGTACAAATTGTTTCTCTTCTTTGAACATCAGGAGATAAAAAGTTACGTTCTAGAGTAAATAATGATTTCATCCCATTCTTGCAGATTTTTGCTGATCTAGGATTATTGAGATCAACAAGCTGACTCTGCACTAATGGCTTTCTGTTTGTACGCTTGACCTTGATTCTTTCCTTGGGTGCTGGCTTATACAAAGACTTTTTAGAAATCCCAGAATTTGAACCACTGGTCACCGACGCCATATTAAAATTTCCAGCTATAGGTTTAGGTTCAGTCTTTTTGTAACAAATGCATAGTTTGCATGAATTTGGGAGTGTGTGCAAAATTTTTATAAATTCAGGATCTGTCACTACTGCATTTTTAACTAAGTCACACAATTTCTTACTTTTCTGCCATATTTTTAGAAGAGATTTCTTTCATAAAAGGTATGTATTTGAACTTACATTTGTCTGGTAGAGGTTTGGTAATAGGAATGTAGTAATGTCCAGACAATGTGCAGCTTAATGGAATTTTCTTTTTTAACATCATAACAGTGTCATCTTCAAAATTGAGGCAAGTTCCAGCTCTTTTCATGGCATCTTTACTCAAGAGAAGTGGAATGTCAGAGTTCACAACATCAGTGATAATACTGACTTCAATATCAGCGATAACACATGGTAGAATCACCTTATAGAGTGAGCTCAATTTATTTCCATCGCCAAATTTAAAGATTCTCACTCCTTTTATTTTTACTACTTTTTTCTTTTGTGCATCTGTTAATTTTTCAAGAAAACATTTATACCATTTTGTTCCACAAACGGTGCTGGATACACCACTATCTAGAACCACAGAGCCAAGCGTCTCACCCAAAAAAAAATGTCCCTGCCATTCTTACGTTTTTGTTGACTCATAAGTACCACATGGGGCACAGAAAAATCTTCCTCTATTTTGACGCCATGTTTATTCCTGCTCCTATCACCGTAAGGACAATCATAAGACCAGTGAAACCTACAGCCACAATTAAAACGTACTGTAATGTTACCTGTTCGGTCTTGCAGGTTTAATTTCTTTTTGTTAGTGGAGCATGTTTTATTCTTATATCCCTGTCGTCTTCCAGCGCGGTTTATCTTTTGTCGTAAATTATTAAAATGTGAATCATGTCGATATGAGGAGCAGCCATGATATACTCCAGTAGGGTCCATTTGGTTATTTTCTGTATAGTTAGCAATATCCATTTCATTTTTTACCACGACTAGTGAAGTATTGGGTGATGAATCGCTAGAAGAATGTCCATGCATAATCTTCCATAACTGTTCTGAGATGGAAGATAGCGTTAACTCGCTGACAGTAGCTTTGACCAATTTTTCATTTTGCTTGGTGATATTGGCACTCTTTAGTGCTCTGAATGCAAGTACAGGTTCTGATAAAAGAATGTTAAAGTCTTTTAATTTGGTGACAAGTCGGCCAAATTCAATCTGAAAATCTTCTAATGACATCCCAGGCAGTCTCTGATAATTTTCAAATGTTTCATATGCTCGAAAGGCAGACTGGTTTACATCTTCCAGAAAAAGTGTATCCAGTTTTTCATATAACTTTTTCATTCCATCCTCAGAATTAAGAACCGCAGTATCTAATTCCAAAACAGCTTCTCTGGCTGTTCCTTCCAATGACAAAAACACCATGAGGGCTCTTTTTGTTTTATCCAGTAAAGTCCCGAGTTCCCATATTTTAATTTCCTTTTTCCATGTACTGCATCTATCCTTAAGCAATGCGGGTGGAGGAAAATACTTAGAAGCCATAGTGTCTTTTAGCTCTACTACCATTGTTAAAAACAATGAACTCAGACTTTGACACTCTGCATACGGAGACGTCTTTATTACACCCTTTTTCTTACACTCTCACATAAACCAATATGGCCATTTGTTTACTTCCAGTCCAAGCAAAAGAGTATCAGGGGAGGTCACTTGTATGGCTTAACATGTGGAATACCAAAGTGTCTATTTTGAAGAAAATTAACATGCCATTCATTCACTTTATTGATAAATACAACCTTTGATTCAATGCTCAATAGACACCTTATATACCAAGTATATATAGGTTGCTTTTATCTGAAAACCTATCTACCACAGATAATAATGTCCTACTGTAAAATATTTATTGATATTTAATGATATATATTGTCACACTTACATGGAGTGTATGTATGATCTTACACACACATATATACATACTCACTCACATAAATTAAGATATTTAACACTATAGCAATTTCATTCACCTGTCAATGTATCTATCTTTTCATCATCATCATTTGAGATATGTCAGTTTTCAAATTCATAAGTGATAAATAGAAAATAAACTTGATGGAATGGCTGTCATCAATGTTACTTTTAAAATCAGCAATGTTTGCATTAAAAAGTATTAGACATTAATCTTAACAAAATGGAAATCTATCACTTAATAAAGTATATGGAAAATGTTTGTATAAGAATATAGATATAGTAAGTAAAATTGGCGACCATAGTCGAGGGCAACCCGAAGGCTCTGTTTTCAATAGCTACTACACTGAGGTGTTGGGGAAGGTGTTACTTCTTCCTTTGGATTCCTCCACATTACCATTGATCCACACCTTATAATTCTGAGTGTTAAGCAAGGAGGGATCAAGTACCATCTTTTGAGTCTTTCATATAACTCGATTTAGGATTGAACCTCGGTCTCCCAGGCCATTGGCATTCACTCTAACCATTATGTCAATGGGCCAGTAATACAATGTAATTTTCATTATCTCTTCATATGTCCCTAACTGCTAGGTTTGAGACTAAACTGTATCCAATGGTGAGGCTCTATTTTAGAGCTCTGGGGAGTGAAGAATACTCCTTTATTACCATTACTCCCAGATTCCATCTGACCTGAAGTGGTAATATCTGTCAGGAATCATCTATAGGTTAAGTAAACATTTAAAAATTATCAGTATTGGAGAGGAATACTTGAAACCATATAACTGTGAAAACAAATGATTTAAATACTTAAATCTATATAATTGTGTATAAATTATTTGTATAAGAAAAACTAGAGACCATACAAGTAGGTGCAAGTTACTGGTATTAAATAGGAATACTTGATGAAGACTATGTGCAAACAAATGATTATAGGCAAATAAAAAGTGCAATTAATAAATGCATTTATGATGATAAATCAATCAAATTTCAGCATGAATAACTCTGAAGGAGTTGATATACCATTAAAGAGATAAAATAAACAGAATATATCAACTGCATCTTCTGCAGAGGAGTAAGACTCCTATCCAGGAATGTCCTTGGTTTGACACAAAACTGCATTTAATAGTGAATCTCTTGTTCTGGACATCTGGTAAGTGTGAAGTACCCCTTCATAGCTGTTACTCCTTGGTCCACTCTAACTCAGAGTGGTGGTACCTATCAGGGTTCCATCTGTGGGTCAAATAGATCTTTTCAGGAATTATTAGTATTGGATAGGAAAACATAAAATTATATAACTATATGCAAATAAATTATCATCAAATAAAAATAGTGACTTGAAACCATATAATTGTGTATAAATTATTAGTATTAGATAGGAATACTTGATTCCATATAAATGAAAATTTTAGAAAGTGCAGGTAAAAAAAATTATTGCAATGAAATATTGAAAATATGAATAGTCAAGATACTAATTAAACATTAACATATGGATCAAATTTTGGCATTAAATGGCCCATAAAGAGTTGATATGCCATTAAACAAACAAAACCAAAGCAAATTCAGCTGTTTCCCCTCAGGTGTATGCAACAGACCCCACACCCAGTGCCGTGCTGATATTGAACTACTATGATTTCCCCACATCCCTTTGATGCAATGACGGAGCTGTGGCTGCAGAGTTGTAATCCCTGGGACGAGGCTTACCTCATTTTTATTTTGCTATATCTTATCTGAAGTCAGCTGAAGAAAAGAAATAGATATGGAACTTTATCCTAGCCTAAAAGCCAGAACAAAATAGCTAAATCTTTTCATATATCTATTCATCTGTTTCACCATCTCAGCCATTCACTTGTTATTGACACTACAAAGAGAAATGTTTAGAATAAGTTTGTCACCAGAGTAAAGTAATGACTTATCTAAAAAGCACACTATTCAAGTATTATTCAACACCCCTCTCAGACAGCTTAAAAAATTATAAGAAGGCTTATCAATATTATCATTACTGAGTACTTTCTTTTTCTTATTTATTCTTATTATAAACTACATGAGTAATTTAGGTTTGATTACGATCACCGGATGGAGACACAGAATACTTTGACATTGTAGCAGGGGTACTACAAGGGGACACGCTGGCCCCGTACCTCTTTATCATTTGTCTAGACTACGTACTTAGAACATCGATTGACAAAATCAAAGAGAATGGCTTCGAACTGACGAAGAAAAGAAGCAGAACGTACCCCGCAACAACAATTACCGACACCGACTACGCCGATGACATAGCGATACTGGCAAATACACCTGACCAAGCCGAAACACTTCTGCATAGTTTGGAACGAGCAGCAGCAAGCATAGGCCTCTATGTTAATGCACACAAAACAGAATATATGTGCTATAACCAAACGGGGGACATCTCCACTCTAGAAGGAACCCCTCTTAAACTAGTAGACAAATTCACGTACCTAGGAAGCAGCGTCGAATCAACCGAAAAGGACATCGAAACGAGGTTAACGAAAGCATGGACAGCTATCAATAGGCTATCGATTATATGGAAATCAGACCTAACCGATAAAATGAAACGCAGTTTCTTCCAGGCAGCGGTCACATCGATACTGCTATATGGATGCACTACATGGACGCTAACAAAACGGCTGGAGAAGAAGCTAGATGGCAATTACACAAGAATGCTGCGAGCAATCCTGAACAAGTCCTGGCAGCAACACCCCACAAGACACCAACTGTACGGCCACCTGCCCCCTATCACGAAAACTATTCAAGTTAGACGAACCAGACATGCAGGACACTGCTGGAGAAGCAGAGATGAACTCATAAGAGATGTACTCTTATGGATCCCCACACATGGCCGCGCAAAAGCAGGACAACCAGCACGAACGTACATTCAGCAGGTATGTGAGGATACGGGATGTTGTCCTGAAGACCTACCTAGGGTGATGAACGATAGGGAGGAGTGGCGAGAGAGGGTCAGAGATATCCGTGCTACCAGCGCGATATGATGATGATGATGATGATGATATTTTAATTTAACTTTTTGAAACCAATATACATAACATTATAATAGATATATATTTTATTAAGTAGTATACCAATATTAAAGCTATACTGTCATTCTTCTTTTCATTATCAAGTTTTATGTGACATCTCTTTGTATGTATATAACTCTACCTGTTAAATTGCATGTAGATTTAGTTCTCATCAGTAAATAATCATATATATATATATATATATATATATGATTCAAAAACTTTTTCCATTACAGTTACAGGAAACTGACAGTAATGCAAAGAAAGTGTTTTCAACTTATTTTTATCAATAGTTTCAATGAAATTTTAAGGTTTTGATGTTTATGTGTGTGTTTGTATTTATTAACCATAAGAAATAATAGCAATGTGAAAAACAAACAGTGTCTATAAAATTAGAGTTCCCCAGTAGATCAGTATAAAAATTAAAAAGATAATTACTCACTTTCTTATAGCTGCAGCTAAAAGTTTTATATGGTGCAATTTTCATCAAATAAGAGAAGGAGAATTTCTGGAACAAAATCAACCATATTAAATAAATGAACACTTTATCAGTTAAAATGACATGATATTTTCAAAAAGCATAAATATAAAATGGCTTTACCTTTGCTATCTTACAGAAGTTAAAAATGAATGAAAAGTTAATTTTCAATATATACCTCTTAGTATTCAACACACTAATTCTAGTGAGTTTTGATTTATTGAAGCATCTCTGAAACTCCTCTTTTGATATGGTATGGTCTATACACTCTTTATCAAAAAAGAACATAGTACCACTTTGTCTTGCTTCAAATTTAGCCAGCATTCTTTGGCCTTGTTGATAACAAAGACTTCAACACAGATGACTGAGTCTTTGTTTCAGCATCATAACCATATAATTACAATTCTTACTATAATAGTTTTCAAAAAGTCAATATTGGTTTCTGCATGCTGAAGCAATTCAGTAGCCATGATACAACAGAAATATTTCTTTTATCACACATCTTTCTAATAGTCAATCTTCTGTTTGCCTTGATGAGACTTTGCATCTTCTCAACTGTTCCAGCATTTTTGCTGATGGAAGACCTCTAAACATAACCATCACTTTCAACTGATATTTTTTTATAAACTTTTTTCCATATTTCAAAAGTTTTAGGACCAGTTTTGTCAACATTTAATACAAACCCATTATTCAATATTTTCACAGGAAAAAATGAAGACATATGCACAGCTGGGCAACTTATATAATAAAATGATGATGTCTAGACTTTGTCTAGACTAGTCAATGCCAGTTTGAGGAAAAAATATGAGGCTGGTCTCAATTCATTTTAAGCACACTGCATATACTTCCATTTATTCTTTAGCAGGTGTTTTATGTGAATACAGATTGTATTTTGTCATGACAAGTCACATAATAAAAAATGTCTTATTTTATATAGTTTCTTGTTTTTAACAAAATTATTTTTTAGTAGCAAATAATCATATAAGTTCCAAAATAATGTGTATCCATCTTAGAGGATATGTTTTATATCTTAAAGAATTAGATAAATGATATATTATTCATAAATTATTATTCTAGTCAGCAACAGTTTAAAATACTGATTTTTACAATTCTTTTAGAAAAACCTTTTTCTTTGCATAAAAAGCTTTCTTTTTATTAATATAAGAGTATCTTACTACCTATGAGTGTAAGGTGTTCACCACGGGGAAAAGGGAGAATAATATCTACATATATCCATGAAACAAGAAAGAAAAAGACAAAAAGATGAATAACGTACCTGCTTTCTTACCTTCTCTATCTTTAAAGATCAGTATAAGATTTTTTATGTTTTATTTATAAGTTATGTATGTATCAAAATGATATATACTTATTTATATTTATTATCATCATCATCATTATGGTGTGCCACGAGCATCGATTTCCTTGACTCTCTCCTGCTACTCATTCCTATCGTCCATTGCTTTTGGCAGATCCTCTTTGCTACATCCTTTAACAATGCATAGCTGTTATATATAGGGTTTAGCAGATTGCCCTACCCTTGCTCGTCTGTATGAGGGGATCCACTGGAGTATATCCCTTATGAGCTTGCCTTTACTTCTCCAGCAGTGTCCCACATGTCTTACTTGTCTTGTTCAGATGGTTTTCGAGATGGGTGGTAGGTGTCCATACAGCTGCTGCTTTATGGGATGCTACCTCTAGGACTTGTTGAATACAGTTCACAGCATTCTTGTGCAATTGTCATCAAGCTTTCTCACCATACACTTGGTCAGAGTCCATGTTGCGCATCCATACAGCAGTATTGACACAACCACTGCTTGGAAAAACACTGCACTTTATTTTATCTTATAGGTCTGACTTCCATATGACTGATAGTCTATCGATGGTTGTCCATGCCTTTGCTAGTTGCATGTTGATGTCATTTTTGGTAGATGAGATGCTGCAGGTGAACTTGTCCATCTAGTGTGGAGATGTTGTCTCTTTGATTAAAGTACACGAACTCTGTTTTGTCTGCCACCTGCCACCCATTCCAGACTATACTGCGGGAATTCAGCCCGGGTGGACATATTCGATAGAAGTGTTATGTCATCAGTGTAATGCGCATTTGTAATCATTTATGTGGGGTATCTTCTGCATCTTGGCTTTGCCAGCATAAAGCCATTTTCTTTCATTAAATCGACCAACATTCGAAGCACATAGTCTAGACAGATAATAAACAGGTATGGGGCTAATGTGTCTCTTTGTAGTACACCTGCAACAATGTCAAAGAAGTCTGTGTCTCCGTCCGGTGAGGGAACTTTTATTTTCCTATTTTTATGTAGCATCATTATGGCTGTGACAGTTTCTTTGGGGAGACTGTAGGCGAGAAGTATTTGTTCCATCTTTCCTCTCTGTATGGAGTCAAATGCCTTGGAGAAGTCTACAAGTAGTAGTGTTGCCTAGAGGTATTTTGCTCAAACACCTTCCAATATTCGATAGATAGTCAAAATTTGTGATGCCAAGTATCAATTTTTCTGAAAACCATTTTGGTTCTTCCTAAGTATTTTCTCAATTTCAGGTTCAATGCGGTCGAGTAGCAGAGTATTGTATATCTTGGCCGCTAAGGAAGTAAGGGTTATACCTTAGTAGTTCCTGATTATTCTAAGGTCACCATTCTTGGGGAAAGGGAGGATGCAGCCCTTTGTCCATCTATGTATTGTGTTCTGGTTATATACAGCGTTGCAGTATTGGACCAGTATGTCGTCAAATTTCCTTATTTTCCATACTTCTGGGGGTATTTCATCAAGCCCTGCAGCTTTCCTATTTTTAATTTTTCTTAAAAATTGAATATATTAAGCAGATAAATTAAACTACTGAAACAATATTTTTTGTAAAATATGATTTGGGGACTACCAGTGGCATAATGACTAACATGCTGGATTGCAACATCATAATAAAGCAAGTTTGAACTTAAGTCACACTATTAGGTTTACTTTCAGACTAATACTTTTGGGAAAGATATGAACCCTCTTTTCCTCACAGCCATGGGTTAAATAGTACAACTACTGTTCTTCTAAAAGGATGGCTTTGGCATTAGATAATCCACAAAAGTTGATAGGCCATTAAACAAAGAAATCCAACTAAAAAGTAAGTCCTCTTTCACCACCCTGGTATCCATCATAATTGTATTTCAGGATTTTTACTTTAACATTATTATTTTTATCTACCATGATATCTTGAAAATACTGGGTACAACAGAAATATCTTTGATATTTTAAACTGTAACCTGTGTGGTGCAAGTAAACTTAGGCAAGTGGTAATGATGGTCCATTTAGCTCATATCTAAGCATTTTTTTATCCGTTAAAATTATTGTTTGAACTGGTGCACACATTGCATTTGTCATTGAAACATTTTTCAAAACTGGTGAATCTGTAATTGCAATACAAAAATCTTTTTGAACACATTTCATGTTACATCTGAATGATACTGTTCTGGATAGAAAACTAATACTGCTACAGGTTAAAAATTTTATCCAGAACAGTATCATTCCAATGTAACATGAAATGAGCATGAAAAGCTCTCTTTGTAACAATTACAGATTTACCAGTTTTAAAAAGTTTAAACAACAAATGCACAATGTACATTGGTCAATGCAAATGTAACAATTATTATTTCCAAAGTAATAGATTTCTGTCATTTTTTGGGTTATTATATGATTTTTTCATGTTTTTTATCAATTGAATAATGAAAAAGTGATTGAAATCAATAGGTGCTTTATGAAAAGTATTTTGATGAAAATTACTATTGACAAAATGATATAGGCTAAAGGGCAACTGGGAAATTTTATTTCTTATTAATGTCAGTTTTTTTTTATTTGTTGATTTAACCATAGCAAGTCTGATGGCTTAATTATTCAAATTTCTCATTTATAGCATTTATGCACACAAGTTTCCCTCAAAAGGCTGGATCCTGATCAAAGCCAATTTTTCCTCCATCCTTACAAGGCGGTGTACTTCTGATGATTATGAAAGTTGGATCCCTGTTGAACAAGTAAGCCATAACAACTTCTTTTATCTATTTTTAAGGTTATTTTTGAAATGGGGTTTATATTTTATTAGATGATTCATTGTTATCAATTATTATTGTTATCAAATTTAACTTTCTTTTTTTCATCTTTTTAATTCTAACTGCTTTTTATTACAGCTCACTCACATCATTATTTCTATAAGAAAAAGAAACAACATATACAAAGGTGAACTGAAAAGTTCATAAGCTAACGTTATATCTGCTGATTTTTTTTTTAGCTATCAGATCCAAGCACTGCAACACTAATGGAACAAATGTGTGAACCGCGATAAGAACTATGTTGAAAAATGAACCTCATTTGGTCACATTCCATGAGAATATCTTGGTCAACTTATGAACTTTTCAGCCAAATCTCATATCAGAGATGATGATGAATAGACAAGCTCTCTGATGGACTCAAACTCACATTCCCTTTTTACCTATTTATTCATATCAGCTGCTTTACTATGAGAACAAATGGTATTACAGGAGACTAAATCATACCTATAAACTCAACCCCTACTGCTGTAGAGATTATAACCTGAGTTAGCTTCAATAAAAAGTAACTAAAGTTCAAAAGGTGAAAGAAAATACTAGTCAGAATTACTTATTATAACAGATTCTCATTTCTTTTTATTGAGCTACCTCAAAAAAAACTTTCCAAAACTTTCCAATTTTTCAGCCAAACCCAATTGACATACACTTCTTTTGAATATCTTACAGTAGTGCTTCTTAAACTTGGATTGAATTATTTTTTGAGTGAATTAAATAGAGGAGCAAATGATCGAGGAATAAAACATGAATAATAAATGACTTCACTTCTCGACTTAAAGAAGACACGTTTCAAAACATTATTAAACTCTACCTACATTTGAAAGTGGAAATTTGATGTTTTTCAATTTTTCTGTTATTTTCTAATATTAGAGTTGCATGATGTTTCCTAAATT
Source organism: Sepioteuthis lessoniana (assembly GCA_963585895.1). Taxonomy (NCBI): domain Eukaryota; kingdom Metazoa; phylum Mollusca; class Cephalopoda; order Myopsida; family Loliginidae; genus Sepioteuthis; species Sepioteuthis lessoniana. The sequence goes on from OY757923.1 coordinate 17,508,236, forward strand.
TACTACACTATAACTTTTAGGACACACCAGATTAGTTTATGTGACAAAATGAATTATGCATCAAACTAATTTCCCATGAGATAAAAATAATGACAGTAAATTCAAGTAATTTTACAATTGTATTATACTTGTAAAATATCAGAAATATTATGTTGCTCTGCATTTTCTTGTCTATGTTCAATACTTCAATATTCATAAAATTAAATAAAAGATAATAATTAGTACTTTTCTTTGTCTCTTTGCAATAAATGAAAACAATTATAATAAATGAAGTTAATTTTTGATATATACATATATTTAAACATACTTTACTTTAAAAGTTTAATTACCAGACCAATAACAATTATATATATATATATATATATATATATATATACATACATTATATATATATATGCATATATATATATATATATATATATATATATATATTTCCAAGTAAGTTTTCGAAGTGCTGTTTCCACAGTTTTATTCTTTCTTGTTGGTTTGCTGCTTTAAGTTTTGCTTTGGCTGTGTTCTTTCTTCTGCTCACTTCATTTATTGTTTGCCAGGCTATTCTAGATTGTCTATCTTCCACCGATTCTCTAATCTTACCTATCTGATTTTGAATGTATTCTGTCTGTTCCTTTATATATATGCCTGCTAATTGATATTGTGCCGTTTTTAGTTTTAAGGCATTTGTGTTTGTTGGGTTTTTTCGATAGTTTTTGGAGGCTGTTTTCACTAGTGCACGTTTTTCTCTCACCGCTAAAGTTTCCCATGGGACTCTATATTTAGTTTTAAGTTTTGTTGGAATGTATTTTGCTGCTGCCTCGAGGTGTGCATTGACGAAATTTTCGTATTCGTCGTTTGGTGTACTTTTTTCCGTCTTTTCTTGTAGTGTTTCGAATCTGTTTCTTAATTCTAATACGTATTTATCTCTTACATCTTTGTTGTTTAATAGGGCCCAGTCATAGTGTTTGGTGGTCGCTGTTCGTTTGGCGTTTTTTCGTAGGCTTAACCGTATTTTCGCCGTGACTATTCGGTGATCGGTGGACACACCCTCAAAAGAGGAGTATGCCTCGCAATTCAATGCACTATTCTTCCATTTCTTGTTTATAAGGACGTAGTCTATCTGTGCTTTAGTATTGTTTGCGTACGTGTATGTCCATAGTTTGCCCTCTCTTTTTTGATAGTTTGTATTGAGGCATGCTAATCTATTTTCTATCATGAAATCTGTTAGATGTTGCCCATTCCTATTTGACGTGTTGTGGAGGCTGTATTTGTTGTTTCCGTTTTTCCCGATTTGTGCATTCATGTCTCCGCCAATGACTAACATGTTGTGTTTCGGGATGCTACGCACTAATGAGGATAACTCATCGTAGAAGGTGACCAGTTCATTTTCTTCACTAACATTGGTGGGACTGTAGCATGAGATGATTGTTGCTCTGGGGTTTCCATTAAATGTAGCTGCCATCATTCTAGGTTGTATTTTCTCAACGCTATTAAGCGTTTTTAGTGCTCTAGGTCCTATAAGTAATCCTACCCCTCCTACTGCGGCGTTGACAGAGTTTTTCCATGCGGATACAGTGGCGAGCGACCAGCCATTGCCAGTTTCGTGATATTTGATATCTTCTGTGTGCGTGTATCTGTGTTCTTGTATGCATATTATGTCTATCTTATGTTCTTCGGCTGATGCGATTAGCTATGGGAGTTGTCCTATTCTATTTAAGGTTCTTACGTTAAATGTGGCTATTTGTAGTGTTTGCTTGCATTTTAGTAGTTTTGATTGTTTGAGCTCTGTAGCTGATTTTTCGAACACCGAGGCCAGGGCTCCAACCTCAGCAGGACGCGCCCCTTTTTTACCCGCGCGAAGAGCGATGCGGTTTGTGTAAGTGGTTTGAGTGTGGGTCATGGTTATCTTTCGATGGCTGTTTTATTCTCTTCTATAGAAGCCACTCTTATAGAGGAGCAGCAGTAGTTCCCCGATCGAACTTGCGATCCTGAGCGTAAAGTCGTCAAACTCACGTCCAGGACCCATTTGGGTATTGAGTTTGGTCGTCCATGGGTTTATTCAAATACCTTTACGTACATCATGCTGCTTCCCATGTGTACGCAAAAAAAAAAAAAAAAAAAAAAAGAGGGGGGGCGTAATTTTGTTTTAAGTTTTAACTTAGTTAAAGTCCAACATTGAGGTACTTTCGTATGACTTTCACTAGGACTGACTTGTGCTTTTTTTTGCTGTATTGGGTCTTTTCCTAGGTTTTTCATTTTTTTTTTTTTTTTTTCTACAGTTGGAACCTAGCAGGCTTCAGGAATTATAGAGCTGAAAAAAATTTTTTTTTTTTTTTCTTCTTCTTCTTCTTCGGGGGGGGGGCTGTGGTAGCATTAGGCGTTTTAGGCTTTTGCTTTTTCTTCTAAACTACTGTTAGGGCTTTCTTTACGAATTTTTAAATTATTCGATAGAAGATATTCAAAAACATTCTGCCTTGTTCGCTGACATGTGGATAGGCTAATATCAATTTGGCTTTATAGTAGAGTAAGTGTGTCTTTACATTTAAAACGCATAGTTTAAGCATTATTTCACAAACAAAATACAGCATAACATTTTGTAAAATTCAGCATTTTAAATTGATAGGACTTAAAGACATACTGACCAATATTGACATATTTCTTCCACTTGACTCCTGAGTTCAAATGCTCCTTCTTCGTTTTGACTTAAATAACGCATGAACCAATCACCAGAATAATTAGCAAACAATTAGACATTAAACTTGGACCGTTCACACAAGAAGAACTCGACTCGGTTCTCAGAAAAATTAAAAATAGGAAAGCTGCAGGGCTGGACGAAATTCCCCCGGAAGTATGGAAGACCAGACAATTCGACGACATACTGCTCCGCCACTGCAACGCAGTATACAATGAAAACCCGATAGATAGATGGATGAAGGGATGCATACTCCCCTTCCCTAAAAAGGGGACCTCGGATT
>OY757923.1:17518704-17521204 GCA_963585895.1 Sepioteuthis lessoniana
ATATTAAAACTACAATTTCTTAGCCAATTAAATTCATAGATAAATCATTACCTTTCTTACTAATTTTGAGCCAACCTAAATTGTATGAATAAGTGAAAAAATACATATTTCTTCTATAAGTATGGATTTGTCTATGCTTACTCAACAAACAGTAAGTAATACATTATTACTTACTCAAATGCCTTTTTGTTTATTTCTTTTGAGTGAAAATTTACATTCATTTCTTTTAAGAATGCATTTAGTTTTAACACTACATATCTACCATATACATTAGTTTTAACATAAACCTGTTCTACTACTAAGACAAAATATCTTGCTGGCTGCTTAAATCATTTAGCATACACACTTACATTATAGCATCAACATCCTTCTCCCATAAAATATCTCCCTTTATTTTAAGTTAACAATGACAGCAATGGTATAACTATATCTACAACAATGCTTAATTACATCTATTAAAAATATCTACACTCTGATTAATATTATCTTTGCTTACAAGAAAAGATTTGATATTTTATTTTTCAGCAAACTTTTCACTCAATTTAAAGAAATAAAAATCAAAAATTTATAGATCAGATTTTTATTCATTCATTTTCTCCTTTCACTTCACTATATATATATATATATATATATATATATATATATATATATACATCATATTCCATAGGGAATAAATATGGACCGAGAAAAGTAGCAGAAAATTTGATATCATGATCAATAATGGGATCAAAATGTCTAAAATGGTGGCCATCTTCTCATTAAGTAGAATGATATATTGCTTTAACCTGAAGGATACCAGTCTATATTGTGATGACAAAATGTTGGTCCTTAAAAGTAATAATGAAAGTAGAGAAATCTATAAAAGATCTGATAGATTGTTTTTAAATATCATGGCCTATTTGTTGATTAATTTTAACAGCTTTTCAACCTGTCTGGGGTTATCTGATGCCCAGAGGTTAGGAAATTGCAAACATTTATATTTACATCTTTTGTGTTGTTTTTTAAGAGTATTATAGCCAGAATATCAATATATCTACTCATCTAATAGAGGTGAACTTTTGGGGTATAAACTTTAAATTGAATTCCAGTGTTTACTGATTTTATAGAAAAGAAAACATATCTATACTAACTCTATCCTCAAATGGTAGCTAAACATATGCATAAATCAATTGCTTACAGACAGTCAACAAACTGAAGAAATATAATAATCTTTACTAAGGCCAAAAATGATTATGAAAAGGCCCTAAGCAAAAGTGAACATTATTTCCAACATCAATTTAAGACCTCCAAGTAATAAAAGGCACAACAGAAGCAGAAAAATTAAATGGTTCAAACCCACTTATAATCAAAGTGTGAAGACATGATAATAATGTTTTTCAAGTTTGTCAATGAATATTTCAATAAATTTAGCACTTTGAAGAAGCTTTTTAACAAAAATTTATAAAAATTCAAATATTGTTGCACTAAGAATATGCATAAACTAAACAAAACAGCTGTAGTGAACCCAGATATAACTGCAAAAGTAAAGACAGTTATCCCTTAGACAGCAAATATCTAATAAGCAACATGGTATACAAAGCTACAGTTGATATAAAAAAGGAATAACTAAATGGAAGAAAAAAATTACTATTGATCAATAAAAAATAATTGAAAAAATGCTGGCATGATCACAAGGTCTTATAAATGAAAAATATGAAAACAGCATTATACTGTCTGACAATAAATAGAAGATGGAAAAGGAAACAGCTATATCCCCTAAAGTAAAATAGCAGATGATGAAGAAAACACAAATATATGGGGAGGCCAAAATGTATGTAGGTTATTATGCCTGGAAGAAAAACTTGATATCCTGCAGTTCAAGGATATCAATAAACTGTCATACATGAACTTTCTCAGTGCCAACCATTATAAACTTGAACAAATTGCTTCTCTAATCACAATCTAATGATTGTAATCTTCATTACATGATATTCTGAATCAGTCTGAAAAACTGTGGGTTAATTCTCTTATATTTTTATTCTTATTATGGCTCTGTCTTTCTATATTGAGCACTTTCATATTTTTTGTCTGCTATAATTTTTTATTCTTATTGCATATATACTGACCCATCAGGGTAATTGATAGTGTTCAGCAATGGTCTGGAAGACTGGGGTTTACTTCCAGGTCGAGTCATACCAAAGACTCAAAAAATGGTACTTGATACCTCCTTGCTTACCACTCAGAATTATAAGGTATAGATCAAGGTTAAGGGAAGTAGATGTAGTAGCTATTGAAAAGGGAGCCTTTGGGTCACTCTCAACTATGGTTGGCCAACTTAAAGAGAGAAAAAGAGAGAGAGAGAGAGAGAGAGAGAGAGAGAGAAATATATTCATACTATGGTTGAAATCTTTTTTTTTTCAAATCAATACAAAAAAGATCTAAAATAGGTTGGTTTGCACAGTTATTTAATCTTGTTACATTAGTTTCATAAATTTTTTATCAATAGTCACAGATGGCATTT
>OY757923.1:17526204-17845988 GCA_963585895.1 Sepioteuthis lessoniana
TTTCCTCACCCACTGATTAGTTATTGAACCCAGAAATAAATGCAAAATATAAAAAAAATCTTTGTCTCCTATCTTTTACTATTTTCTTCTTTCCTATAATTCTTTTACAGCCTTCATATCCAAGAAGTTAAACCAGCAAGATAACATGGGGTAAGAATAGAATAACCCAGAATGGAGTCAGATAGCAAACAACAACATAAATTACCTTCAAAACACCATAAATGTAATAGCATGACTGAAGTTCAAACACACTTACTACAATCTTGCAGTCCAGCATGTTAACCACTATGCTGATTTTTTCACCCCACCTCTAACTGGTTGTTTTTCAGTGGAGTATGAGTGATAGTAAATTTTCTTCCCAGATCTCCATAACTCTTCTAAGTGTCCTCATCGACTTTGGCAGTGTTGTGATCTGGATTGTCTTGATTTTTCTTATTATTATTATTATTATTATTATTATTAAATGATAGAAAGATACTACTTTTATAAAAATTAGTAGTAGGTTTCTATGGTTATGTTCATTTCTCTTCCAGCCAAGTCAGCTGGGGCTGTAGAATATACCGACTGCATCTCTGCTGAGGAATAAAATTCCACCCCCTTAAGAGTTTCCTGGATATGACATTAAGCAATCTGATATTGAGGCTCCAGTAATGCTGGAACTTTGGGAATGCAGAATACTCTTTCATTGCCATTGCTCCTTGGCCCAGAGTGGTAACACTTGATAGAGTCTTATCTATGGGTCAAATAGAAGCTTGACATTTAAGCTGAGTACAAACAAATGACTTATGCTAAATTAGATTGTTTGTAGTGGAACTGTTTGAGCATTTAACTGTGTACAAACAAATGACTGATATTTAATTGAATTGTTAGTGATACATGGTAATACTTAGAACCATTTAGCTTTGTTGACTTATGTTTGCAAATCATATATGTCTGATATATATATAAACCGGATTTGGCATTAAATAACCTACAACGGTTGGTATGCCATAAAACCAAACCAAACCAATCATTTCTCTCTTATAGTAACAATAACCATTTGTAACTGTTCAGTGGAAATTTCTAATTAACTACAAAGAATGTAAAATAACCAGCTGCAATTCAGGTCTTGACCATTTACACTAGTACTACAGCTCGTAGAAAGATATTATGAAAGTGTTTTGTATATCACCACAAATGTTCCATTAATCTACAGTGTTTGTAGTAATAATTTGAATTCAATAACAATTTTTTATGTACAAAACAAAATTACTAATTTAGAATTTTAATTTCAAATGTTTCAAAATAAGATACGATTTGTCTCAAGTCAAAATTATGTAAAACAGAAAAACATTTCCACCTGTGTGAAAACTTCAAGCAGAGAATCTGAAAGAAAACAAATTACTGCTAATATAAGAGACAGGATTTTGATTAATGCAAAGCAATTAAGATTCTGCTAGAAAATTTCTTTAACCAGTCTGCATGTGGCCTAACAGTTAATTCCCAGATTCTTAAAAAATGTTCTTGATCATTTTGTTCTTTATTTGAATCATTAATCTTTATTGCCATTTTTATCACTTTAAGATATCAATCAACACTTTTCTTTATGATTTTTATCATGCGTAATTAATAAAGGATTATGCTGCCCTGGAGTATACTTGTGTTACTACTACGCATACACAGTAGTTGGGTCTGTGTTTTATGGTACTGTGCATACATATTCACATCCCATCAGTATTTTTCTTTGTATTCTGCAGGACTTAGGCCTTCCCAAGGTCTTACTGACATTCAGAGTGATTGGTCTTAATTAGCCATGCTGGCCCATGATGTGTTCTTTCTCTTAAACTGGCTGTCCTGTTCAAGAGTCTACTCTACCATACTATGTTAGCCATGGGCAGGATGGGGAAGATAAGATGTATTCATACCTTTCCCAAGGGCAATACTTTAATATGAATACAAATATCCTTTACTGGGTATTTGAACTTGAGTTGCTAAATCTATTTCCTGTGATGGTAACCATTACACAATCCATATATATATATATATATATATATATATATATATATATATATATATATATATACATTAATGTATAATACCACTTAAAACTGCAATCCCCAAGTGGTCACCCACAAGAAGAGATGTATTAATATCAAAACAGTGTCAAATTGTCACAAGTTCATACATGTCATCATCATCATCATAAAGTTGTATTGATACCATGATATTCCCTGACTCTTTCTTGCCATCCATCCCTCACATTTATTGTGAATAGCAAGTCCTCTAGATGATATCCAGTGTCTGCACAGAGCTGATATAAGTAAGTCTTAACTAATTTACCAAAACTGGTGTATTCATGTTATGTGTTCTTCCTTACTTCTCCAGTATTGCCCAGCATGTCTTAATCATCCTCTTGGATGGTTTGTGAGATGGGAAGTAAGTAGCCATACAGCTGCTTTTTGGTGAGGTGCTGGTTCCAGGATTTGTTCAAAATAGTACATAGCATTCTTCTGTAGTTCCTATTTAACTTTTTCGCCATGCGTTTTGTTAGAGACCAGGTGGTGCATCCATAGAGTGGTACTGACACAGCCACAACTTTGAAGAAATCCCATTTTATTTTATCTGAGAGATCAAATTTACATATTATTAACAATCCATCAGTAGTAATCCACAATTCCTATGTGTATGTTGACATCATTTTCAGCAGATGAGATATTGCTGCCGAAGTATGTTTACTGGTCAACTAATTTCAGAGGCTTGCCATTTTAAAGTAGAAATGGCTCCTTCCTGTTTAAGATACATGAAATCTGTTTTATCTGTGTTCAAGTTGGAGCCAGGATTCGACTTGGGCAAGTGTATTTGCAAGAAGCACTAAATCATCCATCATAGTTACTGTATAATTTTGTCTGCTTCTTATCTTTATTAAAGGGAAACCATTTTCTTTTATTAGATCTGTTGATGTTTGTAGTATGTAATATTAGCTGATTATAAACATATATGGTGCTAAGAATTCTGTGACAATGTCAAAGAAGTCAGTATCAACATCCTGTGAACGAACCATTGTTTTTATAAAGCGCTAACAGAGATCATATGCTTGTAGTATTTGCTCCATCTTTCTTCTGTGTATGAAATCAAATACCTTGGAGAAATCTACAAGCAATAATGTTGCCTAAAGATTTTTTGCACTTACTCCTTTGATGATCCGACAAATAGTCAACATTGTGGATTGATTTCTCCAAAAGCTATTCTGATTTTTCCTTAGAACCTCCTCAACTTCAGGTCTGATATTATTTAGAGGCATGGCATCATAAATCTTTATCCCTCTGTAGTTCTTAGTGATTCCCTTTATCCCTTTCTTTATCCCTCTGTTGTTTTCTGTAGTGATTCCAAGGTTGCCTTTCTTGGGGAAAGGAAAGATGCAACCTTTCATTCATTTCTCTGTTGTGTTTTGTTGATACACAGCTTTGCATTATCAAAGAAGGACGTCATCAAATTTTCTTGTTTTCTATACTTCAGAAGGAATTTTGTTTAAGGCCCACAGCTTTTCTGCTTTTAATTTTTTCAGTACTGTATTAAGTTCTTCCTCCATAAACTGTCCTAATTTAATGTCTAGTTGGCCATCAATAATTTCTTTAGTAGGTTTATCTGTGATTTCAGGAAGGTTACCAAGCAGATCCTTGAAATATTCTTTTCAATTCTGAAATCTTTCTTCTTGGTTAGTAACTTTTAGGTTTGCTCTTGATGTGCTTTTCCTTCCACTCACTTCATTTACTGTTTCCATGCTAATCATGATTGTCTATTTTCAAACAATTTCTGATTTTATTCATTTTGCCTTGAATATATTCTAGTCATATATTTTTGGTATGTATTTATCAGTTCTCTCTTTAGTTTCTCTTTATTGGCATTTGTTGGATTTTCTTTTATTAAGTAAGGATGCTTTTTTCATGTTATCTCATTTTACTTAACTGCTATTGACTCCCAGGAAATTCCACATTTGGCTCTTGGTTTGCTCAGTATGCACTCTGCTCCTGCTTTTATATTGATGGTAAAAAATGTTTTATATTCATCATTCAGTTTATGTCTTTCTGATGTCTCCTTAAGACTATGAAGCTTGTTTTATACAGTTATATATATTGTATATTGATTACTTATATCACTGTTAGAGTTGAGGACCAGTCATATCATGAGGCTTTACTTATTTGATTCTTATTTTTGCATAGAGTTAGGTGAATTTTCTCTGAGATGATTTGGTGATCGCCAGGTACTCCTTCAAATGAAGAGTATGCCTCATAGTTCAAAGCACTGTTTATCCACTTGTCATTTATAAATATATAATATAGCTGTACTTTAGAGTTATTTAGATAGGTGTTTGTCTATGGTAGAGGGGTTGGGTGAATACATGCATGCTAAGTTTAATCCTTGATGAGGCTGTTTACATTTTGTGCTTATGCCCTTAGAAAACGTATAAATCAATCTCTTCTTCCCTTAGCTGTCGATAAATAGAGAAGACTGTGCTATTTATTCTTGGTAAAGTAACTAGTGTAGAAGAAGGAAAAATGCTGAATTCATACCAAGTGTATTCTGCTTACAAATTGACCCTATGTCATATCCTCTCTAAGATATAGAGGTTGAGTTGATACATACTTTAATATTTGATATGAATTCATCCAAGAGAAATGTAACATTTGTAAAAAATACTCACCTGATGTATTAAAGAAGTTTTATAATGTAAATGACATGATCAATATTATCATTAATTATGTTTTTAAATTTATTTGTTGGCCATGGAATAGAAATGGATCTATAAAATCTTCTCCATATATTTATAATGCTTAATTGTAAATCTTTGGGACTATTGTAGCTGTTAGTATCAGTTACACAAAAGTTAATTGCATATAAATCTTAAATACATATTCTATATAGCTGTATATGTCTTTGTTTATTGGCTTTCATAGAATTTATAGACTCCTATGAGAGAATATCACAGTCAGTTATATTCAAATAAGTTGACAGTAAACTATTTGGAAGAAATTATGTTAAAGTTTTGTTAAGTTTATAGATTAAATTCATTTAAGTAAAGACAACAAAGACTTGTTGTAAATTGATTGAATTACTCCTAATTACCTTGCCAACTTGACTATAGATTACTTATTAATATGAACCTTTTTGCAAACAACTCAATTATAAACAATTTCTTCTGTCAGAGTCATTAAAATTCAAAAGCATAAAAATTAGTTGTACATGAAGAAGAGTTTAATTGGTTTTGCTGTCTATTTCTTATGATTAAAAAATTATCTGCCATGAAAAATATTTATAGGTGTCTCTTGTCTAATCAGAGAACAGAAATCCAGCATTGACATTACCATTTTTAATGTAGATGACTCTATTTCTTTATGTGCTTCACTGATATAGTGCTGAAATATGAATTAAAAATTTTTCAAATATATAAGGTGAGTCAAAAGTTTTACAATATTTTGATATATGCTAGTTTGCAACATGTATATCATGTAACCAAATGAGTTCAAGCCATGGAAGGTACCCACTGTGGTTGGTCATTGCTTCACTCTATGTGATTTGAAAGCTGCACAGATTAATATGCAACATAATCTAATTCAGAAACTTATGCTTTACAAGTGTGAACTGAGCCATAACACTAAAAAAGCAACCAAAAGCATTTGGTGTATGAAAGGTGAAAATCCAGTTGATCACAGTACAGTAATCAGGTGATTCAAGAAATTTCACTCAGGCTGCCAGAATCTTGATGATTATACAAGGTCCTATAGGTCTAAAACCACGAATTCCAAGGCTGTGCCCTGAGCTAGAGGAGTAAATCAAGTGAGTAGCACTCGAGCTTAGACCAGTGTGGCTCAACATCTTCATAACTTTAGCAAAAGCATCCTGAGTTGCCAAATTGTGTCTCACATTGTCAAAATATTGGAAAACTCAACCTTGTATTTTCTTTTTATTTCAAAAAGTAAGAAAAACACCTAGGTAACAAATTATAATTTTTTTGTTCTTAAAGAGTTGGGCACCATCAACCAGAGAAATACCAACCATTTTCTCTCACACCATGTTGACAGCCAATCTCTGTCTTAAAAATATATTCTTTTGTAAGGCATGAAACATCTGGATTAATTGTTTGCCTATCTTCTTAATTTTAGCTTCTACCTTATTGCCATAGTTCCTAATTTTCAAACACAAGAATTGTTTTTTACAATTTCAACAAAAACATTTTTAAACACATAATAATCATCAATTCATTTATTTAATTGATAATTTAAGAGTTTTTTGTAAATGCTAATGGATGTTTGTATGATCCACTTTGTTTTGAATCTTATTAAATTAGATTTCAGCAGCCAAAATATTTTTTCTTTGTATCTTTGAAGGAATGTAAATTAACAAACTACTTGTAAATATAGGAATTGCACTTTGAATAAATGAAATCTGTGTTCCTCTTAAAGACCTTTAAAAAAGGTGAGAATAGAGAGAATCATAAACTGATCTAATTTTGTGTTCCTGTTTCAAATGTATTAAAATCACAATGAGGGTAACCTGAAACTGAACTTTTTAGACCTTATTTTCCCATTGCAGGTATCATTGGGAATGAGAAAAGTTTTTGTCAATAGGCCAAAAATGTTTGCCAAAATTTTTCTGTATCAGAAAAATAAGTTCTAAAAAAGTTTGGCCTTAGGTTACTCTTAATGTTCTTTTAAGCTGGACTAAAATAATAAAAGTACTTTCACCTCTAAGTCAGTTAATGCTTCTAATATTGTTTTTAATCTCAAGGATCTAATTTCACTTTTACTGAAAATAACCTTCAAGCCATTAGCTTTTAACCTTTTGTTAAATCTAAAAACTAAAACAAAAAATACAAATTTTTCTTAATTCAAAAGCAAATTCTGTTTTCATTATATCAAATATTTTTTTAAAAAGTAATTGTTCATCATTCCTCTTATCTTTTGCCTGGTAAACAGAAATGCTGGAAGAATATTCAGCTTGGGTCTGTAAGACTTATCATTTAATTGTCTTCAAAGAAATTCAAACAACACAACATGCATTACAGGAAGAACTGAAAAGAATTAAGGGAAACTGTCTTAAGCCTAATAAATACTAAACAAAATAAAAAGAGTCTCTTCTCAGGACATTTCAGCAGAACTAAAGGTTTTTTTCTTTTAAAGTAACTCCTATACTGACAAGCACTGATTTAAAATCAAAATCATTTTAAGCCAATATGCTGTGGTTTTTCTCTTACTTGGTTTGTAAATTCCCCCAAATTCTATTTTGCATCCAATTTGTTCATCTTTTTGTTTTGATTCTTAGATAACAAATGGCTGCATTCTTGGCAGAAAGTTAACTTTTGAACGCAAGAAGCAGTTCTCTGAATGCAACAATGGGCGTGACTATGAACGACCAATCAACATTTCCATTTGCCAGTGTACAGCAGAAGACTTTGAATGGTGAGAAAGAGCTGTTGAGTTTGTTTTTTTCTTTTGTTTAAAATTCTTATATGTTTATTTATTCATTCATTTTTTATACTGCAAATTTGAATGTTGTTAGAATGAAGACTGCAGCATAATTTGAAAAGGAAATATTTGGTTGGTCTTGATTTTTATTCTTTTCTCTCTCTCTCTCTCTCTCTCTCTCTCTCTCTCTCTCTCTCATTTACCTTCTTTTTTTTTGTTAACTAACAAAGTTATTATTCTCTAAAACTAAATTCCTTTAAAGTCTGAAGTTTCATTTTTAATGAATTCTCAATTACAAATTTGTTTTTGGTATTTGTTTTTTCATATTTAATTTTTTGATACAAAAGATTTTTTTATGTATTTGCCTGATATATTTTTCACCTTTGATTCTTTTGCAGCATTTTAAACACATGAGGATCAAAATTGCATTCATCATTCATTTTGATTACTTTTGAGAATTGATTAATATTTAAGCTTCACTTCTTCAGGCCTTTGTGATATTGCTATGATTATTTCTCAGAGTAACTGATCCATACAGATAGACAGTGATAAAAAATATTTTTAGTTGTCAAAAACTACTTCTTTTGAAATTTAAAAATCTGAAACTTTTAACTAAAAAAAATCTTGCAGAAATTTATATGAAAAGAAATAATTCTATTACATTTGATTATTTCTATATTCTACTTTGATATTTCCTTCATGAAAAAAAGACTATGAAAATTAAAAATGGAAATGATATTATTATATTCAAAATAACCCTGAACAGAACTAAGAAAAACATGATATGGTATTGATATATACAATGCAGAATATGAATATGAATAAAATTCTAATAAAGCTGACAGTTATTTTATTATTTTTATTTTTTATTCAATTTATTCATTTATTTTTTGCATTATGTTTGGATTAGAATAAACTTTCTTTCAACTGCCACAAATTTACAATTTGAAATCACTGCATAAATCCTGACTGATTTATCAGTTTATAAAAGGTAAACTAATCAAATAACTTGTGCATTCTTAAACAATATCTTACATATTCTTTAAACTCTGAAAGAAATGTCTTCTCATTTAGTTTAGCTAAAGATAGCTTAGATAAAGTAGCAGTATGTTAAAGAATACCAGAACAGATCAGTTGGGCTGGTTCAAATCTTACTGGTGCCTATTATCTTTTCTTTTCCTTTTTCTTTCTTTTGTATTCAATAAAGATACAGAAGCCCACAATTGAAACAACCAGTTGTGAAAAACTTATTTCTATTCTATTTTCTTTGAATATCACTCATGAACATGAATAACCTCAACATTATTATTTGCTCAAGATGCAGCATTACAAAGGAATTACCAACAAAAAATTGAATCTAAAAACAAATTTCAAATTTTGCCTGAAGTTGTTTTCTTTATAGAAATGCATTTGGGAAAAACATAAATATAATTCTACTTGAACTCTGTTTAATCACTTGGCAAAATTTCACTGACATTCCATGAGGTTAAGTGGAATTTAGTGAGTTAAGACTTAGGCAAATCACTGATCCCAAACTAAAAACTGTTATCCCCCACCCCACCATTATCAACTTTGATAGGGTTCAACTACAGATTTTTTGCTTGTTTTTTATACTTAACTTTCTCAGACAACTTAGGTAAAATGTTGTTATTTACTAATCTAAGCTTAGTTTTGCAAGAGGTCAAAATTATTGGATACCCAATGAGAATCAAACTCTTAACAATGATCTGAGCTTGCTAATCATTAAAATATGTGAGTTGCCCAACTTAAGTAAAATGGTATATGTATGACCTTCTAACCTGGAGTTATGGCTTAGGTTAAGTGCCATCCAAGGTTAGAAAAATGAAAAGAATTACTTTAGTTTCAACAATTTATAAGTAAAAATAAATTATCTGCAAATTGAAGAAGTCTTTTTTTTATTCCTCTAAATTTTACATGATACTAAAACAAAGTTAAATTTTTCAACAATCACAAAAAGTTCATTTGATGCAACCAGTTATCAACATGGAAAATGGAATTATCAAACTAAGCTCAAATTCCAGTTAAAGCCATTTACATTCACTTTGCATGAATACCATTCAGAAAGGCATGAATCTATCACTTCTGTCAGGTATAGGTAAAATATTATGGTAGGCTAAGCTCTCTAGCCATGGTGGCAAACAGTCCAGGAGACATATAATTCTGAATTTAAAATCAGGTGCTCATATATGTAAGCCTGTCTGATACTGTCTTCAACTATGTGTCTGAGAACTCCAGTGATGACACTTGTGCTGCCTTGCCCAGTCAGCTGGGGCTGTAAAATACACTGACTGCATCTCTGCAGATAGGTAAGATTTTCCCAACGAGTGTATGGATATGACACTAAACAATCTGATGGTGAGGCTTCAGTAATGCTGGAGCTTTGGGTGATGCAGAGTACCCCTTTATTGACATTGCTCCCAGGTCCACTCTAGCCCATAGTGGTAGCACCTGATAGAGTCCTATCTATGGGTCAAATAGAACTAAACAGTGTACTTATGCTAAACTGAATTGTTTGAAATAGAACTATTTTAAATTTTACTGGGTGTAAACAGATGATTGATGTTTAATTGAATTGTTTGTGATACATAGCAATACTTGGAACTATTCAACTTTGTTGACTAAACTGAGTAGTTTGAAATAGAACTGTTTTTGACATTTAAACTGCATACTTATGCTAAACTGAATTGTTGAAATAGAACTGTTTATATGTATAAAAATGGATTTGGCATTATATAACCTGTAATGGTTGATAGCCCATAAAACCAAACCAAACTTGTGCTACCATCAGTATCAGCAGTTTATCTTGGATAACATCAGTGGTATAAAGAGAGGAGACCTACAGCATGGGTTACTGCCAGTCTTCTAAATAACCTTACTCAGGCTGGCACATAAATCCAGACAGATCTACTATTTCACAAGACTAACAAATGCCACCAGTCTTAAAAGCAGATTTATTTTAATCAAATTGATTTAATGGCAATTACAGTTATGTTATCATATAAATTGTAATAATAATATGAAACTGAATTATTTGGTGATTAAACTAATAATTGAGTGTCATATTATTTTTTAAACTATTACTAGGATGAGTCAAAAGTTTTGCAATGTTTGGGTTACACAAGATGCAAATTGGCAGCTCCAGGTACTTTTGCCAATGATATGAAGATGATATACACTGAATGCTACTCACCATATTTACCTCTCTGGCTTGGAGTATGATCTCAGAATCCATGGTTTTAAGACACTCAGAACTTACCTGATTGTCGAGGTTCTTGCTGTCTGATCAAAATTTCTTGAATTATCTAGTTACTGTACTGTGATCAACTGGGCCTTCACCTTTCATATAACAAATGTTTTTGGTTACTTTTGTGGCATTAGGGCCCAATTTGAACTTGTAAAATATAATTTCTTCAATTAAACTATTGTATGTCCATCTCTGCAGAGAGTGAAGCAATGCTCAGTATGTCAGTGCACCAACTACCACAATACTACCAACCACAGTGAGTACCTTCCATTGTTTGAACTGCTTCAATGACATGATATACATGCTGCAAACTATTATGTACCAAAATATTACAAAACTTGATTCACCCTAATATTACAATTATTATTGATAGTGAGGTTATTTGGTTTCAGTAAATTAATGTTAGCTTAAGTCACTTTTCTAGTAGTAGACTTCAAAATCTTTAATTTTTATGATTTCTCTTCAGTGATTTTGGATATGAACAAAAAAAGGATGATGAAGAGTGCAAACCTGCCAGTTGGTTTGATATTGACCGTCCAATCTTTGATTGTCCAGAGAACCAGCATTTTAATAAATCCCGTGGGTAAGTTTGAATATATCTTTTTGTTTTTAATTTAATATTTGCTTTTTTACAAAGTTTGATTTAAAAGCCACTCATATTCTATGTGTGTTCTTACATTTTCAAAACAAGAAATAGTTATACAGTGCTTAATATATTGGAAATGAGATTAATACCTACTAAACGTTTTAAAAATATAGCCTTGTATCAAATTGACTATTTTTTATGAAAAAATGAATCATAAACTTCAAGAATACTGATACTTTTTCATGACGAGGACATTTTATTTAAAGTACTAATATGACTCCATTTTTTCTCATCAAAAAGAAAACATCACAAGCATAATACTTTTATGACATATTGATCAATAAAGAATAAATAACATAGATTTAAATAAGTGATATAAAAAAGAAAAAAATCAAAATAAAATCTTTATATTTAATAACATCAATCGAGAAATAGCACAATGAAAAGCAATAATGTATTATAGATAAAAAGAAGTTATATAAAAAATGTTCAAAATGGCTATCAACTTTGTCTCATTATTTGTATAGAATTTATTAAGTTAGCTTAATCTGGCACATAGGTTTCTGATGACATATGCTCCTAAATGGTCACCCATCTAAATATGGAGCAAAATTATTACTGCTTAACTTCAGTAATATACCAGGAACTTATGCTTTAATCATGACTTGCATTGTTTATATCATTCAAAAAACAAATTATAAGCCAAAAAATTTCATTTTTTCACATATTATATCCTCTAAGTGCTACTGATCTTTAAATTTTGCTTATATATTTTTTCACGCAATATTCTCAAGAAAAGAAATTACAATCAAATCTGGGAAACACAAAAGCTATTCAAACCATTATTTTGAAATGTTATCTTGGAGTTGACTAATTTTATGATGAAAATGTGGACAATCTTATTGAATGTTTTATATTCTTTTTATAGTTTCTCGGTTGTTATATTATCATTGTTTTTATGTTGGTTTTATTGTAAGAAATTACTTTTTATCTCAGTGACCGGTTGTGTACTGTTCACCATTCATCGTAACATCTAAAATTAATAAAATTATCTACCAAAAGTTATTCAATAAATTGAACCTCTTAGTCATATTCTTGATGTTATTTATGTATTTCATTTAACCCATTCTTCAACACTTGTCAGGTAAATAATTTGAGGAAAAAAAAGTGACACTTCAGATTATTCAAGCAAACTTCTTCATATTCTTGATGCTTTTAACAAGTTTCAGTCGATCCATTCAACTTTTCAACATTCCATCACATTTGTTAAATATTCAGTAAATGATAACAATACTAAGGAAATCATCATCTTTGTTGTCTATAAGAAATTTATAAGGAAGCACTTATAGTTTAATGAAACAGACAGTTATAGGTAAATAGTAGGGCAGACTGATCTCTTTAACATTGGTATGGCAACCAGTCTAGAAGGAAAACTCTGAATTCAAACCTGTTAAACTCTGCTTAAAAAATTGACCTTGAGTCAAATCCTGCTCATACAGAGAAGTTTGATAAATATATATAAGAAATATTTTAAGTTTGTAATCAGTATCATTTGACATTTGCACTATGAATTTTCATAAAGTAAAGTGCTTTCTGTTTCAGTTAATACATGTCATCTTTCATCTTTTTAATTCAGCTACCGAAAAGTCGGTGGTGATTACTGTATGGGTGGTGTCTCATCTGAAAAAAAATACCAGCATATCCTTACCAAGTGTCCTGTCATTGCTCCAGCTGGATTGCAACTTTTAACAGCCAAACCCGTTGTTGCCACTCAGTCAATCATCAAATTCAACTTAACTCAGTCAACTGTAAGTGTTGTGATCATTTATTTCTTGGTTGAGATTTTTGTATTCCACTCTATCAGAGACAATAATGGCCAAGTGCATAAAATACGTAGCACCTTTTGCAACATTTTGAAATATTGATCATCAAAAGAAAATCAGCAGTAACTGATGTTGTGGATAAAAAGCTGCACTGATAATTGCACTTTGTTTCTTCTTCTAAAAGTAGACTGCAAAAGAATGTGTGAATTAAGATGATAAGATAGAACTGAGATATTCACTTTCTGCATAGAACCCCTTAGGAAAAATCAAACTCAGGAGGAGACTGTTTATGTTTCACTTTCCACTAATGTGCTCATGAAAAGCACAATTCTTTTTCTTCTCCTCTAAGCTCTGAATAGATCCTAGAACAGACTTGACTCTCTAATCTTGATAGAGTGTGGAGATACTGTTGTTTGGTGAATATTTTTGGTCCTCCATTTTGTGGGTGGTATGTTTGGTTGATAGCTTGTTCCCCACAAATTATGTTGTTGGTTTATTATTGAAAAGCAAATGAAGTACATGATGTAAAATGACGCAGACAAAAGAACATTCAAAACAAAGCAGTACAAACAAAATTAAGTTTATACATGAAAAAGGAAACATTACAAATATTCTAATATAGTCTGTTGAATATTCCTCTGTGTGTGGGGGGGTATATGTGTAACTAACACGGATATTATGGAAAAAGACTAAATAATTGAAAGTGTTCTGTAGACTATAAAATGTATGTTGACTAAGTATTTCATGCGAGGTATCACTATACAAAAATACAGCAATGTATTCTAGGAGGAACATGTCTTCTCCCATGTTGGTTGTTTGTCTCTTTCGGGGTTTGACGAAATATCTGAGGCTGTATTCGAGGCTGGAAGAAGTCTAACCAAAAAGGCAGAACAAGAAAGAAAAAGGTTGCAGAATGTATACACACCCATGTTACGCATATTGAGTTGTGTTACTAAGTGGAGAGAGAGAGAGAGTTCTGTCTCTGGAAGTCAAAATGTAAGAGAAAGAGTGTGCTGTCTATGTAAGTGAAAATGGAGAGAATAAGTTCTTGGAAGACGAGAGTATATATAGGCAATCCTTGTCATGCAGTTGGCTCCAAATGCACAGGACAAAATCAAAGTTGCAGATTTAGTTGTGAGCACAAATCATGTGACTTTCCGGACCAATAGGTTCCTGAGACTGATTAGTTTACTGATGTCCGCCATCTTGGTTTTGGGAACAAGTGGTATCACGGCCATTTTAAAATATAGGAGTGTAAGTCCTATAAGAGCAACTAATCCAGGAAAAGAACAACCCCGAGTTTAACTCACTTCCACTTGATCAACTTGTCATAGGCCATCTTACCAGGATATTGCTCATTATTCCCTATGTCTTACTGACCTAGAGGAAAGCCTGAGTTCTGCAGTGGATTGAGAAAGTCTGATTTGGTATATCGTAATTGATATAATTTGTGAGTACAACTTCTGTAATTTTGATTTATACAACCAACTCTAAATCTCTCATGATAAATCACTAAATACTGTTTTTGTCTGTCTATTCTTATCTAATTCAGACAGCTAAAACCACCAAGTTTTCTCTGATTACAAATAGAATTCCATAACATGTATTTAGTTTTTTAGATATACCTTTTTTTTTATTTTTAGTAAAATTTTTTAATTAAATTTAAAATAAAGGTACAGCAGAATGATCTCCTAGATTTAAAATTGCCTGTGTTGATGCTAGTATTGGTGAGCAGGTGAGAGATATGTCTTTGAGCAGCAGCAACCATAACACCATGGCATGAATGGAAGTTCTCAAAGAATTTTTTCAGGGCAGTTCATCTCTCTATCTGGTGACATTTTGTGGCCAACTCACTCTCCAGATCAATACCTTTCTGATTATTTCTTCTGGGGATACCTGAAGGCTCAAGTCTTTAAATGTAAGCAACTGACAAATTGAAAGATTTTATTTGTCATAAAATTGCATCAATACCAAATGCAGTGACTTGGCAACTACTGCAGAAGTTCAGGGTGAGACTTCAGTAGTATAGAACTTATGAGGGAAAGCATCTAGACATTATTACTTAAAAAAGGGATGAAAATAACAAAACAAAATTGAAAATATTGTTCTTTCTTATTGTAACATTAAATTTTGAATAAGATCTATGTTGCCTTTTTTATGTTCCAAAACTGAGAGATCATTCTGTCAAATTCAGCTAAACTACTAAACTAAACCCTAACTTTGTGCCTATCAGGTTAACTAAACCAAACCTTCATTTTAAAAATAAAGTTGATGAAGCAACAAAATTATTGATATTGAGAGCTTACCATTCTATATCAATGTTCTTAGGAAAGGCATATTTTCACATTTCCATGTGCTTTTGCCAATCTTCTTGAACTTGTGATTGATATAACATAATAGCACATATCTGCAGAAAGAGTGGGCTTTCTTTTTATGCAACTTTAATCTCATAATAATCTATACAGGTGCAAGCTTCTATCTCCCCAAAATAATGCAATTATCACCATCATGTGGTCATTAATATTTTGTAATCATTTATATTTCAATGCTATTTCTATGCTTCAATTTTCTAAAAATCTTCCTCTGTTTGTATCATTGTTATGACCTTTTATAACAATAATTATAACTATTAAGTTATATATGCAAACATCATTGAACATAATTAAGCAAATATAATTAGGTAAAGATGAGAGTTCACACTTTTAATGAAAGAGATCAATACCAATTTGTATTTCAAAACTGTTTTATCTTATAATGAGAAAAGTTTCAAATACCCTAATGAGCATTTCAAAAGAAGAATAGGCATTTTAGATTTAAATCAATCAACCTTTTCATAATTAACAGAAAATGAAAAGATGATTCTCACTGAGATAATTTTGCCAGCAATTAGATGCTTTATGAAAAGAACGCTATATAGAATGATTACCTTGGTCAAAGTGTTATGACTTCTGATAAACAAACTGTTGGTTTCTATAGTTTTTATAAGATTTCTCACATATCAGAAAACCTCAATGGACTCCCAGCTAAATAATCAGGCCATGCATACATATGGATTACTGGATGAGTATATATATATATATATATATATATATATGAAGGTTGTTTAAAAGGTTTTAAATCTCAATCAGAAAGAAGAGCCAGAGCCAAACATTTTTGTTATGGTAACACACTACCACTTCTTATGAAACTAAAAAACTAATTCAGATTTATGTCTTAATTTCTGTTTAGGTAAAGTAGATAGAAAGGTGGGAGGTGTACAACAAATCTAAAATCTGGGTGAGAATTTTTCAAACAAACTTTGTAAATATATATGTATATACATTGTCTATAAATAAGTATAAAACTAGCAATTTTTTATAAATGGTAATTTTCTTGTAAATAAAGGATACTAGAATTTATTGTTTTCATTGGAACATTTTACAGTCAAAATAGATATTATTAGGTATTATATATTACTAAAGTCTACAACATTAAATTTTTGTTATCAAAAATAAAATTGCATAATTAGATATATCAGAGATGTACTAATTTTTGGACTGCTAATATTCATATTTTTTATTACAGAGTTTCAATGCCATAGAATTATGTAATGAATAATCTGTAATAATAACCATTTTGTTTGAATAATGCTCCACTGGAAGTAATAAAATTCTGGTATTTTTGGTTTAGCAGAAAATCAACTTTTGTTTAAATTGTTAAGGATGTACTTATTTAAGTATGATATATATATAATATTCATCTCTATTATAATGATTCTATTTTTGTATGTACATTATCATAACACTGTAAAAACAGTATGTCATAGCAAGATTTTTGTTACCGCAGTAAAATTAGAACACTCTAACACACAGTCACATCCAGAATTTGAACTTTGATCATTGATGACAACTACTATGCTACATACACTTCCTACAGCAAGTCTATATATATATATATATATATATATACACACACACACACAAGGGTTATTCAATAAATCAGGAAAGATATTTTCTATAAATGTAAACTCTACATTGTTTGGAATTGGTTTATAGCAAAAATTATTTTGGTCTTGCAAAAGTATTTGTTTTGAGGCTATTCAAAATGTCAAATCAAAGAGATCTCCAGGCTTGAAAAGAGGTCTGTCATTAAATTTTTGGTGGCTAAAAAGTGCAACCCATGTGAAATTTACAGAAGAAAGTGTGATGTGTATGATGAGCTAAACAAGCTTTGTTACTATGAGACTGAGTCAAAAAAGACAGCCATTAGTATTGATTTTCTTGAAAAAGGTGCAACTGTAAACAGTGCTTACTATTGCCAACTCATTAGGGAAAACTCACCTTATTTTTTAATTATATATATATATATATATATATATATATGCCTTCTTAAATAACTATATGTTTGTGTGTGTGAGTGTGTATAAATTCACACACTTCCTTAAGCACATATATATATATCTATATATATCTATATATATATATATATAATTTAATTTTGGTCTTCCCCATGCTGCTATCTTTGCATATCTTTATCTTATATTTGGCTTATCTTATATTTGCATATTTTATCTTATATTTGCATATTTTATCTTATATTTGCATATTTTATCTTATATTTGCATATTTTATCTTATATTTGCATATTTTATCTTATATTTGGCTTATCTTATATTTGCATATCTTTATCTTATATTTGGCTTATCTTCTATTTTGCTATCTTTATCTTATATTTGGCTTCTTAATAAGGTATAACATAACAGAAGGAAATTTCTGACTTTCGGCAAGAATAACAATAATCTTTCTCCATTATTAAGTATTGATAAAATCTTCAATGACTTCACAAATTTTACAACAATAACTTTTTTATCCATATTCTCTGTGAACTAACTTCAATGGAGCTGGTTAGAAATGTTCTTTATAACGTTAACAGTAAGATAAAGTGTTCTGAGTACCGTAGAGAACTGTAGAGACAACAGTGGTCCTTATGTTCCATCTCTTTTTTATTGCTATCTTTATAATTTCATATTTTAACAACTTCTATATACTTTAATAAAGAATTGGCTGTTTATAACCAGGATTATTATTTATACATTTTTAAAATTGTTTTATTAAATGCAATAAGACCATATTACCAGCAATAAATTTGTTTCAAGACTTCTATCAAAGGTAAAAGTTGTGGATACTTATAAACCATTTAGATCTATCCCAGAATGTTTGTTGGGAAATTGACATCTTATTCTAAAAGCATAAGACATTTTTTTTTAATTTTTTAAAAATATTTTGTATGTTTTTGCTAAAAAAAGACCCAAATTTGAATTTTCAACAATGAAAAACAAATTTTAATGCATAGTCTATAATTATTAAATTAAATTATTATAAAAATCAGTTTTATCATATACCATAAGCCTATTCAATGACAGAGGGGATAGTCCATGTTAAAAGTCAAATGCAGTAAGAATAACCTGAAGCCAAACTCTCTTAGACCTTATTTTTCTTCTGCAGGTATCATTTTGGCCCATTTACCAAAACTTTGATACCTACACCAGAAAAATTAGGTCTAAAAATTCTAGCTTCAAGTTACCCTCACTATGCTTTAACCCCTACTAAAACTATAGATTGCTATTTCTTGCTGGTTATCTTGATTCAATGAGAGGTCTCAATCAATCATGGTTTGGCTTTGTAAAGGGAGATTAAGAATAGGGTCCATGCCAACTGCAGGTATGTTCATGGCTGACAAAGCTGGCTTATCTGGGACAGGCAGGCATGATCACAGCAGCCAAAGCTGAAGGTTCAGTTAAAGCTTGATGGCATAGGATTGTAGTTCCTCCTCCTCCTGCATCTTTTGTCATTGAGAGCAGCCCTGTGGGTGTTTTTAAATGGGGAAGACAACATGTTTGGTGGTGAGATACTAGGTGTCATGATTCTCAGCTAGGGTGAACCATTGGCAATGGTTAATGTGACAGGCACCAAGGGATTTTTCAAACAATCTTTGAATCACTTTTTTGGTGCCTCTCTGTCACAACAGCCAGTGGAGAGCTTGCCATGCAGTATGATTCTGGGCAGGCAATAACTCCCTATCTTAAAGATATGTCCTCAGTAGCATAGCCTCAATTCTGGTGATCTTTGCCTTTTCAAGGACTTCAACATAGGTGACAAAGTCACTCCAATTGATGTTGAGTATGGTGCAGAGGTAGAACTGGTGGAGCCACTCAATACATTTTAGGAGGCAACAAAAATTGACTCATGACTGTCTAAAATCTTTCAAAAACCAAATCTTGAACTATCTGAAATATATTTGATTTAATGTCAAACTAACCGTAGAATGAAATGAATGAGGCAAAAACAATTTTGTAGTCAATGAAAGAAACTTCCTTTTTTATCAATTTGAATTCAGTCAGAGCTTGATGGCATAGGATTGTTGTTCCTCCTCTTTGAGAAATTCTAATTTGATTTTTTTTTTTTTCAAAATATTATTATGCAAGATTTTCACCAGTTTTAACTGGTGGTTTTTGGGATAATTCTGTCTTTTTTGTTTGTATTTTACTTTAAAATATATTTTGCAAAGTAGTTTTAGTTTAATGAAAGTTTTAATTATGAAAGCCGGGCTAATTGGACCCAACTTAGAGAAGTAAAACCTCATTGAAGATTCCAATGATAAAATTTAAATTGAGGCTTCCAACTGTAAAATGAAAAATTATAGAATAATTTGAAATATTTCAACCAAATTTTAATTCACTTTATAGTTAAATCTAATGCAAGAAGCTTGAATAATTAAAAGAGAGACTATTGCTGTAAAAAAAATAGAAATGAAAAAAAATAAGAACTGAAAAAAATGAAAAAAATTAATAATTTTCCGAATTTTAAAGAACATATTTTTTAAGATATTGTAAAGTATAATTGGAAAAAATTCATTATTCAGATATTTGATTCAGTAGAAGACATTTTCCATCAGAAATGATTCTCTTTTCTTAAGTCTATTGTAAAAAGAAAATCTGATAGAAGCCAAAAACAGCATCTCGTTAATAATACTACTTCAATGTTTCTCTTCTGTGCTTAAATATCTAAGTGTAGTGTCAAGTTTCTTTCTTCCAGCCAGGAGTGTTCACAATGACTTGGTTATTGTAGTAATATTGTCCCCAGACAGGAAACTCATAGAATTTGATTTTTGAAGTGGTCATTTACTTCCCAATACTTTTCCTTGGTATTGCATAGAACATGACAATATCATCACTTTCTTTGTGAGACACTAGACGGTCAAGGCAAAAATTAAATCAATGTTGAGGTTGAAATTTTAGTTGGTCTCCTTCAAAATTTTTCTCTTGAGTATCATAAGACAACTAGATTCTTGAAACTTAGACTTGTTCTTTAAAATATTTCTCAGTAAAATTTAGTATTAAATAAACTATTAATATTTAATGTCAAGAAGTAAATCTTATTATAATCAAATTATAATTTAGCTTTTATCAATGTTTTATATTAGTAATAACATAATATTGAAATTTAAACATTTGAATTCTTAGCCTTGTTGCTGTCAGTAGGATGTACATTAGATGTGTGAGAAATATGCCATACCTTCTTTTTGCCACTATCCCCACCAAAACATGATAACTCAGGTCACCCTAATAAGATGTGTTCCTTCATTTAGTAGCAATTTATCAACAAGTGAAGGAAGAAAGGAAATGATACAAATAGCATGACTGAGCAAGTGTGAATGTGTTTAAATAGTCAGTGGTCAGGAAAGTATAAACCAAGACAGATTTATAAGAATGTGTATTTTCTCTCTCTCTCTCTCTCTCCTTATCACTATTATTATCAGTATTATTTGTCTAAATTTTTAAGAGGAAACTTGATGATCTTTATTATGTACAATATTCAGATTATTGTTTTCATCTTCAATGTTATATTCACAATGTTTCAGCCAATGCGTCCTTCAGTCTTCTTTGGCTATTTCATGATAAACTCAAAAGCCAACACAAAACTTTAAACCAAACTTTTTATCTAATCCATGGGGTAATTATTCTAATTCTATTAAACATGTCCAGGTACAAGTGTTAAGCTATAGTAAATATTCCTTGTTATTTACCTGTACTTGGGATTGAACCTGCAACCTCCAGATGATTTCACTTAGAAGTACCTTTACCAAATGCCAATATCCTTTGTGCTAAATGTCTTACTGAACAATATTGATTTGTACAATTTGAATGTAATAGCATTATAATGAAGGATCATTGCTCCTGAAAATAAAGCTTTTTCAGATTGGAAGCAATGACTTTTTTCTTTTGTAAACTTTTTTCTGCTTGTTATGCATTACAAATAGTTTTTATTGATATTCATCATTTAGGAATTTAAGATTTTGTTTATTATTTTTCTATTCATTATCCTTCTTTTTCAGTTCAAACAAATCACTTTGAAACCTATTATAATAAGACTTAGAATAGTACAGTTGTGAAAAGTATGGATAAGATTTTGAAACACAGTATTTAAAGTGTTCCTTTATAAGGTCTCTCTGTAAAGCAATGAGACAGATTGTGTAAAAAAATCTCATCATTTTACTTATGAATCAACTTAATTTCCTTCAAAGTAGTTTCCCTTGGGAAGTCACGTACAAATAAAGACATTGCTTCTACTCCTGAAAACAATGCTGGAAGTTTTTGAGTGACACTACCTTGTTATTACCTATTCAATGTTCTCAGAAGTTCCCAAATGATGGCCACAGAGATTTGTTTTGATTTTTTGGGAACAGGAAATAATCCCAAAGACTCAGACCAGAGGAGTAGATGGAGCTATGTTACCACACAAATATTGTTTTTGGCCAAAACCTTATTCACAAAATTTGATCACATAATGGTACTCAATATAATATCTCTATTTTTGTGACACACTTAACCAATCACCTTGTTGACAGGGGCAGTAGAATATGCCAGCTACTTTTCTATAGATGAGTATGACCTTCCCCAATGGGGAAATCTGCTTGCTGTAGGTGGCAACCTATGATGCTTTAGGACAGGATCCTGGTGGCTGGGCAGTTTGTGATTGGGTTACCTAAATGTCCTCATAACTTGCAACACTCTATTTTGGCCTTTACTGGTCTAGACAGGTGGTTGGAGAAGCCTAATCTGATCAATTGGCTGATCATGTTAAGCCCTATTTTGGAGTCTTCCAAACATTTATTTTTGTAAAATTCCAAATCAGAAAGCTATAGCTACATGGTCATTCATTTTGAAGAAAGACCGATGTTCTTCCTTTATCACTAGGTGAGTAGTCATCTTGGGAATGAAGATCTAGAGATCCCAAATTTTGTTTCTTTTACTCTGTGTGAATATACGGACTGTGCATCCCTGATTTGCCTAGGCAAATGGGTTGACATTTCCTTTTGTAGGGCCCCATGGTGGGTGAGGAGCACAATCAGTGAACTCATTAAATCATTATGTATACAAAAAAAAACAAGCAAAAATTCACATATGACATTAAAAACTCCAAATTACCCATATCCAGAAATTGACTCAGATAATAACTTCTGTTGACTCCAGAATTATGAATTCAGGAAAGAAGGGTCTGATTTGAGTCATTATATTAAAATCAGACATTGGCATGATGGTTAGAGTGTTCACTAATGGCCCAGAAGATCTGGGTTCAATCCCAGGTCGTCATACCAAAGACTCAAAAGATGGTATATAATGCCTCCTTGATAAACTCTCAGCATTATAAGATACAGATCAAGGGTAAAGTGAAGCAATCCAGGGAAAGGAGTAGTGCCCTCCTCTACACCTTGGTGTAGTAGCTATCAAAAAAGGAGCCTTCGGGTCACCCTCAACTACTGTCACTAACTTTACTGATATCAAAATTGTCTACTTGGTATTATTGGAGACTAAGTGATACAAAATCACTTTAACACTTTTTCATTTCTTTTTGTTTTGTTTGTAAGTTAATAATTCATATTTCTTTTAATATCAACATCCCCAGTTATTTCTTCTAACTGAAATACTTTCTTGTTTTAATATGAATGATACCAAAGGCCTTCATAGTTCAGCATCTTTTTAGTATCCTTGTTATTCCTTCAAGTACTGACAAATACTATGTCATAATTTATATAGTAATATACTTGTTTGTAACTTTCTATGTACCCATCCATGTGTTTCACTTTCTATTATATAAGAGAGTAAGAAAATGAGAGATATCTTAACTATGACACTAAGCAAGGAAGGATTAGATAGACAAAGCTAAGTAAAACCTAAAAATGTCCCCACCAATATACACACACATGTGCTTTTGATACACCAATCAAGGAAGAATAATATTTGTACATCCACATAAATAAGGAAAGAAAGAGAAGAAAGTCTTATAAAAACACATCTAACTTCCCTGTCTACGTAATAAATGGGGATGTTAGATGAATTAAAAAAACAATATGTGAAAAATAGAACAAACAATTGTATATTCTGGATATTTTCAGTGTACAAATAGATTTGTTCTGGACAAAAAAAGGAAATATGGCATTTGATATCAACATACAAACAGATGTCTTAGTTATGATACTAAAGTGCATCCAGCAGCAAGGCTCCAATTCTAGAGGTTTGGGATTGTGGACCCCTTCATTCCCATTACTCCCAGATTCACTCTGACCTAGAGAAGCAGCACTTATTAGAGTCCCATCTATGAATCAAATATATCTGTTTGAGATAATGAAGTGTTTACCTGTTTAAAACAATTGTGAATATATATTTTTGTACAATATATAATTGGAGATCATAATTGTTAAACTGTTTTTGGCATTAAATAACCCAAAAATTGATGTTTGCCATAAAACCAACTAAAAAAAGAAGCAACTTTGAAAACTTCACATAAAAATCTTACATTAGAAAGTAGATATTCTATTTATTATTGTAACTTGTTAATACAAGGAAGTGCTGAAAAGAAGGAAATTAACGTTTTTTTAACAATTTTTTCCTTGAAGAGTTAAATAAACTTTAGAAACAATGTTCCAAATGTATTAAATTTTGGGAATGATCTGTAAGAGCATTTATGATTTATGGCTCAAAATTATTCCCTTGATCAGACAAAGAACTTTTCCGTACCTCCTAATGGAAGAACTCCCGATTAAATTATTTCTAAAGCATAATAAAGAAAATTGAACTTTTCAGACTTTATTTGCTGTAAGTTTGTGCTAATTTTATATTTTATAAAATTTACTTTTAAAGTAAATTTTATAAAATATAAAATTAGCACAAACTTACAGCAAATAAACGCAAGCCTAAAAAAAACTGCTTCAAAAACATTTATAAGATAAAATAAGATATTTTTGGCATTTAATCATTCTTATTTAAACTGTATTGAAGAAACTTTCATTTCTTTTCCTTGTTTAAAATTATCCCCAGTATTCAATGATGGCTTAGTTTACAGCACTTCTTGGCTTTCATTGGATGAATTATTCCATAAACAAAGACTCATCTCAGATATCAGTATTCGACTGTGTTTTTGTCATACTAGTTTGGGACTAACATAATGCTATAAGTTAAATTCTGTATTACAGAAATTGCATGAAGATTAAGGAAGAAACAAATGAAAGATAAATATAAAGTTAAGTAACAAAAATATATTTTATTACCATTATTTGATAGCATGCAGAAAAAGAATTGACAAAGTAGATTACAGTATATGCCAAATACAAATATTGGTGGTGTTTAAGATATGCAACTAATTTACCAAATACATGCCACTAAAATGATATTGAGCTCAATACAATTTTTAACAACTGAATTTATAGAGGACTACACTCTGCTATGGTTATCTAAAGAGTAAACAAAAAACTTTGCATACATCAGACAAACAACATTCCAATATAATTGGAAACTACAAACTTCATCTTCCAGAATTTGTGCCAGTGTTACTGATCTTTTCGATTTATTATCTCTCTCTCTCTCTCTATATATATATATATATGTGTGTGTGTGTGTGTGTGTGTGTGTGTGTGTGAGTGTGTATTATTTACTTTGTATTTGACTGTTAAAGAACCTATTTAAATGAATCTTGGTAAGTACAATATTATCTATAGATACACTGAAAAACACTGGAAACAGTTTTTTTTATGAAAAAGTTACTTTCTTCTAAAACAAAGATACCAAGATTTTGTCATTTCTAATGGAGCATAATCCAGTTAAAATGGATATTATTAGGTATAATTTATTACCAAACTCTACAGCATTGAAACTCTATAACCAAAAATAGGAATATGAAGCTGTCCAAAATTGAGTACACTTCTTATATGTATTCATATAATTTTATTTTTGGTTACAGAGTTTCAATGCTGTAGAGTTTACTAATAAATAATGCTTAATGATATTTATTTTGATTGTAGAGTATTCACCTTTAAATTATAAAATCCATGTATCTTTGGTTTAGAAGAAAAATTTTATAAAAAATTGTTTGGGTGTAATTATTTATAGGTAAGATTGTATATAACTCTGCATTAGATGTACAAATTATGCAAGTCTCATTGTTCTACATCTATTGAAAAAAGTATAATATATTATGTAAATCATTTTGAATACAGTAAAAGTCAGATTAAAGTTAATACATCAGTAATTTTTATTTCTGTTCTTTAACAATCTGTAATATTTTTTATCTTATGCTTATACAAATGTAATAAAAAAGAACAAAAACCAATACTGTTTTTAATTCAGGAAAAATATTTTACTGTGCTTCTTATGTCATCGACAGAAATTCCTTTAGTGGTGAAAACAAAATTACTTCCCCTGGGACAGTCATTCTTTTGAAATATCCTAATTGTCTAACCCAAAATAAATCTGATAACAC
Organism: Sepioteuthis lessoniana; assembly: GCA_963585895.1. Taxonomy (NCBI): domain Eukaryota; kingdom Metazoa; phylum Mollusca; class Cephalopoda; order Myopsida; family Loliginidae; genus Sepioteuthis; species Sepioteuthis lessoniana. Next base: position 17,552,115 of record OY757923.1, read on the forward strand.
ATACCATCATTTTAACTAATTCAGATCATTAGAATACCATTAGCTGGCTGTGACCAAAAGTCATTTGGTTTTGGCATGGCTGCTCTTGAGATAATCAGAGCAGTGAAAGAAACAAGAAAATTGCCTTGCTACTATTTTTAGCTCTGAGAGAAAGAATTTTACAAATTAGATTTAAAGATAAAGTGAAAAATCTGGTCCATTTACTTTAGAAATGAATTATGTTAAATCTTTAAATTAACAGCAATTTGTACCCAAACCTATAAACATAGTATTCTATTATCATAATAATTTGGGGGGTGTTCTTTTTACTCAGTTTTAAAAGAGAAAATTTAATTCATAATTTTTTTATAATTATTGGTGATAAGATAGGTTAATAGTTAAAAGTACAGAGAGTGGTTTCAATAAATCAAGTTCAAACTTTGTCTTGGACGGTCTGTGTTCACTTTGTGCAAATGCTCCTCAGGAAGGCATGCATCCATTTCTATAAGTAAATAACTAGGGAGTTAGGAACCTTTAGCTTTGTAAAAAAGGCAATACATCTCGAATGTTTGATAGGTCAGGCAAAGAATTATTCCTTGTGGTTGGTACCATGTAACCCAGTACACCCTACCACATGATACTTGGAAAGGATGATGGGCACTGCAAATGAACCCTCTTGCCCTGAGAGATCCCATGAAGGAAAATTACTTAGCATGGCCCTCTGACAACCTAATAGATTGCAGGAAACATCCATTTTTCAATTATGACTTGAATTGATATAACTAAATTTTATCAGCATGAAATTCCTGTAATTATAAGGTATTACTATATTTTGCAGTTCATTTTGACTGACATCCTCATCTTGATTGCTGATAATGTATTATATTAGCTTTACAAGTTTTATAAGTATTAAAACAGGTTTTTATGGACTTTAAGGGATGAGTTAGTTATCAGTGTGGATCATGACACTTACTTACTAACTGAATTAAGTGCATTAACAAGAAAGAAGATTCTATTGCAAATTGAATTTTTGCTGTGCAAAATAAATCTTTTTTTCCTCTTTAGAATATGAATATATTGATGTACCTATATACGTTAATTGGTTCAAAAGTTGTAATCATAATCAATTGATTAGAAGATCTATCATTATCTTTGTTTAATTCAATTTCTGATTATTATTTAAATCAATGTACTTTACTATCATTTTATTATGACATTATTAATATTGTACATTATATATATATATATATATATATATAATGTGGTTAAGAAATATCTAAGTTGAAATTATGATTATGTTTATTTTTATAGTTTACTGGAATTTTGAGGTGGTCATCTATCTTCAAGGCATTGAAATATTCTCATTTACGAGATGTTGATGTTACACTAATATATTTTTATTGGCATTGCAGGATTTTTCCCATGCAAATTAACCTAAATGTAAAAGAGAATATTAATAAATACAAGTGAAACAAATCAAAGTAGACTGAGTGACTCCAATATTTTTATTCAACAAAAATATTTAGTTATATTTCATAGCATTAATAAAAAATCAAACAATATTATTCATCATTATTGTTTTTATTTATATTTCATTGTAATGATATTATTTATCACAGATTTCCAAATAATTTTCATATCTAAAATTTCACAAGCTCCTAAACAATGTTTAGCATCTATTTCTATGATGATTACATCAAGAGCTCCATTTTACTTCTTTTTTTAACTTGTAGTGTCTAATGAAGCTGTATAAGTGAAACTTGTTATATTATTGTCATTTTCAACAACTTGATTTCTATTGTTCCACACATATTTCTTAACAACACCCATAGATATTAAAATAAGAGGGTCAAATTTACATTTATGCCTGCATACATTTCATGCTATAATGTTAGTCATTTGGCCTTAACTCAATATCAATTGGAGTGAAATCAATTCAATCACAACCTACTACTGCCTCCTTTTTCCCTATCCCTTGCTTTCTTTGGATCTTTCCCTTGTGAGAAGTGGCAATGCTACTGTTATCCACTTTGGGAAAAACTGAGCAACACAATCATAATAAGTGATTACAAATAATTTTCTTAAACTAAGTAGTCACTGTCTAGAAATCACTGCTTGGAAAATATTGTTGATATACTAAATACTATTTCCAACATTGTCTTAAAAAGGACTTGACTAAATTTATTAATATTCAATGTAAAAGTATGCCATAAAATAAATGTTATGGTACTTTTTGTCCCAAAACCAGAATTATACCATATAAGTTGCAAAAGAACACTGACATATATTTATTTAAAGACTATGCTTGGCAGCCATTAGATCCAGTGTCAAGTCAATTATAATGATTACAGTGAGGTGGAATGCCAACTTCACACTATTACTAAGTTGAACATTAGATGAGGAAGTGATTTATTCCCTAGGTTAGACAATTTTAATGTGAACAAATATCTTGCTATGAGGTGCTATTTTTGCTGTTTTATAGTAGCATGCAAGCATAAAAATTGAATCATTAAAAGTGCTAAAAACCCTCATTGATCATTCAGATACAAGTATTAAAGTTTTTTTTGTTTTGTTTTGTTATTTATTCTATGTCAACTCAAAGGTTTGATATTTAGATCTAAGCCAGCAGGTAGGAAGATTCATATCAATATAACATAATTGATTATATTTTAGGATTATTGGATATGAAATGCACATGTAGAAGGCCAAAAACCTTGTTAACCAAAACACCATAAAAAAAGAAAGACAAGAACACTAGTCCAAATAGTTATTAAGTAAGCTTTGATTAGTTGCAGTACAAATATAACCATGACCCACACTCAAACCATATGTCCAAACCACATCACTCTTCGCACGGGTAAAAAAGGGGTGCATCCTACTGAGTTTGGAGCCCTGGCCTCAGTGTTCGAAAAATCAGCTACAGAGCTCAAACAACAAAAATTGCTAAAATGCAAACACACAATACAAATAGTAACATTTAACATTAGACCCTTAAATAGAATAGGACAACTACCGGAGCTTACTGCATCTGCCATAGATCATAACATAGACATAATATGCATTCAAGAACACAGATACACACATAGCGTGGATATTAAATATCATGATACTGGCAATGTATGGATGCTATCCACTGCATCAGCATGGAAAATCTCTGTCAATGCCATGATAGGAGGAGTAGGTATGCTAATAGGACCACAAGCCCACTAAAAATCACTAAATAGCATAGAGAAAATGCACCCAAGGATGATGGTAGCTACTTTTAATGGCAACCCCAGTGCAACAATTATCTCTTGCTACAGCCCAACCAGTGTTAGTGAAGAAACTGAACTCATCGCCTTCTACGATGAGCTATCCTCTCTTGTGTGTAGCATCCTGAAAGACAACATTCTCGTCATTGGTGGAGACATGAAAGCCCAAATAGGGAAAAATGCAAACCACAAATACAGCCTACACAACTTGTCAAACAGAAATGGACAACATCTAACAGATTTCATGATAGAAAATAGATTAACATGCCTCAATACAAACTTTCAAAAAAAGGAGGGAAAACTATGGACCTACACATACACAAACAATACTAAAGCACAGATAGACTGCGTCTTTATAAACAAGAAATGGAAAAATAGTGCAGTGAGTTGCAAGGCTTACTCCTCATTCGAGGGTGTGTCCTCCGATCACCGAATTGTCACAGCAAAAATATCACTGAGCCTACGAAAGAATGCCACCCGAACAACGACCACCATACACTATGACTGGGCCCTTCTTAATAACAAGGATATTAGAGATAAATATGTGATAGCATGAAGAAACAAATTCAATGCACAACAGAAGACAGAAGCACATACTCTGAATGACGAATATGAGAATTTCGTCAACACCCACTTAGAAGCAGCAGTGACATACATACCAATAAAACATAAAACAAAATCTAGAGTCCCATGGGAGACATTAGCGGTTAGAGAAAAACGTGCAGGTGTGAAAACTGCCTCCAAATGCACTAGGAAGAACCCAACTAACTCAAATGCTCTGAAACTAAAAAAGGCACAAAATGAATTAGCAAACATATACCTAAAAGAACAGAATACATACTAAATCAGATAGATAAGATTAGAAACTCAGTGGAAGATAGGCAATCAAGGATAGCATGACAAACGATAAACAAAGTGAGCAGAAGGAAGAGCTCTACCAAAGCTAAACTGAAAGCTACTAACCACTACCAAAACTAAACTGAAAGCGACCAACCAACTGTGGAAACAGCATTTCCAGAATCTACTAGGAAACCCACCAAAAGTTACACATGAACCAATCACGAGAATTATTAGTAAACAATTAGACCTCAAACTAAGACCATTTACTCTAGAAGAACTCAATTCAGTACTTAGAAAAATTAAAAATAGAAAAGCCACAGAGCTTGATGAAATTCCCCCAGACATATGGAAGACCAGGCAATTCAATGACATACTGCTCTGACACTGTCATGCAGTTTATAATCAAAACCTGATAGACAGATGGATGAAGGGATGCATACTTCCTCTCCCTAAAAAGGGCGACCTCAGATTAGCCAAGAATTACTGAGGTGTAACACTTACATCCATAGCAGCCAAAATATACAATGCCTTACTATGCAATTACACAGAAGCCAAAATTGACAACATTCTTAGGAAGAACCAAAATGGCTTCTGGAGAAATAGATCCACAACCTCACAAATACTATCCGTAGAATTCTTGAAGGCGTACAGGTAAAAAACCTTCAGGCTACAATATTATTTGTTGACTTTACCAAGACCTTTGTTTCCATTCACAGAGGGAAGATGGAACAAATTCTACTCGCATACGGCCTACCAAAAGAAACCATCACAGCCATAATGATTCTCTATAGAAACACCAAAGTGAAAGTACGTTCTCCGGATGGAGACACAAACTACTTTGACATTGTAGCAGGAGTACTGCAAGGAGACACACTAGCCCCTACCTCTATCATCTCTCTAGACTATGTGCTTAGAACATCGATTGATAAAATCAAAGAAAACGGTTTCAAGCTGACAAAGGAAAGAAGCAGAAGGTACCCCACAAAAACGCCGATGACATAATGCTTCTGGCAAATGCACCCACCCAAGCCAAAACCCTACTGCATAGTCTAGAATGAGCTGCTGCATGCATTGGCCTCCATGTCAATGCACACAAAACGGAATATATGTGCTTTAATCAAACTGGCGACATTTCCACAAGAAACGGTAGCTCTCTGAAATTTGTTGACAAGTTCACCTACCTAAGAAGCAGTGTCTCATCAACCAAGGCAGACATCAACACGTGACTAGCAAGGGCATAGACAGCTATCAATAGGCTATCAGTCATATGGAAGTCAGACCTGACCGATGAAATGAAACGCAGTTTCTTCCAAGCAGTGGTCTTGTCGATACTTCTGTATAGATGCACTACATGGATGCTAATGAAACGGATGCAGAAAAAGCTTGACGGCAACTACACAAGAATGCTGGGAGTAATTTTGAACAAGTCCAGGAGGCAACACCCCACAAAGCTCCAGATATACGGCCACCTACCACCCATCAAGAAAACTATCAAAGTTAGACGAACCAGACATGCAGGACACTGCTGAAGAAGTAAGAACAAGCTCATAAGTGATGTACTCCTATGGACCCCTTCACATGGCTAAACAAAGGCAGGGCAACCAGCTCGCACCTACATACAGCAGTTCAGTTAGGATACGGGGTGTAGCTCTGACGACCTGCTGGAAGCGATGAACGATAGGGAGGGGTGGCGAGAGAGGGTCAGGGATATCTGTGCTGATGGCTTGACAAGATGATGATGATGACAGCCAAAAGTAAGAGGCACACCATGAAACTCAAACTTACAAGAAGTGGCCTTGCAGTTTAACTTGCTAACCATTACTCAACTTATCCATTCAAATAACTCATAAAATTACACTACTTTATATTAGAATTTCAAGTGACATAGTAATATCAGTGATTATCAATCTTTTTTTGATTGTTATCACTTTTTCCTGCTGCTTTTTATCATAACTTTTAGACCTTCATTCTACAATTATCAACAGTGTAGATAAGAACTAAAGAATAAGCCTCCAGCCACTAAACATTTTTTTCTCTAGATGTTTATCTTTTCTCTCCAGTTTTTCTCTGCCTAAATAAATATATATTAAAGTAAGTAAAGTTTGAAATGAAATTTGTCAGAATGAAAAACAAAAAGACAGTTTGGGAAAACAAATTGATGTACAAGGGATGTTCAAAAAGTTGTTCTCTCACCCAGAAAGAAAAGCATAACAGAATATTTTTGTTGTGGTAACTGACTACAAGTTATAAAACAAGAAAAATCACTTCAGATTTTTCTAATTTTTTAAGAAATGATAATGTATTACCACAACAAAAATATTTGGCTATGCTCTTTTTTCAAGATGAGGCTTAGAACTTTTTCAACAACCCTCATAGTGTGATCAGAATGCTAATTATTTTAGTCCCAAAAACAGATCTACATTAAAGGAAAATAATCATTAGAATTTACGCAAGGTGCCTAAATGCTTGATCATAAATTTTAACTGTATCAATCAATTTTTTGAATTTATTAATTTTTGGGGGGTTATTGTTGTTGTCTTTTAGTATTTTGTATTCTGTGAGTATTAATTTGGTGAAGAATGGAGATATATTGTAAAAACTCAGATGCATATTGATTACAGATGCCTCATGGCTCAAAGATGCATTGATCCATAAAGTCACTGTTGTCAATTTACCTCTGAGTAATATCCCCAATGCTTATCAAAATTAATACTCATAGAATGCCAAATACTAAAAAACAGCAAAAATTTCCAAATTTGTCTTTTTCTTTCTCACATATTACTCTGTATTTTTGATTTGCCACTGTAGGTTGTATTTCAAAGCTTAATTCATTTCCAATTTGTACTGTTTACGAAACATTGAAGAGTAAGAGTTTGCATGCTGTGCTAAAAAGTAACAGCAATAATAATGAAAGATGAAAGAAATACAAGTAAAAAAATGATAATTGATAATCTAATAAAACAAAATATTGTTACAAGCCATGTTGATGTAAAATATCCGCAATATTTGAATGATTTTGCAACTGTATCATACTTATATAATAAAACATAATATTTTACATTTTCTAGTTTTGCAGTCAGTACTTTCTAAATATGAAAATTCAGCTAAAATGAGATGAAATTAAAAATACGCTGTCTAAGCTGGAAGATGTAAATTCACTGATAGGTTTGAATTTTTATGTGATGATTTTGTTTTAAGAAAAGAACCTAAATAATATATTCATGTATTTATATATTGCTTCATGTTACATAACAAAAGATTTTCTTATTTCTCCATTCACTTATATCTTGGTATGAAAAAAAATTTATACATTAAATATATACATACATACACACACACACACACACACACACATATATATATATGTATATAGCATGTTTGTCCTTTTTCAATATATACAGAATATATATATATATATATATATATATATATATATATATATATATACAGATATTATGTGTGTAACCTATTTTAACACACACACACACACACATATATATATATATATATATATAAGTACCTAATGAGTCAGATGAAATCTACCTAGGTTTCACCTTTCTGGATCATCAGGATAAAGCTGACCAGAGAGGGTAGGGCAAGCTACATTTTATTGAATAAAAAATCCACACAACCAAATACAATTTGCATAAAAAAACTGGGAATGGGAAAATATTTTTAAAAAATGACGTGAATACAAGGCAGGTGATAAATTTTGTCAATTGTGTATGGAGGAAAAATAAAATATTATTTCTTATAATAACCTGAAAGAATTACTTAATCACAGATCTGAACTGCTTAACATTTGTAAACATAGAAAGAATTGTTTGCTTGGTAGGCAAATCTTATTTTTTTTCTCCTGAGTGATTTTAATCAATAAAATGTATATTTTTGCAAATTGTATTTGTCTGTGTGGATTTTTCATTCAATAAAATGTAGTTTGCCCTACCCTCTTTGGTCAGCTTTATCCTGATGATCTGGATAGATGAAACCTAGGTAGAATTCATCTGACCCATTAGGTACTTATATTGATATTTGCTCTACCTTCTATCATGCACTTTCTTCATTTACTTAATCCTCTGTCAGAGTTTTTTCTTTTGGCTAGACATTATGATATTCTTTGATTTTTTTCTGACAATACATATGTTTTTAGTCTTTTCTTTTTTTATAGTATTTTTTCCCAAATATCAATTTGTGTATTTGTTTATTCACAAGTTGGATCATTTGGGTTTTTTCACTCTGCCAGAGTTAAAGTTAGGGATTAACCTATAATAGAAATGCATATATATATATATATATATATATATATACTGAATGTTAAAAAAAATGAACATCCTGAAGGACAATTCCAATTTAAATCTGGTTGGTCAGTTGTGTTTTATTGCTTGTCAACCCTTGCTGGTTATTTGATACAAAATCCTGTTTATACATATACATATTAAATATATATGAATTGTAAATGAATAGTTTGAAGGTAACCTTTTTAAACAAGCCAAAACTCATTTGTTTTCTCACAGTTGTAAATAGTAAAGTTGGTAACCACTGTTGAGGGCAACCGTTGTTGAGGGCAACCTAAAGGTTCCCTTTTCAATAGCTACAACACCAAGGTGTAGGGGAGAGTGCTACTCTTTTCCCTGGGTTGTTCCATTTTACCCTTCATACATACCTTATAATGCTGAGTGTTTAGCAAGGAGGTATTAAGGATCATTTTTTGAGTCTTTAATATGGCTCGAATTAGGATTGAACCCCAGTCACTCTAGCCATTGGCGAATGGTTAAATGCTTTCAAATATAATTAATGATTGAATATTTTTATTTGGACAATAGATGAGACCCTAACACATACTACACTCCAGGTCAGAGTGAACCTGAGTGTAATGGTAATGAAGGGTACTCGTCATTCTCCAAAGCTCCAGGACTACAGCCTCACTATCAGATACAGTTTAGTGTCATATCCAGGACATTTATTGGGGAGGCTCTTACCCCTCTACAGAGATGCAGTTAGCATATTCTACAGCACCAGATGACTGGGATATTTAAATCTAGGTACAGTATATGTGTGCTAGGGAGTAGTAGATATTCTGATAACATTTTCAAAGCCTTCAAACATCTGGTGATGTAGTCACACTCATACCAGTGCATTATCATTATATGTAAGAATAAAAGCCTATCTTAACACCTAAGGATAATATAAAGTATATTAATGTTGTCTGGGGACTATTGATGCACCTCTAATTTTGAAACCTGTGCATGTATTGATCTCTGTATTTGATCATTTATAGCAGTCTGGCTGTATTGACTGTGCATTTAATTTTTACTAAATTGGAACACATATTCAGATTGTTGAAATTTTATTTTCTGTCTGTGTATATAGATGAATACACATTACTTTATATAGATATCAATGCGTCATGTATATACGATATATATATATAACATATATATATATATATATATTTTTTTTATATTATATATAATATATAACATGTATATATATATATATATGAATACACATTACTTTAGATAGATATTAATGTGTCATGTATATACAATATATATACATGACACATTAATATATATATATATATATACTTACAAAAATTATTTTGTGAGTCAGGAACTAACCTACTACAGTTTCGCCTAAGCATATATATATATATATATATAACGTATATATATATATATATATATATATATATATATATATATATATATATAGATGAATATTGATGTGTCAAGTATTTCTGCATTGATTTCATTCTATAAGACTGACACCAAAGGAAATAACTGATCTCACTGATTTAAAATCAGTGTTTTCCTTTGCGTAAATGAATTTAACTTTATTATTTACCACTGTAGTTTTGATCTTAAAGTTTAAAATTCTAAGTTTTATGTTTTATAGTAATCACTTATTAAGCTTAGCTTATTAGGATACAATGTCAGAAGTATGGAGAATAAAATTCATTGGCAATGATCTGCTAGCCTGGCTCACAAACCACTGCACTACATGAAGCTCCCTTTTAGCATTCATATTATTTTTTTTTTGTGATATTATCTTGGCATACAACTAAACAAATCTTTCCAATGGAATAAACTAACAAATATCAACAACAGAAAATCTTTGCATTTTCCCTGAATGACATTCATTTAGGTTTTACAGAATCTACTACCTCAACTGATCAGTTTTTATTTTCCCAAACTTTCCTCCATCCATTCTGTGAAATCATGTCAGTTTTCATTCTGTAACAGATTATTGATTTCCTTGGTCTTTGGAGGTTTTCCTTTTCTCTCCAATGGCTTCATTCCACACCTTGGAGCATTGTTGGCTTTGACAATACCCCTTAACTATATTTACTTTTATGTCTCTCTATTCCCCGGCCTTTGTGGTTTCTATTGGAAATGAATCAACTAATTCCTGTTCCTTCATCCGTTCTCTTCTGTTATTCACATTGATGTTGCTCTTCTTCACTTGTTCAATAACAAACTCTCCCAGTTCTTACTTTTGCTTAATACAGTTGCACAAATATTAATGGATACTAATTCTTTCTCTATGTAATAGTAACAACTCAAACACATCTCTTCCTACAGTTTAAATTCCTGCTAGAATGCTGCAACTACATCCCCTAATCGGGGTTTTCCTGCGTATGACACTAAACTGTATCTGGTGGTGAGGCTCTAGTTCTGAAGCTCTGAGGTGTGTGGAGTATCTCTTCATTGCTATTACTCTTAAGTCCACTCTGATTCAAAGCTGCGAAATCTGTTAGAGTCCAATCTATGGGTCAGATAGATCTGTTTGAAAATAATTTATATTAAATAGGAATATTTGATACCAAATAACTTGGTTCAAATTATTGATATTAAGAATAGTTACTTAAAGCTATAATGGTTTACAAAGGATTAATGTTAGTTTCCCAAAACATGTAACTTATTAATATTAGATAGGAATAACTGAAAACATATAACTGTGTGCAAACAATGATTATTATTAAATTGTAATGATTACTTTAAAGCATATAATTATGTATAAATTGTGTTAAAAAGGAATGCTTCACAAATTTACAAATGAATCAAATTTCAGCATTAAATAAGCAATAAGGAGTTAATATGTAATTAAACAAATAAACCAAACCAAACCAAAATCATCTATAGTCAAATAGATCACTTTGAAAATTATTAATATTAAATAGGAATTCTTGAAATCATATACCTGTGTGCAAACAAATTATAATTATTTCACTCATTATGAGTTTTTACATCAGCATTAATTGTTTGGAGTCTGTGTGACAGCAAGTGTTGTGAGGTCTTCAGGTATATTTTCAGTGTTCTAGCTAATCTTAACAATACTGTGGTCTATATACTTTCAATCCTTCCTCTGATCTCTTTCCCAAGTCTTTGTTAACTATTTGTAGCACACCAACTACAATTGGTATCACTTTCCTCTTTATATTCCACATTTTTTTAGCTGTATGGCAAAATCCAGATATTTGTTTACTTTTCACTTTCTCTCCTTTTTACTCTGTGGTCTGCTGGAACAGCAAAATCCATTTAAGGTTTGATGACATGTTCTTTTCTTCTTATTGATTAACACTAGGTCTTGCTTTCTGGCTGGGATTCAAAGATCTATTTGTATCTCAAGCTCTGTTCTGTTGTATAATCTCAATTTTTCCATTCATGTAATTAGTCTTTATGGTATTATTTTATGCTGCTATTAAGAGATTCTGTTGAGGTTTCCTTTTCTTAGCCATGTCCAGGTCAGCTTATCACTTAAAGTATCCATACAATTGTTTTCTTCCTATTTCTGTTTTCTAGTCTTTGTTGTTTCTATGTTAGCATTGCTGTTACTGGCCACTGTAATTAGTCTTTCCTTGTTGATTTTTTTCTTAAGCCCTTGAATTGTTATCCTCCTCTTCCTTCTTCTCTTAACACATTTACTCTATGTCATCTCTCAGGTATGACACCTTGTGTAACATCATCAATTTCCTTGCTCTTTGGTCCATTTATCTACGTTCTTGCAATGTCCATTTTAAGAATGATCCTGAGTATCTTACAAGGGAAACTGCCCAGGTGTTTATTCCTTTGATGAGATTTCTGCTGCAGAGCTTTGTTTCAAGAAGTTTTTTTGTTCTTCTGAGATACTCTTTTCTTACTTTTTCTTTCATCTTTATTTGTTTGATAGTGGCCAATATTCCCAAGTACTTGTAGTTTTCTTTTTCTCCAAGTGTTCTGACACTCTCCTGATTTAATCATTCCATTCCTTTCATTGCTTTTCTTTTTCCATTTTTGATTATCAGCATTGTATATTTTTCAATCCCAAATTTCATTCATACTTATTATTATTATTATTATTATTTATCACTCATTAGAGTTTTTCACATCAGCGTAAGCTGATGGTCTTTCACTGGAGTTTTAATGACAGCAAGTCTCCAAGACTCTTCTCAGTATTCTGGCCATTTTCAATAATGCTGTTGTTTGGATGGTCTCCACTCAGTCGCCAACTTCTAAATCTTCCAGGTCCTTTAATAATCCTTTAGTTACCGTGCCAAAGGCAACAATCACAATTGATATAATTGTCACCTTCATGTTCCATAGTTTTTTTCAATTCTCTAGCAAGGTCAAGGTACTTATCTCTCTTTTCACATTCTTTCAGCTTTATTCTGTGGTCTGCCGGGACAGCAAAGTCGACAATTTTGCAGATTTTCTTTTTTTTGTTGATTACTATAAGATCTGGTCTTCAGGCTGAGATTAAGTGATCCGTTTGTATATCAAAGTCCGATATTATTATTATTATTATTTACTTGTAACAATGTAAATATGTTTAACTTACTAGTATTAAATATGAATACTTGAAACCATATAACAGTGTGCAAATTATGTGTATCAAATTTCAGCATTAAATAACCCATAAGAGGTTGATATGCTGTTAAACATATAAATCAAACTTCACCTATGGCTTCAAGTTGTTTAGTAAGAAAAGAAAATAGATTAACTTGCAGGTTTATCAAAAAGTGTCTGAATCAGAATATACTTCAAGCTCATTATTTACTTTTCAGGGTTAACTATATTCATATTTCATTTTTAAATAGAGATAATTGATTTGCTCAACTTAAAGATCTCCAGTCAGTTTTATACCAAAATTGAAAGAAAATGATCAGTATTATTAAGGTTGATTTATAAATAAGGGTGAGGATACAGGATGTAGCCCTGAAGACCTGCCAGAGGCAATGAACGATAGGGGGAAGTGGAGAGAGAGGGTCAGGGATATCTGTGCTGGCAGCACGACCTGATGATGATGACAATGCCGCATCTCTAATAAGGGAAACAGAAACATGTTTAAACATGAATTCAGTAGTGTTCAAATATGCTTAGTATTAGTTCACTGTTACACACCATTGAATAATGGCATCCTTTAGTCATGAGTATTATGTGTGAGTTATGTATAAGTATTATGTAAAAGTAATTAGCAAACAATACAAATGATGAGAAGTCTGAAATTCATGGAGCCATGATTTGATGCTATAAGGCTTTTGGTTGTTTGCAAAATCAAAAGTGGTATTGAAAGTTCAAGAATTTTCATCAAAGGTTAGGATTGCTATGAATGAAAAATTGGATTTAACATTTAGGCAAATTTTTGCAGCATTAAAAGATAACTATGTTCGAAAATAAGCCAATGATTTTTTAAAGAAATTCATTCAAATTTGATAACAATTTCATTATTCTATCTGGTCTAAAAAAATTGTTTTATATGATTGGAAACCTTATCAGTCCTCATAGTTCAGTGATTTCTTTTTTCATCTTTATGTAAACCATACTATAAGTCAATTCAGAATTTATTACCTTAGCTCCTTATGTAAAAATATCTTGTTTAATTACCACCTTAAAGCGCAAAACAGGAAATGAATATATATACACATTAGATAATATACAAATTTTTCATTGTATGTGTTTGCAAGAGTCTCTGTTCTATTGACTGCTTTGGATCAAATTAATTTGAATAACCATCAAAATACTAAGCTGAGTCAAAAGTTTTGCAATATTCTGATATCATGAAGTGCAATTCAGCAGCTCTTGATACTTTTGCCAAGTTCATGAAGCTGACTAACCACACCAAACTGTGAGATGTTAAACTCACTTGATACTCTCCAAGTATTGCTTGCCAGATTTGCCTCAATGGCAATGAGTATAGCCTTGGAATCCACAGTTTTTGGTTTATTTGACCTTGCTTGATCATTAAGGTTCTTGCAACCTGAGCAAAATTTCTAAAACCATCTAGTTACTTTGATCAGCTGTACCTTCACGTTTTGCACAACAAATGCTTTTGGTTGCTTCTGACACATTATGGCTCAGTTTGAATTTATAAAATATAAGTTCTCAAATAAGACTGTATGTTCATTTGTGCAGCTTTCAAATCACACATGGAATGAAACAATGCACAACACGTCATCTTCCATGATATTAACAACCACAGCAAGTACCTACCATAAATTGAACTTCATTCGTCACAGGATATAGATGCCACAAACTAAAAGAAATCCAAATATTACATAACTTTTGACTCACCATAATAATTACAAAATTAAAGACACTTAACATTTATTCATCAAACATTTATTATCTTCAGTCATATTTTTTAAATATTAATGTTATTCTTAATGTATATTGTAAAATGGAGATAATTTGCATTTATATATATTTACTTGTTTGATTTTTTTTATGTTAGCATTTTATTTTTCTGTTTGAATTGTTGAACTAATAGTTTTTTCCTATTTACCTGTTCTACTAGGGATCAGTACTGACAACCAACTATACAATTGACTTTGGAGATGGTACCATCAAGTATTACTCTGGCCCAGCGGTTCTGTCAAATCAGTTGAGTCACATGTACACCCATCATGGAACTTTCACTGTTACTGCAACAGCAAGAAATGAGAATGGTTCCAGCACAGCCACATGTGTGGTACATGCTGAAGGTGAATCTCACTCACTCACTCACTCACTTCTCTTTCACACTGTTGTTAATTCACTAACTTTCTCTTATGTATATTAGATGTCTTTAATTCTTTGGGGTCTGCAGATATATTTCAAAGAGTTTATAAATTTGTTGCAGAAAATCATCAGATGAAACAAATCTTTAGTTTTTTACAAATGATTTACAAATTTGAAATTTCATGTCATTGTTAAAGAATGGAAGTAATTGACCAAGAAATAAACCAAATTTACTGGGATTTAAAAGAATTAACATACACTTCTGAAAATAGATTAAAACATTACAATAGATATGAATATGTTTATTCCTTTATATGAAAGGATAACATTAATTTTAACTATTTTGCACTTAAAATGCTTTGCTTGCAGTAGTCATTACTCTTAAATGTTTCTCTTTTTCAACATTTGGCCTGTCAGTTCTCCAACCTTACTCAGAAAAATCAATATCTATTTAACCATGTGCCAATCATTGCATCTAAATCATCTGGTATCAATAAATTACTAAAATTATCAATATGTTTGTTATCTTCATACAGACATACAATAGTGTCTATAAATAATTATACACAAACCAATTTTTTTATTAAAAAAAGGTGTTTTTTTCTAAACCAAAGATACCAGGATTTTATCATGTCTAGCAGAATATTATAAAATATAAAAGGGGTATTATCAAATATTATTTATTACCAAACTCTACAGCATTGAAACTCTGTAACCAAAAAAAAACTCATGAATAAATATAAGGGTTGGTAATACATATTCCTATTTAAGAAGGAAACAATGAACAAGATATTTTTGTTAAGTTTAAATTTAATTGAAGGAAAGTTTGTACAAATGTATAACTTTTTTCAATTGAAATATAGAGAAAAACCATAATTATGCAGGTGCTTTGAAGCAGTGATTTTCAAACTTCTTGAGCTGGGCCCCCTTTCTGATTCATTACAAAGAGCAAAAATAGATTTGTCTATTCACCACAAGCACCAGAGAGAGAGACAGAGAGAGAGAGAGAGAGTTCAAATTTTGACTTCCTATCATAATCTCTCATAACCCTCATGGGCATGTCTTTCAAGTGCTTGACATGTCACTCAGTACAGCTGCGTAGGTCATCTCAGACAACTGGACAAGTTTAATACAGTGATACCTTTCCATCTCCATACTTCAAGCCTGCATTCCATAACTTTGCTTCCTCTGAGGCTCCAATAGCCCTCTATTATATAATATTTACAGTTGCACCTTTTTCAAGGAAATCAATAGTGATGGGTCCTTATATACCCCAGAAGACTGTCAGTATGACCTTCTTTACTGACCATTACACCTGGAACTTTTTCTTTTTCAGAAAGTCAGTGCATTTTCACGCCACTGTCTTTTCAACTTAAACTCATAGTAGCAAATCCATACTTAGCCCATTTGTAAAGATTTTTTGACTAAAACATGCTTCTTCATGCACAGCACACATTCCTCTGTAAGTTTCAAATGGTTTTCATTTCTCCATCACCAAACATTTGATGACAGATTGCTGTTTAATCCTAGAGCACTCTGTTTGATTTGCCACCATTTTGAACAACCTCAAAACAAATATTTTGTGAGTTTAAAATAATTTTTGCAATAAATCAATTCTCAACAATGCAGAATTTTTTGAGAATTTTTTTCCAAAAATGTAAACCACATTTATGGAAAAATCTTTGCAAAAAAAGTATTTTGCTTTTTTAAAAAGAATTCCCTTTATTTATTGATTGATCCTCATAGTTACCTTACTCCAATCCTTGAAGCAGAGTCAACACAATGTCATTTTTATAAGTGAACAGTACTAAAAATGACTTAATTCCGTTGATATTCTCCCTTTTAAGAGTACCTTAAGCATCAGGCTATGAACCTGACTCAACCCCTTTTTGACTATGGGATAGATGCTGCTTGAACAGGACTGCCCTTAGAGGCCAAGCTCTGTTTCACTCAGCTGGTGCCAGTGAAGCTTCTTTTCTTATATAAGATATATACTAAGAACTATGAGTCCAAAAAATTTCAACTGAAATTACTTTTAATATTAACTACTTTTCTATAAATCCTACTCTCATTTTGACCAGTACTGTATTTGTTAAATATCCACATAAAAATAATGATATTTATAAAATGTCTATATGATATCTGTTATATATCTGTGCAACATACTGGAAGGAATTAAAATGGTCTAATGGATAAGCCCCCACAAAAGGAAACTGAGCGGAAATTTCAATTACTAACAGATAGTGTAATTTAATGCTGAACTAATACAAGCGTTCTTATGTATCTTTGGTCCATTTTACTATCATTTATTTTCATTACACAATTATATGGTAAGATGTACAAAGAGAAAATTGACTGGATCTTATGCCAGTCTATTTCTAAATATACCAAATTAGTTCTTTAAATTGTAAACTATTCCTTAATGAGAATTCTCCCAAGCTATGGTAGTGTATGTACTACTGCATGGTTGCACCAAAATGCTTGAAGAAAAAGCTAGACAGGAACAACAGAATGTAACATGCTGTTTTGAACAAATCCTGGAAGCAGCACTCTACAAAACAGCAGCTGTATGGCCACTTACCTCCAACCTCACAAACCATCCAAGATAAGCAAAACATTCTGGGTACTACTGGAGAAGTTCAAACTCATAAACGGCGTTCTTCTATGCACTCCTACATATGGATGCATCAGTGTTGGCCCATCAGGAAAAACTTACATTCATCACCTCAGTGTGGTTATGGGATGCCGTCTAGAGGACTTAAGAAGAGCAAACCAATAGGAATGGATGGCAAAAGAGAGTCGAAGGAATATGAGTTGTTAAGCTGCCTTGATGGTGATGATGATTCCTTAACAGTATAAGTTTCAGCAAAAAAGTATTGCTCGTATTTTTAAATATACAATAGATAGCCATCTAAGAATAGGCGTCAAAAAAATTGTTTTAGAACTTTCAAAGATAATTGTTAGGCATATTCCCACTCTCATCCCATCAGTCTTCAGTACCTATATCATGTGACTGAAGCAGTTCAAGCTGTGGGAAGTACCCACTGTGATTGGTAGAATTGTGGAAGTTGGTGTACTGATATGTTATCCAATGCTTCATTCTGATAGTGATAATGAATCCTACAGTGGACTGAGAAGTTTCCACTGCAGGATTCAGCTCTTCCCCAATGGCTGTAAAATACATATAAAATATTTATTTTTAAATGTCTCTGTATGAGATAATGAAAAGATTTATTTTGATATCTAATGCTTAAATCAACTCTTGGCATATTTTCTATAAATGTTTTTTCTTTTCTTTTCATTCAAATTTCCATAAAAATTAGATTCATATTTGTTAGGATTCATCCATACATACAAAATTATCTTTTTAAATAAATTAGTCTATCAATTCCAAAAGAACATCAAATTGAATTTTCCTTCTTTCAAGTAAGGAGTTTTGACAAAGTCCATCCAAATTATGTTTATTGTATAAATACCTGCTCATTCAGTTTTATTTAGTTCTGATGATTATTTTTCTTCTTATAATATCAATGCTCTAGAGGTTTCTCTCACTTACTTGGGTGCTTATGTCGTTATGCTAGGCAACCCATACCTTCCCAAAATATATTGATTCTATTATCACAATTTACTTTACCCAAATGTTCATTTGAGTGAGATTAAAAACTCATATGCTCTTCAATCATTATAAACAAGGCTAAACAATAATTTTGACAAAGTCAGAATATTCTTGTCTGTATTTCTGAAATGAGGAAGTATCATTATTTTATCCTGGTGTACTCAGACTAGTGTCTACATCATTTTTTTTAATTACATTTCATTCTTTGTACCCTCCAGCTTTCTTCAGATATCTGTTGTAGTCATTAATCTTCAGGGAATTAAGGTTGCAGTTCAAAATTTCCAGAGGTTTACCAACTTTGACAGATACCTGAAAAAAAGACTTGAGGGGGACAGTTATCAAAACATCATGAAAAATGAGGACATTAATTTGATTAAATCAGATTTTAATAAGGTTTGATTATATTAACAGCAAGAGTTTTTTTTTTATTTAGCGACTATCAAAGTTATATTGTTGTTTTTTTCTACGATTAAGATACTGTAGAATATATGAATTGAAGAAATAATCAAAAAGAAAATAAAAGAAAAAAAAGAAATACTAGGGTAAGTCAAAAGTTTTGCAATATTTTTGTAATGTGAAGCACAATTCTACATCTCAAGATGCTTTTGCTGAGATTATGAATGTGATAAACCCCACTGGATTATGAGATACTAAACTTCTCTGATTCTCTGAGTGCTACTCTTTGGATTTTCCTCTATGGCTTGGAACATGGCCTTAGAATCCATGGTTTTAGACCCACCTGACTTTGATTGTTGATGTTCTTGCGACCTGAGCAAAAGTTCTTGAATCATCTGGTTACTGTACTATGATCAACTGTGCATTCATCTTTTGCACAACAAATGTTTCTAGTTGTTTCTTTGGTATTACGGCCCAGTTAAGTTCCTGAATTGGACAACATTGCATGTTTATCTGTGTAGCTTTCAAGTCACACACAGAATGAAGCATTGGATAACATATCAGTACACCAACTTCCACAATGCTACCAATCACAGTGGATACTTTCCACAACTTGAACTACTTCAATCACATGATATAGGCACTGCAAACATACCAAAATATGACAAAACTTTTGATTCATCTTTGTACATTTCACAAGGAATAATGTCTTTCTTTAGATTTTTGAACAACAATATTATCATTGGTTATTATTTTATAACTGAATAATCCATTATCTAAATATATAAATAATTTTTGCATTTATAAAATAACTTTTTTAAAGACCTGCAAGAACTATTCCTAAATTATAAAGAATGAATGTAGACATGGACAGTAAAAAGAAATTTAATAGACAAATATCTAAGATTGGGTTTAAAATATCAAGATTAGCTATCCACAGTATATAGAAAATAATAATAATGATGCGTCATCTCAAAAATATAGATACAAGGTTAAAGCTTCAATTTTTTTAATTTTAGAATTTAAAATTTAAATCAATAACTGTGCATTGCTGAGCAATTAATATGATAAGGTGATAATGTCTAGACATCTAGAGTTTGCCTATTCAAGTCAAGACCAATTTGAAAAAAAATTAGAAAACCAGTCAAAATGGATATTATCAGATATTATTTATTACCAAATTGTACAAAAATGAAATTATATTACCAACAATAAAATTGCATAAATATATATGTGGCATATTTATTTTACAACTGCTAAATATTCATATTTTAATTATGGACTTTTAATGCTATAAAGTTTGGTCATAGGTAATACCTAATAATATTTACTTTGTGCTATTCTATTAAAAATGATAAAAGCCTGATATCTATGGTTTAGAAGAAACTAAATTTCTCACACACGCACACACACACACACACATATATATATATTGTCATCCACAGACAGACTGTTTCATTATATCACAACTCTTTAGTGTGGCTAGGCACACAGGATACTTTGAGCTAGGATCAAAACCTACCTAACTTTACACTAGACATGGTATTTAACTATTCAGCCATTTCAACATCCTACGTCAGCTCAGGAATTATAACGCATATGTATTAGCCTTTGTTTGTTTACATTTGTGCTATCAAATACCAGAGTGCATAATTCATTAGAACAGCTTCGCATTACACAGGTGGCAATGGTTAATTCCTTCGCCAGAGTATTAAACCTCCAGGAGGAGAGTGTATATATATATATATATATATATATATATATATATCTTGACAGATAAAATTTCATTATCCTAGAATACTTTGGAAGGCCTCAAGAACAGTTCTTTGTTGAGATGATGAAATTATTAAGTTGCTTAAAATAATAAATACTTTGTTTGATAAAGTTAATAATAAAATTAAAAAACTTCTGTTTTTTATTTGATAAATCAAATGATTATCTTACCTACTCAGTATTATAATTGTCAACCCCTATAATTGTTCTTTAAGAAATCAGTCATACTTGTCTTTTTCTGTTAATGATTTCTCCCAGTATATTTGAAGAATCCCTTTATTATTTTTACTTATAAATTCGGGAGTGATTTTTTTATTTTATTCTATCTTTGTTTATGCATTGGATTTAACCTCTTTTCTTTCATTATCTTATACTATGTCTTTTTATCTTCTTAAGAGATATCTTTTGTGTAAAATTTGAATGATTCAATTTCTTTTTTTATCAAATTAACCTCTTTTATAATTTTTTTCTTTTCTTTTTATATTCTTTCTAGCATTGTTAGATATTTGGACACCTTCTTTACCTACTTCTATCATGGAAACCTCCAAGCATTTCATATTACTTTCATGTTTATTAGGTTTTTTTTATATGTTCTACTTAACAACTAATTCATCAACACCTTTCATTTCATTCTTGGCCATTATAGTTTTATACTTATTCATTTTTCTATTCAGTTATTCTAATCTTATTTTCTACTTCATTTTTCTTCACTTTTTTTTCTTTTGTTTTTCTCTTTCTTTTGTGTAGATGTGTTAACTCAATAAAAAGTTTGCTTGCACCAAAAAGAGTGACAACACAATCTTTCTTTTCAAAATGGCTGAATTTCACACATCATAAAAGTTTCTTTCTGATGAAACAGAAAAGTCATATATTATTTTTACTAACACTGAATAATCCCAGTGTATCTGTTTTCTGAATGCCCTGTTGGCAGAATATGCCAAGTGTATTCCTTACAGTAGGGTAAGATGCCTTCCCACATAAAAGGTGTCCTTGGTATGACATTAAACTGCATGTTGTGGTGAGGCTTCAATTCTAGAGCTCTGACAATTGTGCCATCACTCATTTGTGGTTATTGTTCTAACATGTCTTCTTTCTCAGAGTTATATTATCTGTTAGGGTCACATTTAGGGGTTAAATTGATCTTTTTGAAAATTATTAGTATTAGATAGGAATACTAGAAACAATATAGCTATTTGCAAATCATTTAGGAATAGTTACTTGAAGCTATTTTTGCATAAACCAAATCCCAGCCTGAAGCACAACCACCATGCAGAAATATTATAAGAAACTAATATATTTTTATCTAAATTAACTATCTTATAGACCATACTTTATTGTTTTTCCTCATTTCTAATATTGACACTTGTTTTAATTGTAGATGAAATTGAAAAGTTTAGTGTTGAAAGTTTGTATGGAGCTCAGGTACAACACCCAACTATATTCAACACAATTGTAAGAGGGCGTCACATGACTGCTTCTAATATTGGCAATGTGCATTATGTTTGGCATTTTGGTGATGAAGTAAGTAACTTTTATTATTACTTTCAATCTATCTATTCTTCACTGTTGTAGAATTGCTGTAAAACGTATCTAGAAATAAAAAGATGAAAGAACATATCAGTCAAAATTAAGAGGGATTACCAATGTTTCATTGAAGAAATAAAAATGAATTAAAAATAATGCTTATAGAGTAAAAGATATCACACCAAAAGTGACAAAGAAATAGAATAAAGCAATGGCTCAAAATGATTCAGTTGGTTAGAGCAACTGGCGCACTTAACCAAGCTTTCTGAAGCCAAAAAACATCACAAACACCTTATCCTTTTTATTATTTTCAATCAGTCCTGTCACTTGCCGTTTTTGAAAGTAAAAAAAATCAAAGAAAAATAATAGCTTAAGAAAATTTCGGTCAAAATTAATCAGTGACTATGATTCATCAAACAATAAAAATAAATAAAAAGATACTATTAATATTACTAGTAAAAAGAAGGCAAAAAACAAACATGGTGCTGAAAGAAATCAAGAAACAGAATAAGGAAAGGGTTTATAGATTTGATTTGAACATTTGCAAACCAATGACTCATTATTGTTCCATTAGAGCATCTGGTACATTTAACCAGTTTTCCTAATAGCAAAAATGGGAATGTGAATTCAAGTCTCACCTAGAACTTATCCTTGATTTTATTATTTCTGTTTTGTACCATTTTTCATAGAATGACAACCCAAGTAAGCTGTGATTAAAAAGCAGTTAAAAATTAAGAGATGAAAGATCTACTGTAATATCTAACACATTCCTTTTTGATTTTAAAATTAATTTTTATATATATTTATGTATGCATGTGAAGTGAGAAGAGAAAAGGGAAAAAAGTAAGAAAAAAAATGGTGT
Organism: Sepioteuthis lessoniana; assembly: GCA_963585895.1. Taxonomy (NCBI): domain Eukaryota; kingdom Metazoa; phylum Mollusca; class Cephalopoda; order Myopsida; family Loliginidae; genus Sepioteuthis; species Sepioteuthis lessoniana. The sequence continues at coordinate 17,575,335 of OY757923.1, forward strand.
GAAAATGAACATAAATGTAGTAGTAGCATTGCCCTCTTCCTATTCTGAAGTCACAGGACTAGAATTCTTTTTGACAAATTCTATTAAACAAAAAGTGTCAGATGGGATGATATAAAAAATTTGGAATACTTTAAATGGGGAACAAAGATAGGGCATTGATGAAAACCACAAAATTATTCAGGCTTAAACAACTGAATAGAAGTATCATTTATTGGCCAATCCAAACACCAAGTAGCAAATAAAGTAATGAATGAAGATATAAGCCACACAGGGTTTTTTTTTTAATAAAAGTTGACCATTGAACTTAAGTTAAAATTTAATAAATTCAAAACTGGAGTTTTTTGGGGTTTTTTTTTTTGTTTTTTTGCAATCCACTTATGTGCCCTCTTACTTGTAAGAGTACCTGGTCACATCTGTGACAGAAGCACAGATAATAATCAACCCTGAAGTCTGGTATAGCCACAATATACCCATGAAAAATGACAAATCCAAACCTAACTCAATATGAGACCCAGACAACAGGTCTGGGTGTCATGACTACCAAGTGCTCCCTTGATATCTATCAGGATTCTGCAAATGTTGGCTGTTCTAATTTTAAATACTCAAACAATAATCAAAGCAACTACATAGCAATGAATATTTACTTCCCTGTTATTTTTAGAGCAATCCTACACAAAGAAAAAAATGATAGAAATTTGAGCAGAATCTAGTAGATATTATATAACAAGTCAAAGACTTGCTGACCAAACTAGAATGATATTGAAGAACTAGAAAGCTTCCTGAAACCAAACTCTGCAGCAGAAATCTCATCAAAGAAATAAACACTTACGCTGTTCCTTTTATAAAATACTCTGGACCATTCTTAAAATGGACAAAGGAAGAACTCAGAAAAATGGACCAAAGGACAAGAAAGTTGATAACAATGCATAAGGCCTTATATCTGAGAGATAACATATTTCAATCATACATCTTAGATGCATCAGGGAGGTCTTCAGTGATGCACTGTCTTCATTGCCGATTTCGGGTTATTTCTGCATCATATCAGCTCCGACAGTAACCCTGGCTTGACTCTGAAAGAGCCAAGCCGCCTCCGTGATCACGACGTGCTACGCTCGTGCCTCTACCCAAGCAAAGAAAAAATAAATAAAAAGCCGGACTTCGGCCGTTCTTATAGACATCTGTCTTTTAGTAAACAGCCAATGAAAACAGGGCATTCCACATTCCTCTGCTATATAATACCATCTTTACTTCATCGCGTTTTGCCCAGCTACTTCCGGAGTCGGTACCGAGGTAAGATGTTATTTTAATACTCGTCCATGTCCATGATTTACACTTCACTAGACTTACACGAATCTCCTGCCAAATCTGTCCTATACTAATACTTCTAAACTAACATGAATTAATTCTCCGCTCAAAATTATTCAGTCAGTCTTTAACTTTTACTTTATACCCCTATTCGCAAAAAAAAAAATGAATAAATAAATGATAATAATAATCCCGTTTATTTGGCTCACAAGATTATTTGCTACAGATTAACTCATGTTTTTGCCAAAATTTTCCTCCCTGTTTATCATTAACCTATGCTCATATTACCAATCTAATGCATATTCCTAAGAAACATAGACTATATGTGTCAAGAAAAGAAAGTGGAAGAGAACCTGCCAGCATTGGGGATAGAGAGGATGCATCAATAAGAGAACTCAAAGTTTACATTAAAAAGATTTAAAAAAAGACTAATTACAGTGGTCAGTAACAGCACTGACAATGTAAGGACAAACAATAACAATAACTAGGAAACAGAAATAGGAAGAAAACAACTGTATGGGTATTTCAAGCAACAAACTCTTGAACTCTCATATGAGAAGACCTGGACATAGTTATGAAAGGGAAACCTTTATGACAGAAACTGAATCCCTTCTAATAGCAGCACAAAATAATACTATTAGGACCTATTATGTTAAGTCCAAAATAGATAATACACAACAGAATTGCAAGTGTAGCTTACACGGTGATGGAGTTAAAATGATTAATCCCATAATGACTATAAGCAAACAAGCAGAAAAGGAGTATAAGTATCAGCACCATTGAATAGGAAAAGGTGATCCACTGGGAATTGAGCAAGAAATTGAAATTTGACCATACAACTAAATGGTATATATACAAACCAGAATCCATCCTAGAGAATGAGATGCATGAAATTCTCTGGGATTTTGAGATACAAACAGATTAACTTATTCCTACCAGAAGACCAGACCTAGGGATAATTAACAAAAACAATAACCTGTCATATAGTGGACTTTACTGTCCCAGTAAACTACAGAGTGAAAATTAAAAGAAAGCAAAAAGAGAGATAATTACTTGGACCTTGCCAATGAACTAAAGACACTGTGCAACATAAAAGTGATGGTGATACCAATTGTAATTAGTGCACTTGAAACAGTCCTCAAAGGCTTGGAAAGAGAGCTTGAAGAATTACAAATCAGAGGATAAATTGATACCATCCAAGTTACAGCATTGTTAAAATCAGCCAGAATACTGAGAAGAGTCCTAAAGTCTGAGGAGACTTCTGGTCACTCAGATGTCAGTGAAAGACCATCAGCTAATGCTGGTGTAAAAAACTTGCAATAATAATAATAATAATAATAATAATAATAATAATAATAATTTCTGTCAATGCTTCATCAAACAATACACAACTAAGGGAGATTTTAAAAAAACAAAAAATGGATGGGTTTATATGCTTGATTTGAGAAATTATAATAATTTAAACCATATTTTTATAATTTTTCTTTTTAAATTTATTTTTATTGACAAAACCCAACAAAGAAAAAAAATTTTAGTGTTTGATGTAAGTGTCAATGAAATATTAAATTCCTTAGTCAGGATTTAGGGTTGTTGATATATTTTCCAAGACTGTGGTGACCAGTTTTAAAATTGAACTGATTGTGACATGATATAAGATGACCTAATTAATAAATTATGGGAACTAGCCAGTTAATTAAAATCCTTGTTGAACAGAAGCAGCATCTTAAGGAATTTAATCAATAAAGAGTCTAAGACTGGCAATAAACAGAGTTGGCAGGCATTTGTAAATGAACTGGGCAGCTCTGAAGTATAAGTGTTACAAGTATCCTTCATTTCCAAATGAGAAAGGGGATGAAATGAATGAAAGTAACAAGAACTAAATAAATTTATTTTTACAATATATGCTTTTGTTTCTCTAAGAAAATATTATATTTTAAAAAGTAATAATACTAACAAAGCAATAGATAAATTTTATTGACAAATATTTTTGATAATGATATCAAACAATGTGTTTAAGAAATGTAAGTGTAGGAAGACAGAAACCAAGTTGTTGAAAATATCAATTTATTTTTTCACCTATCTGGCTTCATCAGATATATAAAGAAACTTCCTTTTTAAAATGACAATAGAGTTTATCATAGAAATAGATGCTTATAAACAAATAGTGATTAAGTAGTTTGAAAATTTTAAATATAGAAATTATTTGGAAATCTGTTTACAATTTTTTCCTTAATATCCTGTTTTGTACACTCATGAAGCTGAATCCATCCCTTTGACTTGGGGCTACTATGGCAGTGTGATGGATTTATTGGATGAATAGAGTTTTTCATTTATGAGCAATTCTGAGGAGGATGATCTAGATTTCTTGTATCTTGATGTGGCCATGAATTTTTTAGTATATTTTCCATCCCTTTCTTAATAAAGTTAAAAACATCTATTTCCACTGGTATAGTTGTGGTCTTCATTCCCCACATTTTTATTATCATTATTATAGAAGAAGAAGAAGAAGAAGAAGAAGAAGAAGAAGAAGAAATAATAATAATAATAATAATAATAATAATAATAATAATAATAATAATAATAATAGAAATATTAGAAATATTTGTCATTTTATAAAAAAATCTTATAGTATCTGTTAAGAATGTCATATGAATTAAATGTTATTTTACACCAGCTTGGTTTCCATATTTCTACATTCCAATATCCTGTAATTATTAACAAAGTAATGTTTATCACAATTTTTACATGAAAAAATTGTGACAAACATTACATGGGCAAAACCCACCACAATCTAGAAAAAAGGATCTACAAACACAAATGATCAATTAAATTAAATGACTACTGAAATGCCCTTTTCTCCCACATGTTAGATCTCAAACACATTTTCAATTTTTCCCAGGTCACACTAATTAAACCCATACATTGCAAAAAATCCCTTTGACGGTTGGAATCTACAGTCATCTCTAAAACCAAACACATTAAACAATGATCAAGTTTTTACAGATTTCACCCCACTTGGCAGACATTATTTTACATAAGAATAAGATCAAAATAAAAAATGGATAAATTTTCTTTTTTTTTTTTTTTTTTGCAATACCTATGATATTTATTTCCTATACCCCTCTAGAGGATTTATCTTTTCATTTAGATATTCAATCTCTTTTGGTCAAGTCTATAATGAAATGGGATACACCTGAAACCCCTGCTTCCACCACTCTGACATATATCTCTATCTCTCCCTTTCTATCTTTTCCATCTCTCCTTCTCATGACCCTTCCCTCCTCATATTTTCTCATTTCCTCATTTAGATCTTCCATTTCTGTTGGTCAAGTCTTTGATGAAACTTGATATGCTTGACTGACATATATCTCTATCTCTCCCTTTCTTTCTTTTCTGTTTCTTCTTATAACCTCTGCCTCTTTTTATGTTTATCTTTATTTTCATTTATCTGTATCCTCCAATGCTGAACTTTTGAAAAACCTATCATTCTGAAGAAATCTTTTTTAAATAAAGACAAAATATCATTGCCAAATCCAGATTTATTCCACTTATTTTTCTCATATTGTCAGCTTTACCAAAATCTACCACTTCCCCATATATATATATATATAAGTGTATGTGTGTGTGTATATATGAGAATGTGGGTGTGTGTGTGTGTGTGTGTGTGTGTGTGTGTGTGTGTGTGTGTGTGTGTGTGTGTGTGTGTGTGTGTGTGAATGAATATATATTGGTATATATATGTATATATACAGTTCATTCAAAAATATCTAATATCTAAGCCTAACTCAGAAAAAAAGCCATAGCTGAAAATTTTTTCTTGTTGCAACACACTACTAACTCTAATAAAACTAGAAAAACTTATTCAGATTTTTGGTTTAATTTCTATGCTGGTGAAGCCCATACAAATGTGAGAATTGTTTGACAAATCTGAAATCTAAGTGAGGCTTAGAACTTTTTGAATAACCATTTTATGTTTATAAATGTGTTGATATGCAAATATATATATATATATATATATATATATATATATATATATATATATACATGTATGTGTACCCATATGCATACACACTCATATATAAAGATATATATATTATTAAAACAGTTAAAACAAACTTGAGGTACAATGTGCCAAGAGGGTTCATTTTAGGAGGAAATATACAGAATAGCATGTATGGTTTCTTGCTTAAGGTATTCCTTGCTTGGTTGGTTTGAGAACTTTTCATCTCCTCTACATATATGTAGTTTTTAATATATGTTCATTATTAGAGACTAACAGTGACAAAAGTGTGATAACTCAAATTCTAATTTTTTAATCTGGTGATTATATACAAGGCTATCTACTTACAGTATCACCCATTAATGATCACACTCCACTTATACGATCAAAACAGATATTATTAGGTATTATATATTACCATGTTCTACAACTTTGAAACACAAAAACTAATAAAATTATATAACAGTCCAAAAATAAGTACACCTCTTATATATATTTATCCAATCTAAATTTTGCCAATAGAGGATTGTATTTTCAATGCTGTTGAGGTAATTAATAATACCTAATCATATCCATTTTGATTGAATAGTGTTCTATTAAAAATAATAGAATTCTGATATATTTGGTTTAGAAGAAAATTAACTTTCTTTAAAATAATATGATGCAGTAAGAAAGCATACTTAGGAAAAATTAACCAAACACTAAATTAAAATTTATACTTTTTCAGTACTGAAAACTGCAGACTTTACATCCTTGTCTACATTTGATATAAGATAGACACTCCATTTGATTATTGCTTTTATTTATCAGTATATCAAAAACAGAAAGTAAATTTCATTAGTACCAGTGCTTAAATCTTAAAACCTATTCATTTTAAAATCTATCATATTAAATGTAAAATATACATATCTTCATTTTAGAATGTAAAATTTTTAAATCTCTAACATGATTGTTTTTTGTTTTCAAGGAATTCCGCCTCCCCCTGTTGACATGGGAAAAGAATGTCAGCCATGTGTATACTCAGCCTGGCACATACATAGCCACAATTGAAGCTATAAACTCAGTCAGTTCTGCTTATGTCCAAATACCCATTAAAGTTTACAGTGAGTATCTTTTAAATTGTCCAGGAAGTTTAGATACTGAATTTTGGTTAATTCCCATGTTTTAAAATAAAAAAGGAAAAGAAAATTTCCTCTCCCTTTTTACATATCAGGTTATAATGAAAATTCTGTGTGATTTTTTTCATGGCAAATAAAACAAAATACGAGTTATTATAGATGTATTAAATCATTGATATTGTCGCCATTGCTTTCAATGACCTTATTCCATCTGTTAGTAATCTTTTTGATGCTACATGTATCAATTTTTTTACATTTTGGGTTTAAGTAAGAGAGTAACTGATTTTCAGTATCTTGTTTTCAAGTTAGTCAATCCAATTGGATTTGCTAAGTTTTAAGCTGAGAGTAATCAGAAGGAGCAAGATCTGATGAACATAGTGGATGAAGTATTTTTTTCCCAGCTAGGTTGTATCAAAAGTTTGGTATTTTGTGTAATGTAGAGTGGTGAATTATCACGGCGAAGGATGATCCCTTTCTTGTTTGCTAAAAATTAACATTTTTTGTTCAAAGCTGCTTATAAATGCCTTAGCTGTTGGCAGTGAACTTCACACTGTAATTTTTTGACTATTGTTTAACAACTCATTATAAACAATTCCTTGCAATATGCAAGGAATTGTTTATGATAAGAATATTTTTCTGAGTGTGTAGTGGGATATCCACTACACACTCAGAAAAATATTCTTTGAATGCAAGCTCACTTTTGGCTGCTTAGCAGGTTTTCTACCACCACTAATTTGCTGATGCCTTTACTTAACATTGTAATAAAGTATCCACTTCTTATGCCTCGTAATAACTCTATCCAAAAATGATGTTTGAAGCTGATATGTAAGCAATATTGCACAATAATCAACACATTGTGATTCTTTGCTGACAGATCATGTTGAATTAACTTTCCAATACTTAATACTTTCCCAAGCCTTTTGATTTTTTGATTAACAGTCATAGGAATTATTTTGAAATTCCCACTCATTTCTCTGACTGTATTGGTTGTTTCCAGCACCTTAGATTCATATTCTCTTAGGCAAGCTTTTCTTGGTTCATACTTTAGAATGAAGCCCCTATTTCTGAAATGGAAAAAGTATCTCCTACATTTTCTTGCATACACTACACCATCTCCATATTTGCTTTTGATAAAATTTTTGGCTCCATTTGCATTATTATTTCAGCGACATTCATAGAATATGGCACAATGAATCTCTTCTTTACTTGGAGACAACATGGGGTCAATCTGAAAGCTTTTCTTCCATTAATTTTCACAGAATCTGAAAGAATATGAGATATGTTATTCATCTAGACATCAATAAATATAAGTTAAAGATTGGGCTTAATTAAATCCTATTCAGAATTTCCTTTTGAAAAATAAAACAGAACTTTTGTTACAACCAGATAGAAGTAGATATTTACCATCTTCCATCCCTATAAAGTCAAAAACAATCACAGACAAAAGTACAAGGCACTTAATGTGGATCAACATCACTACTCAGCAGTCATTTACTAAGCTTGGCTTAGTTTAGAACAAGGTCAGAAATATGGGGCTCACAATGAGAATCAAACTCATTCATGATGGTCTAGTAACCTAGTTTGATAACCACTATACTATTTCAGTTGCTCCTTTAAAAAACTATGGGTAACTTAGATTGGGCATAAGACCACAAGTTTTAATTGATATTTGAGAATAACTGACTCACCATAAGCTTTCATTTGGCACAAGGCTGAAAGTATAGAGTACCTTGTGCTGATAAATTCCGTACTCAGTAGTAACTGATATAGGAGGCTAGCTTATTAACAATTACACTGCACTGAGGTTACCATCATGGTGTAAAGGTTAACAAGCTAGTCTTTCAGATCCATCACTACTGAGCAATGGGTTTGACCCACATGTGACATAGTGACCCCAACAACTCTTGACCCTCAGAGTAGAGGATATATCAAGCATTTTCAGAGGCATAATTGAGAGCTTAACAGGTCAGAGTTTACAACTGCCAAAACAAAATTTCTGAGAAAAGTAAAAATTGAATCGTCATTCATTTAGAGACTAAAATGCAGTTATGTGGTTTAATTTGGTTTGGTTTCTTTGTTTAATGGCATATCAACCTTTATGGGTTATTTAATGCTAAAGCTATCCTTGTAGAATAAAAGTGGTGGTATTATTTAACTCATGGCTAGGAGAGTAAGGGAGTTCATACCTTTCCCAAGGGTATTAGTCTGAAAGTTAATGTAATAGCAAGACTGGAATTAGAACCCATTTACTACAATGTTTATACTTTAGTCACTATGCCATGAGGACTCACCCAGTTATGTGGGATTCAAGAAATACAAATTCTAGGCAGTTGAAAATGGGTTTTCAAAGAGTAAAATGAAGTAGTTGAAGACTTAAGGGAAACTGCACCCCTCGTGATTGGATTGAGCAACAGCTTATAAACAAAAAGTTGTCTCCTCTCCTCCATCCACTGGATGAAGTTGCACCACACCTACTTTTTGGGACCAGTCTGATACTGACTATAACATTTTGAAAATAAATATGAGTGTTTTTTGTGACCAATATATCTGTCATTCTTTCTGCCATCAAGATCATGTGACAACATTTAGAAGCATCTGAAAATATTGTAATTACAATTGTGGCAAATCTAAGCTAATGATTTTATATAGAGATCATGGCTGGTCTCAAGTTTGACACCTTGATATAATTACTTTTCTGGATTTACTCTTAAAATTATTTATGTAATTTTTTATTCATAAAAAAAACAAACAAACAATGAATGTTTTTTCTTAATGTTTTGTGAATAGAGATTATCAAATTTTGAAAGAGATTTTGATTTGCATGTGTATTTTAAATGAAGAAAAAACTATAATTAGATAATACCCACAGTTTCTGGAAAATATCATAGAATATGTTGATATTAAGCTGTTTTGAATTTCTAGCACAAAAGATGATTGTACTGACTGCATAAATAAACAGAAAAAAATTTCACTAAATCAAGCCTGGAAACCTAAGAATCCATCCAATAAAATTTGTTTTAAATTAAATCTATTTGTTGATGAATTGATATTTTTTTACACTTTTTAAAATTAATCAATAATTTGTTGTTGCTTTTGTATTTGGTTGTCTATTCTAAATTGAATAATTTATTTTACACATTGGATATCAACAAACTTTGATCCATTTTTTGTCAATGATTTCAGTATTTGATATACCCTTTGCTTTATTTCTTAATGTGCTTATTTAGTTACAACTTTTCTTTATTTTCTTATTCATACTGTTTGCTTAATAGTTATAGAATGCAGAAATTATTTGAGCACTGTAATAAAAATGCAACAAAATTAAGATAAAAAAACTAGTTAAAATTGATATAATTTCTCTCTCTCCCTCTCTCACACACACACACACACACACACACACACATATATATATATATATATATATATATATATATATATATATATATATGTCAGCTTGATTTCAAGTGTGACCACCTTCTGTGGTTTATGTCAACTATCACACTTAACTGGCACCTCCCAAGATGACTCTTCAAGTCAGTGAGAGAGAAGCAGCCCTTACATTCTGTAATGGCTCCCACCAACATCCCTGCAACCCAGTAGAAGTGTGAAGACTGATCACAGTTCAGCACCATTGAAGCAACCCTATGAAATTCTGTTTGGAGTTTAGTCAGTTGAAGTTTCGGAGAACAATAGAGCAGATGTATTTTTAGAAGCCCATTGGAGGGGACTTCAATAGAAACTTTAAAATATTCAGAAAGTTTTTGCCTCCCAGTGAATAGTGGCTGGGGAACCCACTGAGAAGGCTGGCCAGATTAAAACATTAGAAAACGTGGAAATTGAATTATAAATCCATGTTTATCAACTTTCATCTGGGATCAAGTGGCAACCCCTATATCCCCTGTGATGTTACACCTATCTCAGATTGAACATTACTGATCATTTTCCCAAACAAGAATGTCAGACAGATTACTAATTATAATGCTTGCATGTGTGACTTTTGAATCCGATGAGTGACTGGCTGACTTTTTGGTACAAATTGCAGATATGTTGCTGTTAATAAGGTGGAGCTGGACATACCCTTCAGAATGTTACATTTGAAGGAGGCATGCAGAGCATGTTCATCTTCAAAATTTTGGTTTTTTAATGCAATGATGCAGAGACAGTTCTATCTATCCCTTGAAACAACCTCCCAATATTCCATATAAATTTGTTATATATTCAGATATAACTTCAAACAGTCCTTGTGCCTGAGCCTGAATTTTATATATATATATATATATATATATATATATATATATATATATATATATATATATATATATATTATAAATTGCTCAGAAACTTCAATGTCCGCAGGAATAATTTTTGGTCAGTACAGGCATGAGTGTTTAAATTCTAAGCAACAATTATTTTTTTAAAACAATTTATTCATAATAAACAAAATTTTTGATAATAAGGATATTTTTCTTTAGATTATAGGCTTTCATTTTTTCCTCCACATACTAGCCTTATCATTGTAACTAAATAACTGAATTTTTCTTTTTTTTTGTCTGATCTCAGAACAGAGTGTGAAAAATATTCAAGCTTTTCAAGGAAACCTCTCACAAACTTCAAATAAATGCTTCTTTAATAAAAGCATCTTTTAAGCACATCATGCCTTTAAGCCACTTCTATTGAGACTTAATGTAATTATTAAACATGAAACATAGACTCTTGTTGCAAGCCAAATCATCACCTCTTGCTTTGGTTGTCATCTGAAGATCTTTGTTTACTACAACCATTAGCATCTATTCATCTTACTCTGAAAAATTTCTTTTCCTGTTACATTCACTGTTGTTAACCAACAAACACATATCCTGATGCCTTAAGATGATGCTCGGAACAATTGATATGACATTTAAGTGTTTACATATAATCTTATTTTCATCTCCAGCATCATAACCATCAATGAGTATTTGAACTAAAATGAAATTTGTTTATATATATACATATATTTAGGGTTTTTCGATATATATATATTCTTATATATTAATAGCCATACATCAAGCACTTTGTTAGAATTATTTGAAAATTCTCATATATTCTATGTATGAATAATTCCAAACACATTGTCTCAGAACAGTAATTTGTATATATATATATATATATATATCTGATGGACTCTCCTGGCAATTTTGATGCACAACAGTTTAATTGAAGATATAAACATTTAAATTACCTATAGTGATTTATTTATAGTGGTGAAAGCCTGTGTCAAACCAGGCACACTTTTTGAATAAACAAAAAACAGAAGAATGGTGTACCATGTGCCACAGATTCTCCTGAACAACACTCTACGGGTTTAAAATTCAGAGCTTTTCCTTTTTATAAACTGGTTGCCCTACCAAGATTAGTGAACCCAGTCTGTCATCCTATTTTACATTTAACTGGGGCATATATATATATATATATATATATATATATATATATATATATATATATATATATATATATATCTTTTTCTTTTTTCCCCTGGCAGTGATTCGAGATATTGTTATCTCTGAATTCTTGCAGGCTTTTTTTCTTTTTCTTTGTCACCATGAATGCTGGTAGATAGTAAATTAGTAAGTATATATATATATATACACACGCACACATATATATAGTATCCACAATAAATAAGTGGGAGTCCTTGTGGCATAATGGCTAATATGCTTTACTGTGATATCATAGAAAGTGAATTCAAATTCCAGTCACATTATTATATTCACTTCTTGTCTGATACCTTTCAGAGAGGTATGAACTCATTAGCATCCCAGCAAAGGATGGCTTTGACAGTAAATAACCCATTAAGATTGATATACCATTAAGCAAAGAAACCAAATCATAGATAAGTACAGCCTTAATATAATTTTTTATAAAAACTGAATTTTCTTCTAAACCAAAGATACCAGGACTTTGTTACTTCTTGTTGAACATCATACAATCAAAACAGATATTATTAAGTATTATTTATTACCATATTGTACAGCATTGAAAATGCTTACAAAATAAAACAACTAGAATATATTCAAGACAAAATCAATAAAATCAGAAATTTGGTTGAAGAAAGACACTCACAATTGGCATGATAGATAGTATATGAAGTGAGTAGAAAGAAAAGCACCTTAAGAGCAAATCTAAAAGCTGCCACCCCAGAAGAAAGACATCAGAAATGGAAAGAACATTTCAAGAATCTGCTCAGAAACCCGCCCCAAATCACTGATAAACCTACCAAAAAAGTATTAATAGCTAACTAGACATCAAACTAAAACAGTTTTCAGAGGAAGAATTTAACTCAGTACTGAAAAAAATTAAAACAAGTAAAGCTGTGAGCCTCTGTGAAATACCTCCAGAAGTCTAGAAGATGAAAAAATTTGATGACATCTTTCTTTAATTATGTAATGCTGTCTATAAATAAAAACAATATAGAAATGTACAAAAGGCTGCATCCTCCCCTTTTCCAAGAAAAGTGATCTTCAAATCTCTAAGAACTACAGAAGCATAACTCTTACTGCTATAGCTGCTAAGGTTTATGACACCATGTTTCTCAATCATATCCAACTTGAAATTGGGAAAATTGTTTGGAAAAATCAGAACAGCTTTGGAAGAAATCGATCCACAACTTCACAGATTTTGACTATCATTGAAGAAATACATGCAACAACTCTCAAAACAGCACTATTGTTTGTACATTTCCCCTAGGCATTTAATTCCATATACTGAGGAGATATAGAGCAAATATTTCTCACATATTGTCTCCCCAAAGAAACTGTTACTGCTATAATGATACTTTATAAAAACACGAAAACAATGGTTCACATATCTGATGGCAACACCAGCTTCTTCAATATTGTTGCTGGAGTCTTGTAAGGAGATACATTAGCACCATATTTGTTTATAATCTGCTTGTAGTATATGCTTTAAATGTCACTTGATCTAATAAAAGAAAATGATTTCACACTAAGAAAGGCAAGAAGCAGATGATATCTTCCAGAAACTGTGACAGAAAGAAAGTATATTCTCGCGCTTCTTGCAAATACACCTGCCCAAGCCAAATCCCTACTGTATAGCCTGGAGCAAGCAACAGAAGGTATTGCTTCTACATGAATGCAAATAGAACAAAGTTCACATGTTTTAAACAAAGAGCTATTTCCACTTTAAGTGGCAAACCTCTGAAATTAGTAGACCAGTTTTATATATTTCAGTAGCAATATCTCATTTACTGAAAGTGATATCAACATATACCTAATAAAGGCATGGACTGCAATCAATGGGCTGTTGATTGTATAGAAATCTGATCTCTCAGATAAAATAAAACAGGACTTCTTCCAAACTGTGGCTGTGTCAGTACAACTCTATGGATGCACAACATGGACACTAACAAAACACATTGAGAAAAGGCTTGATGGGAACTGCACAAGAATGCTACATAGTATATTGAACAAATCCTGAAACAGCACCTCATAAAACAGCAGCTGTATGGCCACTTACCTCCTATCTCCTGAACCGTCCAAGTAAGATGAATAAGAAATACTGGCCACTGCCAGGGAAAAAAAGGACAAACTTATAAGTGACATTCTTTTAAGGACTCCTGGGTTGACTGACCAGCAAAAACTCACATACATGAGCTCCAAGTAGATACTGTAAGCAGTCTAGAAGACCTATTGGGAACAATAGAGAATAGGGATGAATAGTGAGAGAGAGTCAGGGAACTCCATGCTGTCACCATTACTTGATAATGATAAATCTCTGTAACCAAAAGTAAACTTGCAATATTTCTGTCATCAAAAATAGAAGTACATAGATATATATAAGGAATGTACTTATTTTTTAACTGCTATAGATTCATATTTTTAGTTATAGAATTTCAGCAATGTAGAGTTTGGTAATATATAATAACTAATAGTATGTTTTGATTTGCATAATGTTTATATATACATACATACATACATACATACATACATACATAATATTTTACCAATTAACAATCTTTCATGGCTAAAATGATCTAAAAAAATTAATTGAAATGTCTTCATATGGATTTTGCAGCATTATGTCTTAGTTATTACAAAAGAAGTAGGTAAAATAAAAGAAACTAACTTCTTACCATAATTACTCTTATATGACTTAGCATTGTATGACACTATCAGCTTTTAGAAAATAAGAAAAAAGTAAGATTCTGAATTTATTCATTCAACAGGTATCATACTAGATGCCTTTGAGCAATAACTGACCTATTCTCAGTGGAACAAATGAAAATGTCTGAAATGTGGGGAAAATTCTACAATCTTGATAAGAATAAATGTTTTATAAGACAGCTATGTGGTTTAGATAACAGACTGGAAAATAACTTTTTACAAGATTTTTTCAAACATAAACTATATACACTATTAGTCACCTCCTAGATTATCATAGCTACCAATATTTTTCTCTCTTAGAGAACTTTAAGAGAAAATTAAAAATAAATTTGAATATATATTATTGAGAGAATACATATAAATCAATATAACTTCTGTGTCATAGTAGTTAAATTTACATATGTTATACATTGAATATAACAGCTATTATAGGACATGAATAGTATTTCATTATCTCAAAATCAATCATTTAAATAAGTTTTCAGACTTTTTTCCTATGGGCACTTTTATTGATAGTATACACATGAAACTCTTGTCCCCCTTCGAAGTAATCTCCTCTGGCTGCAATGCGCTTGTTGTACTGTTCCAACAACTTCTGGAAGGCCCCATGGAAGTCCTCTTGTGTGAACGTTAGAGAATAACCAAAAGTCACAGGGAGCAAGGTCTTGACTATAGGGATGGTGAGGAACTGTCTTGATGCCCATCTTGGTCAAATAGTCTGTGACAAGGATAGAGTTGTGGACTGGTGCATTGTCCTGCTGGAAATGCCACTGACCTGATTTCAAGAGTGCTCGCCTCTTCCGACGGAATCTCTTCCTAAACTCCCTTAAAACCTCAACATTGTAACCCTAACCCTAACCCTTTGGCCAATCAACTCTGGTGCATTGATTTCCTTACTTCTCCCACACCTCTCCTCATCCCTCACAGACTGCCTGCCTTCCTTGAATCTCTTATGCCACTCAAAAACTGATGCTCGATTTATACAAGATGGTTGAAAAGCAGTTTGAAGCATTCCATACGTTTTTGTGGCATTTTTTCCAAGTTTAAAACAGAATTTTATGGCATATCATTCTTCTAAAGTGTCCTAATGTCCAGATTGCATTTTTGAAATTCACCAGCTGTGACAATCAGGTTTTAGTGGGGTGTATTCCAATTACTGCTGTAGCTGTTTATTTGAACCTAAAATCATTAAAATTGGTCAGTTATCTCATAACATGCATAGCAATAACATACTGAATTTTCAAGAGTCTATGACAATTTTAAATGCCAGTACAAAAAAAGTCTGTAAACTTATTGAAGGCACCACGTAAAAGGAAGCAGATTTTGTTCTACTCTAATGTTATCTGAAAGTAAGACAACAAAATATATATTATCAAAGTTATTGGAGTGTTAACACCTAAAAAGCATGTTACATTGTGTCTACTTGTGTATAGGTTGAATTTTACAGACCTAATCTTTAGGCAAAATTCGGGGTTGACCTATACATTGGTAATAATTTTGTAAGGTTGACATTAAAACAGTGGAAAAAACTAGGCTTCCTAGATTATTGATTTTGGTTGGTCAGTCAGTTGGATTTACAGTTATTTAATGCCAAAGTCATTTTTTTATCATTTGTAGTATTCTGACTATTGTCTTCTTTTTTACTGTTATATTCACATTTCAGCTGATGTGTCCTTCAGTCATTTTCTGGTGTTTCTTGTCAAACTCAGGAGTCTACACTGAACTTCAAACTAAACTCTTTATTTAATCCATGAGGATAAATTGCTATAATTCTGTTAACTATAACCATGTATAAGTATTAAGCTATAGTAAGTGTTCCTTGTTATTTTTACCTGTAGTCAGGATTAAACCTACAATCTCCAGATGATTTCACAAAGAAGTTCTTTAAATGATGCCGATATCTATTTGGTTATGTGGTCTGCTGGACAATTCTGATTTAAATTTTGGGTCTTATAAACTTAATGACTTTATCAACCAATGAAATATTACTTATTACTACTAACTACGATTTTTTACCTTAGCTCTTATTGCAATTTTTTTTCTTTGTTTTTTGGGGTGGGATTATTGGTTCCCATATCATATTCATCTCTGTACTTAGTCTACTCAAAAGATCCCTATTGCTTGACATATGCGCTGTTTCTTTAAGATGTCTTATTTTCCAATATTCTTCCCTATATGTTATTTTAACTTTGTCCCATACAGACAGATGATTTCCCTTTTCTTTCCATATATGGTCACCCATACCCGACTTTTTGATTTGACTTCAACATATTGTTTTCCGATACTCTTGTATCCTTACTTTTAGTGGACGGTATATGTCTCACCTTTGCATACTTTATTACAACTGGATGGGATAGTGTACATGTAACTCTTAGCCATGTTGTATTCTGTTGCATATTTGACGACTCATTAGGTTTTGTTTTTTGTTAGCAATTATATGATTTCAAGTATGTTATGATAATGAAAGTGGACCTGATAATGATAGTAACAAAGAGGTGATTTCACTCTCCTCAGTGATCTAGTATTGGTGCTTTGTTTCAAATCCAGGACGTCCTTTTTATGTAGAGGTCTTACATCTCTGAAGGGGCTGCAGATGACATTCTAAACCCAATCAACAGGACACTTAATGATTTCATAATGATAAGTCAAAGATCCACCAATACAAAAAGGTCAACAAAAGCACAAGTATATATTGATATTTTATAAACTACATGAGCAAACTTTAATGGCCTTTTTATCACAAATAAGTAACATTCTTTTTAGAGTACAATTTTTTTCCTGAGATTTTTGGTTGATTCTACCTGTCTGTATCTTTTCATAAAATTTGGGAATAAACCTTATAAATTGGAATAAAACTTTTTATATTAATTTTTAATTCAATTTAACATTTTGTTTTCATTATATTTAATATCAATTTTAATGTAGAAGTTATATTGTATATTTACAAAATACTGAAGACTAAGTTAAAATTACTAAGCAATAGATATTCACAAAGTTTTAGAACATTGGGCTAATATCATGTCTTTTTGATGGTTAACAAATAAGAGTATTTAGATATGATAATAAATATTATCTTTAGAATCTCAAAAAACCCTGATATAAATGCAAAATATTTGAAAAGTGCCTACCTAGTCATACTTGGATTCGCAGAACTCATGAACTAATCAATATTTTATCAAAACTATATTCATTAAATTAAAAGAATGTAACCTCCTCAAACATTTTATTTATTATCCATTCTTAAAGGTAATTCCATTAAATTATCAAACTGGAAACCAATATTGTATCACTGATTCTCTAACCATAATATGTATATGTACCAGTCTAAAACTTAGATCACTTCTTATACATAGTAAAGCAATTTTATTTTTGGTTACAGAGTTTCACTGCTGAAGAATTTGGTAATCAATAATATCTGATAATATCCCTTTTTAGTGTATAATGTTCTACAAAAAATAATAAAATCCTGGTATTTTTGGTTTAGAAGAAAATGGACTTTTTATTATAAAAGAATAACTGATATGCTGTAATTTTATACACTATAAGTGTGAGTTCAAACAAGTTTTAAGCTTCTTGCAGGAGATTTAGATGGTCCCTTTGCCACTCATAAAAGATCATGAATTTGAACAATGTATTTATCAAATCATGCCTTATTTAAAAATCATTACCAACATGAACACTTGGGTCTTTTTTTATTTAAATATCTAGGAAGATTTCCCAAAAGCTTTCAATAACCATATTTCATAGACATCTAGACCGACAAAAAGTAAAAGTTTACTCTCACATTATATTTACATGATAAATCAAACCCTTGCAAAATTCTCAAGTTTTGAAATTTTAAAAACTAATATGTTCATACATGCTCTGGAGTCTGATTATGAATTACTGAAAAACTGGTAGCCATAGTTCTAATCATCCTTCTATTATAAAATGGTTAACAAAAAGATATTTGAGGAAAATTATTGCCAATATGAAAAGACAAATATAATTGCTTTAAAATGAAGTGGAATGTGATCTTCTCCTTGAAAACTTTCATTTACACAAAAAAACAATTGATAGAGTGTGTATACAGCTATTTAGTGCCTTAAACTTAGGTAAGTAGTGTTACTTTGGTATCAAATATATCACCACCACCACCGCATATCAGTGAAGTTGGAAGGGGGGTCCCTGTGGTATAATTGTTAAAGTGTTGAACTGTGGCCTCAAAGTAAGTGAGTTCAAACTCCAGTTGCACTATTACATTCACTTTCAGAGCAATAGTCTTGGGAAAGGTATTGAAACCCTCTTTTCCTTTCAGTTATAGGTTAAATAGAATCACTGCTATTTTTCTACAAGGATGCCTTTGACATTTAAATTCAATACAAAGGTTGATATGTCGTTAAACAAAGAAGCCAAACAAAACAATGAAGTAGAGAGGTAATCCATCAATATCAGCAATTGCCTCACCATTTCCTAATCTTTAGAATATAGTTGTATTTCCCAAAGGAGTCCATACCGCCATCAGAGGGAAATTTGAATGTGATGAGTAGGCAGTGACTAAAATTATTCCACAAGGTTGTTTAGGTCAAATTAATAAAATCTTACAGGATCAGTTTATAGTGATAATGAAACTCTTACAGCTACTGAACATATTGGTACAAGATTTAAGAGTATTTTAACAGTTAGCATCATCTTTCAAAAAAGCAAATAGGAACTGATCCAGCCACACATAATTATACTACAGCCGAATTTTCCACTGAGAAGTAGGAGGTATGAAAAGGCATGACTTACATAAGGGTATAATTTGGGTGCAGTAAAAGATATCTAAATATTTTCAGTGGGTATTTGTAAGAAAAAGTTGAAAAACACTGGTATAGAATAACTGAGGAAACTTCCATGAAAGAAGAGATTCACATACTGGAGGGTTTATAAGATTACTATCAGCACGATCTTGACTTATACAGTTGAACTCTAGTGGAACAAAAAGTTTGAGATGACCAGCAACTGCACAAGACACATCATCTTGCCAGACTCCAGTCACTTGTTGGAGCCTATGTTTTTATAGATCAACCATGGTTTTAATTTCAGAGTTATCCTTCTCTTAGTCTGGTTGCCAACCAAAGCTTGAGAGCACAGTTTGTTTTACTATTTTACCTATAACTAGATGGGTAAGATTTTCTCAAAGGTAGCAGAGAAAGTAAACAGCCTTGTCCAGAAATTGATCCATGTTGCCAATTCCATTTTCAATGCTTATAGTCATTTTACCACTTCCACTTCCACCATTGTACAACAAGAATTCCTATTTATTTCATTTTATTCAGAAAATAAATATGTTATTATGGAAACTTATAAAAAAGATTTTGGATTAACAGGCTGAGATATTTTTTCTATTAGTACTAATGCCTTTTCCTATTAATAATTAATGCCATTTTGGATTTTGGTGGCTCTCATGTCTTTCTTACAATTCAGAAGAGATACATTGTTATTACATCCTTGAAATGTGATTTTATGTATTTATGAACCCCTCTGTATGAGAAGAACGTGACACAAGGTCATTTTTAAGCGGAATTCAACAGGTTTGAATTCAGAGTGGTTCTTCTATAAAAGTTAAAAGCCCAATTTGCCTTACTATTTATTTATAGCTCTTGGGAAAATAGGTGGATTCATACCTTTCCCAAGGGTATTAGCACTATGTAATATGTAAACAGCCTCATCTAGGATTTGAACTCAGGTTACCATGTCCATTTCCATTGATGATAACCATTTCACCATGGAAAGCAATTTTATACCGAATCATCAACATACATGATACAGAGTTTTATTTTTTCTCACTTTTCTTGTTTCATCCATTTACAAGTTGTCCTTATTATCATCATTAATAATGATAATTTGATGAACATTTTTCTTTTTCTTTTAATTCTTATTGCTTTTTATCAAAACTCACTCAGGTTGTTATTTCTATACCTTCCATTCCTATTGCATAAACTTCCCTGAGGTAAAAGAGGCCCTAAGTTTGAGTACCAATGGAGTCTTATCCTTTATTGTTGTTTTTAATATGGGCTATTTCTCTCTGTCATAGGTATAATGACCCACATGAATTGTAATAAAAACCAACTAAAATTAAAGAAATGAAAAATACTAACCAGAATTATTATTGTTATTATTATTAATGATAATAATAATTGACAATGCTTTATCTAAGAATTAAATAAAGATAAATTAAAGAATTAATAATTATCCTGAAAAATTTCTTGGATTTATTTGAATTTTTTAAGATGATTATTTTGCCTTATTCTAAAGAAAATAAACTAAATAATTTACATGTTAGTATCTTTTACTGTGTATTTGAATATATTTATCTTTTGAATAAGTTGATGTTGAAGTTATTGCGGACTAATGAAATTTGAGGCTTTGTTAAAGACAAAAAGAATGCATGACAACAGAATAAACAAATTAAACCTATTAAATAATTCTTTTATATTATGAATTTTACAAGTACAAGGCTAATAGTAGAAGATAAGAAGTGCCTATGGTATAATGGTTATGGTCATAGGGAATGGACACGGCAACATGAGTTCAAATCCTATATGAGACTGATTGTATATCACATAGCACTAATACCTTTAAGAAAGGTATGAATCCAATTATTCTCCCTCCAGCTATGGGTAAATAGTAGGGCAGACTAGTTCTTCAGCCTTGGTTAGGCAACCAGTCAAGGAGAAGGAAAACTCTGAATTGAAACCCGTTAAACTCTGCTTAAAAACTGACCTTGTGTCACATCCTGCCTGTGCAGAGGGGTTGGTAAATACAGACAAGATGTGAGTAGATTTCTTTTCTTAATAGGTAACCAATTAAAAAAACTTAAACATTAAGTAATTGTATAATATTTTTAAATTCCCAAACTGATCCCCAGCTGCATAACCTGGAGCAGACAGCAAGAGGCATTGGACTCTGTATGAACGCAGATAAAACAGAGTTCATGTGTTTTAAGAAGGAGCCATCTCAACTTTAAAAATCTAAACTCTAAAATTAATTGACCAGTTTTGATACCTCAGCAACAACATCTCATCTACTGAAAATGATGTCCACATATGCATGGGGAAGACATGAACTGCTGTTGGCAGGTTGTTGATCATATGAAAATCTGATCTCTCAGATAAAATAAAATGTGATTTCTTCCAAGCAGCAGTTGTGTTAGTACTACTGTATGGATGCACTATCTGGACTCTAACAAAGCATATGGCAAAAAAGGTTAGATAGAAACAACACAATGATACTACATGCTGTTTTGAACAAATCCTGGAAGTAGCACACCAGAAAACATCTACTGTACGGCCACTTACCTCCCATCTCAAAAACCATCCAAGTAAGATGAATAAGATATGCTGAGCATTGCTGGAGAAGTAAGGATGAACTCATAAGTAACATTCTCTTATGGAGTCCTATACATAGACACACCAGTGTTGGCTGTCTAGCAAAGAATTACATTCATTTGCTCTGTGTAGACACAGGATGAAGTCTAGAGGACCTGCCAGGAGAAATGGATGATAGGTGCAAATGGCTACAGAGGGTCAAGGAACTCTGTGCAATCAGCAGGACTAGATGATTAGTGCAATAAGACCTTGGAAATTTAATATTCTTTTATTGGAAATTCTAGGATATAAAAAATAAGCTATGATCTTAACTTAAAACACAACTATGAATAATTCTACAAGGAGGTGCTAGAACCTTCTTAATCTTACAAGAAGGGAATGATGTTTTGTTTTGTTATTTTGAAAAGTTAAAGAAACTTGAGAAATGGTTTGCCAAAAAGTAATGAACTTCATAATGAATATATGGAAGAGTGTATACAGTATCATTCATAAATTTGTACCTCCTACCAATTTTTTTAATAAAAAGTTAATCTTCTTCTAAACCAATGATGGCAGAATTTTATTATTTCAGTGGAACATTATACAATAAAAAAAAATATCAGGTATTATTCATTTCTCAAACTCAAAATGGATATTGTCTGGTATTATTTATTCCCAAACATCTATAATATAGAAAATCTATAACCAAACATGAATATGTAGTTGCTCTCAAACAAGAACATTTTTGTACATATTTATAGTTTCATTTTTTTGGTTACAGAGTTTCAATGCTGAGGAGTTCGGTTATAAATAATACCAAACAATATCTGTTTTGATTATATTTGATTTATATTTCCACTAGAAATGATAAAATCTTGGTATCTTTGGTTTAGAAGAAAATTGACTTTTTATAAAGAAAAAAGATTGTTAAGGATGCATATATTTATGGATAAAACTGTACATTTGAAAGTTTGAGGTCATTCCTTTCTTTGTCAGTTAAAATATTGTCCATATCCTCGCATACCCCATAGTTATCATGGATTTTTATAAGTAGTATTAAGTTTATTAAAGGATAAGGAAACTTAATAAATGCTTTCAACAAGAAAAAAGAACCAATATAGTTGCTATTTGGACTGCAATGTTTAATTTCAATTGCAGTCTTCATAAAAGCCAAAAATACTTTCTTTTTCTTTTCTTGATATTGCTTTCATGTGAACACTATTTTCCTGTTTACAGATTACATCAAAAGACTCCAAGTTACTTTCTCTTCAAATGTTGACCTTATCAACAAAAATAATCTACATTGGAGGTCCTGGTTAAAGACACAATTACAGGAAAAAGTTGCTGAAGTAAGTTAAACTTTTTTTTATACAGCAGAGACCAAAGTGCACTGAGGCATCAATGCATTTCATTCACTTTCTTCCTTCTACTTATCATTCCTGTTTGATAATATAAATCCTCAACTTGGTTTGTTTTCAAAGAATTTTCACATGTTTATGTAGCATTTTTCTCTTTGTGTTTGTAATACTAAATCTCTAAACACTGCCAAGTAATATGTCTACATATTGAACACTTAATTTCTTATTTCTTATAGCTATTTTTACTTATTTCTTTATATCATTTATATTTTTATTTGAAACTGAGTTTTCCAATGAAAGCAATATAATGAAAGTAATATAAATAGTTACTTAGGGCTCAGTAGCCATCAGGGGTCCTCAAAAGTGCTTGATTGTTATATTTTGTTCCTTTTTTTGTTGTCTATTATATTAGTATATTTATGTCATCAAAAATAATGGTATATATAATAAGACCTAAGATTTTTTCACATAAGGTGTACAAACAATTTAGCATTTATAATAGTTAATATTGTTTGTGGTGATGGGGAGGAAATCAAATCAAATTTCACTAAGATCTCCCTATAGGATTGGGCTGGGCTAGCTGTGTCTGGTCTGATATAAAAGTAACTTCATAATCAATTAAGAAATTAAAAGTTTCTGTAACATGATAAAAAATGGCTGCAAATCTCAGACTATATCACATCATTACATCAAACAAGCTTTTTAAGTTGTGAAAAATTCCTTAAATAACAACGTATCCTTAACATCCAAAAGAGTTTGCTATTCTGTGAACTTTGTTATATAACAACAAATTGAAACTGTAATAAAAGAAAATCACACAAATCAATATACCAGATTAACCAAGGTGCATAGGTATCAAATCCATCCTCACACCCAGTATATTCTATATTCTGCACCCTTTGCATCCCAGAACATTAGGAAGAATATATTTCAAATTATTAATGATAAAAGACTGTGACAAATAAATTTACTGTATCTGTCTTTAATGAAGTTGCCATAGTAGATAGAGTAGACAATTTGTCACGGCCTTTTCACCAATGCATGACAGTGAGTATAGTGAGTATATTTGGGACTGGTAGAAAAGAAGTGATTCATTTCAGTTCTGTTGATTTATTTTTCTGAGCTGTGTTAATTTTTGTCCTCCCCATTCTTTTTTCTTTTTGGCTGGTATCCAGCATAAAACTGTGCAGAGTAATATATTTGGTAAAATGCAACTAATATGTCCCAACCATCTCAAATATGGCATCTAGATTATCTCTTGCATGGTCACTACTCCTATCTTTCTCCAGAGATTATCACTGAAGATTATATTTAACTAAATCTTAAGATTCTACCAAAAATACTTGAACTGGAAAGCCTTCAACTTGGCTAAACGGCAATGGTTAGTCAGATTCTGATTTATACCATCATACATTGTAAATTTTTATGACATCCAGATATACAGGGTGTTTCAGAAATAATAGATATCATTTTATAATCTAATAACTGGACCAATTCTCATTCAACTGATCATAAATCTTAACGGCATATGTACAAACAACTCAAAATTTTATGTTTAATGTTTTTCCCTTTTCAGGTACAGAAATGTTATTCACTAGAAGATAAAAAGCATTTAAACATCAAATATAGAATTTTGAGTTGTTTCTATACATACTGTTAAAATTTGAGATAATTTGAACTGGTCAAATTATTTGATTAAAAAATATAAATTTTTATGAAACAGTGTAACATCTCAAATAATATCAAAATTTTAAAACATCCTGGTTACCTTTTCTGATTTAAGTATTCATATCCTGGTTACAATTACTATTGTCATCTTATTACCTTGGTAGATAAATTCCACTATATCTTAAGAATGATGGAAGAAAATTGAAAATATGAACTCAGACTTTTTTTCAAACTCAAATATTGATAAACTACTGAATGTTCTTTTCTCTATGTTTTAAGATTGTCTGATGGACAAAATTTTTACTGTTTTGCTATCATTTTTTTCTAATAAATCATAAGTGTCCAACTTAAAGATTTTTTTTAGTTTCTCTGATGATATCTAAGTTGATTTTCATATTTGCTCTTTCTGACATCTGAAGCAAGTTTCTTTTTCTTTTTTTTCAAGTTTCTTCACATCAATCAAAACCGATTAATAGTTTTTGTTTACAATGAAGTTCCCCCAAGAGCTGATGTGACATTGCTGCCCCATGACCCTCTTTTGGCAGCCGATGAAAACACCGATCAGGCAAGGAATTCTTATGCTTTCTTTTATTTACTCACTTGATTAAATCAAGCAGAAAAAAATAATGTTCAGACTCAAACACTTCATATTGCATTATCTATATATTGAAAAATTCTCATTATATATATATATATATATATATATATATATATATATATATATATATATATATATATAATGTGCTGTTCTGCATTTTTTACAGTTATATATATATATATATATATATATATATATATATATATATATATGTAACCCACCCAAAACAGCTCATAATAACGAGATTTTTATTAGAGCACTTGAAGGGAATAAAAAGAATTAAATAATTTTCAGTCCAGATTGCAACTAAATGATAATTTTGTAGAGTCTATATTATGAACTAAATGTCATTTTTTAATCAAGATTCTTGTTATAATGAAGATAACTATGGAATACTCATTAGAATCCTTTAGTATCTATCAAATTTCTGAGGTGAAGATATGTTAGTATTTGCATTTTTTACATGTCTCAGACTATTGTCTTCATCTAGGTTGTGATAATCAGAAAGTTTCAGCTACTGTACACACCAACCTTCTTCAGGTTTCTTTTATTATAGTTGGTAACCTTCAGGGAATTTAAATCTGAACTTTTTATTCAATCCATAGAAGTGAAAAGTCTTTGTTCTATTGTCTATGCCTTGGAATATTTCATATCAGTTAATTTACCTTCTTAGTATTTTGCCATTGTAATGTTGGTTTCTTTGTTTAATTGCATATCAACCTTCTAGGGTTGGTTAATGCTAAAGTCATTCTTATGAAAGAACAGTAGTGATACTATTTAAACCATAGCTGGGGTTGAATTAAGGGTTCAGTTCAATGTTCCTTTAAAGTTATCAACTTAACAAAAGACACCTAAAGAAGGTCAGTGAGTACAACAGCCAAAGCAATGTAAGTATAAGCACCAAGATTAGATCAGAGATATAAAAATAATATAATTTGATACAGATAAAACAATATGATACAAGGGTTATTTAATAAATTAAGGGATTTTTCTAAAAAAAGCAAAATCATTTTTTTTCAGAATAAAAGGTACAATTTAAACTTTCTATCATCAACTCCTAAGGCAAATTTTCCCTTATTTATTGAATGATTCATATAACTAAAATGGACTCTTTTACTTTTTCCTTACTAGAAGCATCAATATAATCATGGACTACTGTTGCAAAAAAAAAATCAATGAGTTGACTGGTGGCATTTCTATTATTTCTAAAATTAGAAAGAAATTTGAAAAACAAACATTACTAAATTTTGATGATACAAATACAAATCAATTTTATAAATCATGCATAGATTATTTTAATTTTTTTAGTAGAATTATTGTTAACATTAAGATTTAACATATTATTGTATCTAGAATAAGAGAGATTGTGTTAAATGTTTTCTTTTCCTTTTTGCATTTATGGACACTCAGTAAATTTTCTACACAAAAATTTAAGAACTTTTAAAATTATGTCTCAAAAGAGTATCTTCATCACCAGGTTTTCTTTTTTTGAAAATATATCATTGTAAATAAGAACTCAAATGACTCCATCAAGATCATGACATAAGTAACACAATAACAAATGAATATTCACTTAAAATCAGATCATAACTTTATTGTAATTTATAAATAAAATCTAATGATATCAGTGTTTGAATGAAAAATGACATATTTCTTCATGAAGTAGACAATCATGGCTCTCCATAACTTTCTTTATCAGTAAACTAAACTATTCTTGGGAGAGATCAGGAACTGATTTCCCATTGCCTTCTCTAGTTTGAATTTTGAGTTGTCCTTTTTATAGGCTGGTTGCCCACCACCATAGCTAAATAACCTAATTAGATATATTATTTTATTCATATTTGAAGAGTGGGGGAAGTGAATTCATGCCTTTCCCTAATGTATTAGCAGGAAGCGAATACAAACAACCACAGTCAAAATTTGAACTCTGCTCACCACTTCCATTTTTTGTATTAGAAACTATTAAGTCAACTATACTTCCTACTAGTAATATTAACTTTTCAAAAGTTGATATTGATTTAGCAAGTTATCAAGCATCACATTTAATGAATGCTTTATCAATTCTGAATGTACTGGTTTAATTCCATAATATACTCACTTAAAGAGTGTTTTTTGTGGCCTTTAAGTTTGGGTCTGTTCAAATACTGTTCACAGACTTTATGTAATAATTGATTGCGAATAAATCAATAAAGGGAAATAATATGTAATTAGTATTTAATGTTATCTCCCTTGAGAAATTATAATTGTCTGGGGTTTGAAACACTGAACTCACACTATTATCATTGGAATTGTCAACTGAGTTAAACATTGTTTTATTCTCTGACTTGAAGCATTTTAATGGTATTGTGCAACAAAAAAAAACTAACTACAATGTATCAGTTTTGCTGTGTCATGGTAACATAAATAAAAATCAAATCTTTATCATAAAGATTCTTAGGATTATTTTTGAAGTTAAACTATGGCGAAAACAATCCCTCGCACGTCCAACAATACGCGCTGCCTTTCTCAACTCTATCATATCTCCATTTCGTCTCCTTACTCACAATCTTTCCTACAAGACTTGCAGCACAAAAAGCAAACCCAATATTCTATGCTGAAAATAAAAACTATTCCTAAAAACATTCTGACCATGAGCATCTTACTTCTTCATCCTTCCTTTATTACCTTACAAACTGAACAAGGAAACAACACAACGTAAACACACACACGCACATTACAACTTTTCCTCGCTAACAATTATTATAACCTATCCTCGCTAACAACAACAAATCTAAGGCTAAATAACCCAGCAACTACTATGAACAATAGTGTTTTTCCTTAGAGAAGTATATATTACATCAGAAGAAGTTTGGAAAATGTACCAGTGAAAACATCTTGTGAATTTAAAAAATACAAAGTTGTTCAATTGTCCAAATAATTCTCTGAATGTTAATAACCCTCTGCAAAACTGTAAACAGAACTTAATAGAATAATTACAAAAGATGAAAGATTTTCTTTTCTTTTATTGAATGTTAATTAATAATGGGATCTATTTTTTGAATACTCTTTAAAAAGAACAAAAAAAGGAATATCTCTATCCCTGAAAAATGATCTGATATTTTTTTATCTTTACTTTAAATAGATAATTAATCTTTCTAGTTTTTGATACTTACTAAACTAATTGAAATTTCTTTAACACCTTCAAAGAGTATTCTTGAGGGAGAAAAACTTTTGATTACCTTATACAACATTCAAATAATCATTTAAACAATTGAACTCATTGTTTTTGCTGTTCACATGATGTTTTACATGGTAGATTTTTCTGTCTTCTTATAGAAAATAAAAACTTTCAATGATATTGTTTTTGCTTTGTGCTAACAAAGAAAGAGACTAGAACAACAGTTTCTTTCACTACAGAAGTGCATATTGCATCTGAAGAAGGCTGCAGAATGTTGTGCAAACAACAGAATCCAACTGTACAAATGATTCTTCAAATCTTAATGACTCTTATTAAAACTACAGACAGTGATAATTTTCTTGGTGATTTTGTTATATCCAATTAAAAGAGAATAACATTTTAAAAACATCTGAAGTTTTGGAAATTTTCTCTTCTGTCAAAACAAGTTATAGGAAATCTTGTAAAAAATTTAAATACCCATGCAAAATAAAATATATTCTGTAAGAAGAATTTTTACATGATAGAATTTTAAATCATATTTCCAACTTTATGACAGAAACAAATACTAAGAATAATTCCATGCTAAAAAAAAAGAATTTTATTTGATATAGTTTTTACTTTGCACTGCCAAAAAAGAGAACATAACAATAGTCTCTTTTCTTACAGAGGTGCATATTATTCGTGTAGAAAGTTGGAGAATATATTAACTGAACTAATGTATAAAGAACAAGAACAAGGAGAGTTTATTTGTCTGAATAATTCTTTGAATGTTTATGACCCTTTTTAAAACTATAGCCAGAATGTCATACAACAATTATAATAGATGAAGAATTTTTTGAATATTAAAAACATTTTAAATGTAATTTATATTTCCCAGATACTTGATAAAAAGAACTAAAAAATGAATGCTCATATTTCAGAAAAATTCTTAAGGTTTTCATATTTTTGTAAGGTTTGCTCTGATCTTTTCAAATGAAGAAGCAACTACTTTTTTCAATGTGAAATCAATCTAGCCAATTTTTTTAATAACAGCTTTAAATTTTCTATTTCATAATTGTCTTGCTGCCTCTAAGATCTCGGAGATAAATAATGCTTTCAGGATAATTTCCATTATAAGTTTTCAGCTGCTAAGAGGTTTTTATGAAGGAGTAAGATTTTTAGAAGATTTTGCTTCAGTTTTTTATATTTTTTTTAATTCTTTTTCAAACTAGAAGTCTTTGCTTTTGATTTATCTTATATTTTTCCCATTAACTACAACTCTTAGTGTAATGATCACAAAATATGCCATAACTACACAAATATATTGTTATGGATATCATTAATGGAAAAAAATTTTACATTTGCATATGACTTTAGAACAGCTTTTCACTTCTCTTTGTAAAAAAGCATTTCTATCAAAGATTTATGTATATAGATAATTGTTTATGTCTTATATATATATATATATATATATATATATATATATATACAATGTGTAGGTTTGGATATGTGGGTGTGATAAAATATGTATATCTTGTATATACACAAGAAGCATATATAAAACAGTTGAGGTGTAGCTGTATATGTGAATATTAATGTGATTGAGTGTATACATATATACATTTGAAAATATTGTTCATAAGCATATATCTTTGTGAATTGCTAATTATCATAGTTAATTTCTAGATATCAAGAATAATATATAAACATGTATTTAAAGTTGGGAATAAGTAAGTAATTCATAATATATAGCTATGAGCTGAATTTTTATCTGAAAGGCTCACTGTATAATGTTGGCTTATATAATTAATGATTATCATTGAATAGATAACATTGATAAATACAGAGTTATACTAAAAAATAGATATTCGCTGTATAAAATAAGTGATTTTTCATAATTATACAATGAATTATATATATATATATATATATATATATATATATATATATATATATAATGGGAGAGAGTGCTGAAAATTTCTTGACTGGCCAAGAAGAAAATGACCCAGAAGTGTGTAATGTTCATCATCCCATACATTCATTATTCAATTCAACATACTTGGCACATTCTTTCACAAGTATCTTTAACCCTTCCTCAAAAAAATCAATGAAATATATATATATATATATATATATGTATATAGTCATATGGTTCTTAGCTGCTATCTCTACACTTTCAAACCAGCACCAATAGCCTATGGATTCACACATGACATCACCTGCATATGATGAATATGCTAACTTGAAAATTCCTTGAGCATAGAATAAATCCAGTACACCATAACAGAGGAGTATTCACATTCTCAAAAATAACCAAAGATGATTGAAGATACCTAAACTTGGACTACACTAAGAGAGATCAGTTTTAAACTGCCCATAACCAGTTGTGACATTTCATTCAGCAGCATGAAAAGTGTAATAAAAAGTTAAACACTAAATCCTTGTCTGGTATTTTCAATAGAATAAGCCTGCAAGAGAATCTACTGCCTAAATACACATTATATATATATATATATATATATATATATATATATAGGCATACACACATATGTATAGTATTGACTATAAGTATACTCCTCACATACACATAAAGGTTATGTAGTCTAGTTTACATATGTAGTTTACATATGTAATCTAGTTTTATATACACATAAAGGTTATGTAGTCTTGTTATGTAGTCTAACTTTGTTTTAATCTTATCATTATCTAGTCAAAAGACTTCTTTCAAATCATGATAATTGAAAGATATCACAGATGTATACAAAACAAGTCAAAAGTATTTTGTTGATTTATTACTCAGTAATCTCAACCTGACCAGACAAGAAAGATCTTTCTGTATTGTACATTCTATAGCCTTATAAACCTTTTAGCCTATAGAAAGTACTTCTCATAAGTACTTGAACAGACATAAAATTAGCTTTTATTGCATAAGATTGCAGTGGGTATTAAAGATTTTGAACAGCACTGGATCCAAATTAATTTACCAGTTGGACAACTCTTCCAAAAAGCAATATGAGTTTGCCTTTTCAATCCTCTTGATTCTGAATAAGATTTTAGACAAATAGAAAAAAAAAATTCTTTAACAATTTATTTCTGTTAAAAAAAAAAGCAGTTTTCAGATATTTAGCATTCAGAACCACAAGACATGACAAAATGCTTGACTCTGTTATAAGCTCTCAAAGCTCCTTTCAACAATCTAAACAGAAAGTGTTCACTATGACGACTACCACTCATATGGCAAAGATGGACAAAAATTCAACCG
Source organism: Sepioteuthis lessoniana (assembly GCA_963585895.1). Classification (NCBI taxonomy): domain Eukaryota; kingdom Metazoa; phylum Mollusca; class Cephalopoda; order Myopsida; family Loliginidae; genus Sepioteuthis; species Sepioteuthis lessoniana. The sequence continues at coordinate 17,607,270 of OY757923.1, forward strand.
GTATCATGCATCCACTGAGAGAAAACTAAAGCAGAAAGTAGAAGTATATAAAAAATTTTCTGACAAATTAAAAACCAACCTATGTAATGCTAATCAAGCCAATCTGAGCACTTCCATGTGGTATATAAGAAAGGCTGATCCCAGCAAGCAGCTTAACTGTCTATGACAGCAGGTAAGACAAACCACCAGCAGGCTCATCTCACATGTGGGTTTTTGGTATGGTTCTTCTCAACTACAATTCTAGTACACTAAATATCCTTAAACAAACAAATAAAAACATCCTGAATGACCATAAATAGGAATAAACTCTTCCTTTTTATCTCAAACACATCTAATCTTCATTTTTGTGTTACTTCTAACTTTTTTTCCAGATAGTACAAGTTATTATACTCTAAGACAATTACATTCATACAAGGCTTATCCTCACTTGTAGGCATTATAGCTCCCACTAGAGCTTATCTTGATTACAATTATATTTTCTTTCTGTTTTATCTCTCAGAATGAAGTGATTGGAAGCAAATTGTTTGTTTAAATATTAAAGAAAAGTACTATATATATATATATATATAACCAAGCCATCGGCATAATGTTAAGAGAGCAAGCCTATGGCCCAGGAGACCAGAGTTCAATCTCAGGTTGAATCATATCAAAAACTCAAAAAATGGTACTTGATGCCTCCTTGCTTAACACAGCATCATAAAGCATGGATCAAGGATAAGGGAAGCAGTTCCAAAAATGTGTAGCGCCCTCCCCTACACATCAATGTAGCAGCTATTGAAAAGGGAGTCTTCAGGTTGCCCCCAACTACGGTCAGCCAATTTATATATATAAATAGGACTAAAGATGGTCAAAAGTGCCTATACTTAGACTACACTAACAGAGACTTTGGACAGCTTTATATATATATATGGAAAATCAACTGATTTTCATTCTAAAGAATCTTAATTTTTTTACAGAAATAGGCTTGAGAAGCTGTAATTTTTGCATTTATTAATCAATCAGCACCTTCATTTGGGACTCCACACTTTTTTAATTTCTTTGCAATGACAAACAATAATATTTGAATTGCCTCACAAATTTTAGAATTCAACATGATTTGATAAATTTTCTCACTCCTAGATTGTTAAAAATATATATTTTTAACCAATTAGAATCATAGATAAATCAATCCACTTTTTATCTAATTTGGAGCTTATCTGAACCATATAAAGTAATAAAATGGAAGAACCTTCAGTAGATGTAACTTTATTACTATTTTTACTCAACTTTCATCTTTGTTTCCCTTGAATGAAAACCTAACATTTTGTTCCTTCAAGAGTATATTTAATTTCAACATCTCTTAATTATTTCTCCCTTGCAAAAACATGTTATTGTTTACTCATTTTTCTTAATGGCAATGCTGCTACTAATAATCCCTACTGCTGTTAATCAGATATTTTACTCTTACATCTTTGTGCATAAATATACTTTCCCTCCTACATAATGACATACTTATACAAAGATCATTTACACACACAAAATATATTATTTTGATTTAAAATAATGCAAACTGCTGTCAATTTTTTCTCATTAGTGCATATCAATGCTCTATTATTACCTTTTCCAACTAGAAAAGACATTGTAACTTTTGTTGTTTATCAACAAATATTTCACTCAAGTTAAAGAAATAAAATTTACTAACTTGTAGAACTGGGTTTTATTCAATCATATATACACTTTGTGCTATATATATATATATTTATATATATATAAGTAAAGTTGGCGACTGTTGTCAAGGATGGCTCGAAGGCCCCCTTTTCAATAGCTACTTCACCAAGGTGTAGGGGAGGGTGCAACTCCTTCCTCCAGATTGTTCCACTTTACCCTTGATAGTTACCTTACAATACTGAGTGTTAAGCAAGGAGGTATCAAGTACCATTTTTTAAGTCTTTGGTATGACTTGACCTGGGACTGAACCCTGGTCTCCCGGGCCATTGGCAAACAATGATGCTCAACATGAAATTTTGGATAGTTTTATATATATACATATATATAATATATATTCATGTAATGAATATATATATATATATATATATATATATATACATTACATGAATATATATATATATATACATTACATGAATATATATATATATATATATACATTACATGAATATATATATATATATATATATATATATATATATACATTACATGAATATATATATATATATATATATATATATATACATTACATGAATATATATATATATATATATATATATATTCATTACATAATGCCACACCAACTAGAACTACAAATGATATTAGTAGATCTTTTGGTTGATAATCAAGCTGTAAATATTTTTGATTTTTCTAAAATGAGTTTGGTATTCAATATATTACTAAAATTCTTGTTATGTTTGTATATAACCAAAACCAAAAAAAAATAACACATCATAGGGAGACTTTTATTAGAGCAATACGCTTTTTGAATAATAAAACAATTTCTAGTTCAATTTACAACTGAATCAAAATTTTGAGGCATACTAACATCATTCATTCTTTAATCATCTAAATTCTCAATATAGTGGAGATAACACTGAAATGTATTTGCTTTCTAAATGTAGTATTTATTATTATCATACACTGCTGTTGTAATAGGAAATCAGTGGGTCCAAGACACTTTGTTCGTTTTAGAAAACAAAATATGCTGTTATTTACAGGTGATGAAGAATAACATACAAGCAATATTTAAACAATATGATATAAAAGCAATATATAAGCTCAATAAAAATGACAATTTGGTAGACTTATACTCAGTTTATGATTTATTTCTCTTTGCAGTTGGTAGAAAAACTGATAAGTTCAGTCAAGCAGGAAAAGATCAAAATCCAATGGTTAGACAACACAATAAAAGTAACAGGAGCATCTGTAAAAGATGGTAAGAAATATTTTTAATATCTTATAAATATGTATTTTGAATATTTATTACATCATCAAGTTGTTATATCGTCATCTACAGCATCATAACGACACAATAATAAAGACAGACGCAATGATAAAGACGCAAGAAGACTTCTTTATAAAAATATATACCTCTCACTTTATTGCAAGGGTTCGAAAAGGTTGTTCAAGGTTTGCGTGTGAGAGGGAGCTGCAGATCGAACATAAACTTCAATATTTTGACCCCTCACTCTTATGCCCGTCACGTTGTGTCTTTCTTGTTCTCTTGATGCTTAACCAGAGGCCTAGGGGATCACTCTGGTGGGTGATCTGCTACATCTTATCAACAACCTCTCAGGTCCCCAAACTCATCGGGGTTCCCGAAGGCCCCCTCAGCCGGGTGTGGCTTTACCTACCACATCTCGTCTCGAACTGGCCTGGAACTCTACTGCCCGCAACTGCCGTCAAACTCAACTCAATTATAAAATCGTTCGACACCTACTCGATCTTTGAAATCAAATGTTTAATTGTCATCTAGCAGAAATAACTGTCATGCAGTTCAGAGGTCACTCTCTTCCGGTGCATCAGTCTATGAGTGTACGATGGAAATTTTTTTAGCTCGTCCCATTTTATCAGCCAATTTCCACCCACGCGATTTCCTCTCATAACTGCCATTAGAATGTGTCACCTCCTTTCGGTGCATCACCTTGGAATGGCATTTTTGGCCGGGCCAAAAGGTCAAAATATACCAAAGTCATCAACTATATACACATTCTCTATTAACATAATTATACAAATTATGTATAAGAAATGCTGAAAAGATCTCACCCCAACCAAGAAAGGAATGATCTTTGTTTTTTTAATATTTATTGACTGAGTGTGTGTGTGTATATATATATATATATATGTATATGTGTGTGTTTGTGTGTGCAGTATCACCCATAATAACTATACCACAATTTTTTACTAAAAAATCAATTTTCTTTTAAATCAAAATTACAGGGATTCTATTATTTCTCCATATGCAATCAAAATGGATATTATCAACTAATAGGTATACTACCCAAGCTCTCTTACATAGAAGTTGTAACTATATGGCAGTACAAAAATAAAGACACTTTTGTTCAATTTATACTGTAGATTTTGGTAATAAATAATACCTAATAATATCAGTTTTGGTTTTATAATAATCCACTAAAACAATAAGATACTCATTTCTTTGGTTTAGAAAAATATTTAGCATATATGTGTGTGTGTGTGTGTGTACAGTGCGTATTTAGGTTGCATATTTTCTTAAAGATAACAGACAAGGATTGAGAGTTGAATTTTTATTAGTCTTTTTATTGATGTCTACTGGACATGATAAATACTCTCATTCAAAATGCTCATTGATCACACAAAATATCTCATAATCTATGGCATGATCATATGCACATTGTTGACAATGACCACTTAAGGTCAAAAGTACTTGTACTCAGGTTACATCATCAGAGATTCCAGATAATTATTACACAGTCTCCATCCTCAGTTGCAACATCTTGCTTGCAAACATGAAAAGGCTAACAAAAAACTCAGCTCCAAATCTTTGTCTGTCATCTTTAAAAGAATATACCTATATATATATATATGTGTGTGTGTGTGTGTGTGTGTGTGTGTAGCAGAAATAATGTGTAAATTATTGAATAAAACACTGATCTACAAGTAAAATAGATCTTATTTCTTTAACTTGAGTGAAAAATTTGTTGAAAAAGAGAAGTTACAAAGTCTTTTCTTGAAAGAAAAAATAATATTAGTTAGAGCATAAATATTCTCCAATATTTACATAAAAATAAAGAAAAATTCATGCATTCAATGTAGCAGTTTGCATTGTCTAAATCTAGTTAATATTTTTGTATGTGCAAAAAATCTTCAGCAAGTGAAAACTAAAATGGTAGTATAAGCATATTTATGTATGCAAAATATTTTCTTTCGATTAAAATAATTAAACAATGCTGAAATTAAATGTTATCTTGAAAGAACAGAATGTTAGATTTTCACTCAAAAGAAATAAAGTCAAAAGTTTTGTGTAGATTTACAGAATTAATCTATAAATTTTCTGAAGATTTATCTATTTCCTTGCTTATTCATAAGATTGATGTAGGCTTGAAATTAGATTAAAAAAAAGGTTGATGATTTATCTATTTTTCTGATTGGTTCAAAAATCTATTTTTAACAATCTAGGAGGGGTAAGATTTCTTAAATAATTTTGGATTTTGATCCTTCAAATTTTCTCAACAAATCAAATATTGTCATCAGTGATTTATCTTGAAATTTTAAAACTAACTTGAAAGTGTCAATTGGTCAATAAATGCAAAAATACTGAGACAAAATTATAGCTTTTTGAGCCTATTTTTTATACAAAATTAACACTTTCTTTTAGTATGGAAATCAGTTGAGTACCTATAAATATATATATATATATATATATATATATATATATATATATGATTATGTTCAGTTTCTATGTTTTGTAAATGTAATAACTACATGGTTAGGATACTGGATGAAAGGAAGATGTAAGGTTTGATGCCCTGTCCTAAAATGAATTGCTTGTAAGCATTGAACTTTCTTTCCAAAACTCTCTTTATTATGTTCCTTTTCTTTCCTTCTCTCTCTCTCTCTATACCCCATCAGTCTATGGGATTCAGACCTTTTCCAAGGAGAACGATGGCCCTTATACTGCCACACTAGCTCATGACAGGTTGATAAAAGGTTTCTTTTTCCTAGATTGATTGCTCTATCATAGCTAGAGAGTCAGCATGCCCTACTATTTACCCATCATTTAAAGAGACAAGATAGATTCATGCTTTTTCCAAGGTCATTATCACAAAATGAAATATAAACAGCTTTATCCAAAATCTGAATTCAGTTTGCTGATCCCATTTTTCCTTAACTATGATATTACACCACCCATATTACTTATACTTGTGTACGAGTGTATCTTTGATTTACTATCAAAAAATCATTAATATATGGGATTAATTCTTAAAACTAATGCCTACTCTTAGTCCTTCTTAATGTCTGAATTTCAACCTAACAAAATTATCACTCATCTATTCGTCAACTTTAGTCTTTTACTTAAAAATTAGGTCTTCAAAACTCAACCTATACAAAAATATATAGAGTAAGTAAGATGCTAACCTCAAGGTTCGATTTTTAATAGTATACATAAACCCAATATTCAATAAGCCTTTTGCCACTACCCTTTGAGAGTGGTATCTATTCTGAATCAGTTCACAAATTTCAGACAAGCTGAGAAGCCATGTCCCTGGCTTTTAAGTGGTTTGGCAATTTTCATTTCAATCTAGAATTATAGATTTTCAGGACCTGAGAATCTCCAATGGACTTTGTTTTAACTTAAAAAAAAGCTGCAGATACTGAATGATGCTTAAGAAAGTATTTGATGTTAATGTTGTGAACTATAGATAATAAAAATCCTTCAAATGGCATCAGTCATACAACTACAATAAAAAGAAAAAAACAACCAACAAATAGACTAAGAGAATGTAATCAAGAAAAACTATATTGTTTATATACAAAATCCTGGTGTCATGGTTATTGTCATAGGAAATGGACACAGCAACCCAGGTTCAAATCCTGGATGAGGCTGTTTGCATTTCCTATAACACTAATACCCTTGAGAAAGGTATGCATTCAACTATTCTCATTCCAGCAATGAGCTCTGTAATCTTGTATTGCGACCAGTCGAGGAAAAAGAAAATTCTAAATTCAAACCTATTAAACTCTTCTTAAATTTTACCTTGCATCATATCTTGCACATGGTGAAGAGGTTACATAAATACATATACAAAATCCTGTAATTCAAAGAAATTCATGGATCACAAAAGATTTGATATTCAATAAAATTTTGATTGAAGAAAGTTGGAAAATGAACTGGATTTCTTTCGAATAAAAGACAGTAAAAAAAAATTCACTGAAGATGAAGAACTCATCTCTAAATCTCAGAGAAAATACTATAATCTCTGTTGCTGTTTGATACAATTAATTTTCTATTGTGTTAAGTGAATTCTGCATTCTTATTGATCAAATTTATTCAAGCCAGAAAATATTGATATGATGATTTGCAAAGTAAATGCAATGAAAGAAATATTGAACAGAATTAATCCTTTAAAGCCCACTCATATTCACTATCTGATTGAATTCTCTTCTCATATTGTAAACATTTATGTTCTTAAGAGACATATTGTATCTCTTGAGGCTTTTGTGTTTAAAAGGTAGATGAACTTTGAAATGTTTTATTTCTTTTAATTATTTTTTGTTTGTTTGTTTTACAAGTGTTAAGTTTGTTTGTTTTTCTGTCTATTCATTCACATATGTCTTCAGTTTTGTTTTGTTTTTATTATTCAATATTACTCCATCAATAATTTCACAGCTTTGGAAAGTTTTGTTTTAAGTGTCTAATATTCTAGTTATTTTCATTATGCTTTACACCTTTTTTTTAATCTTTTACCACTTTATTTTCTTCATCATCATCATTCATTTTTCCATTTTCTATAATTATCATTCCATTCTCCAATTATCATTTTTTAATATATATCAATCCTTGTAAATTTTTCCCATTAGCATCAGCTGGTGGTTTCTCACTGGAATCTGAGTGACAGCAAGTCTCCTCAGGTCTCCAAGAATCTTCTGAGTATTCTAACCAATCTAAACAATACTATGGTCTGGTTTCTTCTCCCGATTTCCAATCCCTCCAGTCTCTTTTCTGAGTTTTTGACAACTGTTCCAAGTGCACCAACTACATTTGTATGACCATTATCTTCATTTTCTATAGTTTTTTTAGCTTTCAGGCGAGATCCAAGTTTTTGTTTATCTTTTTGCTTTCTTTCATCATCACCCTGTGCTCACCTAGAGCAGCAAGATCTACTTGATGACAAGTTCTTTTTGCTTCTTAATTAAAAGTAGGTCTGGTCTTCTGACTGGGATTAAGGGATCTATTTATATCTCAAAATCCCAAAGAATTTTAGGCATCTCCTTTTCTAGGTGGGATTCTGGTTTGTGCATATACCATTTCTTAGTATGGTCAAATTTTAATCTCTTGCACAGTTGCTTGTGGGTCACCTTTCCCTACCTAGTCATGTCTTGCACTCTTTTTGTGCTAGTTTACTGCATTCACTTATCATGTGATTAACTATTTCACCTGTTTCCACTTAACCTACACTTGTTATTCTATTATGTATTATCAATTTTTGCTTTGATATAATTAGTCTTTTGTGCTGCTACTATAGGAATCAGTTTCTCTTTTGAGGTGTCCCTTTCTTAGATATGACCAGGTCATTTTGTGGGCTCTCTCCCCAGTATATCGCTTGAAGTATCCATACAATTGTTTTTTGTTTTGTTTAATTTTTTTGTTTTTATCTTTGGGTGGGGTCTGATTTCTCTTTTATAGTTTTTGTTGTTTTTTATTACTACTACTACTTCTATTATTATTTACTCCTAGAGGGTTTTTCACATCAGTTTTAGCTGATGATATCTCACTAGAGTTTGAGTGACAGCAAGTCTCCTCAAGTCTCCGGGACTCTCCTCAGTATTCTGGCCGTTCTCAGTAATGCTGTCATTTGGATAGTCTCTACCCATCCATCAACTTACAAGTCCTCCAGGCCTTTTAATAATCCTTTAGTTATTGTGCCAAAAGCACCAATCACAATTGGTATAATCATCACTTTCATATTCCATAGCAAGGTCGCAGTACTTATCCTTCTTTTCACATTCTTTCAGTTTTATTCTGTGGTCAGCCAGGACAGCAAAGTTGACAATTTTGCAAATTCTCTTTTTTTTTTGTTATTATAAGGTCTGGTCTTCTGGCCGAGATTAGGTGATCTGTGTATATGTCAAAGTCCCATAGGAGTTTATGTGTGTCATTTTCCAGGACAGGTGTTGGGTTGTGCATATACCATTTGTTGGTATGGTCAAATTTAAATTTCTTGCACATTTTCCATGAATCACCTTGCCCACTCAGTCGTGTCTAGTCTTGCACTCTTTCTGTGCTTATTTGCTGCATTCACTTATTATGTGATTGATGGTTTCATCTCTGTCACTGCATAGCCTACATTTTGCTCTTTTGCTGAATCTTATCTATTCTCGCCTTGATATGATTGGTTTCTATAGCATTATTTTGCGCTGCCATTAGGAGAGATTGTTTCTCTCTTGAGGTTTCCTTTTCTTAGCCATGTCCAGGTTTTGTCATGTGAGATGTTGTTTATTAGTCATTTAAAATGCCCATTGTGACGCGGTATAAAATATTTATCCCAGAACGGGAGTTTATTTTTTGCACATGTGAAGTCGGGGGTGTCTGGCACTTGATCCCTTGCAAAATAAGTCCTAGTTAGGATTCCCTTTTTGGGTGTAGGGAAACTGGCAGATAATGTGGGGGTTAATTTGGGGCTATACTGACCACTGCTGGCAAGAGGTTTCCAGATTTCACGTTACACACACACCCACCAGGCCACTACCTCTTCCTACCCCTAGGATAATGGAAGATATGGACCTCTAGATTTAGATATTATATTATTTATCGTAGTCGACAATTCCAATTTCCTGTATAATATTTTTAAAGGGGAATAGGACATTTAGCAAGAATAAATTGAGGCGAATGAAGCTGAAAAGGAACATGCAAAAGACAACTTGATAGGCAGACAACACAATGAATAAATTTCGACACAAGGAAAGATATAAAATATAACAAGGTTTTCAATACATGCGGATACACATATATAACGTGTCGGCTATATTATCGGCGGATAATATCAAAATATAAATGTCTTTCTTCCTTATTCTTTTCTTTCTTCCTTCTTTAGATTGAGAGAGAGAGAGAGAGCATACAATGACAATACTTAGGAAGGGTGGAGGGAGAAAACGGTTTTTCGGTGTACTTAGCTTTTCGACGATGGGTTCCTTCTGAGAGTATTTTCTCTTTTACGGGCTAGCGAGATTTTATATAGCTTGGCTTGAAGGCATCTGTATTCTTCTTGTCCAAGATTCTTTCCGCTTCTTCACCTGGAGTTTTGGCCATGGTGCTGACACATCTTGTCACACCAACTGTTGTCCTAAAAACTAAATTCTTTATTTCCGCTGACGAAAAGGGTGCTACTTCCGTTTTTAGGGTTCTGGCCAATCATTCGGCCTCTTTCTCTTTCCTTCACCCTGTCAGGCGATTTGTTCGGACTACTATGTCCCTATGCCTCCTTCTTTATCCATCTGGTCACAGAATGCAAACATCTGTTGGCTTTCATTCTGACCTGGATTTGTTACTTCGGCTGCGAGGAATTGACCTATATTCCTTATTCCTCTTTTAACGGTCAGTCTTTGGCAGCCTGTTAATTTAAACACGGAGGGGTAGGGGAAATTTCTTATTTCTCTCCTCTCAGTGGTAGACCACTTGACACCATAGAGTTGTTTTTCTTCCCATTTTTGTTTCCTGGTTATTGTCATTCTGTTATCTATCATGTTGTCAGTGTTGTTTCCGATGGCTGTAATCAGTTCTCATTCATGTTTTTCTATGTAGTCTTTGAGTCATTGTATCGATGCATGAACACTGTCTTTGATGCTGGCAAGTCCTCTTCACCCCTCTTTTCTTGATACATATATTCTGTCAACATCGTCTCTGGGATGTAATGCCTTGTGCATGGTCATTAGTTTTCTAGTTCTTTGATCTATCTGTTTAAGTTCATCTTTGGTTCACTTGAGAAAGGGTCCCAAGTATCTAATGAGGGGTACAGCCCAAGTATTTATTCCTTTGATAAGGTTTCTGCTGGAGAGTTTTGTCTTGAGTAGTTTCCTAGTTCTCCTGAGATATTCTTTTTGGATGTTATCTTTCATTTGCATTTGTTTGATGGTGTCAGCCTCCAAGATTCCCAAGTATTTGTCGGCGGCATTTTCTCCGAGCATTCTAATCTTGTCTTGATTGGGTAGTTCTATTCCATCAGTCGTATATCGTTTGCTGCTTTTCATTACAAGCATGGCTCATTTTTCTATGCCTAATTCCATTCCTATGTCTTGACTGTGTATTCTAACTGTGTATATTAGGGTTTCCAGTTCTTTTTCATTTTTTGCAAATAGTTTGATGTCACCCATGTACATTAGGTGATTGATCTTTTCTTGACCAGCTTTTAATGGTAGTTTTTCACTAAAGTTTGACTGGCAACAAGATTTGTACTTCTGCTGCTAGTTCTACTCTCCAGTTTTCCCTAGGCATGATAATGAAGTTTATGATTTTCTCAGGTATCTTAACATTTTCAGACATTATATCATCCATGTTTGTGGGATCATGACATATGCCTTTTTGTAGTCTATCTATGCCATGGCTACATTGTTCCCCTTGTAATAAACTTGATAATTATTTTTCTATATTCCAGTTATATATTTACATTATTTTTAATTAAAAAGCATAATTTGTCAAAAATATTGCTTCTTCTATGTTCAATGTCAGAACCAATAAATGGAAATATGCCATTTTTTTGCAATTTTATTAAAACCACATGATAGGACAACTAATTGAAACTAAACACTCCTAATACCATCTAATAACAAAAACAAAACAATTTTTTGTTAGCCAAAGATCATTCTATTCATTTTTGTTTCATAATTTTATTACTACTACTACTACTACTACTACTACTGTTTCTTTCCAAATTATTTTTTAAAAGCTAAATAGAAGTACTGAATAATGAAAGCTACTCAAAGGTTACAAATAAGATCAACATAAATATTTTCTTTAAATATTAATTTTTTCTTCAAGAAGGGTAGATAGATAACAAATGACATTTTGATAACAATGTAGTTAATGAAACCATTCATAGATGAAATATTTTCCTAAGCCTGTGAGACATTATGAAAATAACATTAATCACTTCTGGTTGAACACACCACAAGGAAAATTCTTGAAAATTTGCAGCAAAGGGGAAAATAATTCAAAGTGAAAAGATTACTTTGTAAGTAATTTCTTTGGGGAATGCAGTGCAATTGTAGGTTTGAAGACTTTTATGTTCAATGCATTTATTAACCAAAGGTGTGAGATATAGTTATTTGTGACTGCAATTTCTGCGTTGTAGGTTTTCATGAAATTTAAATTAAGTTCAAAGTGTTCAATCATAATTTATTACACGGTTATATTCCTTCCTTAAAATCACAAAGCTTCAATAATTATATCACCAGCTTGCTATTAAAGCAATGCCCAATTTTAAAGTTATTTTATTATTTAACCTTTTGAACCTATAAGATAGTTCAGTATCTGTCAAAATTTCTGAAACAAGTTTTTATTATTCATACCTATCTACAAATCTCAGACAAATGTCCTCATCTTGGTTGCTATATTCAAATGTCTTTTGTTGTAGTCAGGTTTCAACTTACATCTTTATACTGTTCTTCTCCTGCTATCCTGAGGAGTCCTCATGGTACAATGACTAAAGTGCTGGACTGTGGCCTTGAAGTGAGTGAGTTTGAACTCCAGTCACACTATTACATTCACTTTTAAACTAATACCTTTGGAAAAGGTATTAACCTCTTATATCACCAACTATGGGTTGAATGATGGCTTTGGCATTAAATAAACCATGACAATCCATTTATTAAACAAAGAAACTGAACCTTCTACTGTCCATACCTTGGGATATATTGTATTAGTTAATATGCCTTCTTAGTAATTTTGCTCTTGTAATGTTGATGTTTAGGCTGATCACTATTTTCCTCAAGACCATAAGCTAAATATTTTAGGCTCAGTAAAATGACATCAGATACTACTATTAATCAGATCCTTAACGTAGTGACTAATCACAGCTTTTCTTTCCATAGAAGGATGAAATGCCTTCCTTCTAAAGCAAAGTTTGAATGTTTTGTGCTTGATTGTTTTTGTGAAATATTTATAGGTTCCAGCATCTAAGGATCAAGAGACTAAGGGTTCAAAGAGTTAAAGAAATTATAACAACTATTTTTATATAAATACACAAGAAAAATAGGTGATTCCTGTTAATAAATGAAGAGGCCCTGATTTTTTTTTCATAAATTATACCCCTGAAGAAGTTTGAAAAATGGCTCTGCTTCAAGGTTATATTCATCACATTAAAAATACAAAGGAGTTCAGTTGTCTGAATAAACTATGGAACATTCATGATGCTTCTTGAAAACAAAATTATTTGGCCAGCTTTCTTCATTTTAATTTGGTAAAATTTTTATTCTATCCAAAACTATGTTTATAGAATGAAAATTTTTAAAAATAATTATGTGTTTCTCTGAAATATTTTATTTTCAAAAACAAAAACAGAATATTTCTACACAAAATTCTACCAATTCTAACTCTAGAACATGATACGATGAAAATGGATATTATTAGGTATTGTTTATCATCAAATGAAATAATAAAATTTTGATATCTTTGGTTTAGAAAAAATTAACTTTTTATTTAAAAAAACTGTTTTTAGTGTACTTATTTTGAGTGATTCTATCTTGGTTCTTATTACATTCACTAAATTTTGTGGGCTCTACCATCTGACCTTCTTAAGATATCTGTCACAGAATGTCCAATATTCCAAGAAGGGTACAGACTTTGACAGACACCTTATTTATGGGTAATACAGTCATAATTATAATTCCTAATCCCAGAAATTCAGAAAAAAATGAATTTATATTTTACATAGAAACTATGCAGCAATCCTCTATCTCATAATAATTGTTACATTTAGTACATGAAATTTCTATGCAAATGTAACAATTGTGAAACAGAAATGGTAATATCAAATAGAAACTCTTAATGATTGCTACTAATTACAATAGCTGGATACAAGTTTTTGATATCAAATAGAATAACAGAATAACTTTTCCTATTTAAGAAGAGGGGGTCCATGGAGTAGTGTTTAACATATTGACTGGCACCATCATGATAAGCACATTTGAACTCCAGTTCATGTTATTGCATTCACTTTTGAATAATACCCTTGGGAAAAGTATAACCCTCTTTATATCCCAAGCAATGAGTTAAATAGTTCTATTACTGTTATTCTACAAGGATAGATGTGACATTAAATAATCAATGAAGGTTGATTTTCCATTAAACAATGAAACAAAGCCAAACCAAACTATTCAAGGGTGACAAGTCACTGGTATGGAATTCAACCTACTGCAATACTTTCTCTAATAGTAATCTTGTCACATCAGCTATGGACCAAGGATTAACATCCTGAGACACCAAGGATTGCAAATTGGCCATATATGCATCTCTGTCAGACAGACTCGTTCATCCAGAGTTGTAGGCTTACACACAATTACTCTAACTCAGAATATTGGAAAAAAGGCTTCTCTTATGAGAAACTTGGGTCACTGGGTCAAGGGACTAATACAATACCATCATTGCCTATAGTCCATAGGTTAACTCTGTTGCTATTTTATTGGCAAAACTGGTCAAGTTCAATAATGATAATGATTGAAAATAAGTAGATAAAAAAAAATCACTGTTTATAAAATGATAGATAGTAACACTATACATTTTACAATCATATCCAATCTCTGCAATTTAGAAAGAAATATTTGCTGGGATAATCCCAGAAACCTCTTCTCAACCGTTTTACCTATGTTTTCTGACCCTGCCTGGAAATAGTAAAACCACATGGCTATGGCAACATTAACTATGCTTGTTAAGTAAGCTTTTTTCGATTTTGTACCTCTTCCTGTGTACTGATTTTTCATGGAATAACATGTGTATAATTCTACCAAACACATTTGAGTATTCTTTTTTTAAATACTTGATATACCTTAAATATGTTATGTGCTTAAAAGGTTAAATGTTCTTGTATGTGTGAATCAGTTTATCTTGTTGTTCCTTGCTTGTGGTTAGTGCTAGTATATCATGGATATACACATGCTACTATTGATTTTTGGTAAGTGAGAAATCAACTAAATATCTCCCTTACAATCAAGCAATCCAATGATTTATGCTATTCATAGTGACAATGTTTTTCCAATTCTATCAAATTTGATGGGGATTCCAGTAAAGAACTATTTTAAGGTTTTCATATATTTTAAATAAAGTTCAAATCTGGGGTTTAACTTGACAAATCTTAAACTATTTCTGAGTGATTTTGGGTGTATGTTTTGAGTTATATTGTTAAGGAAATGGTATACAACTGAATGGTATATGGTAACATTAAAAGTTCCTTTTATAGTCACAAATTCTCCTAACCCAGAAATAAAGAACACCTGAAAAACAACTTAGATCCCTTGTCCTGTAGGAGACGATGTTTGTTGAATTGCAAACTGCGCCAGTTTTCTGCCACAGATATTTTTAAATAAATGCCCAAGTAATTCTATTTTAGTTTTTCATTATCATAGTGCTTTCAGCCACTATCCTTCTTGGTCAATGATAGGAGCAACTGCAAAAAACAATCTTGCCAAAATATGTTAATAATCTAGCAATGTTTTCTTTTTGGACACTACCTTTCAAGCCAATTTTGGCCCATGCTCAAGAAATTATACTGATGTGTACTTTTGCTCTAACTTTGGCGAGTGAAGTCTGCAACACTCACAGATTTACAGAGAAATTGGCAACAGTATCTGGAATGATTTTGTTTTAGTCCTACCAAAAATTTTGCTGAAAAACTAAAACTTACATAGAGGTACTATTGCATGGTACTTCTAATTTCAGAAAAAGGAAAATTCAAGGTTTTGGCAAATTTTACTTCATTGTGCTTTTTTATAATGCTATCTCTGATATGTATTGACAGGTTTTTCTATTTTATCATAGTTTTATCACAAGCAGTGCAAACTGACTGTACTAATGATACACGTGTATAAGCAAGGATTATATTTGTTGTTAAAGTACACATAAAAAATGAAATTACTAGGATGAGTCAAAAGTTCTGCAATATTTTAGTAACATAAGGCACAATTTGGCCACTCTAGATGCTTTTGCTAAGGTCATGAAGGTGATGAACCACAGTGATCTGTGAGATGCCAAGCTTCCTATTATTCTCAGAGTGCAACTCACTGAATTTGCCTCTATGGCTTGGAGCACAGCCTCAAAAACTACAGTTTTAGGCCTAACAAACCTTACCTGATTTTCAAGGCTTTTGCAACCCTAGCAAAATTTTTTTAATCATCTTTTTACAGTACTATGATCAAGTGCACCTTCAACTTTTGCACAACAAATGTTTTCAGATGTTTCTATGGCATTATGAGCCAATTCAAAGTTGTAAAGTATAAATTCTCGAATTTGACTATATTGATGTTCATCTGTGCCGCTTTCAAATTACACACAGAGTGAAGCAATACACAACTTGTCAGCACACTAACTACCACAATACTTTCAATCACAGCAGCTACCTTCTACACCTTGAAATACTTTGCTCATCATATAAGCACTGCAAAGTACCACATACCAAAATAGTGCAAAAATTTTGACTTACCTAAGTATTCAGAAAATTTTTTACCTTAAAAGTAAAAACACTTAGATAAATAAAAGTAGAGATTAAATATACAGTCTTAAACAAAAGTCAGTGTAATCTTTTGCAAAGCCAATGTTTTAATTGTCATGAAATTTGTTTTAGTGGATGATACATTTTAAGGGAATTATTGGTTTTGAGAGTCTGGGGAAAAAATTGCAGGTTCCTCCTGGCAATGAATTCAAAAACAAACTTTGTGGGAAACAATTTTTTATTAAGTAAATAGAAAAAGTGAGAAATGAGCATATCTAAAAAAAAATTTATTGTATATATTTATGGAAGTGAAAGATTTATTGTATATATTTATGGAAGTGAAAGATTCATGTGGGCACCTTTTATTTCATATCTGGATGTGTCTGTGTTAACAGAGTGTAATTTTTTACTGGTCAAGTGAAGGGTCTGTTGCAGCCAAGGAAATTGACCCTCATACCCTTTTACTAAACTTAGCTTTGTTAGAATGGTGAAGATAATATGAGTGTTTCAAATAGTTAAATTAAATTCGTTAAAAGAGAGTAAGATCTCACACACACACACACACACACACATAAATATATATATATATATATATATATATATATATATATATATATGATTGGATTGATCATGAAATATGCATTTGAATAATTGTATAAAATATGAAAAAGCTGTCATAGATTTAAAAAAATCAAAAACAAAATACTTTTTACCACTTGTGAATTTTTCATAGCAGTTTTAACTGAAGTCTGAATGACAGCAGGGTTAGAGTGATCTCCAAGACTCTTCTAAGTATTCCTGTTGATTTTAATAGTGCTGTCATCTGAATGATCTTGATTCTTCTTCTGGTCTCCAGTTCTCCCAGTCTCGATTCCAAAACTTTGAGGACCTTTTCAAGGGCACCAACAACAATTGATATCACTGACACCTTCATCTTATAAAACTTTTTCTGCTCTTTAACAAGGTCCAGGTTTTGTCTAAATCTTAATAGCTGTAGTTTTTAAACATTAAATAAAAGAATAATATATATATATATATATATATATATATATATATATATATATATATAAACTTTTAAGTTAACTTTCTGTATATAGACAGGTATCATTTAATATTTCTTAAACCTTTTTTGAAATTTGCTGTATAATATATATATTCTATATAAATAATAATTGTTAAAAATTGGTTCAGATCCTTGAAGACTTTATCATGAAATTAAGAAACCAAAAATTAAATAAGATCTTCAGTTTTAGAACAGGGATTTTAAATGTGTTTAATAATTCACAGGTACGTTTATCTCAGAATTTTGTTTGTTATTACATGTGTGATATTTTCATAATGCAAAAGTAGCAAATGCTAAGTTTAAAAGTTGAAAAATTGTCCTCAGTTTTTCTTTTATCTTGACAATAGCCAGAAATATATTTAAAAGTGTGAGATCACAATTCTTCAGAAAATATTTACATTCATGGAATCCAGACATGTGTTCTCTTGTATGTAAACAGGAAAAGTTAACTTAAAATTTTAAAACTATATTCCTTGTCTACTATCTTTGATCAATGCCTGAGAGAGAGAAAAAAGCTGTCAAATTGGCAAATTTTCTCTCCTGCTACTCTTTTATATTAGTATAATTATTAAACCCAAGAGCCATTGTACAACTTGATTGCATGATGGCTCTTTCAAAATCAGCTGTCTTGCCAAATGTTATTTTTTGACAGTTTCTCAAGTTTAGAATGTGCCCTAGAGGCTAAAAGCACTCATTTAAAAAAGCATTACATTTTCTCTTTTTATTTCCTTGAAGAGTGCATTACTTTAATCAATTTCTACTTTCTTTCTCTCTTAGAATATTAAAATTGAAAAATGTGAAAATCAACAATGACCCAAGTCAATGAAGTACAGTTATTTTCAAAAAGTATAGATAAATATAAAATTTGTATGTGTGTGTGTGTGTGTGCATATATATATATATATATATATATATAATACAGAAAATAGAAATAAATCCAGCGGTATGTAAATATAAAATATGAAAAGAAAAAATACAATATTCAGTGTATTTATATATGAATAATATGCCAATGTTTAACATTTCATTTTTTGTTAAACCATCTTCTGGGCAATGTTAATCTGATCTGAAACTTATTTTCAAATAAAAAAAATCAAATAGAAAATTAAATAACTCTTAGCATTTTATTATCCTTAATAGCATTCTATTTCAAAATGTGATGTAATTTGTGTTCAAAAATATCTTATTTCATTTTGAACTGATATATTTGCTATTGATTTAAAAAATTTAATATTAATAAATTATACCTATTTTTAATAGTTTTATATGATTTCTAATCAAAATATTTTCTAAATTAGATTTTTATTATAAGCAACAAACATGATTTTTTATTTAGTATGAAAATAGTTTTGTTTTTAAATTTTCTAAACTACACACATACGTTATTTTTTTTAGATATTTTGAAATGATTAACTCTTATAAGAGTTCTACAGAATTTAAAAACTTTAACCAATATGTTACTTAAAGAAATGAATAAAGATTTTCGAATACTAATTACATCATATTTTTGCAGGTACAAATTTTTATTAGAGCAATAAACTTAAAATGCCTTTAGAGAATAAAGAAATTTCCAGTTCAGTTTGTAACTAAATTATAATTTTATTGCATCTGCATTTGTGCTGAACATCATTCTCTCTCTCACTCTCTCTCTCTCTCTCTCTATATATATATATATATATATATAATTCTAAGGTAAAATTGCATAGACAGATAATCAACAGTACTTGGTGATGGTCAGTTTCTTGCCAATACAATAATCACACCAAGAGGTGAAAACTCTTTGGTTATGGTTCTGCTATTCTAACTTAGATTTACATATGCTATATCACTTATATTGAGCACTGTTTATTTATATAGAAAATTGTTATATATATATGCTTAAAGTTTTCATTATATTTGTTTATATGGAAGTGATGTCTAAAAATAATGTACTGATAGATATAAATTGATCAGAATTTAAACATTAAGAAAGCTGTAAACACAAAACACCAGGGGATATGCAATACTCATTGTAACAGCTAGAACACATTTAATATTAAGAGCATGCATAACAAAGATGGCTGCCACCATAAAATTGAGTGGAACCATAGAGGTGCAAGATGTAATTAGATTTTTGCATGCCGAGGGCAAAAACACAACAGAGATTCACCATGAAAAATATGAATATGTTGCCATCCTAAAATAAGTACACCTCTTATATATATTCATGCAATTTCATTTTTGGTTACAGAGTTTTACCGCTATAGAGTTTGGTAATAGATAATACCTGATAATATCCATTTTGATTGTCTTATGTTCCTCTAGAAATGATGAAATTCCTAAAATCATTTATTTAGATGAAAATTAACTTTTTTTAATGAAGAAATTGTAAGGGGTGTACTTATTTATCAGGGATATTTTCTTTTTGTCTATAGCACTTAATATGTGTACTTATTTAGGGGTGATACTGTATATGGTTTGTTTTTTTTTACATTTGCTTTTTTTCATCAATCCTGTAATTGAAATCTACTGTTGAGCTAATAGTTTTAATATGCTTATTTTCTTTTTAGATAACTTCAGTAAAAGAAAAGAATAATCATCTTTCAGTTTCCCAAAGTTTTTGTCATCAGATAATTTTGTGTGCTACACAATTCAAACATTTGAGAATTGATGCATTTCATTCGCTGATTTTGATATGCATGTAAGAAAACAAAATAAAACTCTAAGATGAACATTTCTTGTGAATTCTTTACTTGGAATTACTTGTATAAAAATTCTACTTTTGTTCCCATTCATGAGGTTTACTTTAATTCCATGGGAAGATATTTTCCTCTGAATGGTATAAACATTGATTTTTTTTTTTCCAGAAAAAAAAAAACAATAAAAAAACAAATTAAGATTTTTTTTAAATAATCATAAAACATGAATGAAACTGTCCAGGTAATCTCTGGAGGCCTGCAAAAATGATGCTATTTAATTTTGTCAAAAGAAATGAATTGCAAATTTCAAGTTGTCTGAACCAATATTTGCATGATGTGTATTCATGTGTTAGACTTAAGCTTTCTCACACACTTTCACTATCTCTCTTCCCTGTGTGTTTCTTTCTGTCCTTCTCAGTATATTTTTCTCTGAGCCTCTCTCTACTCTTCTCTGTATGTGTTTCTCTTTCTTTCTCTATATATCTCTCTATTTGTTTTTCTCTGTGTCTCTCTCTGTCCTTCCTTCCTTGTCTGCCTCTCCCTGCACTTCCTTGTCTGTCTGTCTCTCTCTTTCTGGCTTCTTTCTCTTCTATATTTATTGAATAAAAGTGACTCATAGTCATTGTACATGACTAACTTTGTATTTAACAGAAATCCTATCTTATACTTTATTACTAAGGTGTGAGGATTTGATTTGTCTTGGTTTCACATTCTATAGAATATGGATATATCTTGTGGACAATATGATTTATGTGAACTTTTTTTTAGTAAAAGATGACAATAATTGAAGGCAGATGGTTATTAACTGATAAACATGGATTCAGATATACATACAGAAATAGACAATAGAGTGTGTTCAAAAAGTATCAAAAATTAAGCAGATTTTACCAAAACAGAAAGGAACAATGAATAAAAGATTAATTGTCCTCAAAATAGTCTCCTTGCTCTCCAGCATGTTTATTCCAAAAGACTTTTCCATTAGTCAGAAGCACCTCTGAAACTTCTTTTTCGAAGCTGCACAGTAATATTTTTTAATGTTCACCATATCTTCAAATCTTACCCTAGAGATGAATTTTCAATTTAAGAAGCAAGAAAAAGTCTTAAGAGTGAGATCTAGTTAATATTGGTAGATTATACACTTGCATAATCTTGCACTTCATCAAAAACTGCTCATTAAAAAGTATAAAAACTTGCTTCATAATAATTTTCCAAATTGGTATTAAGTCATCTAGACATTTAGACATAATCATTTTATTATATAAGTTCCTCAGCTGTACACTCATCTTCATATAAATTTTAAAATTAAAAATTTTAACCTTCAGTCTTGATACTTTTTTATCACACCTCTAATTTTGGTGACAATTTTTTTTGTTGACATATTTTATGAAAATAACATATAAGCCTATTTTAATTTTTAATAAGCTACTCCAGTCATCAAATTCATATATATATATATATATATATACTTACCCTAACATCTCATTTTCAGTGTTACACCACACTGTATTTTGATTACCATCTATAAAATGGTTGTTATAATCTAACTGAGGTAAGAAGCAGACAAATGAAGTTACCACTGCCAAATAGTTTTATTGGACAAAAGCATAGGGTATAACAATGTGAGTAAAACTGTATCTAGTTACTTGACATTTGTGAGTTCAATCCCATGATCAATTAGTGCAATATATATATATATTTACCAACCTCTCTGCATGAGCAAGATGTGACTCAAGGTCTATATTTTATGCAGAGTTTAATAGGTTTGAATTCAGTGTTTTCCTTCTCTGAGACCAGTTGCTACGCCAAGGTTAAAGAGCCCAGTCCACACTACTATTTACCCATAGCTGGAGGAAAATACTTTGACTCATGCATTTCCCTAGGATATTAACACTACGGGAAATGTAAACATCCTTATCCAGGATTTGAACTTTGGTTGCCATGTCCATTTCCTATCACAGTAACCATTACATCATGAACACCTCCAATTAGTGCAATAACCATATAGTAGAAGAGACAGACAACTAACATCACAAGGAGAAATTAACTAGAAAGAATTAACTGATGCAAAACATCCTCTACATATAGGTAGTAGGGAGTTCCCATGGTGTAGTGTCTAATGTGCTAGACTGCAACATCACAATTAGTGAGTTCAAACTCTAGTCATGTTATTATGTTCACTTCAGGTTAATACCCTTGGGAAATGCATGAACTCCCTTATCCTTCCAGCTAATTTAAATAGTACCACTACTGCTTTGATGGCTTTGGCTTTAAAAAACCCACAACGGTTGATATGCTGTTAAACAAAGAAAGTAAACCAAACCAATAACTATGACAACAATTTGACTTGGTGAGTTCAGCTAAAATAACCAAGAAGACACTGTGTTTAATAGTGATAATTCCTTACAAAAACAATTCTGACAAAACCTAGTTTTCCCTCTCCCCTTCAAACTCATCTTCTTGAGCAAATATGCAACCACATCTGTCAAAGAGTACTAGTCATAAAAGTTAATGCCAATATTTAGTTTGTACATGATGCTAAAACTCTCTAAGATTGATATAAATTCCTTATAAATCTGACCAATATTGAATTCTATTGCTCATAAACACAGATCCAAGCCACAAAACATTTTGCAACACAGTAAGAACATATTTTTTCTGATACATATATACACACATTTTGTTTTTACATCATACCTAATGACAAACACTCAAAAAGTTTGAGTACTTAACAGAAATTCTAAATGTACCAAGAGCATTGTCATTTACTTAACTGAATTTATCACAAAACCAGAAATATAAGCTGCCCAGTGATAATAAAAATTACTAACAATGGTCCACTAGCCTTGTTATCTAACCATTACATCACACAAACTGCCCATATTAAACTGTGAGATGGATATGTGGAATGATATTCTGTATTTTCCAGCATATAAGACAAGTGGTTTACAAAAATATTTGAGGAAATACTACTGTATGACTTTGTCATAGAATTATATTAATGCTAATATGCATCTTATATGCTGGAAAATACAGTGTTTCATGGATCTAATTTATGTCATTCACTTTTTGGTAAGTTCAAGTACTTTTCAGCTCCTCATCATATACAGACTTGTTGGTTACAGTGGGTTAAAACTACATTGCCAAATCCAAATAAAACTGAACTGATAAAGAAACGAATATTACAATAGGCTACATTATTAAAGTTTTAAGCTCTTAAATTATTCTCCATCTCTATTAACAAATTTGTTTTTCTGTTTCATTCTATGTCTTTAATCTCCAACTCTTCCTTTTTATTCTTTTTTTATGATTTTTTCATGAAGCTTGCTCAGCTGCTCACATCTGTACATCTGTTCTACATGTGGCATTTTTTGGTTTATTATCTTTATATCTTTCATACCCTCCAAAATAGATATTAAATAACAAAACTTTTTATTTTGAAAATTGCAACCATCTGTGAAATAACATGCTATAGTGTTGGATTCATATTAATATTTATTTGATAAGCTTTTCTGTTCACAGTTTGAAGGAGTTTTGATGAGAATGTGTTCTATACTGGGTATGCTATTTATTGATTTCTTGAACCTGGAAAGAAAAACTATATAACATTTGATTATTATGATGAAAGAGAGGAGTTTTTAATTTACTATCATTTATCTATTTCATTTATTATTTTTAGTCATTCTATACCCATAAAAACTTTAACGTATATCAGTTTCCTAACCCAGTCAATCTTACCTGTCAACAGGCTTAGAATATGTTAACTACATCCCATACAGAAGGATAAGACTCTCCCAAGGAGGGTTGTCATGGGTATAACAGTAAACTACATTCAGAGATGAGACTTCAATCCTGGAACTCCAGGGAATGTCGAGTCACTCTTTTCTTGCCACTACTTCCAAGTCTACTCTCACTAGAAGTGATAGACTCTTATCTATGGGCCAAATATAAAGTATTTGTATTAGAAATACTTGAAACCATCCAAATGAATGCAAATCCTTTGTATTTAGAATATTTATTAAAAGCTATTATTGTTTACAAATGTTAATCATTTACCTGAAACTATATAATTATTAGTATTAGATTTGAATATATGAAACCATATAACTATACAAAAAATTAATATTAGATAAGAATACTTGAAACCATACAATGATGAGCAAATTATTAGTATTGGATAAGAATACCTAAAACTCCTGTACAAATTATTTGTTTTGGGAATAGTTAACTGAAGCTATTATTGTTTACTAAGAATTTTTATCATTAGTTACTTGAAACCATATTTTTAAAAAGACTGATTTCAACTTCAATAACACAACAATGATTAACATACAATAAAACCCATCAACCAACCTGTCAATAAGCTATTACACACATGCAATAAATTACAAGAGTTCACTGATATGTGGCATCACTGATAATGGAGATATTCAAATATTTAGTAGAGTATAAAATCCTGTTCAAATATTTATTAGTATGTAGAATCCTGTTCAAATATGCTTGGTATTTGCTGTGTTACAGCATCAACTAATAACATTCATTAGTCATGAGTACTATATCTAAGTTATATATAAAGTGGCAGTCAGTACTAGAATATCGACCAATGTCATCTCAAGAGAGATGATTTCCAAAAGGAAATCATTTACATAGAATTTCTGCCAAAAGGAATGACCATTAATTTGATAAGGTCTTGTGAAACCTTGTGAGTGCTCAAACAATGTATCAAGGCTGCACAACAGTCAGCACGTTATGCAAATTGAAAGAAACCTAAAATTCACTCTTTTTTGACTTCTGTACAGCTCCAATTTTGCACCACCAACCAAACTTGTGTTTCTTCTTGAAATTAATAAGAGATATTGAAAGGTTAGCATTTTTCATCTGATGCTGAAGTTGAAGTTGCTGTGAACAAGTGAATCATAAGTAAATCAGAAACCTTAATGAATGGATTGAAAAAGTGGATAGAACATCAGGAAAAATTTGTAGCCTTAGATAGTGACTATGGTAAAAATTAAACCTATGATTTTATAATATTTTGATACCAGTTTCATTATTCTATTTGGTTGAGTCATTAATAATTTTCATTTTTAAAAGCACGTAGTAACAATTCATTTCAAACTTTTAATGTTTTAAATGCAACCAGAAATTACCTAATTAAAAAGTGTCTTCATCAGTCATTCTTATTTCATTCTAAAATGGAGAAACTGAAAGGGCATAGTCAGCATGTAATGTTGTAGGAGTTTAAAGATAACAGAAACACAAAAGAAAAGCTAAAAGAATTGTAGTGTATATAGTCAAGGTGTCATTACTGACCACCTAGTCTATACTGGTTCTCAAAGTATTTTTCTGGCAATATGTCATTGAGAGATGAATCCAGACTAGGATGCTCATTAGACCCCAATCAAAATGCTTTTTATGCCTGGTAGAATGCAATCTTGGCAAAAATAATGAAGAATTAGTACTTGATCTCAGCATATCCCAATTCACAATCTACTATCTCTTGAAAAAGATTGGAAAAGCAAGCAAGCTGGGCATTTGGGTTCCTCATACTTTTGTGAAAAGGATGAGGAAAATCATATGTCCCTAACAACAAGTCTTCTTTCAAGGTAGAGAAATGACCCATATCTCAAGAATATCATTACAAGGGATAAAAAATGGGTCTTTTCCAACAATGTTTAATCCAAAAGTCTGTGGATTGGCAAAGATGAATCTCCACAGCCCACCCCAATTGCAGAGCTTTATGGAAGAAAAGTTATGCTGTGTATATGGTGGAGATCTCCATTGTATTATTTATTTTGACTTTTTAAACTGCAATCAGACACACAATGCAGACTTATGCTCTCAACAGCTGCAGTGTGTGCATGAAAATCTTCTTAGAAAACATTCTGCACTTGTCAGTTGGAGAAACATTCTGCTTCTTTATGATAATGCAAGTCTACATTCAGCATGATTCATGCTTAAAAAAATATTGGATTTAGGTTGGTCTCTTTTTCTCTATCCACCATATTCACCAGATCCGGCATTGAGTGATTCCTATCATTTTGTTTTTAAGAAAATGCTCTGAATGATAAAAAATTTTATCTAGAAGAAAAGTGAAAATTTTTGTGGAAAACTTCTTGAGCTTGAAACCAGCTGAAATTTACTTGAGGTATCAATAAATTACCAAATAGATAGCAAGAAGGAATTCAAAATAATGGCAAATTGATTGAAATTTATTTATTGTTAGATAATTCATGAATAGATTATTTTTTACTAAAACAGAAATTATTTATGATTCAAAGTAATATTAAGGAGTACTAAAAAATTTCTCAGCCCAACCAAGAGGGAAATGACCTAAAGCCATAGATACTATTTGACATATTCATCACACATTTCAATATACTTTCTTTAATTTTTCTATTTACAAACTAAAAGGTTTTTTATATGATTGGAAGCCTTATTTATCAATCAACTCACATGATATTTTGACAAAAAGTTTGAACATACGTAACAGCACTGATAATAAACAAAATGAATCTTCCTTTTTTTACTCTGTGAATTATATCTGAACTTTTAAAAAATACATTTTTTTCATGTATCGATTTAAATTTTATAAGTTCTTATTAGACTACATTCTCTTATGTGATGATTGTAAAATGAACATAAATTTACAAAATGTCTTCAACTAAATTGGTTACGAATTATTTGCTTCACTTGATCTGGTTCATCTAATAGATAATTAGATTCAATAATTAAACTTATTGATTGCATTTTTTTATCTTCCTGATACAGACTTTGCAGTTAGTTATGTCTGGCATTTAATCTTGAACATAAATGAAAAGAAAAATGTGCAAAAAAACATTAAAGAATTATTCATTAGATTAATATCGCCTATTTGCAGATTATCTTTTAAAATAAGGAATTTTTTTTTTTCCATGTGGTATTTTAATGTACTGGAAAGCTCAAAATCATTGATAACATAACTACCAGCATTATTTTCAATAAAATAGATTGTTTGAAAAATAATGCCCATTTTAAAAGTTCAGTATTTATGGAAGTCAAATCACTAATCAGCTGCAATGTTGATCATTTAAATTTATATACTCCTGCCAAAAGGAAAGTTAATTATGCTTGCTCAATAGAAATGTTGTGTCTCTCAACCCAAAAAGGTTTTTAAAGCTTGTTTCCTTTCAAACAGATATCAGCAACTGTATATGCCCTGATGCACATGAAGTATAGCATTAGTTAGAGGTATTGTAGCATAGGACCAAAATATGTTGTAGCTGAAAGAAAGAGTTTGCAGAAAAGAAACACTCAAAACTCGAATTTTAAGGAAGAAAATAGTAGTCAATTTTATTCATGGGGACTACAGTGGGCTGTAGTTAAAAAATTTTGTTCGATAGCGTTCTTCCTCTCTCTTCTTCTTGGCGATGACGGCAGCATCGTTATAGCTGGCTTGTTGATACTTTCATATCAGTCGTAATGCCAACAGGGCATGGGTCAGGGTGTCATGGACCTCTGTTGAACCTGTTTAGAAACCTGCCTTGAACTCCCAAAATCTTGTTACTTGATTTCTTATATAGTGATTTGATGGATCAATTCGAAGGTTCCAGAAGGCTCGATGATCACCAGTGAAAACAATAGTGTAGCATGTGAAAGTTCACGCGTGATTATATTAAAATCACGCTTGAACTCTACAGGTCATTCTGCCTGCACAAGCGAGGTTCGTGACATTTTTGATTGTCAGACCCATGTACCCAATAATTGATGACAGCTGATGTGCTCGTGCGTACTTCAACTTTGAGGCCACCACAACTCAATGACAGAGCCCATCTGTAATATTACAGTATGATTTAGGCTTCTGCAATGCCAAGTGCTCACTTATAATAATAATAATAATAATAAACAAACAGCTGATATAAATAATCAAGGTTACCATGAGGCAAAAGAGGATGTGTATCTTTCTTGTTTCTGATGTCTGATGTTCCACACTTTCCTAAAAATAATGATTTAAGATGCAATAAATAGCAACTAAAATTAAAAGAATTAAAGAAAATTCTGATAAAAATTATTATTATTTTTACTCCTTGAGAGTTTTTCACATAAGCATTAGCTAATGGTCTTTCACAGGAGTTTGAGTGATAACTATTCACCTCAAGTCTCCAGGACTCTTCTCAGTATTCTGACCGATCTCAATAATGCAGTTGTTTGGATGGTCTCCACTCATCCTCTTATTTTCAAGTCCTCCAGTCCCTTTATTAATCCTTTGGTGACTGTACCAAATGCACCAATTATAATTAGTATAAACATCACTTTCATGTTCTACAGTTTTTTCAGTTCCTTAGTAAGGTTAAGGTATTTATCCTTCTTTTCACTTTCTTTCAATTTTACTCTGTGGTCAGCAGGGACAGCAAAGTCCACAATTTTGCAAGTTCTTTTTTTTTTGTAGATTATTATAAGGTCTGGTCATCTAGTTGGGATTATTATTATCATTATTGTTGTTATTATTATTCAAACAATTATATTTTGTCTATTCTTTTGAGAGCAAATAGAATGGTTGGCTGGTTGTTAAGGAATTCTATTTCTCGAGAATAAAATATTCTTTTAGAAATATATAAAACCCTAGCAAAAGCCCTTATTCTGAGTATTGTACTTAGGCTTGGGCTCCAGTATCTACACATGGAAATTGGACTGTATAATTGAGATTGGTGGGCATATGAAAAAGTGGCAAAATAAATAAAAAGAGTAAAAGATTACAGTTACAGGGAGAGATTAGAGAAATTAGGATTAACTACTTTGCTAGAAAGAAGGAGGAGAAGTGATCTAATTGAAACTTTCAAATTAATTAATGGAATTTTTAATTATAGTAGATATTTTTTCAATATTTCTCCTCAAACTAGAAATTTACTGTCAAGACAGATTTCAAAAACTAAGTCAAGTAACCAATTGGATTTTTTTTGCTAATATATTTTTGGGAACAAATTGCCTAATCAGATCAAAAACAACAATAGTGTAAAAAAATTTAAGATTAAATTGGATGATGTCTGAAATAACGGTAAGAAAAAGAATTTAAGAGGTCATTTTTTGAACTATCAGATGAATTACTCAACAGAATTTGGTTTGCATATAGCTATTAACAGTGTATATGTTCTGTGTAAAGACTTTTTTTTTCTAAAGGTTGATGTGAAAAGATAATAAAAAGGGGAGATACCCAAGGAGCCATAACAAACAAACAAATAATAATAATAAGGACCAGTTATATTAAAGCAAAAATCAATAATATGCTACTGAATAGCAAGTGTAGGTTATATGGTGACAAAGATGAAACAGTCAATCACATAAGCAAATGCAACAAACTAGCACAAAAAGAGTACAAGGCTAGACACAACTAGGAAGGAAAGGTGATCCACTGGAAATTATGCAAGAAATTAAAATTTGACCCTCCAAGCAAATGGTATATACACAAACCAGAATCCCTTCTAGAGGATGAGAAGCATAAAATTCTGTTAGATTTTGAGAAACAAACATATCACTTAATCCTGGCCAGAAGACTAGACCTAGTGTTGATAAATTAGAAAAAAAGAACTTGCCATCTACTGGGTTTTGCTGTTCCTGCTGATCACAGAATCAAATAAAAGACAGCAAAAAGATTGATAAATACTAGGATCTTGCAAAAAAAAAACTGTGCAACATGAGGATGACAGTGATGCCTATTTTAGTTGGTACACTTGTAACAGTCCACAAAAGCTTGGAAAGGATCCGAAAAGAACCGGAAATCAGAGGAAAAATTGAGACTATCCAGACTACAGCACTGTTGAGCTCAGCCAGAATACTGTGAAGAGTCCTGGAGACCTGAGGAGACTTGCTGTCACTCAGACTTCAGTAAGTGACCACTAGCTAATGCTGGTTTGAAAACTCACAAAAAGTAAAATGGTGATAATGATAGTGTCATATAAAGTCCTCTCAGACTTTATATAGCACACTTAACCCTTAGGATTCTGAGCCTCTCCTCACTACCTGAAAATGTAAAATTCTCTAATCTAAATACAACAATTTAAAGGCAATAGTGATGTAGAAATGGGAATTCTACAGCTTGAACTAAAGTTATTTGTGGATATGTACTTTGAGATAGTGACACAACTACTAACCATCAGGTTCTAACAGTTAATTTCATGATTATACCAGCATAAAAACCTTTTATTAAAATCTTTTTTCTTTCATTTTATTCCCACTCATTCACTCACACTCTCTGTCAATTTAGATTTGAAGTATATAATTGTTTTTTTTTAGATAGTTTATTTTGGGTTATGTTGCACTAGATTAATGTTTGTTAAATTTTTTTTTAGTGGTATGTAGCCCAATTTATGATGAATAATATCTCATGGTGTAATTTGGTGTATGTAATGTGGTCACTGTACTTATGTAGCATTGTCTCATGCCAAATGTTCATAGCCTGGTCACCTGTACCAAATTGATATATGTAATATGGACTTTTTGCATTATCCTTCAGGGTAATGTTACAAGGTTCTTCTGTCCATAACTAACTTGTTCAATCAACTACACATGAAAAAACACCAATGCTTCCTGTTATTTCCACTTGTATATTCTGTGACAGGTTTGTTGAAGTTCATTTAGTAATTTTTCCTAAAAAGTAAGCAGGCTCACAATTCCTTTCAAAGAGAAAGGTATATTGCTCATTTCATGAAGGCAACTGACACCAATACAAAAAATTTTTAGTTCACAACTGACTTTTTTGTTTGTTCATTGATAGTAATTACAATTGATTGTAGGGTGAGAGAGAGAGAGAGAGAGAATGGGTAACAGATTTTTCTCTATGCTCATCCCTTCAACTAAATAGTGATCCTTGGCTTGGGAGATCAAACACTTACAGAGTACTGTGAGATTCAGTCCTATATATATATATATGTAGCCAAAATTAAAAAGTTATAAACCATAGATTTATAATTCTTAATTATCCGCCCTCCTCTCCTTTGCTTGTCTATCCCATTTTTAAGTACCCTATTCTAATTGACACAGATCTTCAGATCTTAAATATATTAATTTCAAAACTTTGGTTGGAGTATCATTTTACTCTGACCAGCACTTAAAAATCCTTTAACTTAATTCAACCAGACCATCTACATAGTTACCAATTTGTCTAATTTCTGGTCATTTATTTTATCTGGAGAAAATTCTTCGGGAAAATTCAGGATGGTTTTCAGAGAAACTGATCAACAATTTCAGAGATCTTGACTATCTACTGAATCATTGAAGGAGTACATGCAAAAATCTCAGGGCAATAATTTTGTTCATAGTTTTCTCCAAAGAATTTGATTCCATACACAAAGGGAAGATGGAGCATATACTACATGCTAATGGTCTCAAAAAAAACTGTTACAACTATAATGATGCTATATACAAACATTAAAGCTATAGTTTGCTCACCTGCCAAGACTACACACTTCAAACTTTGATATATCTAATGAAAGAAAAAATCTATAACTCAAAAAGCAAGAAACAGATGATAGCCTACAGAAACTATAACATATGTAGAATATGCAGATGATCTAGCACTTCTTGCAAATACACCTGTGCAAGCCAAATCCCTACTGTATAGCCTAGAGCAAGCAGCAGGGGGCATTGAGTGCCATGTGAATGCAAATAAAACTGTGTACATGTGTTTTAAAAGAGAAGGAGCCATTTCCATTTTAAGTGGCAGGCCTCTGAAATTAGTAGACAAGTTCACATACCACAGCAGCAATATCTCATCTACTGAAAGTGATGTCAACATATGCCTAGTAAAGGTATGGACTGCCATTTATAGGTTTTCAATCATATAGAAGTCTGATCCGTCAGATGAAATAAAATGCGATTTCTTTTAAGCTGTGGCTGTTTCTATGCTACTGTATGGATGTACCACATGAATGCTTACAAGACGCATAAAGAAAAAACTAGATGGAAACTACACAAGAATGCTACATGCTATTTTGAACAACAACCCACAAAACAGCAGCTCTACAGCTATTTACCTCCCATCTCAAAAACCATCTAAGTGAGACGAACATGACACATGGGACATTGCTGGAGAAGCAAGCATAAACTCATAAGTAACATTCTTCTATGGACCCCTACACATGGACATGCCAGTGTTGGCTGACCTGCAAGAACTTATTTACATCAGCTTTGTGTGGACATTAGATGTAGTTTGGAGGACCTGCTGGGAGTGATGGATGATAGGAACTGATGGAGAAAGAGAATCAGGGAGATGTGTATTGTAAGCAGGTCTTAATGATGATTTTATCTGCGTGCTGGCTGATCAGGTCATTCATTCATTTATTTGTTTGTTTATCTATTTTTTCAATGACCTATAATTAAGATTCCTTATGCATGTATCAGTTGACTGGGTCATTTATTCAACCATTCATTTAATTTTTTTCTATCACCACATGGAATGGTTTTTAACACTATTTTGCCCAAAGTTAAATTTTCTTCCATCTTCTCATTTCTAGCCAAAAATAATTAAAACCTTTAAACAAAGGGACTTATAGAAAAACTGATTTTAAACAATCTTAAACCACACAATACACCATCACCCTCATGACACAATGTAACAATGAGATCTACTGCTAAAAAACAAAAACATTTTGCCATGTCCAATTAAAAACATTGCCAATGGTAATCAGTGGATGAAATATCTGTAGAGTATGAGGTAAAGTTTTATAATCTATCGCAATGAATGTTTATGTTGTATGAGATATGATGAAGTAAAAGTAGTTAATATACATTCACTTCAGTTTGTAATTTTTAAGCACCTCTTCTAATTCCTTGCAGTAAAACATCTGCTGTAATATCCCTGCCTTATGGGTGACATTTGTTATGGACTAGACCAAGTGCAGACAACTATTCAGTAACCATGATTTTTTTTCTTGATACAATCACATTTTAAGTAAATGCTTTGAGACTTGAGGTATCTTGCCATTTTGCTAGTAGTTTGCAGTAGTTAAATGAAATCCAAGTTTGAGTGCAGGATTGAATTATTTCATTCTTGTGATTTTTTTCACCACCAACATATCACTGAAGCTGAGTGACAGAAAGTCTCCTCAGGTTTCCAGGACTCTTCTCAGCATTCTAATTCTTCTTCTGAAGACTTTTCCAAGCACCCCAACAACAACTGCTATCACTCTCAACCTCATGTTCCACAGATTTTTTAGTTTTCTGGTAAGGACTAAGTATTTGTCTATCTTTTTGCTAATTTTGACTTGTATTTTCTTCTTTTTAATTTTGGTTGCTTATTATTTGAATTCACTTAGTTTGCTATTTCTATAACAGAGTGAAAATAGAGAAAAATATAGAAAAATACTTAGATCTTACCAGAGTGTTGAAAAAGCTGTAATATTAGTTGTAGTTTCTACACTTGGAATGGTTCCAAAGACTTGGAAAGGAGACTTGAGGAATATGAGATCAACGGTAGATTCATGACCATCCAAACCACAGTATTGTTAAGATCACCTAAACTACTTAGAAGAGTCCTGAAGACCTGAAGAGATTTGCTATCACTCAGACATCAGTGAAAAACTACTACTACTACTAAGAAGAAGAAGAAGAAGAAGACCCACAAAATCTTCTGGGACTTTAAGATAAAAACAAATTGCTCAATAGTTGTAATAAATACAAAGAAATGAATGTGTTTGTGGACTTTGCCATTCCGGTTGATCAAAAAATTTAAATAAATGAAAGTGAAAAATTGGATAAGTACTTGGACCTTACTGGAGAGTTTTATATATTGTTGAATATGAAGGTGATAGTAATACCAATCATCATTGGAGCACTTTGAATAATCCCCTAGAACCTAGAAAAAATAATGGGGAATTGGAAATCCAAGGAAGAATTACGATATTCCAGACCACAGGACTGCTGAAATCAGCAAGAATACTTAATAGAGTTTTTGAGAGCTGAGGAGACTTGTTGTCACTCAGCCTCCAGTAAAAACATATACAAATCAGATCATAATAATTCAAAGGGTTGCTTAAAAGTTCTCAGCCCAACCAAGAAGAAAATGACCTTGAGTCATGAAACATAAATGCTATTTAACATATTCACCCCATATTACTTGATATATTGTTTCCTAAGTTTCCTTAATTCTTCCACAAAACTCAATAATATATTTTTAAAAAGGACCTTTCTTTTTTTTGGTTGGGCCAAGAACATTCCAGCAGCCCTTTTGTAAATTCAGCAAATAATTTTTATATGCAAAGGAATTTGTAAGAATTATTTTTAAGGTACGCTGAGTTAATATTTTTGGGTGATATTTTATTATGTTAAGGACAAATTCTTAAGTGAACAGAACAATCACTTTGAGTTTTGTTTAAATGGATTACATTCACCTGATAGAAAATAAGTATAAGCAAAAAATAATATCTTTTTTAAAGAACAGTCAGTTTCAAGCCAAAAAAGAGACAGAGTGAAGTATTTAAATTTCTTTTGTCAGATAAAGAAAACTGGCATTTGAATCTTAAAAAAAGACTTTATAAAGAATTTTGCAAATCACGAGCGAAAAAATGTGTAAAAGACAGCCTTGGCACTGAATAAATTCTTTGAATTGTCAGGGAATAGAAAGGTGAAGGTTTCTTGATGGCTTGTTGGCAACACATAGTGGAACAATCAACATTGGAATTGATCTCTGTGGGTGGCTGGCTAAAGTTGTTATCGGGTTGGACTTGTGCCAGTAGAAGTCATATAAGGAAAAGAAGTATTATTTGTGGTGTCTTAAGATGTTGCAAAAGCAACACACATCCCTTCCAGGCATAACATTCTTAAAAACTGTGACAAATTTATAAAGCTGTCCTCTATGTTTAAAAAATAATTGTTTTGTAAATATTTATAAGCTACACTAACTGTATCTCTGCAGAGGAATAAGACCCCCTCCAACAAGTGTCCTGAGTATGACACTAAACTGTATCTGATGGTGAGACTCTTGTCTTGGGAAATGTGGAGTACTTCTTCGTTGCCATTACTCCCAGATCTTCTTTGACCCAGATTGGTAGTACCTGTTAGGGTCACACTGATGGATAGAACTATTCAATCATTTATTAAGGATTATTATTATTAGTTGTTTGAAACCATATTGCTGTGTGCAAATCATATATATTATATCATCATCATCATGTCGCACCACCAGCGCAGATCTCCCTGACCCTCTCCCACCACCTTTCTCTATCATCCATCACTTCCAGTAGGTCTTCAAGGTTACATCCTGTATTAGCACAGAGCTATTGTATGTAGGTTTTTGCTAGTCGTCCTGCCTTTGCTCGTCTATGTGAAGGGGCCCACAGGAGTATGTCACTTATGGGTTCATCCCTACTTCTCCAGCAGTGTCCCGCATGTTCAGTTCATCTAACTTGGATAGTTTTCATGATGGATGGTAAGTGGCCGTACAGCTGCTGCTTTGTTGGGTGCTGCCTCCAGGACTTGTTCAATATTGCTCGCAGCATTCTTGTGTAGTTTCCGTCAAGCTTTTTCTCCATGTTTAGTTAGCGTCCATGTAGTGCATCCATACAGCAGTATCGATACAACTGCTTTAAATAGCAATATTTGAAACCATTTAACTGTGTGTAAACAAAGGATTAGCATTAACTAGAATGATTAGTGTTAGGAATACTTGAAACCATTTAACTGTGTGCAAACAAATGATTAATATTAAATAAAATTATTAGTGTTAGGAATACTCGGGCCTAATGAGTAGAGTGTTTGCCAATAGTCCAGGGGTTCAATCCCAGGTCAAGTCATACGAAAGACTTAAAAAATTGTACTTGATGCTGCCTTGCTTAACACTCAGCATTATAAGGTAAGGATCAAGGGTAAAGTGGAGCAATTCAGGGAATGGAGTAGCACCGTCCCTACACCTCAGTGTAGTTGCTATTGAGAAGGAGCCTTCAGGTCAACTTCGACTAAGGTCGCCAACTTTACTTATATATATATATATATATATATATATATATATATATATATATATATATATATATAACATTCAGCATTAAATAACTCACAAGAGTTGACATGCCATAAAACACCAACCAACAACAAAATCTAATGTTTTCTAGTGGTCAAAAAACAATCACTATGTTCAATTTTAAGTTTTAAACATCTATTTTTGAACAAATGTTTCCCATCACCTTTTAGGTTGTCTGAGTGCTATGGCTTGTGATTTCTCTTTATGGCATCTCTTACCATCTCTCTTATATCCCTAGGAGAGAAGATGGAAAATGCCAAGTAACTAGGGGTTACTTGACAGTTCTTCTCTTCTTTCCAAATATTATATTATACATGGTACCAGCTGAGATTAATATTTATATCTTATATATTTTGAAATTAGTAATTATTTACTGATATCTTCACTTTTATGTTCTGGAATGTTTTATGATTTCCTATTATTGTTTGCTTTTATATCAATACATAGTGGGCAAATGCAAGTAACACAAGGAACTTGCTTATATGAAAACATAAACTATAATGAAATGTATAAAAATATTTCACAAATGTTATCGGGCAACATCCATTTATACAGCAGTTAAAAAAAAGAAGGAATAAGCTGCTTGAGGAAATTTGATTCTGAATTTGATTTTTACTGGGTGCTCAACAAATGCATCCTTGTACCCCATTTGGCTTGGTCCAAATAGATTAATGCAAAGTCTGGGATATAGATTTCTTCCTTTGTAACAAATGACATTTACTTGGGTTTTATGGGGGTGGGCTGAAAAGTTCATGGGCTAAAATCATATCTGAGGTTGATGACTTTTTCCCAATGGGATTCAAGCACTGCAACATCAATGGCAGAAGTGTATTAACCATGAGAGAGATTATATTGAAAAATAAACCTCATATGGTCATATTCCATGAGAGTATCTTGGTCAGCCTATGAAATTTTCAGCTGATATTTTGGCTCCCTTTACAAAAATCATCAACCCATTTGCCTAGTGGTAGTGTTTGCTAGTGGCTCAGGAGACCAGGATTCAATCTCAGGTCAAGTCATACCAAAGACTCAAAAAATGGTACTTGATATTGCCTTGCTTGACACTCAACATTATAAGGTACACATCAAGGGTAAAAAGCAATCAAGGGAAAAGAGTAACACCCACCCCTACACCTTGGTGTAGTAGCTATTAAAAAGGGAGCCTCCAAGTCACCTTCTACTACAGTTGCCAACTTTACTTTTCTTTTGCAAAAATCATTATTTCATTAGAGTTTGATTAGTATTTGTATTTTAGGGTTAAGCAAACCTTGGAAAAACTCCAGTAAGCTAAATCTCATACAATAATTCACCAAATGTCTTCAAGGGAGGGGGGGGCTTTATGTCTATCATTGAATAATTCAATCACAGTTAGAGCTATAGCCACCAAATTTTCTGTGGCTACTAATAGGACTACAAAATTTGTTTTAGACTTTTCAGTTTTTGAAAATTTCAAAATTTTTTAAATCTTTTAACAACATGTTTCCTTTAAAATGTAAAGGTAATGCTGAAATGAACATTTTGTGTCTATCAGGTTAGTTAAAATGAATCTTTATCTTTTTTTATCACATAAAGTATGAATCCATCTGAAAATTTTCTTTCCAGAAACCAAAATTAGGATTTTTCCATGACTATTTGCACACATTAGAAAATAAAGACTAAAAAGTAATGTCATTGTATTTACATTTGTAGTACAAACAATGACTTGGATGTCATAAGCATTAACCTCTCAATGATATTTATTAACATACAAGTCCTCATAAAATCATAGTTTAATATTATTATCATAAAATCCCACTTGTAGGGTACGTTTTCAGCAAGTTTTTAAAATTCAGCTGATCTAGTTTATAGAAATGCCTACTTTACAAGAATTATATAGTTTTTTCTTGTTGACAAAGGTCCAATGTTATTTTTAAGATGAGCTATCAGTGAAGTTGTCCAATGTATTTATAAATTTTCTACATATGTAAATCTCATTAGGATCAAAGCATTGATGTTTGTTTGAAGTTCTAATGAGAAGCATTTTCATTATTTCATAAATTATTCAGATTTGTATCTTGGTTGTTTTTAACAATGCTTCAAACAATTTTCTGAAAATACTGTGATATGAACAACAAAGATAAGGATGATAGTTTGAATAGTTTACAAAATAGTATTTTGACATTATTGCAAAACTAATCCTTCCTTCTTCCATCTTTTATCTTTTTAATAATGTTTAACTTTTTGACATAAGCATGGATCGTTTAGAGTCAAGCATAAAATAGTCTTGAATATGTGTAACTCTTATATATTCCATTGGTTTGGTTTGGTTTGGTTTCTTTATTCAATGGCATATCAACTTTCATGCATTATTTAATGCTAAAGTCATCTATTTCATAGTCATAGCCCAATCATTTGATAGAGCTTAGCAAAGACTTGTGCAAAGTCATAGTTTTAGGAAACTCAGTGAGGATAGAACTCAATGGTAAGGGATAAGACTAATTTGTTTAGTATTACTCTGAAAATATATATAGTTCTTACATACAAGTGATTTCAGTTTGTAACAGCCAATTACACTCTGGAACACACATTCTGGATAAGCCCAACAAAACTGCTTGGTTCCACCTGGTGAACAACTTGTAAGACAGAATTAAAGAATAACAGAAATGTTCAAAGGATGAAGGAAAAAAAGAAACTAGAGAAATATTGATAGAAATTGCATAAAAGTTGAAATTGACAAATAAGAAGAAATATGCAGTCATATGTAGATTCATCGTGGAAATGCTTGAATATAGTTTCATAAATAATTTTGTGAGAATTACTATAAATGACGATATCTGAATGTGTGTGTGTGTGTGTGTGTGTGTGTGTGTGTGTGTGTGTGTGTGTCTGTGTGTGTCTGTGTGTGTGTGTAATTTTTTGAAAAACATTTATGTTTGTGAATTTTGAGAGAATTTATTTTAGCATGTTGTGTAAAAGATTTTGGATATTGAAGTTGTACAAAGGAACTTTCTATTTAATCAAATTAATCATATAAAAATTTGGGCATGTAAATCCTAAGAGCTCTAAGGTAAAAACCGACAATAATTCCATTTTTTATTTTGACATTATGATCAGTGTAAAAATGGGTTTTGAGATGAACTTTAAATTCTAATTTATTATTAATGAACCTAACATCGATTTTACTTATGAACCAACTGCATTTTACCTTTTTTTGGATGTTTTACTAATAAGCAAATACACTTTGAACAATTTTTTAATAAAATGTTTGCTTTTTTAAAGCAAAGATAACAGAATGTTATCATTTCTAGTGGAACATTATACAATCAAAACTGATATTGTTAAGTATTATTTATTTCTAAACATTGAAAAGTAGTTAACAACATGGAAACTGTTTACAAAAATATGAATAATCATTTGGTTTGGTTTGGTTTCTTTTGTTATGATTACCAGACTCCAATCACTAGACACTACACTTTATTTAGGGTTATCTCTTCTATTTTTTCTATATTCTACAATTAATTGACAAAACAGTGAAATGAGAGTTGAAGATTTAAATACAAAATTATCTATTCTCCTTTACTGGTTGCTCACTCAAGGCATGACTGAAGCAGTTGAAGCACTGGAAGATACTTACTGTGGTTAGTAAATATCATGGTTGTTGGTGAACTAATGCCTTTTACATTGCTTCACTCCATGTATGATTTGAAAACTGCAGAGATGTAATGTAAAATAGTCTAATTTGGGAAATTTATGACTTCAAACTAGGCCATTATGCCTCAAAAGAAAGTGAAAACATTTGTTGTGCAAAAGGTGATAGCACAGTTAATGACAATGCAGTAACCTGATGGTTTAAGAAATTTTGCTTGGGTTGCAAGCACCTTGACAATCAGGCAAGGACAGGTAGTCCTAAAACCATGGTTTTTGAGGCCGTGCTCCAAGTCATAGTGATAAATTCAGCAAGTAGCACTCAGAAAGTATCAGACAAGCTTGACATCTTACAGTCCAGTGTTAGTTTGTCACTTTCACAACTTCGGCAAAAGCATCTGAAGCTGTCAAATTGTGCCTTAAATTACCAAAATATTGCAAAATTTTTGATTCACACTAGTATAATTCTTTATGAAACAAAGTTTCATAATGATATTATATGTATAATCTGTATGATTGAAATTGTACTTTTAAATTCTTAATTCTTGTTTTATTTTCACAGAAACTATCGACAAACAGCCAAGGCGAAATATGCTACCAATAATAATTGCTGCACCAATTTTAGTTCTTTCATTAATCATTGTGGTTCTAGTTTTCTTGTACTACAGAAGGTAGGAACTGAACTTTCTCTTCCTCTTTTTTTGATACATTTTGTGTCTGCATGTTAGTCTCTAGATGTCCAGTCAGCATCTGTTCACAACTGTCATTGACATTTTGAATATTACCTTTAATTGATTTTTTTTTAACTTTTGCATTTGTCATGCTTTATTCAGTTTGAATTTAGTGCCTGCATTTATATATACACCTTGTATACTCGAATAATGAACAAATTTGTATAATGAAAGTATCCCTAATTTTTGACTATTCTTGACTACAAAAATATTTCTTCAATATCTAATGACATAAAGAGAAATAACTCAAACACTTATTTATACTTTTAAAACTACTGTTATACAATCAAAATCATTGCAATACCATAAATAATGTCTTGACTTAGTAGACTACCATGTTTTCTTGCATATTCCAAACATACTAAAACCACACCACTAATACACAATAACATAAATTATATTATAATTACATATGTAATTGATTAAGTACATGTGGGAAACATTATTTACTTTTTTTTAACAAGAAAATCACATGACATAGTCTGTAAAGTTCTAAATTAATTAAGCTAATGAAGTTCTTACATAACTTTGTTGTAAATGAAAAATAATGTTGAGTAAAAACTTAATTATCTAAACTAGTAGCCTCTATTTAAGTATAGGCTATGGGGTAAATTTTGGATGGCAAGGTAAAGCCTAGAAAGAAGGTAGCTTCAAAATTTCTAAACATATCTCATGTAATGAACAACCCCCTTGTTTTTTAAATGAAAAATTGTTCTTAAACGGTCATTCATTACATGAGTATAAATGGTATATGTGTGTGTATGTATATGTATGTGTGTGTGTGTATATATATATATATATATATATATATATATATATATATATGAGAGTGTGTGTGCATATATATATATATATATATATATATACATGTGTATATATATATAAGTAAAGTAAAGTAAAGTTGGCGACCATTGTCGAGGGTAACCCGAAGGCTCCCTTTTCGATAGCTACTACAACAATGTGTAGGGGAGGGCGCTACTCCTTCCCTGGATTGCTCTACTTCACCCTTGATCCGTACCTTATAATGCTGAGTGTTAAGCAAGGAGGCATCAAGTACCATTTTTTGAGTCTTTGGTATGACTCGACCTGGGATTGAACCCAATGCACATATATATATATATATGAATATATATATACACCAACGCACACATATATATGTATGCATGTATATAGATTTATGTATATAATCATGTGTATCATACCTGTCAAACTATGTAGTGTTCTATAGTTCATTTTGATTTAAAATGACAATTACTAAGTTAATTAAAATAAGTCTATTTGATTTTACTTAGAAGAGTGGATTAATAAGTCCATAGACTGACACTTAGTTATTACATGTACTTCGATCTGAAATGCTCATTGTTTTTTGTTTGATTTATATCAAGGCTCTTAAACATTCAGCTCACAAGCCATAAGAAACCTGCGAACCACTTATCTAGAACTTGCGACAGGACCATTTTTGTAACCAATATTTTTCTAAAACTTGGGAATTTAATTAGCAATTAATTTTCTATTTTATTTTTTATTCCCAATGAACTTCTTGCTGGAGTTCCCATACACACAGACATTTACTGTTATATGCAGATTCATTTTAATAAATAAAGGTTTCAATAACATCTTATTAACTCTGTTGGGGTTGAGGATGCTAACTTGTAGAAATTCTCACTTTTCATTCATTGTAACTCTTCCCCATAATATAATGGCCCTTTTGCATCCTTAAGTTTGAGACCCCAGATCTGTATGAAGAATATTCTGAATTAAGTGCATTAATGAGAAAGAAGATTAGGTTAAAGAATATTTGTGTAAAACAAATGGTTTTTTTGTTTCATCATTTGGCCACAATTGATTTACTCATGAATTTTATGACTATATCTAAATATTATTTGTTGTTATCATTATTCACAAATGTATGAATTCATTTATGAATTAAACATTTTGCAATTATTTGTCCAATAGCAGATCTACTAATATGATTTGGTTTGGTTTAGTTTAATGGTATATGGACCTTCATGGATTATTTAATGCCAAAGCCATCCTTGTAGAAGAACAGTAGTGGTACTATTTAACCCATAGCTAGGAGAATAATGGGGTTCATATCTTTCCCAGAAGTATTAGTCTGAAAGTGATTGCAACAGTGCAACTGGAGTTTGAACTTGCTTATTACAATGTCCAGCATGTTACCTACTCTGCCATCGAGACTCCCCCATTATGATTTAACCTAGCAATCACACCACTATAATGTTATATAAAGAGATAGATACAAAATATGGACAAATAAACTCTTCAAAAAATTTATCATAAAATATCTTTTCAAATATCTTATTTTTCTTCCTCATTAATGATTACATTTTATTTTTTATTTAAATTAATAGCAATAAATTTTTTTTAAATATTCTTTACAACATATATTTATTTATGCAACCTTTCTGCACAAGCAGAATGTGATACAAGGCCTGTTTTTTAAGCAAAATTTAACAAGTTTGAATTCAGAGTTTTCCTTTTCCCTGGCTGGTTGCCATACCAAGGTGATAGTGCCTAGTCTGCCGCCCTACTATTTACCCATAGCAGGAGGGGAAATAGTTGGATTCATACCTTTTCCAAGGCTATTACTGCTATATAAAATACAAACAGCCTTGCCCAGAATTTGAACTTAGGTTGCTGTGTCCATTTCCTGGAACAGTAACCATTACACCATGGACACCTCCTGTTTTACAACATATCAAGTACAAAATGAAATATTCTCAATAAAAATGAAATATGAAATTAAAAATAATTGGTCTCATTGGTTTGCTCAAACTTCTGAAATTGAATAGTAATTGATAATAATTAATTTTCTTGCAAATTTGACCAATTAATTTAGCTGCTGTAGTCCAAAACAGAAATGATATTTCTTCTTGAAATTCTTTAAACTTGATACATTTTATTCAGAAACTTGTAATATGATTTTCACCTGAGAAGAATTGATAGGTATGGTGTGTATTTGTATTAAAACTTTTACTCAGTTTTTCTGCTTATCAGCATACATTCTTCAATACTTGACATAATGTTTAACACAACTTAACTCAATAACTTAATTTTAGGCTACATGATTTCTTTACAATATGCAATACAAATACGTATACATGTAAAGACACCCATGCAGGCACAAACATATATATAGAGATATATATATATATATATATATATATATATATATATATATATATATATAAATATATACAATATATATATATAATAACAACAGCAGCATTTGAAGCAGTACTACTGAGACTGGCTAGAATACTTAAAAGAGTCTGTGAGAGCTGAGGAGAATTGCTATCACCCAGACTTCAGTAAAAACTACTCATATATTACAAAAGATGTAAAAAATCTCACAAAATAATATAGAATTTAGTATTGAAATATGTGCAATGCTTATAATTAAAAAAGGAGAAAGAGAGAGAAATGAAAAAATAAAACTTCCCAATCAGAAATTCATCAGAACACTTGGAGCAAAAAAATACTACAAATAGCTGAGAATATTTGAATCAGATACCATCAAATAAAACAGAGAGGAAAGAAAAAGTAAGAAAGAAGTACCTCAGAAAAACAAGAAAACTTCTTCGAGTTAAACTCTGCTGCAGAAATTTAATCAAAGGAAGAAAATACCTGGGAAAAGTCTCCCTTGTAAGATACTCTGGATTCATCTTAAAATGGATAAGTAAAGAACTCAGACATATTAACAATAGAATAAGGAAATTGATAATGA
Organism: Sepioteuthis lessoniana; assembly: GCA_963585895.1. NCBI lineage: Eukaryota > Metazoa > Mollusca > Cephalopoda > Myopsida > Loliginidae > Sepioteuthis > Sepioteuthis lessoniana. The sequence continues at coordinate 17,651,481 of OY757923.1, forward strand.
TACACAAGGCTTTGAAGGATAACATGAAATCTACAGGACCAGAAAAGGAGGGGGAAGAGAACTTGCCAATATTGAGGATTACATGGATGCAAAAATCCAAGGATTTGAAGAGTGTACAAAAAAGAGCAAAGAAGATTGATAACAGCAGCCAGTAATAGTAATACCAATAGAAATAAATTAAGGACAAACAGGAAAACAATAAAAAAAATCTTGAAAACAAAAATATGAAGAAAAATAACTGTATGGATACTTCAAGTGACAAACCAGTGAAATTACGCATGGCTTAGAAGAAAAAACTTGAAGAGAGAAACTGAATGTTTTCAATTGTTACACAAACTAATGGCATAAGAACTAATTATGTGAAAGCAAAAATTAATAATATGCAGGAGAATAGCAAGTATAGGTCATGTGATGACAGAAAGGAAACAGTAAACAGTTAATGACAAAGTTTGTGAATGCAGCAAACTGGCATAAAAGGAATACAAAACTGGATTTGGCTGGATGGGAAAGAAGATCTACTGGGAATTATGCAAGAAAATAAAGTTTAGTCATGCTGACCAGTGGTATATGCACAAACCAGAATCTATCCATGAAAATGAGATGCACAAAATAATCTAGGACTTTCAGATACAAACAAATTACTAAATCCTGGCCAGAAGAATTGACCTAGAATTAATTAACAAGAAGAAAAGAACTTGTCATTGAGGGGATATTGCCATTCTAGCAAACCATAGAGTAAAAATAAAAGAAATTACAATCTAGATAAATACCTGAACCTTGCCTGAGAGGTGAACAAGTTGTGAAACATAAGGTAACAGTGATACTAATAATTAGTGGTGTCTTTGGAATGATCCTCAAAGACTTGTAAAAGAGAATGGAGGAACTGGAGATTAGAGGAATAATTGAGAATATCTAGGCCATAGCACTGTTAAAATCAGAACATTTAGAGTCCAGAAGTTCTGATGAGACTTACTGTTACTCAGATTTCAGTGAAAAACCACCAGTAAAAACTGGTGTAAAAACTTACAAAGAGTAAAATGATAACAAAAATATTCCAAAGAATATAACCTATCTTAAAGACATGATCATCCCATTAGATAAAAATATCTCAGCCAAAGAATCATATAAACTTTTCAAACTATAAGAATCTAGAAAAATAAATTTCAAGAATGTAGCATTTAAATATAACCACTATTCCAGTAATAGTTGGAAAATTAAGTATTATGAAGAAGAATATTGATGATAAAGACATTTAAAAATCCCTGTAAAACCATCTTTATCTAAAATACAAAGGATTATGCTAATGAACTCTTCTCACATAGAAAAACTATCACAGTCTAATATACTTAATAACTTCCTCAGAAAAAGCTTTATTTATCTTGGGTGAAAGATTTGGTAAAGGATTGTATCAAACAAAAAATCAAGGAATAAGAAGATATTATAATAATAATAATAATAATAATAATAATAATAATAATAATATGCTGAAAATATTGCTTAATTTTTTTATCTTCAATGTTAGAATCAATAAACAAAAATACGCCAATTTTGACAAAACATTTTTTGAAGTGCACACTGATATGACAGCTGTCACAATACAATCAAAAAGAAGAAATTCTTTGGGTAGCCCAATACTTTGATTAAATCAGCTCTATATTTGCGCATTATTAAAACTTCTGATAATAATTCAGATAACAAGCATTATATATTTTGTACATATGTGAAATATTATAATGTTTGGATGTTTTAACTTCATGTTAGAGAAGCAGTAAATTTTAGAGTGTCTTTTACTAATGATTAGACTTATAATCAGATATGTATTTACACAAAATAATAGTAGTTAATACATTTTCATATTAGTGATATAAAAACAATTCAAAATGGAAAGATGTTTGGGGACTCTTAAAAAAGCAAATATTCTTTCAACAAACATTAATGAAATACATTTGAAATAAACAAGACATTTGAAAGGAACAAGACATTGATTTGGAGAACTCTAAAAAAAGGTGCTTGTGGCATAAATTTTATCAGCATAGGAAGTGAAATCAGCTCTCCAAGTTCAAATCCTGAATGAGCCTGTTTGCATTTCATATTGTACTAATACTTTTGAGAAAAATATGAATTCAATTATTCTTCCTTCAGCTATAGGTAAATAGTAGGGCAGACTAGGCACTTATATCTTGGTATAGCAACCAGTCTAAGAGAAGGAAAACTCTGAATTCAAACCAGTTATAGACCTGGAGAGGAATGGGCTCTGCTAGGGTATTCCTATCCAAGACTCATTACATGAGTAGCATCTTCATAACCAAACCAAGTTATGGGACAAGTAATGATAATGTTTAATATTATATCATACAATACAACCTTCTTTCATAACTATTTGAAAAATATTTATATAAGTTATTGCATGTTTGTGAAATACACACACACACAAACATATTAAATAGATTTAAAGTTTTTTCACTGTTCTCATCTACATACATACATACATACATACATACATACATAAAGACTTTAAAATTTTTGTAAGGACGACAATGTCATAAACTGAAGTACTAGAATATTTGAGACAACAAAACACTGGATGGTTTCATCCTTCCACACCAATAGAAATAGACTCAACCAGGCAAGATACAATAATTCCCTGCATATAGGAAGCATGGTTGACAAAGGTATGTTAAGGACTACTACTCACTGCAACCTTCCAAAGCTTGAAAACAGCCAATTTCAAACTTCTGTTGATAACCCTCAAATATCAGTAAATAAGACGCTTTGTGATATTTGTATAGCATTATTTTAATGCTAAATGTGTTTCTTATATGCTAGGCAAAATGGTAAATGTGGTGTAATAGATTAGATAGTAATATAACTATGGCAGGATAATGGTTGCAGCTATGGGATGTAGATGGAATTTAATAATGGTTGATAATAGAAGGATTGTTAGGGCCAGAGATACAACACTCCATGTCCAAGGTGCAATTACTTTAGGTTTTATCAGACAACAATTGCAAGTGTATGCCAGGAATATATAAATTCAATGCAGACACTAGCAACATAAAAACTGCAGTGATCTACAGGCAGTCTCTAAATGAGATGAGCAGTGACTGACATCTACCCAATCCAAGGAGGAATTAACACATATACAAGTTCAATGCTGGTACCACTCAACTCATCAGTGAATCCACTGTACAGTATACAGAGTATTCCATGAGGGTTTATAAGTATTGACTAACAAGAGTACCATTATTAACTCTAAAAAATATATTGTACTTTACTTGGTTCAGAAAATATCTTTTGTGATTCCCTTGGGCCAGAAAACTTATATTCTGACTGCTCTGTTGGTTGAGACTTTGGAATATGCTGGCTGCACCTCTGCAGTGGAGGTAAGACACCCCCAGTCAGGTCACCTATTGATCATGAATAACAACTCATAATGCTTGAGGATAGAATCCCAGTGGCTGAGAAGTCTGTGATACCAAAGTGCAACCTTCCACTTTAGCCCTTACTGGGCTAGATTGGCATTCAGAAAAGCAGGATCCAATCAAACAAAGGATCATGTCAAGCCCTGGCACTTATATAATTAAGTCCCAATCATATTTCTTCAAATATCTCTTGTACTAAACAAACACCCAAGCTTTTTATCTTAAAGGTGCTAGAATGTGGTGGCTGAAGGTCAATTGCATTAGGAAAAACAAAACTTTGACCACTTAAGACACTAAGTATTGTATACTGAAAACCTGAAATTAGCTAGGGCTTGAAACCCTGCTCCCAATACAAATATACTTGTAGATGTATCCCTGTTGCAACTAAGGCAAATGGGTATCATTCTTATTAAATTCCCAAGAGAATGGTGGGTCACAGGACCAGTAAAAAATAAACAATGCATATGGCAAATACAAAAAAAGAGTAAACAAAACCTTTAATTAATCTGATTCAGAAAATGAAGCAACAAAATTTCAAAGATTTATTATAATTGAATTACTGAAGGAAACTCCTTTGGCCAAACTGTCCTCTTTCTGGATTAAAAGAATGATCTCAAGCAAGGTTAACCTGTGAACTGTGAAAAAAAAAATTAGAAGCAACAATCTACTTGTAGAGGTGAATAACAAAAAACATGCTGAAAATCTAATGAAAATGAAAACCTTCCTAACTTAAAATGCAAAATTAACCAGCATGAAAAGCTTAATACATCAAAAAGTGTTACCAGAAACAGGGAGTTTTCCTGAGCTATACCAGAGAAAATAAAAACAGCCTTAGGAAAGCAAGATGCCACAGACTACATAAGAATAGCCATTAAAAGGAATGGTGAAGAAATACAAACAGACACATACATTTTGACATTTAACAAACCCATAATTTCAAAGGAAATGAAAATTAGATACAGTCTTGAAAAGGTAGAACAATACATCCCCAAAATGTTAAGGTGCTTTAAATATCAGAAATATGGATACCCCTTTGGAAAGTTGCAAGGGTGTGCAACATGTGGAAGACTTGGCCAAAAGACCCAGATTTTATGGAGAAAGATTATCCCAACGAAACCAAATGCTTAAACTGCCGAGACAATCATCCTGCATTTTCAAAAACTTGCAACATTTATAAAAGAGGAAAAGAAATCATGGAGAAAAGTATAGAAGGAATATAACATTTCTGGAAGCAAGCAAAATAGTTGAATGCTATATGAAAGAGAATACCTATGCTAATATAGCACAGAAGGCAAGTCTAAGCAGCAACACTACCAACAACAACAATCAACTTGATAAATACAGAGCTCCCACTGAAAAACTAGTGCAACTAGAACAAAATGATCAGCTTAAATTTCAAGAAGAATTAAAGAAACTGCACTCAACTGAAATCTGCCAAACCCAAACATAAATTAAAAGAACCCACAACAAACACTCATTCCACTGCCAAGAAATATTTACAGAACTCAAATCTCTGACTGAAACAAGTACCATAAAAAGAAGATCACATAGACCACTGATCCACTCACCAATTTCCAAAATAGATAACTCTGAAGAAAGACATATCACAAAATCAAAATCAAATAAAAGCAACAAATGAAAAACCAAAATATATTCTAACTACCCCAGCCAAATTCAATGCTTCCCACCAATCCAAAATAAATTATATTCAACCAACCACTGAACAAAAACAACTGAAAATATCAAAACTCTCATCATCTCAATCTAGAAACCTCTCAATAACAAGAATAAAATCCTAAAGACATTATCAAAGAAGGCCAGACAAAAAAAAAGGATTAACCAAAACCCTAAATAGATCCTTTTGTGTAGAAAGTACAGATATTGAAATCGGTAACATAATTGCTAACCTCAACCAAGCAGATATATATATAAACATATACCTATGTAGCAAGATCATCATGTGAAGCAAAATTAGTTTACTAACCTTTGTCAAAAATTCTTTTTAAAAGAAAAATATAAACCACAAACTATTCACTTACAACTCGTGTATATATTTATATATATATATATAAGATTTGGCATTAAATAGCCCACGAGGGTGGATATGTCATTAAACACCAACCAACTAACCAACCATTTATTGTGGTTTACTTGGACCATAAAATATCTATTCTGATTCATTTGGGCCAGAAAACTGTTATTACGCTTTGGGCCAGAAAGCATCACTATTAAACTGTGGAAGATATGCCATGTTGCCTAGTCAGACAATTCATATTTCCAGGTTTTTCGAACAGATGATTGGATTGATATGATTTTGCATGAGGCTACAATCTAGCTTATTACCAGGGTGTTCTGCAATCTGGCAGGGGCTCTGTAATGGTGTGAGTTGTGTGTTCAGTTGGAGTTTGCAAGGACACCTAATGAAACTTAAGTTTTTCTTGACAAGTGTGACATGACCAGATCTTGTTGCAGATCATTTTTTCCCCTTTATACTCACCATATTTTCAAGTGGAGATTTTTTGTTTCACCCTGAAAATGCAACTTTCAATCATACACAGATAATACAAAACTGATTCTAGGAATACTTATCTGACTTCTGCATACTTCACTGTCCCCCTTACTCACCAGATTTAAAACCCATTGAGCATATATGAGACATATGGCAGAACTTTCTAAATTCACTGCAGCCATTATGCAAGAAACATCATAGAGCATGTTTGGTAAATAGATACAAGAGTCCTACAAAAAGTTCTAAGCTTTACACATAAAAAGAGCCTAGCTGAATATTTCTAATAAAAGTAGAAAAACTAATTCAGATTTTTCTAGTATACCTAAGCACCTTGTACACTCAATTCCACATTTTGTTAATTTCATTCCTTATTCAAAATCAAATCAAATGTATTCTGCACCTTTGAGGAAGACATGGGGCCATAGCTACACCCCATCTGTGATGGTATTGCTTTTTCATAGCAGGTAGTTTTTATGGGCTGAAATTGCTTGCTTCACACCCTCTGGTTTTGAATTTAGATTTTTCCTTCTCTTATACAGGTTGTTTTACCAATGATAAAGAATCCAGTTTGCTCTATTCTTTACTCAGAGCTAAAAGGAGAAGAGATGGATTCATGCCTTTCTCAAGGATATTAGCACAAGAGTGAAATACAAATAGTCCCGTCCTGGATTTGAACTCCGCTTCTTGAGTCAATTTCCTAAGATGATAACCATAGTACCACACACCTGTGCTTCATTATTTATTGGCTGTCTCCTATTTTTTAGCACCAGTTTATTTCATCCAACATGTGTTGCTTAATTACTTGATTGATTCACCGAAAAAAAATGTAATTTACTGATTTTGAAAAATGTTATCATTAATTTTACTAGTCAAGCAATTCATTGGAATTCATACAAAATTAAAAATGATTTTTCACAATTTAAAAAAATCTTACTTTTGCAATTCAAAAAATTACATTTTTAAAACTTCATTTAATGAATATTAACTTGAATTTGCAATAACTGCTTGACAAGTTCTAATAAAATGTTTTTTGGTGAGGTGTAATTTTTTTTATTTTTATTGATGTTAAACCAAAAGATAAACACTAACCAAAAAATATTTATGTAATCTAAATACAAAATACTCAACCTGTTAGTGCTTAGATACTGTCTATAATTTTGAGAAGCTCATCAATATTCAAAGAATTATTCTGGTCATTTCTTTACTCAACTATAAAAGATTTTTTAAAAACTATTTTCAATTTTCCATTGCATTTATTTAAATTGGACTTTTTTATTTGTCTATAATCATTAGTTTGCATTCAGTTATGTAACATCAAGTATTCCTATCTAATACAAACAATTTGCCTGCAGTTGTGTGGTTTCAAGTAATCCTATCTAATACTAATAATTTATTCACAATTATAAATGCTATCAAGTATTTCTATCTAATACTGAGAATTTATCATCAAATATATGATTTAAAGTAACTGTTTCTACTTAAAAATAATCATTTGCACAAAGCTATATAGTTTCAAGTATTCCTATCAAACAGCAATAATTTACAAGCAATTATATGGTTTCAAGTAACTAATAATAATAATAATAATAATAATCCTTGGTAAAAAATTATTCCATCAAGTTATATTCAATACAAATAATTTGCACACAGTAATTTGACATCAAGTATTCATATCTAAAACAAATTATTTTGAAACAGATCTATTTGACTCAAAGTTTTAGTTACTTTATTTAATGGCATATCAACCTTTGTAGGTTATTTAATGCCAAAGCTATCCCTGTAAAAGGACAGTGGCAGTACAATTAACCTATCTTGGAGTGAGGGTAAAGGAGTTCATAACTTTACCAAGGGTATTAGTCTAAAAGTGAACATAATAGAGTGACTGCAGTTTGAACTCACTACATATTTGACTTATAGTTGAGACCCTAATAAGAATTACCTCTCCAAGTCAGAATGGAATTGGGTGTAATAGCAATGAAGTGAGGATTCCATACACCCAGATCTCTAGTTTAGTATCATACTCAGTATACCACAGGAAGAGTGTACAGAGAATTCAGTTAATGTATTCTAAGCCCTGCAGACAGGGCAAAGAACTTGTGTGTTGAACCACAAGATGAATAGATGGAATAATATGCATGCTTCATGGCTCTTGCACATTTCCTTCTTGATTGGGTCAAGAACTTTTCAGTGTCCCCTCATGACAACTAAACTCTTCCTTCCAAATGTGATGATGATATATTATGTGATGTCATTTATTTTCTCTTTTCTAATAATTCATGAATCAAGTTTTGAATTAAAGGAATTTTAAGATAATTTTTATAATCCTATGAACTAATTATTAGCAATTGTGAATAGAAAACTCATCAATTGATTATAGATTTTTTAATGACAATGTATTAACGGAAATATTCTTTAATTGTCATTTATTTGATTTTAAATAATATATTTTTTAAATATTTTTTTTCAAAATAAACTAATTCAACAAAAGCATTGAAATTTTCATGATTTATGTTTAAAGAAATCAACATGTGCAAAACTTGGAACACTTTATGTACTTGAAGGGAATCAAGTCTGACATAAAGACACATTTTATCCAGCGGGAATCTCAGTTAATATAAACTGTCTGCAAAGACCCAATGAATAAAATAGTGTTTTATGAGTGGATGATCAAAATTTATGAGAAGTAATCACCTTTAAAGTGTTCCCCCATAGCCCAAGTATGCTATAAAAAGGAAAATAAATTGATGTTTACGATGTGCACTTTGTTGGTGTTTGCAGCTCTGAGAAGACAGTGCAAGCAAATCAACTATCTAATTGGACAGAACAACAAACTTGGATTTAACATCTATTTTCATTATCATTCTTTAACCATGAATTATACCATAAATGATCATGTGCATATGGGAACTCTTTGTTAAGTAGCACAAGAGGAAAAGGTGCACAAAATTTGATTTTCCCCAAAGTTTACACAAACAAAAGCCCAAGTACTAATTTCAAGTTTCTAATCTTTCTCAATTTTAGAACAGTTGCTGATTTGTAGACAGTCATGGGTGATTGACTAAGCAGGCAAAAAAATCACACTTTGATGGTTAAGCTCTAGTTTTGGTGCTGTCTCTCACCAGGTGTCCTCTTGGGGTTTTATAATTAGACTTACTCATAACATTTTATTAACTCTATTATACACTTATTCAGAGGAGTATCCTAATCTTGGTTGTAATTATAGTTACATTTCACTTCTTGTACACTCAGACCTTATTAACAAGGGAGAATTAACTTATATAAGATTTCCTTTAAGCATAGACAGCAAAATGAGAACAATTTACCTTGTGAATTGAAGAAAGTATGTGATTTCAAACTCTCAGGAGGCTATTGATGACAATGAACACCTAATGAAGGATGGGGATACAACAGTTAAAATATTATGACTGCAATAACAACTAAGATAAGGATACTTGTCCAAATACTTGAATGTATGATAATGATTATTTCTCATCTTAGAAATTCAGACACTACACTTTGACAAAACAATAAACAAAATATAATAAAAATTTCAGTTCAGCCCCACAATGCATTTGATAAAATATACAAGGTATGTTCAAAAAACTATCAAAACTGAAGCTGTATTTACTAGACAGAAATAAAAAATGAATAAAAATTAATTTACTTCAAAATAGTTTCCTTAGCAGTCAACATGCTTATTCCAGTAAGTTTTCTAGTGTTCAAAGCACCTCCGAAACTCCTCTTTTAAAATGGTGTGGAGCTGCATCATCATATTTCTTTTAATGTCGTCCACATCTTCAAATCTTATCCCAAGATTAATTTTCAGTTTAGGAAACAAGAAAAAGTCATACTGAATTTGGTCTAGTATGGAAAATGCTGCACTTCCAAAACCCAATGATCAAAATGTAATGAGAATTAACAGACATTTAGACAAAGTCCAAGATGTCTAGACAATCTATCCTGTATTTTATCAAAACTGCTGACCAAAAAATATATAGAATTGACACTGAGTCATCTAGACAAAGTCAAGACATCTAGTCATTATCACCTTATATATATATATATATATATATATATATAAGTTGCTCAGCTGAGCACATATGTCCATTTTGATTTTTAGATTAAAAAATTAGAATTTGTAAATCTTGATCTTTTTTATCATACCTTGCATGATTAAAATACTGAACTTTTCCAGTCATTAACAATCTTGATAGATGCCAACTTCTGTGAATTCAGGAAATATGAGACACAAATACACTCCCTTGTAAAGTTTTATAGATATCAACTGATTGATGGTTTATTCATGGCTTGGCTTTGTGAATGAAGATTAAGAAAGGGGTGATCTACATTAATTGCAGGCATGCTCGTGGCTGACAAGACCATTGCTTAACAAGCAAACATAGCCCTAGTCATTACAGGTGAAGGTCTTGTCAGGGTATGATGATTTAGTGTTACTATGCTTCCTCCTGAACCTTTTGTCTTTGAGGGTGACCCTGCTAGTGTTTTTGATAGAAAAGACAATATGACTGATGGTGAGATGCCAGGCATCACAGTCCTCAACAAGAATTGACCATCAGCAAAGGTTGATGTGACAAGCACCAATGTAACAGAGATTTTTTCAAACAATCTTTGCCTTGTTTCTTTGGTGCCCCTCTGTCATGATGGTCAGTGGCAAGTTTGCCATACAGTGTGATCTTTTGCAGGTGATGATCTCTCATCCTGGAGATGTGTCCAGCCCTGTGTAGCTGAGACTTCAGTAGCACTGCCAAGATACTGGTGACCTTCACCTGTTCAAATACTTCAATAGTGGTGACAAAGTCACTCCAGTGATTTCACAGAGGCAGCATTGATGGAATAGCTCTAGGTCATAGGTGGTGACATGACTCTGCCCTATATAGGATGGTGGCAAGAACTATGGCTCTATACACACTGATCTTTGTGCCCTTCTTTTGATCTTTATTGTTTGTGTTTGTAGCCTGCCAAATGTTTGCCTGTGCTGTTTTTTTTTTTATTTCCTTGTTGATCTGGTATCGGACATGAGGATGCACTCCAGATAGATGAACTGATAGACTGTTATCAATTCAGTCTCACAAAGGATGTAAGGAGGGTGTTATTCTTCCTGAAGTGCTGGTTGATGGAGTACATCCATCTTCTTTAAGCTAACTTTAAGCCCAAAGAGTTTATAAAAAGTAAAGCTATTCCTTAGTATTCTTTGCATAATAGACCCTATGGAAAAATAAAAAATTATCATAACTTGCAGCATTTACCCATATTACATATAGCTTGTAAGACAGTAATTACTAGAAATACAGGGCACAGAGTTTTATTAAAGTTTAGGATAATAATTTGTACTTAAAGGATATTTGTTTTTATAATTTATTTAGTTTTGGGTTTGTCTGAAGATACCTTTGAAAACCCCTAAAAATAATAAATATTTCATATTAATATTTTTCAGACATTGGGAGATAACATAGATTCTTTTTAAAAAAGAGATGTTTTTAAGCCTTTTTTAGGCTGGGGGATCTTTGAGATTAATTGAATTTCTCCTAATGTCTCTATACATACATACATACATACATACATACATACAATAGAAAAGTTCTAAATGCATATTGGGAGAGAGAAATCCATCTACCTCTTATAATGATTATCAAGGGAGTAAGTAAGCACTATGAGATAGACATCCTTATACAGCAAGGTGGGCAGTAAGACACAGAGGGTGAAAAACATATCCCATTTAAAGACCAGTCTTAGCCAGATCTCTCAGTAGAGCTTAAAACTTTGCCAGACATAACTTTAACAATTTGTGAAAAGTTGGTTGAAATCAGGTCTAAAATAGTAGAGCCTTAGTGATACACACAGATGGAAATTTGTTGAATTTTGATTAGATATTCTTTATCAATAACTTCTGATTTGAAGATTTTTCAAACATGAGATTTAATGATGGTATGGAAATTCAAGTGTCAAATGGCAATGAAATGATCATAGGGATGCACAACTTCAATTGAAAACAAAGGAATTGTTGAGATTCATTATTGCCATTGTTCAACAGTAACTAAATACTAAAATGGAAAGACAATAGGAAAGTGTCCAAGCAATTAAATAAATGACAAAATTCTGATCAGATGAAATACAATAAGCTTCTCAAAGTCACCTTAATGAAAACATTAGAAATATTTACTGGCTGCCATTCACCTATAAGAAAACCTACTTCTGTCCAGAATAGTGGGTTTTTTTAAATGTTTTTGGTTTTTAGTTATTTTCATTTCTTTGACAAAACATTATCAATCATTATCATTAATTGATTTTAATAGTATTTTCTTTTATCTTTTAATTTGAGTTGCTTCTTATGGCAACTCACTCAGGATATTATTTCTATGACAGCAAGGAACAGCATGCATCAGAGACAATAATAAAAGATAAATTCCCAGTTAGACTCAAATTCATGTTCCTTTTTGTTTCAAGCAAGCTCAATTATCAGTTACAAGCTGCTTTAGTAATTGATATTGCAGAAGCCTAAATAACACTTACATGTATTTATAACTTACTTTTATTTGTCTATCAGTATTATTAATTTTAACAAGTATCTTTCATTTTTTTATATTTCCCAATAAAAATGCTAGTAAAATTTTAAAAGATAAAGAAACTACTTTTTAAATAGATAATGATAACGACTGACAAACCTTCATCTGAGAAATAATGATAGATGAAAATATACTATTAACATTGTGTTGTTGTTGAAAGTATTCTTGTATCTAGGTAAGTTTGGTTTGGACTCTGTTCCTGATTTTTTAACTTTGGGGCCAGAGTTACCACTTCAGCAAAATGTGCTCCTTGTAAACCCGCATAAAAGCCAATTCTGTTTGAATCCTGGGGCCAGAGCTCCCACTTCAGAAGAATGTGCTCCTTGTCAACGCACATGATGGACAATGCTGTTTGAACATCTGCTTTGAATTGGAGTCATATTTATCTTTCAATGGTTATTTTTCTCATCAATAAACACTACCCTTTTACTTCTTCTTTGTCCATCATAATCGATGATGACCATCGGATCAACCTTATGATTGAGGAAGGTATCCGTGAGTGGGCAGATAGCTAATGTGACCAATCTGTGTATGAAAGAGTCTTGGGCAGTGAGAACATGGAATGGTGGTTGCAGTGTTTGATGTGGCAGTGCCTTTTCTGTTTCCTGCACAGCTCTGTTGCTGCATTTTTTCTAGTTTCACAGACTTTTGCTCCATGTTTGACAACTTCACGCCACTTGTCTCTGTCCTGAGCCAGATATCCCAGGGTTTTGTGGGGAAATTGAAAGATTTCATAGAAACCTTCAGTGTATCTTTGAAGCACTTCCCCTCAGAAAGTTTGCTGTAGACCAGTTTCTTCAGGAAGCAGTGATCTTTCATGCGGATAACATGACTGGCCCAACGAATGGTGTAGACGCCGGGAAGCGAAGCCTGAGTTAAAACTTTGGTGTCGGGGATGTGTTTTTGCTATGTGATGCTGAGAATCTTCCTCAGTTGGGTGAAAGTGGTTTAGCTTCTTAGCACTTAGCCAGGAATCTTGCATTTCATACATCTTGAGCTGAACAGTGCTGTGCATGCACCTTAGAGCATCTTTCTTGGTAGTACATTGTGGATCATGGAGATTGGGTAGCATGCTTTTTCTTTATGAGGTCCATGGTCTTGGCATGGTTCTTATTAAACCAGTCTCTCTGTCTTCTGCTAGATGGTCCTAAACACTCCATAGCTGTGCTATATATGGTGTCCTGGAGAATGATCCACACTGCTTCTATATCTTGCTCATTCAAAAGGATGGTATCAAGCTGCCCATCTCAGGCCTCAACAAACGATTGCTTAGTTAAAATATCTTTTAGCTTCATGATGTTCAGTCGCTTCGGTGCTTTTTTATCTTGTGGTCTTGTTTTAGGCCGGACTCTGATACTTGCTTTTGAAATGATTTAGTGATGATCTGTCCAGCATTCTGCACTACACATGGCCTTCAAAACTCTCACATCTCACCTATCTCTCTGTCTCACAATGTCATAGTCAATCAGATGCCAGTGCATAGAGCAGAGGTACATCAAGAATGTCTAGTGGCGAGTAAGGAGGTGGAATATGGTGTTGGTGATTAGAAGATTATGCTTGGTGATGGTCTGAAGAAGCAGTAAGCCATTTCAGTTGCATTTTCCAGTCCCGTGTTTACTCAGTATATCTTCTCAGGAGGTGGCGTTTTGTCCAACTCTTGCATTAAAGTCACCAAGAATGATGAGCTTGTCTGCAGCAGAAACAGCAGAGATAACATATTCAAAGTCTTCATAAAACTTGTCTTTTGTCTCATCTGTGTTGGTCATGGTGGGTGCATAGGCACTGATGATTGGAGCAAACTTTTTTTCCATGATGAAGTGGAAGTCTCATAGTCACAAGGCAGTCATTCACTCTTTTCGGTGGGCAGGCTAATTTGCCTACGAGTGAAGTCTTGATGGTATAGCCCACTCCACCTTCCCGTTTATCATCAGGTGCACGTCTGCTACAGAAAAAAGAATAGCCTGAGCTCTTCTCTGTCATAAGAAACGATAAGAGCAATACATTTACGAGGTCTATCTGTGTCTTCCTGGTCAATAAGCGTGCAGACATTCCCACACCTGTCGCTTCGTCGCTCGCCCGTCACCACAGGACTTGAGGTAATAGGATGGGATAAAGGTTGATTGATGAGTTGTGTTTGACTTTGTTTAAAGTGAAGTAGGTTTGCACAGAGCTAGCCTCTCTCTCTCGTTTTGGTGGGCCCAATCCAGCAGCAAGACAAGGTCAAGATGGCTGAAGACCAGAAGGGATGCAGGAGCTGCTGGAAGGTGACAAATATACCAGCCAACCGCCTGCAGGGCTCCACTCCTGATTTTCTGTCAGTGTTTACTCCCTTACACCAAGGGTAGCCAGCTACTGACATATACCTCTCAGATTTTATGACATGACTTATTTACATAAATATACACATACGTATTACTTAATGCTAGCCATCAAAGTAAACGGATCGAAGTTTATTATTCAAAGTGGAAGTAGACAAATCCAAGACCATTAATTATCATATTATTATTATTAGTTAAAGAATACCACTATCCCACCACTACTACTAATACTATTGATTTGTAAATGCAAAAAAAAATGATCGTGAGAGAATTCCAGACAGCTACTTACGATTCAAAAAACCTAACTTAATAAAGGTCGATGACATGTAAAAAAATATACTTGGATTATAGTTAAATAAACGTAAACTACAGTTAAAATATATCTGAATACTATAGTTTAAAATATGATAAAATTGATGTGTAGCAGTTGTTTCCTAACTGAACTTTTAGCGAGGACAATTATTACATTGTTATGTTAGTTTCTCGCTATGTTGTTGTAAATAAAGGAAATGGAACGAAGATACTGTAAGGTTTTTAAGAAGATTAATATGACAGCCAGAATAAAGGGGACCTTTATGCTGCAAGTCTCATAAGAAGGAAGGAAGAAAACAGTTATTGAGTTGAGAAGTAATTATAGCAGCTAAATGCCTGAGCGGAATGTACGTCACTACAGTCAAGGCATTGTTAAATAGATGTAGCAAAAGTCATGTTTGCTGGGTAAGGGCAGGAATAATGTAGTCACCCATAAATGTGTGGTCCTGGTTACTGTAGGAGGGAGGCATAAAAAACTCCAGATAATGTTGCCCAGGAATGAGGTAGCTGGATGTCTGAACAGAATTGTGTGTCACTGTAGATATAGCAAAAATTTGAGGCGACATAAAGGTGTTCCTGTGTGTGGCAGATTACATGCATCTAATTCATGTTCAACTGGGAACCCTTGATCTAAGAGGGTAGACTCAAAAAGTCCATAAATTAGACGGCTTTCTTCATGGTGTTGTGATTCTGCTACTATGAAGGGAGCGGACAGAAAGTACGTCCGTCCTTCTCGAAAGGTTCTGAGGAAGAGATAGTTTGGCGGGCTTTCACCATTTTTATGTTATCCAGGAAAATGGTCCAGGCTGAATAGGATAAGTCATCCTCTTTGGGACGACCATAATAGTCAAATTAATTTACACGCCAAACAAAAATACAAAGTGCTTTCTGCTACAAACTATTTGATCCTGGCTGTTGATCTATGAAGCTCCTCTACCCAGCATCAGGAGACATGCCACTGACCCACTTTTGGATTCATCTACCTTGCTTCATCCCACAGTTTCCACAATTAACACTACAAGAGTGTAAAAATTTAAAACAACAAATTTGATGCAAGCAGATTAGTAATGAAGTATAGGATTAGTTTATAGATAAGATTTTGGTTTCTGTGATAGCAATTGCTCAAATAGCTTTGTTGGTAATGCTACTAGTATGCATAACCAGGTTTCCCCAAAGCAAAAGGGAACATAAATTCCATAAATTCATGTCTCATTGAGAGCTTATCCTTTATCCTTTGTTTTATTGGTTCCAGTATGCACTGTTCCTTGTTGTCATAGAAATAATGACCCAAATGAGCTGCAATGAAAAAAGCAATCAAAATTATGATGAAAGAAAATATCAAATTAGTAATAACAATAATAATATACTTTCAATGTGACTGAAAAATATCAAAAGAGGCAGCACAAAACATGAATACATATAATCAGAATCTTCCCTCATACAAGATCTGGGGTAAAAACCAAGTGAAAGATTGTAAGAAACCGAAAGTAAAGCTAGAAATTAAATGAAATAATAATTGTCTTTTGTATCAGTTTTCCATCAATCTGATAAGCAGTCATCTTTATCATAAAATGTTAATGGAAAATCTACTATGTCTTTAATCTGCTATTCAGATATGAAAATGGAAGTAATTTACTGAAAACAATTGTCAGTCAAAAAAGGAAATGTTGAATTTTTCGGAAGGATCATTCAATTCCATCTCAATATTGAGACCATAATACAGTTATATTATACAAGGCTTATATAATGCAGCATTATGGATATGGTGGAATTTATCAATTTTACAGGTAATTTGCTGAAGATTTTTTTATACTAAGATATAGTCAAGCCAAACTCCTTTAGTTTAGGCAAAACAAAGAATAGTTGACAGAAAAAATACTAGTGATTGATGTTATACAGTAAAACTAGAGGATACAGATAATGATTCTCTTTTTGTGCCTAATTACATAAAATGTATATATCTTTATGTGTGAGTGTACATACACACAGTTACCTAACACAGTTCTTTATGAAATGTTGATTTTTTTTTCCAAACCAATCTAGTGTAATATTATGCAATGAAAATGGATATTATAAGGTATGTATTATTTATTATCAAATTACATCATTGAAACTCGGTAACAAAAAACATGAATATTTAACTATCTAAAAATAAGTATCCTTCTCATATATTTTTATGCAATTTTTTTTTCATTGCAAACTTTTTAAAATTTTATTTTTGGTTTCAGTTTCAAATTTGCAATAAATAATAGAATTTAGTAATAAATAATAGCTAATAATATCCATTTCTATTATATAAATAAATCAAAAACTGAATCATCTATATCAAGGAAGAATATTTCTGCCCAATGCAAGTAACAAATACATCAACCTATCACATATCAAACTCACTGACACACAGGAATTTTTAAACTTAGGTCCCAACTGCCATCTCCCAAGAAAATACAATCTTAATATAAAAAACGAAATTCAAATATTATATAACCAAGTACAGGACCTACAAAATAACGGTAAAATTATACACCCAAATCTTCACGACTTACTAAAAGCTGAAGGAATTAAAAACTGTTTCAACTTCAAACACCAAAACAAACTATTCACCCTGTAGCAGAAAGAACTTAGTATTTTTGTTTAGCGCATTAATTAATTTGACGGTTAGGGTCAACGCATATTTTCACCCAATCAGGATGACTTATCCTATTCATCCCGAACCATTTTTCCGGGCAGCTCCAAATTGGGGAAAGCCCACCAAACACTTTCTCTTCCTCAGAAGCCTTCAAACTGGGCAGACGTAATTACTGTCCACTCTCCTTTTAGCAGCAGCATCACACCACCATGAGGAAAGCCATCTAATTTATGGACCTCTTGAGTCTAGTCTCTTAGACTAAGGGTTCCCAGTTGAATATAATTAGATGAATCCAATCTGCCTCACGCAGGAACAACTCTGAGCCGCCTTCAACTTTGGCTATGTTGATTGCGACGCAAAATATCACTCCGACAGCCTGCCATTTCATCCCTGGGCAACATATTTTGGAGACATTCACACTTCTTTCCCCAAGCGACCAGGACCACACTTTCATGTATGACGACAACGTTCCTGTCCTCAACCAGCAAACATGACTTTTGCTACACTATGGTGAACATATCTCACTCACAAATTCAACAATGCCTTAACCTAACGATGCACTTTTCGCTCGGGCATTTAGCTGCTAAATGCCTTCTCAATTTCATTTCCTTACTTCTTTCCTTCCTACGGGACTTGCAGCATAAACGTAAACCCTTTATTCCATGCTGCCATTAAAACTTTCATATAAAAACCTTACGGCATCTTCCTCTTCTCTCTCATTTACCTTAAAACTTAACGAGGAAACAATGTAACAACACACGTAACAATATTCTTTGCTAAAACCCCAACACTAAAAGAAGCAGCAAACCAATTGCTTATTAACCTGGACATTACTATCCATACCGGTGACAAGACCAATATTTACATTATATTAAATAAAACAGACGACTACAAAAAAAATTGAAAATATCCTCAATGACCAAACAAAACTTAAAAAACTCCCCAAAAAAAACCACCAACCAACTTAAAAAACACATTAACAAAATTATCGCAGCCAATAACACAGAAATTGGATCTATTAAACTAACAAAAATAACTGGAGATTACAAACTCCGATACATATATGGTAGAATAAAAACCCACAATCAAGGTAACCCAATTAGACCGATTCCTAATCCCATATACTACCTATGAAAAATTCTCAACAATATACTAGTACCATATATCCCAAATAAATACAGTATCAAATTAATAAATGAATTCATACAAATTTTAAACTCTAACACCCCAACAAATGCATAATAGCATCACTCGATGTCGAAAATCTTTTTACAAACATTCCAGTTCATGAAACCATAAAAATAATCATAGAAAATGTCTATAAACAACCCTCAATTCCTCCTCCAGCTATTCAACTAAAAATTCTCAAAATCTCCTCCTTACCTGTACCACAAAGTCCCATTCTATGATCCTTCCAGCAACATGTATATACAAATCAATAATATTTCGATGGGGTCAGCCCTTATTCCTACCATCTCCAAATTCTACATGTACCACATCAAAAACAAAATATTTATAGGAGTGTAAAACAACAACAATAACCAAACACAAAATATACGACCACTATCTAAATATTTTCATCGCAACACACTCCTCCGATGAAATTAAGAAACTTTAATAAACTCTAGAAAAAAACTCCATACAAAAGTTTACCACTGAACACAATATTAATTAAAAAAATCCCCTTCCTTGATGTACTCACAGACTCCCCTAATAATAACAAATTCCCTGCATCTCCATATAAAAAGCCTACTAACAACAATTCCACCCTGCTTAACTACCACAGTGAATGTCCACAAAAGTATAAAATAGCAACTATAAAAAAACTCAATTCACAGAGCATTTTACATCTCCTCATCTAAGAGAATATTTTACAAAGACCTCACCAACATAAAACAAACCCTTGTTAATAAAAATTTTCTTAATAAACTTGATGATCAACAAATAAAACTATATCTTCAAAATATTTACAAAAATAATAACACTACCAACAATGACAACACTAACAGAATCAATCTATATTACAGAAATCAAATGCACTATCACTACAAATTAGAGGAACAAGCAATAACCAACATCATAAAAAGACACATTAAACTTTTTGAAAAACAAAACAAATAAAACTTATCATCTATTAGACTAAATTTAAAATATCAAACCTTATCATTAAGAATAACACCAATTCCGCTAAAATACACCTAAACCAAACCAATGTAGTTTATAAATTTATATGTTCATTTCAAGAGTGCCAACCAAAAAACAAAAATAATTCTTACATTGGCTATACAACCATGTTATCTCGTCATCTTACTTATCACCTTTCTGAAAATAGTGCCATAAAACAACATTTAATTATAAAACACAGCAATAGCACTAACCAACTTACATCTTTCGATGTAAGGAAGATTATCACAGATAATACAATAATTATATATGAAAGCAATAATAAAAAACGATTACAAATCCTAGAAGCAATATGCATAAAAAATAAAAAAGCATACATCAATAAAATAGCATTTAACACAGGCACCAACATATTAAATATTTTTAATAACTAAAATTCATTAACTCTTTTGATAAACTTTTTTTCCAACCAAACATTTTAAAACAAAACACGGAAAACGTTCCAACTGACAACTTCAAAACAAAACTCTACAAATTATTAAAACTATAAAAACTCAACAGTCAACTCAAAACTACACTAAATGACCAAAAGTATGGTTGAAAGGGCTTTCACAGAACATATGGGACAATTCCTTTACCATCTAGATCCCAATACTAGAAAAATAACTAGGACCCTTGAAAAAATGAAGTTAAAAATCATAAACAAACAGTGTTCCATCGTTTTTAACAAACCTTGTTTGAATAATAACTTGCTGCCAAAATATAGACTCTTCAATATATATATATATATATAAATATCATCAAGTTGCACAGACAGCACAGAGTTCCCTGACTCTCTCTCATCATCTGCCCTAATGATTCATTGCTCCTGGTAGGTCTTTATGACTGCATCCAGTGTCTGCACAGAGCTGATGTAAGTGTTTGCTGGTTGGCCAACACTGGCACATTTATGTGTTGGAGTCTACAAGAGATTGTCACTTATAAGTTCACCCTTACTTTACTTTTCTTCTCTAGCAGTGCCCTGCATGTCTTGCTTACTTGGTTTGTGAGATAGAAAGTAGATTGCCATTCAACTGCTGTTTTGTGGGGTGTTGCTTCCAGGATTTGTTCAAAACAGTATGTAGCATTTTTATGTAGTTCCCACATGCACACACACACACACATATATATATATATATATATATATACAAGCAAAAGTATTCAGTCCATGACCAGACTAAAAGCATTTTATGAACACCAGTGAGTGAGATAGAGAAAAGAGAGGGTAAGCCAAATATGAAAAATGTTTCATTATTTTTATTAATTCAAATGAAAAGTATTCTTTCATTTTATGAATTGTTTTTTTTAATTCTTTTTTAGTTTATATTTAAAATAATATATTAAAAAAAGTGATATAAAATGTATTTTTACCCTATAAAAATGTCACAATAAAAAGATGCTCAGAATTTAAAATGAGTCTTTATTTTTAAGTGGAAAATTTCATGTATAAATTCAAATGAAAAGTATTTGTTTATTCTATAAATAGTTCATTTCTTTTTTAAAAAGAGTTTTTGGGTTACACTGATTAAAGATTTGTTTATTTTGCTCTAAGAAATATGAAAAGAGTTTGTTTAAAAAATCAGTTTTTGAATTATCAATAAACAATGTTTTTGTTTAGTTTTTTGAATTTTTTCGTTTTACCCTTCAAAAATGTAACATTAAAGGTAGATACAATAAAAAGAAACTAAGGAATAAAAATGTGTCCTTACAATAAAAAGAAGTTAAGAATCAAAATGGTAAAATTTTTTGCATTACAATTTTTTTGTTTGCATTTAAAATAGTATTTCTAAAAAGGTACGCCTTGATTAGAAACATTTTGAGAATTTCTTTTAGTTCTCGAAAAAATTACAAATTTTACAAAAAACAAGTACTAAATTACAAAACAATAACTTTTTGAAAAAGTATTAAATTCAAATATCACCTATGGAAACTATATAATATTCAAACATAGCAGGTCTTCTTTTTAGACTTACTTTTGAAGAACTGTAAAGAGTTCCACAAATCAAGTGATTTTTAATTATTGAATTGTATCATTTAATCAATAAAAATCAAAAACTGAATCTTGTACTTTTCCATATTATAAGCATATAAAGTGGATGCATGATTTTAATGTTCAATGACATCCCTTTTCTGAGTTAATTCGTAAATGCCAAAACAAATGCAACTCCTATATATCTATAGATATTTATATGAGTCATTAGTTTTTCAGACTTTTGTTACTGTACTATTTGAATATTATGCCAAAAGGGTAGCAGATAACTATTTACTCACCCTTACATATAGAAAGAGACAGAGAAATGCACAAACTGCCATAAATAGTTAGGTAAGTTTTTAGCTTTCATAGATTAAAGAATATATAAATTATTGTTTGAAGGAAAATTCTTTTGAACTAACTTAAGATAGTTAATGATCCAATCCCTGATACATGGTTTGTTGAGAATAGTTAAACCATTAGGGCCTGAAAATTCTTGCCCTAAAACATAACTAAATTCAATATTCTATTCAAGATAATTTCATATGTCATCTCAAAATGTAAGATCTTTACAATAGTATAACTATTAATATTTTAGAGTGCTTCCATCGCACAATATGAGAAAAAAGAGTTTACAAAATGAAAAAACATGAAGATCTGTTGCTAAGAAGAGAAAGTACTTATTAAACATTGGCAACTGATATATTAGTTGGCTGCAAAAATAATTGCAGTTTTTCATCACTAACTTTGAAGTCTGTTTCAGCATAGATTAAAAAATCATTAAAATAAAAACAATTAAAATCTTCACATTGTTGTCCACAATAAACAAGTTTATTCTGGTTGTTTAGAATTCTGGATTCATGGAACTAATAAATTATTCAAAAGCATTTGGAGCTGCTTCTTGGTGTTTGCAGATTTTAAGTTACAGAATGTTGTCAAGTTGCTTGAAAAAATAATTGTTCATTTAAGAGAGTTCTGATAAGTAAGCTGGTTGAGATAGAGTTTCATAATTCAGTTTATTTAATTTCTGCTGAGTCTTGTAAAACACACAGCTAAGTGTTGTCATGAAGAAGAATCAGTCCTTTTCAACTGACCAATGTTGGAGAAAAACAGTGCAGTTATTAAAGCATTTGTCAATTTGGTAATTTTTTTTTTTTTTTTTGCTGGTAGTAGGTTGATGATTCTCTTTGCCAATCACCACAGAATGATCCTAATCTTTTGATGCAGCTTTGATTTGGGGAAGTCTTTTAGTGCTTCACTTCAGTACAGCTACTGCACAGAATGTGTGGAATAGCATTCACTCAATGTTGAGTAAACCATATCTCCACATCTATTCTTGTCTAGAGTTCCTTAAGGATTGGTGTCTGAAGGTGGACTTCAGCCATTTTTGTGTCACAGGTTTGAATTTAGAGTTCCCCTATTCCTATACTGGTTGCCATAACAGATTGCCCTACTATTTACCAATAACTGGAGGATGAATTGTTTACCAGGGGTATTAGCACTAGGGGAATTGCAAACAGCCTCATCTAGGATTTGAACTCAGTTTATTGTGTCCATTCCCAACTATGATAACCATCCCACTACAAATGCCTTCACTGCACAGAATGCCAATGGTTGTTGCATACAATTCTGTAGTGTAATGGTTATCTTCATTGGAAATGAACACAGCGAACTGAGTTCAAATCTTAGATGAAGCTAATTGCATTTCATATAGCACTTTGTGAAAGGTATGAATCCAACTATTCTCCCTCCAGCTATGGGTACATAGTAGGGCAGACTGGTTCTTTATTTTTGGCATAAAAACCAGCCTTAGAGAATGAAAACTCTGTATTCAAACCTATAAAACTCCACTAAAAAATTGACCTTATGTTTCAATCTGCTCATGCAGAGTGGGGTTGGTAAATACATACAATCCATTTTTTGGCACACATCTCTAAGTGATAAATATATCATTTTTATTGTACAATAGAAGTGTCCAGCAGACTCTATAATGACTTCCTTTTAAAACTTTTGACCATCTTATGCAGCAATCTTTTGTTGAGCTTTTTGATTTTTCATTTTGGTACAAATGTCAAACAACTGTTGAAGAGTTAATGTTTAGTTCTTCTGAAACCTATGGAGCTACATGGGCACATTTTAATAATGGCCCTCAATTGCAGAATGATGTCTATGACCCTCCTCATCTTCAGGGCTCTCATCTCTCTTAGGAAATTATTTGAACCAATATTTAGTCATACATTTGTTGATGATCTCAAGGCCAACTGCTTGATTAATATTATGAGCAGTTTCTGTTGCTTTAGAAAAGTAAATAATTGACTGTTTAGAACAATGTCTGCTAGGTAGCACTGGTGATTTTATGGGTAAACAACCAAGTTTGCCTCTTTGATAATTGGCTGTTTGGAGTGGGTGGAAGGTAGATGGTAATTGAATTTCACCTCCTTGCTATATAAGCTTCTCAAAGGAGGAAGAAAGGAGGAGAACATTTTGTAGAAGGAAGAATATTGAAGCAGAGGAGTGGACATTTAACATTTCTTTCTTTGATCTCTTATTTGCCCACAGACTATTAATAGTTAAACTTTAAAACTTCATTATCATGAGGTTCATCTTCCATAGATCACATCAAATTGTAAAATTAGAGTGTTCACATAAAATATCCATTTCTTTTCTTCACCCCTTCAAGCATTACACATATTTTTTTTTACATAATCCATAATTTTTGTTGCTTCTTTTAGGAGGTGGGAGGCTTTTTATCATCTAAATTTATAAAGCAAATCAGTCTTACCTGCCCAATTTTATAGATTGAATCTGAAAATATGTTACTTAATTCTAAGGTTTTATGGCAGAAGTTTTACACATGCAATAATGAAATAAAGATGTTTGATATATTTTAAATGATAGCTGTCTTTTGGTGAGTAATATATAAAAAGAATTAATAGATATGATTCAGTAAAAATGTAATATAAATCAAACATATATTTTCTGAATATTGTAAAGTTACAAAACTGTAACAATAAAAAGTGAAGTTAGATTTTAATTTAAATAATCAAATTTTACTTTTAATAATGAAAGAGTAGCTTTTATTGAAATTAATAAAAAGTAAGATTGCCTTACAAATGTATATTTTGAATTCCTATAATAAAATCACTTGAATTTACCTTTTTTGAATTTTTAATTTGATAGCTTTAGATAATCAAAAATAAACAGTGACAACAAAACTATTAGCATAAAAGAACATAGTTAAATAATAATTTATTCAAAAATACACTCCAAATTTTAACAAGTCACAATTCTTTTTGCAGTATCCTAGTATGTGATAGGTATAAAATGCATCAAGAAAATGTGTGCGTATTCCAAATTATTAGAAAAGAGTGAAATATCAGTCTGTGTTGAATGAGAGGTTAAAACTTGAATTAAAAGGAATTATTTTAAAACCTTTATTGCCAAACATTTACCCTGAATGGTTACAAACATTAATTGACTATAAAATTTTAAATTCACAGATTTTATATGCTCTTATTATGTTATTCTTTTCCTATGAAAATATCTATGGAGTTTAAGAAATAGATATTTTAACTTTAAGTAAGTAATACTTATAAAATTAAACTTTGTTATACAAATTGTTAGTCCTAACTAAGCCATAATATTCTATAATTATTTTATATCTCTAACTTAAAAACTGCCTTTAAACTTATTTAGTAATGTTTAATTAAATTTATTTAATTTAATTATTTTAGCAGGTTAAATAAATAGTTTTGTTTCTTTATTTTAAAGTTTGGAAATTAAAATTTCATATGAGTAATTATATGTTTTAGTTGGTATGCACTCTGCTGTTGCTTCCATGTGGGCATTGAAAAAGTTTTCATATTTCTTATACAGAGTATGTATTTCAGATATCTCCTGAAGAGTATCAAATTTGTTTTTTTTATAATTACTATATATTTATTGCTAATATCTCTATTGGTAAGTGAGGACCAGTCATAACAAACTGGTTTTGATTGTTTGTTTTTATTTCTGCATAGACTCGGGCTTATTTTGCTGAGATGATTCTGCGATTGGAAGGTACGAGTACTTCTTCAAAAGAGGAGTATGTAGAGTTCTATGGGAGTCACTAGTAGTTAGGAAAAAAACAGATAACATGAAAATAACAACCTTACTTAATAAAAGAAACCCAACAAACATCAATGCGTAGAAACTTAAGAAAGCCTAGAGATAACTACCTAAGGCATACCAAAAAGAACAACAATATATTTAAGGTCAAATCAATAAAACAAAAAACTTGGTAGAAGATAGAAAATCATGAATAGCACTGCAGAATGTAAATGATTTAAGCAAAAGGAAGAACACCTCGAGAGCTAAACTAAAAGCTACCAGCCGAGAAGAACAAATACAGAAGTGGAAAAAACATTACAAGAATCTGCTTGGAAACTCCCCTAAAGTCACTGATAAACCAATCATAAAAATGATTAATAGCCAACCAAACATCAAACGAGGACAGTTTATGGAGGAAGAACTTTACATAGTACTAATAAAAATTAAAAGCAGAAAAGCTGCAGCTGTGACAAAATACTTCCAGAAATATGGAAAACAAGGAAATTTAATGACTTACTTCTTCAATTTTGAAAGGCCATATATAAACAAAATACAAGAGCAAAATGGATAAAAGGCTGCATCCTCCCCTTCCCTAAGAAAGGTAACCTTGGAATCACCAAGAACTACAGAGGAATAACTCTTACTTCTATAGTTTCTCAACCATATTAAACCTGAAATCAAGAAAATTCTTGTGAAAAAATCAGAAGGATTTTCAGAAAAATCAGTCAACATCACAGATTCTGATAATCTATCAAATCATCAAAGGAGTAAACTCAAAAAATCTTTAGGCAACACTATTGTTTGTAGATTTCTCCAAGGCATTTTATTCCATACACTGAGGGAAGATGGAGCAAATACTACTAATATATGGTCTCCACCCAAAAAACTGTTACAGCTATAATAATGTTTTATAGAAACACAAAAGTAAAGGTTCACTGACCTGATGAAGACCCAGATTTCTTTGACATTGTTGCTGGAGTTTTGCCAGGAGATACATTAACACCATATTTATTTATAATTTGTCTAGACTACATCCTTCAAATGTCAATAAATCTAATAAAAGAAAATGGCTTTTTGCTAAAAAGGGCAAGAAGCAGACAATATCCTGCAGAAACTATAACAAACGCAGACTATGCAGATGACCTAGTACTTCTTACAAATAAACCTGCCTAAGCTGAATCCCTACAGTATAGCCCAGAGTAAACAGCAAGAGGCATTGGCCTCCACATGAACACAAAACAAAGAGCATTTATTAAACAAGAAGGAACCATCTCCACTCTAAGTGGTAGGCCTCTAAAATTAGTAGTCAAATTTACATACCTCATCAGTAATATCTCATCAACTGAAAGGGATTTTAATATATGTCTGGTGAAGGCATAGAATGCTATCAATAGGTTATCAGTCATATACAAATCTGATCTATCAGATAAAATAAAACGGAATTTCTTCCAAGCTGTAGCAGTGTCAATACTACTATATGGATTCACCACATGGATGCCAACAAAATGCATAAGGAAAAATCTGGATGGGAACTAAACAATAATAGTTGGCAACTGTAGTCAAGGGTGACCAGAAGGCTCCCTTTTCAATAGCTACTACACCGAGGTGTAGGAGAGGGCACTACTCCTTTCCCTGAATTGCTCAACTTTACCCTTGATACGTACCTTATATTGCTGAGTGTTAAGCAAGGAGATACCAAGTACCATTTTAAAGTCTTTGGTATGACACAACCTGGGATTGAACCCATGTCTCCTGGACCATTGGCAAACACTCTACCCACTAGGCCAACGAGCTATTTGGAACAAATCCTGGAAGCAACACCCAACATAACAACAGTGGAATGGCCAATTACCTCCCATCTTGAAAACTATCCAAGTAAGATGAACAAAACAGATACCACTCTGACGTTGTGAATCCAGCCCTGGCCGATGCGTCTAGCTTAGCCAGGGAGTTTTCACTGGACTCAGATCCCTCGGCTTTCCTTATTAGTCTGAGATAGTTGCCACCATTTGCCATGTTGTGAATTTTTTTATCCAAATAGTGGGGTTTTAGCTACCTCAGACAGTTTCCACTGTGGGAGTCAATCTAATTTTGGCTGGAATCTACGCCGAAGTAAAATCGCTGTTCTGAGAGAAATTGTTTCTGTTGCGATTCACAAAAATGCTCAAAAAGTAGGAAAACAACACTTTCAATTTTTGTATAATACAATTTTCTCAAAGCTATTGTTTTTATTTAACTATATACATATTTACAGAAATGTGTAGAATACAAAAAGAAAGAAAAAGGTCTTACGAAACTTATTCGTTCATTTGGAAATGTGACAGATCAAACAGAAGATGCAAGAGAGGCGACTATCGTTTCTTGGTTATCTTAATAGAAACATTTGTCCGTCTCGGCTTTTGCTTTGCACTCTCAGTTCTGGACTAATCTTGACTTCACCCGCAATTCTGGGACTATCCTAAATTCTTGGATGGGTTCTGCACTGACCCCTTCTCTGTCTCTCTTGATCTCTCTTCTCTCATCTTCCTTGATCTGATCTCTACTGATCTATGGGTGCTGTGCACTGCTTATATAAATTGGGGGCAAGGTCTCGACAATTTTTGGGCACACCCATGCATAATGATATGTAAATCGCCCGGTTAGCCAAACCTCATTTACATATGGTCGGCATTTTTCTTAAAGAGGTACTAAAAAATAGATTTTAGTAGCCCCGCTAATTCTCACCAGACCAGCAACACTTGAAATGGAAAAAATCCACTCATGCCATCTCAATCTCTAGCTTGAACTTTTTCCCTATCTAGACCACACAGATTTCATTACTGTTTTTATCGCTAGATCAACTCAATGAATTTATCCCTCAATCTCAGGACGTTGGTCAAAAGTTTTAAAAAAATAAAATAAAATAAGATAGGAAATAAAATGATAAGAAGAAAAAAAAACTGAAAAAAATATAAAATAAATAGGAATTTTCTCTACTTATTCCCTATATTAACAGAAGAAAACAAACTAATTTCCAAATCCCTCCTTTCATCCATTTAATTAACAAATTTGTTCAAATCCCTTAGAATTATTAATTAATCAATAAATCTGGTGGGTGGGGGGACTTCTCTTTGTCACACCGCTGGAGAAGCAAGGATGAACTCATACATGATGTTCTTCTATGGATCCCTATACATGGACATGGCTGACCAGGAAAAACTTATTTACTTTAGCTCTGTGCAGACACAGGATGTAGTTTGGAAGACCTGCTGAGAATGATGGATGATAGGAATGGATAGAGAGAGAGAGTCAGAGAAATCCATGCTGTCAGCACTACTTGAGGATGAGGAGGATGAGTAGTTATTTCTTGCAGCAACATGGCTTCTTGATTATTGTTTGTTGTTACATATTCACTCTGAATCTGTTTCCTTTCCCTATGAGGAAATTTTTTTACATTAAACCTTTCCTGTAGATTCAATAAATATGCTTGCCAAATTCAACTGTCAACACCAAACCATTTTGTCAGGACAGACAAACACTTCCCAATTATCAATATAGATATCTCATGCTTTATCATCCGTAGAATAGGTCAGTGGAAATGTTCCAGTGATTAAGTGAAGTTAATCATTTTTCTCTCATTAAATTAAATGTCTCTTTAAATTCAAATGCATTCTATTGAACTAAATTATTCTATTGAACTAAATTAACAAACAACATAAAATGGAGAAGTCTTTTGGCGTTGTAAGACAAATTGATTTCCTTACACAATCAGCAGGTTATAATTTAACCTCTTAATGCAATCGTCTATGTTTTACATTTAATGAGAAAAGTCAAATCTGAGTGTTCAAATTAAAATTGAACTTTCATTTTTATAATTACAGTTTTACATTTTTAATTTTTCATTGTATATTTTGTTGCATTATGGTATTCAGAAAATATGTTTGATTTATATTACATTTTTACTAAATCATATCTATTAATTCCTTTTATATATTACCCACCAGAAAACAGCTTGACTTCTATCATTTTACTTGTATGAGAAGCCACTTCAGCCACAGAGTCCCAAGTTCAATTCATAAAACTGGGCAGGCCAGACTGATTAGCTTTATAAATATAGATAGTAAAAAAAAACTACTGGATTATGTTAAAAAATATATATATACAGCTGAAAGAGGCAAAGGAAAGAAAGAAATATTTCATGTGAACATGTCTTATTTTACAATTTGGTGTCATCTATTGAAAATAAACCTCATAATAATACAGTTACTTAAGTTTTAAAGTTTAATTGTTTGTTTTTTGTTTGGTCTTGTTTTTTTGTGTTTTCTGAATTAAGTTTAATTGTATGTTCAAAATTGATATTGTGAGTTAACAGATTTTTTATATACATATTACAGACTATGTTTTTCAAAGCAAAAAAATCATAAGTTAATGATTTGACACAAGGCTAGAAGTATAAGGCACCCTGTTAGAATTAAACTCACAAACAATGGTCAGCTACCTTTGCTCATTAACTATTATACTACATAAAGTATCCAAATATTATTAGTAATTGAAAATTAAATTGATTTTTTTTCATTGTAGCTTTTGTTGAGTTTTGTTTTCATGGATTTATTTCCTAGATTATTTTGTTGATTAAATTTTTTCTTCAAAATAATTGCATTTTTATAAAACTATTATAGAAATTTAGTAATGTATAGATATTACTAAAACAATGGATATTTTTAGGGAGATTCACACACTCAAGCATAAACAGTTATTAACTCTTATATGATCAATCTAGAAATAGTGTCATCCAAAGGACGGGGTGTCTCAAAATAGATGTAACCCATTAATATGATAATGATATTTAACTGAGACAAGCGCAATTTGGAACACATCCTGTAAAAAATGTATGCTTTGTGCTAGAAACATCAAATCAAATTTTTTTTTAATTATTATTATATCAGCTTCCAAGTCATGCAATCTTTTTTGAGTTTCTTGTCTCAGAAATAAATTATTATCATCATATTAATGGGTTGCATCTATTTTGAGACAGTTTTGAATGATTTTGTCTCCAAATAAGTAGTGATGCAAAATATTTTTTCCTATCTTTTCTGAGGCATTGTGATCAAGGAGGATTAATAGTTATAGTAAAGTATTTTAAAATCTGAAACAAAAAAGAGCCCAACACGATTATTCATAGTCTTATAGATGTCATTATTTTTCATGCCTATCAATCCAAGAAGCATCACAACATCATTATTTGAATAAGATCTTCAATAAATGCCTTGTTTGATCAATAGTCAAACTTTAAAAATGATTTCCTCGGTTGAATCATTTCTATAATCAGATAAACAAGTGACACCTGAGGAAGGCCAGAGTATACAGCAGTCAAAACATCGTCTTTTAAATTATCACAATAAAAGTGAGGACAAAAGTAAAAAAATCACTGCCAAAATAATACATATCAAGACTCATCTCAAAAATTCCAACTGATAACAACTATATTCTATTTAAAAAATTGACCTTGTGTTATGTCCAGCCCAGGGTGGAGAGGTTGAGAAAAAACATACAATATACCATGCAGAAATTTTCATTTTATATAGAACAATGCCAATTTTTTTCTAAAAATTAGGTCTTAAAAATTTGATCAATGCATGAGTATATATGGTAAGTGTTTCACTCATTTTAATTGCTGCCCTTTCAGCTGGAGCAGTAAAATACACCAACTGCATCTCTGTAGAGGAGTAAAACCCTCAAATGAGAGCACCTGTTGATCATGGGGGATGACCTGTGATGCTTTAAGAGGATATATTGGTGGCTGAGCAGTCTGTGACCCAGTCATCTAAGTGGTCAAGTGACTTACAACACTCCACTTTGGCACTTACTAGTCTAGACAGGTGGTCAGAGAAGCAGATCTGATCAATTGGTTGTTTACACCAAGCCCTCTTTTGAAGTCTTGCAAAATTTTCCTTTTTATAAAATTCTGAATCAGAAAGCAGTAGCTATGAGGTTAATCATGCTAGAAAAAGGTTGATGTTTCCCCTTCTATTACTGGGCAAGTCGTCATCTTTGGAATGAAAACTTAGAGATCTCAAATTGTTGGTTCTTTTCCTCAGTGTAAGTATACTGACTGTGAAGCCCTGATTTGTCATTTCACTTTTTAGGGCTCCGTGGTTGGGGAGAAGCACAGTCAGTGAACTCATTAAAAATCCCCAGGGATACAAAAAAACAAAACATAAGTGAAAAATCCCTAATTCTAAAGCATCCATAGTAAAAAAACTTATGCAAACATAGCCAAACCCACTAACAACCCTACCCCAAACCAAGAAATGACCCATTACAAGATGCTAACTCTAATAAAAGAATTTCAAACACTAATAGAATCACTAAGAGAAAGCTTGACCAACCTGACAACCAAGCCCCCCGTTGAACCAGATCCAAAGAAAAACGTCTAACCCTAGACAAACAAAACTGAAACCAAAAATCAAATACTAAACTAAACTTAATAATCAACCCCGCCCCAAAAAATATCAGATAACAATGAAAGCCCATTGCTAACCCCAAAAGAAAGATCTCCCTGGAAGAGAAAATCTAGTAAACATAGATCAAGAACCTTGTTGATAGAAGCAGAAAACTGAAAACTCTTTCCAAAAATTATCGCATCATTCTCACCTGGATACCAAGCCACATAGTATACTTGGAAATGAAAGAGCAGAAAATGCTGCAAAAAAGCACTCCTGACAAACATATCTAATAGAAAAGTCCTATATATTGATATAAGACCTACCACTAACAAATTTATTCATAACAAATGACAAAGATCATAGAATGATCAAATACACAAGCTCCACCATATACAAAAGACCATCAGTGAGTGACTAGCAGGCTACAGAAGTAACAAAAGAAACAAAAGAAGTGATACTTTCCAGACTTTGCATTAGCCACACCCACATCATCCACTCACACCTCCTAAAAAAGCAAAGACCCTGCCCCCAATATGCTCAATGTGCAAAATACCTCTCATCGTCAAACATATTCTTTTAATCTCTGACAGTTTCAGACAAACTCACCCAAAATACTACAAGACAAGCAACCTAAAGGACCTTTTCAAAAACACCAAACCAGAGGACATCTTGAGTCATATAAAAATAAACAACCTTTTCACTAAAATCTGACCAAATCAACCTTATTTCTAAAATCTGACCAAATATAAACAAATACTATCATAAAAACCCATATCTTAAACCCGCATAAAAGACAAAATCAATCTAGGTTTTTTGGCATTAAATGACCCATTCAACAAAGCTCAAACTCAGTTTAAATGTTAATACTTCACTCCCTTTAATATCATATACTTTGTTGTCCTTTTTGCTATGGAGTTTGGTTAATTGTCAAAGTCAGCACTCAGCTGTGTAACAAGCCAAGCCGAATCTAAGACTGAACTCCAGAAGGATGAGAACTGTGCCTTCAATAAGTTTCCAGACTTTTTTGTACAGGCATTCAAAATTGTTGTAGACTCTTGAAAATTCACTATGTTATTGCTATACATCTTATGAGATGACTGACCAATTTTTATGATTTCAGGTTCAAATGAACAGCTACAGCAGCAATTGGAATACACCCTACTAAATCCTGATTATTACAGCTGGTGAATTTCAAAAATGCAATCTGGACGTGAGGACACTTTAGAAGAACGATATGCAATAAAATTCTGTTTTAAACTTGGAAAAAATGCCACAGAAACGTATGGAATTCTTCAGACTGCTTTTCGACCACCTTGCATGAATCGAACATCAGTTTTTGAGTGACATAAGAGATTCAAGGAAGGCAGGGAATCTGTGAGGGATGATGAGAGGTGTGGGGGAAGTAAGGAAGTCAGAACACTGGAGTTGATTGGCTAAATAAAGAATTTTATGAATAAGGACCATCGTGTGTCTATAGAGACAACAAGTGCACAGTTTGATGTCAGTGTGGGAACTGTACACACAATTATTCGCGGAGAACT
Source organism: Sepioteuthis lessoniana (assembly GCA_963585895.1). Classification (NCBI taxonomy): domain Eukaryota; kingdom Metazoa; phylum Mollusca; class Cephalopoda; order Myopsida; family Loliginidae; genus Sepioteuthis; species Sepioteuthis lessoniana. The sequence goes on from OY757923.1 coordinate 17,685,442, forward strand.
GAAGATGCAGAAGATTTGCACAAAGTTTGTCCCAAGGGTGCTCAGAGAAGATCAGAAAGAAAGATGTTGTCATGACGGTAGGGAGATGGTCAAGCTGATCAATTCAGATCCCGCAGTTCTTGATGCTCTGGTGACCTGCGATGAAAGCTTGATCTACTGCTATAACCCAGAGACCAAGAGACAGAGTTCCCAGTGGAAGCATGCTGGCTCTCCCAGACCCAAGAAGGCCAGATAGAGCAAATCCACCCACAAAGTTTTGATGATCCCTTTTTTTGACAGCACTGGCATGATCTACATGCACTGGGTTCCCACTGGACAGACAATCAATAAGGAATACTATATTGAGGTTTTAAGGGAGTTCAGGAGGAGATTCTGCTGGAAGAATCAAATCAGGTCACTGGCATTTCCACTAGGACAATGCACCAGTCTACAACTCCATCCTTGTCACAGACTATTTGAGCAAGATGGGCATCAAGACAGTTCCTCACCCTCCCTATAGTCCAGACCTTGCTCCCTGTGAATTTTGCTTATTCCTTAAGCTCAGAGGCTGTCGTTATTGTCATTGACACGCTCACACAAGAGGACTTCCATGGGGCCTTCCAGAAGTTGTTGGAACAGTACAACTAGTGCATTGCAGCCAGAGGAGATTACTTCAAAGGATACTAGAGTTTCATGTGTGTACTATCAATAAAAGTACCCATATGAAAAAATTCTGGGAACTTATTGTGTACTCCTTGTATTTTATGGTACATTGAGACGTGCTATTGTACACACATGGACCATCCCATTCCTTGTGTTGCAATTGGCTACTGGACTTTAAGTGGATATGTCTGTGTATAGATATCAACTTCATTCGGCCAGTAAGTGTTATTGTGATTCTACATCTCCTCCTACCCCATTGCACATGAGTAATAGCCTCTGTGGGGAAATGAGTTCCTTCAGGCCTGGCTGGTTTTATGGAAGTAATCTGGACAATGGTCTGGTGGTTTTTACCTTCGTCAGTCTAGGTGGCTGAGTGATATTGTTTGATGGTGGGTACATCAAAAATCTTATTCAACTTTCCATGATTTGCGGCACAGGTGCACTGGATCCATGGTACCCTTAAGGTATTGGTTGTGCTTGATCTGTGCCAGTTATTTGGTTGAATGTGATGTGGGTGACAAGAGTGTATATAGTGGCTTCATTAGTCCCAAGGCTTTTTATGACAACCTGGCACACCCTCAAAAGATGATTAGGTTTCTTACAATTGCTGTATGTTTGACCCCATGCTGAGCATTTTTGCAAGTGGTATCTGGTTCTTGGGTCACTATGCTGGTTGCTACTACAACCTACGCAAGCCCAGCAGTTTAGTTTGGCACTGCTATCATGGTAGTTCGGAAATGTGCTGATGCGAACATTCCCTGTATTGGCATGTGGGGTATTGCTCTTCTGACTGTGATATGTTGACATTCGAGAAATAGCTATTTTTGATGTGCTGGCCATTGAATAATACTGATTCAAATGCTTCAGCATGACATACGTTCTGCTTGAGGTATTTAAGCATTACAGCTTTGGCCAGTAGATCAGCTTGGAGCACGTCACTAGGGTGGGACACATTTCAGTTGGCTGTGTTCCGATACACGGATCAAGTCGGGTGTGTTTTGGCTTTGGTGGCAGTCAGTCGAGGCCACCTAACATGGATTCCGAGAAGCCAGTATTCATGTCATGCATGCTAAGACTGGTGCTCCTTGAGCCTCAGGAGGCCATTCCCCCAGGCTCTAACCCTCTCCAGTGAGGCTAAGTTTATCGCCAGGCACCTGAGGTGCCTTTTCAAGGCATTGTTGACAGGGCTCAAGGCATTTTTGGAACTGCCAGGTGTGTGTGGGCTACAGTCCTACGCTTTGTTCTCCACAATAAAAAAGACCATGTGCTATACTTGAACATACTTGAGGTGCTCAACAAATATCAGAGTATGTATTTTGTTTTAACTTGCAGTCTTGGCCCACAGCTGTGTTCCCTGATACACAGATCAGGTCAGCTTTGGTAGCAGTCAGTCAAGGCCACCTGACATGGATTCCAGGAAGCTAGCGTTCATGTCACGCTAAGACTGACACTCCTTGAGTCTCATGGGACCATCCTCCCAAGGGCTTAGTTTATCACCTGGTGCCTGAGGTGTCCCTTTTTAGGGGAATGGAAATGAGGGTTTTAAACCTGTTGGATTACTACCCATGTCAGCTAGAGATCACTGGATGGCATTTCCAAGACAGAAGCAGGTATAAAAACTTCATTCATTTTCACTTGTAGGATGTCTTAAGACAAGATCTACCTTCATCTTCAAGAGAAGGACATTTTTTTATCTTCAGCTAACCTTGTGTAGCATTAAACATAATACCATAGAATAGTACACTGTATATAATGCTCTAAGCTTTCTTGCTTACACACAAGCATATTCAATTCCATGCACGCAACAACAAGAGAATACTTCTTAATTATGTAAGTCTCTCAGAAACTTTAATATTGCTCAGAAACATAACATATACATACATAAGATAAGGACATTCTTATATAAACATCTTTATTTACTCCTTTTGTATTATTTCTCTTTAGTTTTCTTTGGCAAAAAAATTTTTTTGTTAATTGTACATAACTGTTCATATATCTATATTTGAGAGGAAGCAACACTTCTTCAAATAATATTCCTCTTCAATCCCAATTATAATCTTCTGTTTAATGATGGACAATAAAAGTTTAATTTTTGTTCCAAATTTGTCAAATGCTCAACTTCAATAGGATACTTTTCTTCTTTCTTTTTTTTTTTGCGGGGGGGGGGCAGGGGTTAAGGGTTATATTTTTTCACTGCACACAAAACTAAATATTACAGCACAGTCTGAGAACCACTGATCCAAACAATAAATGAAAAATTTCTCAGTGAAATTAAATTAGGGTCTGAAAATTTCTCAAATCAATCACATTAACTCAGGGAAACATTTTTTCAAATATTTTACTGCTTCCTTGTTAAAAAAAACATTAAAAAAGTCTCACTAAAATTTCCATGCTAAAATTTGATTAATTTTTCCTGATAATAAGTTCCACCTTGTTCTTAATTTTCAGTTAATCAATGATTATTTTCAAAATATATTTTTATAGCCAGAGACACACCAACTCTTTTGGCTCAATCTGACAGACACTATTTTTTTTTTGTATTATTATTGTAAAGGGATAATAACTTAATTATACTTTCATGTGTGCTTCCATTTATTTTGGGAAAGTAAAAAAAAAGTTAATCTGATTATTTGTTAAATTGTTTCATTTTAAATTCATTTCTAAACTCAGGAGTCTCATTTTTCCTTGATTGTTTTATAATATGGCATAATAGCTTTAAGCTCTCCTCAAAAGTGCTTATAGAATTAGCTAACTGAATGTGTTGGTGTCTATGATAAAACATATCCAATACATGATGTTCAAGTCTAGTTAAAGGTATATTTAACTACATCTTTTTGGTCAAAGAGTATGATGTGTGGTCTTTGTAATGAGAACTCCTATGCACATACACATGCATAAGACCACTTTAATTTAATCCTGATCCTCTCCTTTTTGGTACTAAGAGGAAGGTGCTGGTTAGTGTCCTTGAGCCTAGGCTCAAGTTCTGCCATGTTTTTTCCAAAGACAAGAATACAACTGAGAGAGAGGACAGATACTACACTTTAATCCTGTCCAAATGTCTGATCCTTAAATGCATATCCTGATAACTGTCATATGATGTTTTATTTTAAAGAGTGTTGTGTTTCATTGCAGATTTCTTGAGAACATGATGATCTAAGTAAAGTTTGATAACAAAATTTATGTTAGTTTAAGATTGATCAATTTAAACTTATCAAAATCAGTTTGTTCTCTAACATTTGATTTATTATATAAAAGCATTGTAACTAATTTTGGGATAAACTGAAATGAAAATCAAGAAAAAATATTATCAATTCCTTAGAATTAATTGATAAATACATTTTTTTAGTTTGAACTAAGAGAAAGGATTTTAAGACCTTCAAGGCAAGTACAAATATGATTAAAAAGCTCAGTGCTTTTGCCACTTAATTATGATTACAAAATGAATTTTAGATGACTCAAGTAGAGATACATACCTTAGATCCAAGTTTTCACAGTTGTTAAAAGAAATTCTGAATCTTTAATATTTAGAGTTATTTAACCTTTTGAAGCTTTAGCCCTTCAGCCTTTAAATACCTTGTACATGGATACCCAAAATATCTAATCAAACTTCGTCCAAAGATGAAGCTATCCCATCACTTCTTGAAAAGAAAGATGGTGAATGGTTATTATATATGAGGTCTTTTATAAGTGATATTTGATGTGATTCCCTGAGCCTGAAAATAATGAGTGTATTGTAAAAGAGTGCTCAGTTCAAAATATAAATTGGGATGGCAATAGCAGTAAGTAAAATTCAAAGAAAGCTAGAAGGGAAAAATCAAACCCTCTGTTCCTCCTCAACTGAAGAGAAGTCTCCATACATGTATGTTAGGTATGCATTAAAATAGTGCTCGGCTTGAAATAGTGGGCTAATTGGAAGGATTAAAAAGACTTTTATTTTTTTTGTAAATGTTTTAATCTTTAACATCCAATGTTGTGTTTTGATATTGCTCGTTTGTAAATGCATATTGTCTTTGATAAATAGCTTCTATCTAATCTGGTTCTAAAATCAAATTTTCAACAAAACTATGACTTTCAGACCCCATCTAGCCAACATCAGGAACTGAATCACAGACTAGAATCTCCAGATAATTTTCCATCATCATTTTGTCATATCTTCATTAATTCTGAAACTACTGGTAAGGTATTAAAACAGCTTGAAAGTTGTTATCAAAAATAATTCAGCAAATAATAAATAGAATTTGGAAATTTTTTTCAATGTTATTCTATCCTTATTGAAAAATACTTTATATTCTGAATGAAAATTTGAATTGGCAGGCTGCTTGCTATGAAAATATAAATCAATTAAATGCAACAATATTTCTTAGTATCTCTTAAATCTTTTTTATTTTTTTTACTTATTTCTTAATTCTATTCAAAATTTCTACCAAATATTCCAAAGAATAATTATCCTGAGGGAAACAATTTCACTTATTTCTTGTTTTCAGAAACAGACAATGGCAAGCCAAGTTATTTCTTATATATCAAAAACTGTATGATTGTATTTTCTATTTGTTTCATATCTTGTTTATCTGTTCTATAATTTGATTAATTTAACCAAAGTAGAGGTACCTAATTAAGTACCAGGTACATTTGAATTAACTGTTAGATTACTGTTAGACTAAATATATATATAGAGAGAGAGAGTGTTTAAAAAAAATTATATTATTTGAGATGTACAGGGTGTTTCAGAAAAATTGATATCACTTTATAATCTAATAACTTGACCAATACTCATTCAAATGATCTTAAATTTAAACAGGATGTGTAAAAACAAATCACATTACTATTTTTAATGTTCAAACACCTTTTCTTTTACAGTGAATTGCATTTCTATATCTTAAAGGAAAAAAAAATCAAATTTTAAACATTTTGCATATATATATATATATATAGGTTATGAATGGAAGAATAGATATTTAAACATTATCTGAAAAAATATTTTATCTACACATCATTGAATATAAATAAGAGACACCCATAATAATTTTTCTATAAAATGTTAATTTTCTCCTAAACCAAAGATAACATGATTTTATTATTTCTACTGGTACATAATAAAATCAAAACCGAAATATTTAGATATTATTTATTAGAAAACTCTACAGCACCGAAACTCTATAAACAAAAACAGGAATGTGCAGCAGTCCAAAAATGAGTACACCCCTTTTATAGTTTTATGTCATTCTAGTTTTGGTTTTTGAGGAGTTGCAATTTTATTTATTCATGTATAATTAATAATGAAAATATATTTCTGAAACATTTGTGCATTTAACCTGATATATTAAGAAAATTAAGTTTTTTATGTATTACCTATATTGTCTATATTTTAAACTTGATATATGTACATTAACCACTCTGCAGAGAAAGAAAAATATCATAGAAAATCATATTCAGAATATTTCTTATCTTGTCATAAAATATACTTTTTATATAATTTGTTATTGTAATGATGATCAACTTTCAACCAACTGTTTCTATTTAGTAAGGAAATTGCTATAACACATTTGTGTATAAACATACATTTTTTATTTTTTCAATAGAGGAATTATATTATAAATTTGAATTACCATGACTAGAAAATGCATACACTGGTTCTGTATGTCATGCACAGTGCTTGCTGTGTTTGTGTATAAATTAAGCTTTTTAAGAGTAAATTTTTAAACCCAAAAATTTGTTGGCACTGGAAGGAATTAACTTGCAGATTTAAGTTGAAATACATATAAAAGTTGAAAAAGGCTAAGATCAATTTTGAGTGTCAAACATGAAAAAACAAGATTAGCCAATTATCATCAGGATAAATCATAGAGGTCTAAAAAAAATATGCATCAACATCTTGAATTGTGGGATTTTAATTTCTATGGGTTTTGGCCTTGTTTGTTTACAATAAAGGATTATTTCTTATATAAGTATTGTTTTGTTTAGGTTGTGGGCTATACAGCTTTTTTTTTTTTTTTGTTATGCATTACAAAAGGTTTTTACATCTGTGCATCAATTAGAAGAGTAAGATAATGATGATGATGATATTATTATTTTTTTTTTTTTTTTAAGTTGGAACCATTCATCATAATACCTTGAACAATGCAATTTCAATATTTGGGAAATACAGGATATTTTTTCAATTATGATAAAAATGCTCAGTAAATACTTAGCCTTTGACATTCAGTGCTTCAGGTGCACTGAACATCACTTAAGAGAAAATAAGGAAAAATTTCTTATGTTTACTGCAATGTGTTTTTAATGCTTTAATTTGTAGTTCCTTTTCACTTAAAATCTGGTAGGTGAGGGTCAACCTATATACAGAATTAATGATTTCTTTGTCAAAGATTAACCTCCACATAAAATTCATTTATACACATTGTTTATACCGTATTGCTTGATGGGAATTACACTGTTTATTAAGCCTGTAAACATATATGTAACATTCTTTGAAGAAGGCTTATGCTGAGACTAAACTGGTAAGATAAACAACAGCCTTTCATAATAGCACCTGTCAGGACAAATAAGTTTATGGACTAAATGCAAGGATTTATTTATTAATAAAAGTTAAAACTGTAAAGGTCTGCTTGACCAATCTAACTTGGAAGCTTGGCACTCCAAGAGAAGCACTAGTTTTAATTTGAAGGAATTCAGTAAGTAATTACTCTCACTAAATAATACATTGATTATATATAAATATTAGTAATAGCAGCATTATTAGTGGTCATAGCAAAATATAAAATTAGTATAACAAAGACTATGAGTAAATTAAGGTTTTCAAGGAAGAGATATGTACAATAATCATTTATATCAAAATAAAATTCATTTAAAAGTCTCTCTGAATAATTTTCACGTATGATTTTAAAAACTCCGGAATTTTCATAATTTATTTCAGGACTGGTAAAAAGCTGATAACTTCCCAATTGATTATATTTCAGACACAGAAATCATTTCAAATTCCAGTCTGACTTTGAAGACAGTAGAATTTCTATGATCTAAAATATTTTTTCCAATCGTCTAGATTTTGTTTGTTTATTCTTTCTATCATTAAATTTTTCGTTATTAATTTTTTTTCATTCTACAATCTCCAAAATGAAATTTCAATTGTAGGAAGAACCACTTACAGAAATCTCTTCCAACTCTTTTTTTAATTCTCTTTCTAAATTGTACTGGTGAAGGATAAGAAACTTTTAAAAATATCTCTACTACTACTACTTCTACTACTACTAAATTCTAGCAGAACTCAACACACACAGCGCCAAGCATCTATTTTCCAGGATAACTGGTTGTTCTAATTTTTGTCCGTAGGAAATTCCGTCATGTGCAGCGTTATTCATTCCTGCAAGCCCGAGATGCAGCAGACAGCTTGCTAGAAGATGATGATGACGACCCACCCCTTGACCCTAACCCTAACTTCAGCCATATAGAAATGACTGAAGAGCAAACGGATGCTGTAGGAGGGGGAGGTAGAGTAACATTTCATTCCTTCTTCAATAACCAAAATCTTTAACAAACAGAAAAAAAATAAGATAAAAATATTTTTCATTTTTTTTCATTTGTCTTTCATTTTTGTTTTGTTTTTAACATTAATTTTTTAATAATTTTTTCTCTTTCATATTTTTTCTTACTTGATAATTTTTTTCTCTCTACAATAAGTTGTATTTTTTATTCTTGCTTTGGTTAGGGTCTCAATTCATGTCTTCAAACTTCAGGCCTTGAAGTAACTGTTTCTCAAATAACCAAAGATTTACTTTTTATGCTATTAGACTTTCATTTAAAAATTATAATTAAAATAAGTTGTTTCTTTTTTGTTTTTGTTTTTTTTTCTGCTTATCTATTTTTTTGCTAAATTGTATTTCCCTGTGAGGCTTCTTCTGTTTCATTTTATTGTATCATGTCAGCCTCAGCTCATTTCTTCTTGTTTAAGTCACATTTGAAGTCTCTCTTTATATCCTGCTCTCAGTCAGTTCCGCTTTCATCATATCTATTGCTTATTCTTATCTTTCACTTTTAATCTGTTTATATCTGTGGGAGTCAGTTTGAATCTTTCAATCAGTTATACATCAACCTATTAACATTATTATTTATATAATCCTATATCTAATATATATATATAATTCATATAATGCTATATCTAATATATATATATATTATCATTATGTTTGTGTATATATATATATATATATATATATATATGCCCATGGTGCTTGGAGGTGCCCATGGTGTAATGATTATCATCGTAGGAAATGGACTCAGCGGCACAAGTTCAAATCCTGGACGAGACTGATTGGATTTCACATAGCACTAATACCCTTGGGAAAGGTATGAATCCAATTATTCTCCCTCCAGCTATGGGTAAATAGTAGTACAGACTAGGTTCTTCAGTCTTGGTAAGGCAACTAGTCTAGGAGAAGGAAAACTCTAAATTCAAATCTGTTAAACTCTGCTTAAAAATTGACCTTGTGTCATATCCTGTCCAAGCAGGGGGGTTGGTAAATATATATATATATATATATATATATATATAAATGTTTAACTGTAACTCATAGCAAGATTTTTAAAAGAAAAATAAACTCAAAACTTCCTAACTTAAAGAAGAAAGCAATTTCTATTCCAATTTACAACTGGATGATAGTTTTTTAGGGTCTGAATTTACACTGAACATCATTTTTTAATCATCCAACTTTTCAATATAATAGAGATAATCATGAAATTCTAATACTAATAAGGATTCTCCACCTCTTCCTAAATAGAAGCATGGACATCAATCCTGGATTGTTGTAACAAAGGGAATTCAATGGATTCAAAGGTTATTATTATATATATATATATATATATATATATATATATACGTGTGTGTGTGTGTGTGTGTGTGTGTGTGTGTGTGTGTGTGTGTGTTATATCAATATATAATGAAATTATTTCTATTTTTATTTACATTCCTGCTTACCAACCTCTTGGTTATCTGTCATTTTACAACCATGGTAATAAAGCAATCAGAATGATCTCCCTTTGTTATCAACCAAAACAGAAATAATTACTTTCCTTTATTAGAACTGTACCAGGCCAGTAGCCTAATGAGCAGAGTGTTCACCAGTGGTCCGGGAGACCAGGGTTCAATCCCAGCCCAAGTCATACCAAAGACACAAAAAGGTACTTGATTCCGCCTTGCTTAACATTCAGCATTATAAGGATCAAGGGTAAAGTGGAGCAATCCAAGGAATGGAGTAGAATCCTCCCCTATACCTCAGTGTAGTAGCTATTGAAAAGGGAGCCATCTGGTCACCTTTAACTAAGGATGATTATAACTGTTCATTAACTATACAAAGAAATGAAAGTCAAACTCCATTTGGAGTAATGGAATTAAAGTTGAATAGCTTTATAAACAAATCTCTCTTTAATTGTTTATTGCAATAACTAAAAATATTGTATATAAATCCTGCTTTAAGGCTGTGATTTCATATAATTTTTTTTTCATATTATGTTCAGAAAAAACAACTGCTAAATAACTTTAATTGTTCTTTATATTCAGTTTCTACTTAGCATATTTTATTATGAAAACCTCTTTACTGGCTTTTTAAGAGATTTGTGTAAATTATCCAATATTCGGATCAAGTGCTAAATAGAATTATAATTCAAAGTTATTAATACTTGCTGAAAACTCAACTCATAGGCTGGATATTAAGATAGTAACATGTTTTTGTGAAGACTTATAGATTAATAAATGTTATTGAGAGGTTAATATTTATAACTTCCAGGTAACCATTGTTTGTACTAAAAATATAAAGCTATGACTTTTTAAAAGCCTTTATTTTTCAGTCATCAGAAAAAAATGATGGGAAAAAGGTCAAAACTTTGGTTTCTGATTAGGAAATGTTCAATTGCCTATTTCATAGGATTAAACAAAAAAGGTTTAAGTTTTGCTCACTTGATGAATACAAAGTAAAGATCAGGTTTAAAATTATACTTACTTCTATATCAACTCCTCAGAAAAACCTCAAACAGTTTAGGAATCTTCAAAAACTAATCAACTAAAAACATGCTCTTGGATCCCATTAGTAACTATAATCTTCATTGGATTACTTGATGACAAACAAATAGATAAAAAAACATTTGGAGGATTATAGTAAGGTTATTTATTTACTATAGAATTCTTAACAGACTGAAATTTATCAAATATGAATTTTAACATATTCTAAGTAGTCTTCTTTTTTATTCTATAAAAATCACTAACATGAACCATCTAGTTGATTTCTTAATCTAGTCACATTCATTCAGACATTTATAGCTGTAACATTTATGTTCTTGAGAAATCTATGACAACCAAGCAGCATAAATAGCTATTGCTATCCAAAATTTATTCAGCTTTGCCAGATTGGAAATTTCTATAATGAAGTCTGGATACTTCTTGGCTTTGAGAACAAACTATTTAGGACAATCTTCCTCCTACTGTGTTATTATAATAGTTCATATGTTAAATATATTTGTTCTTCAGTTATTATTGTTATAGCGGAGTCACTTATGATGTAATGATTATCGTTGTAGGTGGTGGACTTGGCTACCCGAGGTCAAATCCTGAACAAGGCTCTTTGCATTTCACATAGCACTCATACCCTTGGGGAAGGTATGAATACAATTATTCTCCCTCCAGATATAAATAGATAGTAGGGCAGATTGGGCTCTTTAACCTTTGTATGGCAACCAGTCTAGGAGAAGGGAAACTCTGAATTCAAGCCAGTTGTAGACCTGAAGAGGAATATGATTCACTACATGAGTAGTGCTCCCACAACTAAAACCAGATTATGGGATAAATCTTTTTTTTAAGTCTCTATTAATGTTGATTTAAATATAGTTTGAGTTAAAATCTAAATGATGGCTTTTCTTGTTAATTCAGTAAGCTTGAACTCCAGTCACACTATTGAGTTCACTTTCAGACAAATATTCTTGGGAAAAGTATGAGCTCCTTTATCCCCCCAGCTATTGGATAAATAGTACCACTACTGTTTTTCTATAAGGATGGTTTTGGTATTAAATTGTCCACAATGGTTGATATGCCATTAAACAAAAAACCAAACCAAACCAATATTTATATCACAAAAATTGTATTAACTAATGTAGTATACACTAATCTTATTAGATTCTTATTTCTTCAAGCAGCCATGTTGATATAAAATGTCTGCTTTTGAAGTAAAACAGTCTTAATATTTAAGAATTGTCATTCTATTAATGTACATTTAACAAGTCTTTTTGTTTGTTTGTTTGTTCCATTTAATCTTTTGCTGTGTGACTTAAAGGCTATCTAAACACAAATAAAAAGAAAAAGTTAGTGTTATGTTTTCCTTTTCTAAAAATCAGCCTTAAAGGATATGTTTTCCCAATAAAAAGCAGCTGCAATTTCTCCTTTCTTTTTTCTAATCATACAGAAGTAAAATAAAACAAAAATATAGGGTTACATACTTCTAATCATTATATCTTGATTCATATTTTTAAGACAAATATCTCAGAAAAGAATACCATGTATCTGAAATCTTTATGAAAAAAATTTTCTATCAGAATTTCTGAGATGAGGAATAGCCATTATCATATGATACCCTCAGACTATTGTTCTCACTTTGGTTGTTATAGTCACAACATTTCAGCTGTTATATCCTCCAGCATTTTTTTTTTGGGGGGGGGTATCTCTCATAGTTGTTTTTTTCTGGGAACTTTTTAAACAAATTCTTGATTCCTTTGGGTCTATGACTTAGTGAATAAAAGCATTGGTTCAAGTGCATTCAGTTACCTGGCAGTCATGAGTTCAACCCACTGAGTCAGCTAGTACAATATACAGTGGTTCAGTAGAAGAGACAGACAACCGATATCACAAGGATAAATCAACTAAGAAGATTTAACAAATACAAAATATCCTCTCAGCATGAACAGCAGAATGAGAACAATCTTTCCATGTGTACTGAATAAAGGGTACGCCTGAAGAAAGCCAAAGGATAAAACAATTGAAATGTTGTGACTATAAGAACCAAGATGAAGACAGTATGATATGAGTGTGATATATAATAAAAGGTCAGTTGAGTTCCATATTTCCTGGTAACAACAGCTGAACCATAAGTTTCTCATACAATTCCTGATTTTCAAATGCATAAACCCCTTCATGTTCTTCCTGAAACTTCAAGGCATACATTTTAGTTTTTGTACTCAGAATATTAATATTTTATAATTCTGTCAGGTTTCCGTGTATAAATTAATTACTGTTGATGTAAACTTTCGACCCATTCTTTCTTAACTGTAATTGGTTTAGGAAGAAATTAGAAACTTATTTTAGAAATTAATGAGTTTCTACTTGCATCGTGGCCTTTTGTGTTAAGTTTCTATAGATTCTTCTGATTACAAAATTTTTCTCATTGTAAGCAACATGATAATTCCCTGTAAATTTCTATTCATCTTTCAGTGCTTCAACCCTAAAACATGAAATGCAAGGAACATTCTACAGGTTGATAAGACTTTTTTGTTATTACTAAGGTAGTAAAAATAATTTTTAGAATTTGAACAAAATAAAATGTTGAGAACTTGTCAATAAGCATTGGTTTGATTTCTGTGTTTTATGGCATATCAATCTTCATAGGCTATTTAATGCCAAAACCATTCTTGTAGAACAACAGTAATAATACTATTTAACCAGTAGCTTGGGGGATAAGGGTTTCATACTTTTCCCATAGGTAAAAGTCTGAAAGAGAACACAATAACATGACTGGAGTTCAAAGTTGCTTATCATGATGTTGCAGTTCAGCATGTTAGGTACTACACTGTGGAAACTCTTCTTCAATAAGTATTGATATTTATTGACTGTGACTGAATTCTATCACCAATATGATATCTGGTTATGAAAATTAGATACATGCATGTTTATTCTTTAAGTAAATTAAATGGAATTAGAAAATGAAACAAGTGTTAGTTATACTTCCAATACAACTGTCACATTTCAGTAAAGCAAGAAAGCATGCTGGAGAGCATTTGGCTGGAACAGGTGTCAAGTTGTTGCAGTGGATGGGGTGTTGATGTGCTGAGAATTGATTTTGTGGCTCAGTTTGCTTGCTGACCCATTTTGAAAAAATATGTAAGTAGAGGTAGGGGGATAGATTTCACTTAGCTTCATCCAACAATCCCTCTCTCTCTCTCCCTCAGTATGATGCATGTCAAAATCCAACTATAAGAGAAGATAGGAAATTACAATAGTATTAATATACATCTTTTTAAAAACCTAATTTTCATTGGAGTATTTTTTAAATCCTACTCTTGGGTGGATTTTAACTTATTCCTGAAGCAGGTACTCATTCTGGAAAGATTATTGTCAGAGATTAGTTTGTTGCAACAGCACATGAAGATTTCAGTATATTATTCTGTAAACTAAAATAAGAAAACCTTGAAATAATGCAACCTAAACTAACAGAGAAATGAAAAAAAATCAAAGAAAAAATTTCATAAGATAATAAACTTGAAATAATACACTACATATAAAATCCACACCTTGCATCAGCAAAATCATTAAAATGCCACTCTTAAATCCCCAAAGAGTCAGTAATAAATCATCTCTATGATATATGTAATAAAAGTCAAACTATAAGCATCTAGAGTGTTTTCAAACAAATGTTTACAAATCTACTTTCATGTTTGAAGTAATTTTCTTTATTTGTCTTTTCAGAAATAGATTTGGAATAAGCTTTAAAATCCAACTAAGTAAATACAATCAATAAATTATGAATTTAAATGTGTATTGTTGCAATATATATATATATATATATATATATATATATATATATATATATATATATACATATTTTGTGTGTGTGTGTGTGTGTGTGTGTGTGTGTGTGTGTGTGTGTGTGTGTGTGTGTGTGTGTGTGTATTAATTTTCTCATAGTGATCATATTTTCTTATACTCAATAAACATTTGTATTAAGTCTGAGTGAGGATAATGATAGTTTAAGTTATTTTTTAAAGCAGAAAAAGAGGGTACAAATTTTTTGAATTATTGTTTTTTGACAACTCATTGATATAAACAGCATCTATATTGACATCACAGAGTTGCATATGTGCGCGCACACACACACACACACACACACACACACACACACACACACACACACACACACACACACACACAAACAATTTCATATATATATATATACTCTATAAATTGCAACATACAAGTTGATTTTTTAAGCCTGAAAAATCTCAACAAAGCTAGGGGTTGACTTATACAGCTAGGCTAAAATCTAAACCTTTACTACAGTGATAAACTAGTGGAATAGTACTCCTAACAATTGATATACACGACTAAGAGTAACTCCAGAAGAGTACCACAAGCATTTCCAACTTGAAATCATGTTTGGTGAACATATTCAATAAATTAAAACAGAGATTAATATGAAATAATAAAGCTATAATACAAATTATTAATGCTATATGACATGCCATTTCCAACAGCTAATGTATTGACTATAAAGACTATCTGAAACATTACAGCCCCTAGGCGGCCAGTCAGACATCTATAGTATGTTATTTATCTGTATAATTTCATGATAGTGCAATAGATTATAGATATAAGCTCTGATAAGTAAGATTAGCATGTTTCATATATGGTTGATATAATTTTGATTTCACATAACCTACTGTATGTTTTGAGGTCAACCTCAACAACAGATATCGGTCTAACTCAGAATTTTGAGCTAAAAATCTTAAGGTAGATTTATAAGACAGATCAACTTGTACACCACAATTTATGATATATATGTATATATTCACGCACACACAAACACACACAGAGGCCCAATCAGCTGGGGCTTTAGAATACACTGACTGCATATCTGCAGAGGAGTAAGACTCCCCCAACAAGTGTCCTGTATTGACTCTAAACAATTTGATGGTGTGGCTCTAGTAATGCTGGATCTTTGGGGAATGCTATTGCTCCCAGGTCCGGTTTGCCCCAGGGTGGTAGCACCTAATAGGGTCCTCTCTATGGGTTAAATAGAACTAAACTGTGTACTTATGCTTAACTAAATTGTTTGAAATAGAACTGTTTTGACATTTAAACTGCATACTTATGCTAAACTAAATTGTTTGAAATAGAACTGTTTTGACATTTAACTGTGTGTAAATAAATGACTGATGTTTGATTGAATTGTTAGTGATACATAGCAATACTTGGAACAATTTAACTTTGTTGACTAAACTGAATAGTTTTGAAATAGAACTGTTTTTTACTTTTAAACTGTGTACTTATGCTGAACTGAATTGTTTGAAATAGAACTGTTCATATGTATAAAATGGATTTAGTATTAAATAACCTACAATGGTTGATATGACATAAAATCAAACCAAACACACACACACACACACACATATATATATATAATCTAAAAGGTTATGATATTCACAAATGGGCATAGAATTATGATTCATATCACTTGAAATTTTTTAGTTCCACCTTCTAAACAATTGTTTTAATTTTTTAGTTTTATTCCAATTGTATTTTAGTTTTCAAAATTTTAAGCACTTTTTTAGAACTTATCTTGAAACTTAACTTCATCCTTAGTGTCCTAATGACATATATAAATATAAAAAGCTGAGTGTTTCCCAACTATTCAAGTTTAATTAATGTCAGTGTCAATGTAGGTAGCAAAATTTTTAAGAATTGACGTTCTTGAAACTTGAATGTTTAGATATTTATTGTATATTGCTTTACACATAAAGTATTAAGCACATTTTTAGTTATTTCTTGTTATTCTTTTATTATGATTTTAAAACACACATAAATGTGTGTGTGTGTGTGTGTGTGTTAAACAATAATGAAAGAATGACAAGTAAAAACTAAAAATGGCTCATTTCTTACTTCAACCTGAAAGAATATCACGATGGATTCCTACACATGGACATGCCATTGTTGGCTGATCAGTAAGGACTTATATAAATAAGCTCTGTTTGGACAATGGATGCTGTCTAAAGGACCTACCAGTAGCAATGGATGATAGGGATTGATGACAAGAGAGAATTAGGGTACTACATGTTGTTAGTGCAACTTGTTATAGACTCTTCCATTGGTTTCAATGTATGCTGGTGAAACAACTCTCATCAGTTATCTGTGTCTCAAATGACATTTTAAACCAACCTCAGACTTGCACACAAGTTAGTTGATAGTGTATGCATGAGAGTTAAAATATCACTATATATATATATATATATATATATATATATATATATATATATATAGCAATATTCTTTCACATTAAAAGTAAGAATAAAACATTTTATATAATCAAATATCACTCTAAACATCAAGATTTCATACATCCTCACCAATTTAATTAGGTAATGTAATCAGGAGACCAATTTAATCAGGGATTGCCACAAATAAAAGCAATATCTCTTTTTGTACCTTTAATGAAATTAGCCACAAATACATATTCATTTGTCTGTTCTCAGTGCTTTTTATTTAAAATTGCAAAACTCATGTAAATTTCAGAGTATATACAAATGATATCATACAATATTCATTTATATACTATTGAAATGAATATTTTACTCATTTAAGACTTAATGATAAACAATATTTTCATAAAAGTAATTCCTCAGTGTTAGATTGTACAACTTTCACTTTAACATTATGAGCTGTGTAATAAAAGTATATATACCTAAGTGTGAGAGGCATTAAATTTCAATTTGTCTATTTCCTCCCCACAAGATGAATACCAATCTAGGTCGGTAGTTTCAACAGTATTAATATATGGTGAGCTGAAAAGTTCATATGAAGATATCATATCTGCTGTTAATGACTTGAGCAATGAGATCCAAGCACTACAACACTGACAGAAGAAGTGCGTGGGCCACAAGGGAGACTATGCTGAAAAATAAACCTCATTTAGTCACATTCAATGAGCATATCTTGGTCAGCTTATGAACTTTTCAATTGACTCTCATATTCATACATAATTAGATTTTCTGTATTTTTGACAACTCCTTAAAGATAATTCTGAAGTTCCTTATATACAATATCATTCACTTTCTTCCTTTGTTTTGTGAGTCTAGATTACAGAGGATTTATTAGCAGAAAATGCAGTGATGTATGTTTGAGAAATAAATTCTAATTTTTGAAGACTGTTGCTGTTTTTTTTTTAAGTTTATACTGCTTCTTCCTTTCAACAAAGAAAACTAGCTGTTTGTTGAAAATCCATAAACCCTTTGATGTTAAAAAAGAAATGGTCCAATTGATTTCTTTCTTAAAAGATTATGATGAAAGATTATTTCAAACAATCCTCCTTCTTCAACACAAAATGGCATTAGAGTTTATAGTTTCCTCTTTTCTTAAAGAAATTTACTTGTATTTTTTATATAAACATTTTAATAGAAAGGAGTTAATTCTTGTCTTATTGGGGTACCTAATAATATAAATAGTTGAATATCTTCGGCAGCAATACAGTCATATCAACATGACATTTTTTTGCTCTTTTAAGTAATTGCATTAGTTGTAAAAGAATATGATTAGATATAAGGAAAGCATGCCTAAGAATGAAAAAGATTATTGTACACAGATGATAATTATAGATGCTACTAATGTTATCAGGATTAAAGTAACTTCAAAAATGTACCTGTAAATATTATTTAATTAACAAATCCAAAATTTGCTCAATTTTGGTAAATATTGATGTCTTTCCCTATCAATCTCAAGATTATTCCCTTTCTTATGCAGACCAAACCTTTGAACTCATAAAACCAAACTATGTTACAAGGAGGAATTATGAATCAACGTCAGTAAGAAGTTAATGTGCCCATCTCTGGAAGTCATTGCAAATATAACATGATTTTTTAAAGTCTTGAATTTTTAGTGACTTGACTTTCTACTGACCAGAAAAAGCTATCACTTTGGTTTCTGAGAAGGAAATTTTCTGCTAGTTGCCTGCTATATGCAGTTAAACTAAAAGTTCCAAGTTGTAACCATGTCAATATTTCTCTATGGTTACACCACTTGGAATTTAATGTTTAGAGAAAAAGCCGAATGAGAACTACACAAGAATGCTGTATACTGTTTTGAACAAATCCTGAAAATAGCAACCTACAAAATAGCAGCTGTACAGCTACTTACCTCCCATTTTACAAACCATCCAAGTAAGATAAACAAGACATGCAAGACATTGTTGGAGAAGTAAGGACAAACTGATAAGCAATGTTTTCTTATGGACTCCTACACGTGGATACACCAGTGTTGGCTGAATAGCAAAAACTTATATTCATCAGCTCTGTGCAGGTACTGGTTGCTGTCTAGAGGATTTACTAAGAGTGATGACCAATAGGAATGGAGGACAAGAGAGAGTCAAAGGAATCCATGTTGTCAGCACACTTTGATGATGATGATGATGATGATGATGATGATGATGATGATGATGATGATGATGAACCAAATGAATTCAAAGTAAAAGTCCAATTTAGCATTATACTTACATGATAAATCAAATCCCTCACTAAAAACTTTAGAATGTTCAAAATCTAATATACTAAAAACATACTCTTGGATTTCATTAGTAACTCTAGAAAATTTGATTGCCACAGCTCTAGTTTTCCTTGAGTCATTCACTGACAGACAACAAAAAAATACTTTTGGTGAATTATAGTAAGAAATAAATTGGATAAGTACTGAGTGACATCAGATGAGTCAAAAATAAAAAAAAAACAACAGAATGAAGTAAGATATTCATTCCCGGAACAGAAATCTATCATCTTTCTCTTGATCATAAATTCCAAGGTAGCATAACCTCCAGCCTTTGTGGTCAGAGGATTTAAAAGTAAAATGTAAGAATGCACAAAAAATATCAAGAAATAATGGAGAAAACAATAGATAACTTTGTAAATATATTTTCGATGTTAAGTATCTAAATAGATAAAAGAACCATCAGTAGATTAAAAAATGTCTGGAGTTCAATTGATTAGATTTCAAATCTGGATTAGCAAAAGTTGGAAGGTTTTGCAAATGAATAATTGATGCTTCAGGATCTTTTTATCTGCATGTCAGTCAGAACATTTACATTTTTATTAAAGAAAAAAATCGTTAACACACCTTCTATTCCATGCAGCATGATTTAAAAGGTCAATTTTTTTTTATCCAAATGATCATCCTTCCTCTGACTATACACTCAACAACCTATCTTCATTCTAGTGCATTACACATATATCTTGATGATCTTTGGTGGGGTGGAGTATGCTGTTGAATATAGAATAGATATTTACTAAATTCAATTAAGTCTGGTATAAGGCAATAAGTGTAAAACACCCACTGAGGATAAAACTCACCAAAAATTAAAACTCTATCTGCTTGCTAACCATTACCCTACATTGAGGCACTCCTGACAAATATGGAATATTCAGAAAGTATAAATATTAGTAATCTTGTTTTCAATAATAGTCTTCAATATGTGTATGAGGGTGTATCGATCTATTTGTCTATCTATCTCTCTATCTCTCTCTCTCTCACTCTCACACACACACACACACACACACACGCACACACACACACACACACACACACACACATATATATATATATATATATATATATATATATATATATATATATAAAACAGACTGATGATTTAAACCACTTTTTAAAACCTTAAAATAAACTTTCACAAACACTTAAAATCAAATGGTTGCCTCAAGCTCTTAGCACAACAGTCAGTTTCACAATGTAAAAATTGATCACCAGATACTTGTGTAGATAATGATTGTTTTTCATTAACTTGTAAGAACCAACTAAAATCCCTCTCTACCCTTAAGGAGGAAGCAGTAATAGTCACAGTCAGCACTTAAAAATGTAAATATTCATTTGTATAATTAATTTTTTACATTTGTCTTGACCAATATATATATATATAAACAGAAATAATATTTCTTGTCTGAATTTTCATAGACTGGTTTTATTATAATTCTTTTTTCTTTTTTATTAGAGGATTATTTTCCTCATCTGCTACCGAAATGAAGAATGTGACAAATTCTTCATATTTGTATAGAATTTCACAATGAATGGTTGACACTGACAATTCCACAGTAAATATACCACAAGATTGAAGGATACAAAGTCAAAACATTGTGAACTAAGAACAACAAAACAAGAATATTAGTCTGACTATTAAAAAATATTGATTGGAAATATCATTCTTTTATAATTACTTACTTAATTTTAATTTTTCTCCTCTAGTTTTCAGCCCTAAGGCATCATCAGGAGAACACAAAAATTTCAAGCAATTTTCTGATAAAATTGTTTTCAAAAAGTTAATACACCACAGAAGATACATGAAAGAATAAACCCAGTTGTGACTGTTAAATATTTAAACTTATATAGACATTTTTTAGTGATATGATATATATCCTTGTTTATCATATCAGTATATTGCACACACATATACACATACAATATCCTCATATTATGGATAAACCAAATATTGTATAATGCATTGTTCTTCATTGTATTGAGTCACAATTATCAGTCATCTTGTCTAGTATTTAGGATAAAGATAGGAAATGAGAAAGGGATAGTTTTTAAAACTTAACAAGAGCAATGATTTATTATTGTTTCTATTAAGAACAAATTTGAGTCTGTCTCCAAAATATATCAAGAAAATTAACTGTTGAAAAATCCTATGAAAATAGTGAAAACCAAGGCTTCATTTGACACATGAGTTCATACACTTTAGAAAGCTGACAAATGTGTTTAATAGAACCAAACATGTTCCTTATATAAGAAACAATAAAAACTTTTTAAGAATTTATTCTAATAAACAGTGAGAGAGACTTGATATTTTTATTTTGTTTAAATCTGTTCCCTTCCCTGCTTTTCAATAGTTATCATCTTCATTCCATGTTTTATAACATTGCTTCATTCATACTCTCTGCTGAGGCTTTTAAAGCGACTGGTTTATATATCATATATCATACTGTATATGAATAAGATAGAACTAACCCATAAATGTAAATTAATACTTTAGAAGTTTGTTTCTTTGTTTTTAATGGCATATCAACTTTTGTGAATTATTTGATGTCAAAACCATCATTGTAGAAGAACAGTAGTGGTACTGTTTAACCCTTAGCTGGGAGACAACGAGGTTCATAACTTTTTCAAAGTAATAAGTCCAAAAGTGAACATAATAGTATGACTGAAATTTGAACTAGCTTACTACAATGTCACAATCCAGTATGTTAGTCATTTTTAAAGTGGACAAATTCAAATAAACTTGCTAGTGAAGTAAATTATATAAAAACAGATCATCAAGATAATAAATTAATCATAAAATGATGAAAGATTTGGTTAAGAAAATAAAAACTTAGTTCAAAAGGTTCAACAATTTTTTATGCATTCATGGACAGTTAAGTAAATAACAATAAGAGCCAAAAATTGAGTTTTCTTCTAAACCAAAGTTTTCAATATTTTATTGTTTCTAGTGAAACAATATACAATCAAAACGGGTATCATTAGGTATTATTTATAACCAAACTCTCCAGCATTCCACTATGACTTTGTATAGTCTTTCAGTTATGTCTTGTTAGATGACCATCATTTTTTACTCTTCATTTAAGTACATTCCACAAATGCTTGAACTGGTATATATTCCTATTTTTGGTTACAGAGTTTCAAAGCTGGAGTATTTGGTAATAGATAAAAATATATAACAGCCACTTTTATTTGGCAGGTCCCTGTGTCATAGAAGCTAATGTACTACACTATGACACTGTAGTAAGTGAGTTTGAACTCTGGTTGTGCTATTACATTCACTTTCAAACAAATACCCTTGAGAAAGGTATGACTACTCTCATCCCCCAGCTATAGGTTATATAGTACTACCACTGTCCTTCTATAGGTTGGTTGGGTTTTATGGCATATCAACCTTTGTAGGTTATTTAATGCCAAATCCATTTTTATGCAAATAGTTCTATTTCAAAAAATTTTAGTTTATATGTCAAAAACATTTCTATTTCAAGTTATTCAGTTTATTCAAACAGTTCTAATTCAGCTAATTCAGTTTAGTCTAAGTACAGATTTTGTTAATGCATAGTTAAATGTCAAAAACAATTCTATATTAAATAATTCAGTTTTGTGAAAGTACAGTTTCAATGTAAAAAAATAGTTCCATTTCAAATAATTCAGTTTAGCATAAGCACGCAGTTTAAATGTAAGTACAGTTTAATTGTCAAAAACATTTCTATTTCAAGCTATTCAGTTTAGTCAAACAGTTCTAATTCAAACAATTCAGTTCAGTATAAATATGCAATTACTTCTATTTAACCCATAGATAAGGCCCTATCAGGTGCTTCCATTCCAGGTCAGAGTTGACCTGGGAGCAATGGCAATGAAGGGGTGCCCTACATTCCCCAAAGCTCCAGCATCACAGGAACCTCACCATCAGATTGCTTAGTGTCATATCTAGGACACTCATTGGGGAGGTCTTTCCCCTCTGCAGAGAAGCAGTCAGTGTATTTTATAGTCCCAGCCAACTGGTCAATCCTTCTATAGGGATGACTCTAGCATTAAATAACCCACGAATGTTGATATGCCATTAAACAAAGAAACCAAACCAAACTATTTTGATTGTATAATGTTCCACCAGAAATAATAAAATTTTTATATTTTTGCTTGAAAAGAAAATTAACTTTTTATATTAAAAAATAGTTAGGGATGTATTTATTTCTAGGGCAATACTATATCAGTAACATTTGTTTTCAATATTTAATGTTGAAGGTATGTCTCCATTTTTTGATCAAGCTAAATGCTATTCCAAAAGTTCTTCTTACTACTGACTTCACTCTTTTTCTTGCTTCTGTTTTTGTCTTTTTCTTTTCTTTTTTTTATTAGTAATGACAACAAAAAGTGGTAGCAAACAGAAAAGTGATAATGGAAAATATAATAATTGGAATAATCCATTCACAATGCTTGCAACACAGGTGATTCCATATTAAGTGTACCAGTTCATTCACAGTAACATTTTTGACACAGTTAATTCAATATTTTTTATCACGAGGAATGCCCTCTAATTCTTTCTTTGTTAAATAAAAAGTCCATACTGGCTTCACTCATCCATTTTTCCGTAAGACAGAAATTCTTTTTAATTTTTTCATCCACCAGCAATGTTCTCTATTTATTACTTAAGCTTTATTTCAGAAAAGACAGTGTGATTGTTCTTTCCAGACGTGACTTATCATACTTAACTTTCTTGCTTAACTTTTGAATATGTTTTTCCTATATTCCTCAAGTTTAACTTTCAAAGTTTGGCAAATTTCTCTTTCATATTCTTTTCCGCATTTACATATAATGTTATATACAATCTTTTATCATCCACTTATCTCTAAGGAATTCATTTTATTAAGAAGTATATAACAATTGGCTATACTATTGAAACCACTTTGGTGTCATAATGTCTACGAATGTATGGATTTGTTCAGCTTTTTCTCTTACATATTGGAGGCTTACGTAACTGGTATCACCAAGGTTTGGCTTACTCCAGAAGTTATATTAAGCTGTTGTTTCCATGAAGATTATTGCTAATAATGATATGGCTCTTTCTTTAGATTCTTGGGATTACTTCCTCAGGCTTAAGGTAATGAATTATTCCTCAATATAGAAGGAGTGTTTTGAATTCATATTTAACTAAAACACCAACTTTTATTGGTTTTCTCTACACACAAGTATTAAAATACATATCCTTTACAAGTGAGTATTTAAATCTTTATATTTATGAAGTCCTGTATTTAAAAAAAGCCATTAATATATTGGTTGTAAGGACACAGGAAAGAAAAATATATGTTTTTATACTCTTTGTTTTGTGAGCTGTTTAGAGGGTCCAAATAAAGTTTACTGGATTCGATAAAATTTGTACCACCTCTTCTGGGGGAGGTATAGAGTACAAAAGTATGATTCATTTATTTAAGCCAGATCAAAGGTTTCCACAGAATAGTTTTTAAGAATTAGAAAGTAACTCTTATATATTAGTTGAATGCAAAAATTTTCCTGCATTTTTTATTCTCAAAAGATGTTTTCTACTGTGTATTCAGTCAGTATATTTTTTAAGAGAGAGAGAGAGAGAGAGAGAGAGAAAGTGCTGGGAACTTCTTCTCACACATAATAAAAATAAAAATATAGAATCATTGGTGTTATATGCATTACTGGAGAGGAATTAGTTCAACTACTATATTTTCCATGATTTCTTTTTGTTTGCTGAACTACAGAGAAAAAATATCAAAGAGGCTTTATCTTATTATATAGGTTGTATACCTGACAACTACCATGAAATGTTAGAATATGGTAAAAGCAACAAAAAGAATGAGTCCCATAGTCTGACCAATTCCTGGAATGATAAATTACTCATCTAAAAATTTCACTGATTCATGTGTAATTCCTGTTGTCATTTACTAAGCTTAGCTTCATCTGACACAAAGCCAGAAGCATGAGACAATAGCAACAAAAAGAAAGAATCCAATAATCTGACCAACTCTTGGAATGATCAACAACTACTCCAAATTTCAACAATTCATTTTTTCATTTACTAAGCTTAATAAGAATCAAACTCAATAGTAATGGTACGCTAGCTGAGTCATCTAGCCTTTCAAGGCACTCATAGACTAAATGTAGCTTAGATTTGGCACAAGGTCATAAATATCAGGTACTGAGTGAGGTTCAAACTCACCTATCAAAAGTAATTGGTTTTCTGCATCTAGTATGCTTACGTTTATGCCACACAACTTATTGCTCTTTTAAAAACTAAGTATAACAAAGATTTGGCACCAGACTGCAACAATAGGGCACCTAATGAGAATCAAAATCCTTATTTTATTATAGATATGACTTTAAGACTAGCTTACTGACAATTACATCATGAAAAGTTGCTTCAATGAATAATTCTTATAGTTATTTCTTGATACAGCTTAAGATTTATACTTAGATACTGCTACAATATAATTGAACAAATAAGATGTTAAAATGATTGCCATAGATAAACAATGCAACTTTGGCTACAGAAAGTTTGCTAATTTACATTAGAGAAATCATTAAAATTATTGTTTGAATTGTAACCATTTTATAATTGAGGTAATGTCATTGAATAATAGACTAACCAAAACAGTTTTCTTTATTAAGTTTAAATTATTTATTATGAATTAAAACAATTTTACTGTTATCAATTTTTTCCAATATATTTTGCTATACATTTTCAATTTTAAAATCTACAAGACATCAATGATTATACCCCATTTCATTTGCTGAGAATTTTATATTATTCAAAAAGCTAACATTATGTGAATTTTTTATTTCTTATAAGCCTTTTTCAAAGAAAGATAACTTTGACCAAAATCTATTAACTGAAACAATTAGATAATGGGGTGGAGTCTGAAAATGTTGTAGCTCTTATTTTGAATGCACCAGTATATTTTCCTTTGACTCTTTTCTTTTTCTCATCTTCTTTGTAATATTGAACTTGATTGAGAATCATAAAAAAACAGTTTGTATGTCCTTTTTTTATATTTGCTTGTGTGCATCTGTTTACACACCCACTTCCTGCACTACTGTTTTGACATGACTCCTATATGTGCATTGCTTTAGATTTATTGTCTTTATTTATGGTTGCTCCTAAAGTAATAGCTTCAATCAACAAGCATTTATATGTATAGATATATATACATAAGGGTATCTCTCTCTCTCTCTCTCTCTATATATATATATATATATACAGAAATAAATTGACAGATATAAGCATGTATTTTTAATGTTTTAAAACATAAAGCATGAAAATGTTTTATTAAAGTTTTTTTAGGTTATTGACATCAGTTAGATATTTATTTCTTTACATGTTTTCACTGCTAAGTTTCCTCTGTATATACATGCCAAGAGAGACAAAAGTGTATACACACACACACTTACACACACACACACATATATATAAATGTTTTTCATGAGCCCATTATTTAAAATTTCATGTGGATCATGCAATCATCAGATGGAAAGAGAAAAAAAGTGGCTAGTCAACCATATTTAAGGTATAAGGATTTTTTGTGCACATTACATACGTTCATATGTTCAGATCCTAAAAATCAATAAATTAATAACTTTGTGTGTGTGTGTGTGTGTGTGTGTGTGTGTGTGTGTGTGTGTGTGTGTGTGTGTAAGAGAGAGAGAGAGAGAGAGTGAGTGTGCGTGAGTGTGTGTGTATGTGTATGAGTGTGGGAGAGTAACATGCACACACATCATGCTATATGACAAAATCCTCATATCATAAATACAATTGACTAACCACTTTTTCATCTCTTGCTGCTTGATCCACATAAAACTTAAGTAATGAACTCATCAAGAACATAATATGGATATTTTATATTTTAGACCTGCTCTGGCATAGTAAGATTATGTATTTTTATGCAACTTTTCTTATTTACATTTTATCTACTTTTATTTTATATAATATATATAGTATTGAGTCTTAAATAATTTACACTTTTTTAAAAGTATGTGCATTTCGAACATTCAATATTTCTTATGCAACTGAAGATTATCTAATAAAGGAGTGCCTTCATTGGTCATTCTGATTTCAATTGTGAAATAGTGCACATTGTAATTTAATCTATGATCACATATGGCTAAAATCGAGAAACTGAAAGTGTATATTTGATATGTAATATTGAGGGACTTTAAGAATAACAAAAATGCTACAGAAACAGCTAAGAAAATTTCTAGTGTTTATGACCGAGGCGGTTTTACTGATTGCCAAGTCCGAAACTGGTTTTCAAACATTTGTTCTATTGATACATTATTGAGAAATGAACCCAGAGCAGGACACTCATCAGACATCTATCTAGATGCTTTGCGACAATTGGTGGAATGCAATCTGGGCAAAAGTGCTCAAAAGTTAAACTTGACCACTACACATTCCAATGCTCAATATGCCACCACTTGAGCCCCTAATATTCAAAAGAATAATAGTCTTTGTATAAGGTTGAGAAATTACCAATTTCTCAAGAATAATATTTCAGGTTAAAAAAAAGAGGTTTTTACAACAATGTTCATCACAAGCGGCAATGAATTGACAATGATGAATCTTCACAGGCTACCTCAAAGGCAGAGCTTCATGGAAGAAAAGTTATGCTATTTATATGAAGGGATCACCATGGTATTATTCATTTTGAGTTTTTACACAAAATTAGTCATGAATAAACTTTATTTTACGAAAACAGGAATTATTTCAGATTCAATCCAATAAATGAGTTTTATATATATATATATAAATTCATATATATATATATATATATATATATATATATAACCTTATATGTGTGTGTATATATAAGTATATATATCTATATATATATAAATTCTAACAACAAATAAGAACTTTATTTTTTACATTGTTTCAGATACAAAAAGGTGGCATCAGATTAATTTCAAGTAGAACATAGTTAACTTTGATGTCCATAAATTTTTTTCTTCTTTTTTGTACATATATATGCATGCACACACATACATAGCTATAAAATTTATATGCAGTGACAATGTACAAAAGCTATATAATGAAACTTTACTTCAATGATGTTAGATATGAATTAAATGATAGGATATTTACGAATTTGACTGGACAGGTTTATATGTATTTACCAACCCCTCCACACCAGTAGAATGTGTCAATTTTTTTAAGCGGAGTTAACAGGTTTGGATTCAGTTTTCCTTCTCCTAGACTGGTTGCCTAACAAAGGCTGAAGAACCCAATCTTCCCTACTATTTATCCGTAGCAGAAGGGAGAATAAGAGAATTCAAACCTTTCACAAGGATATTCGTGCTTTGTAAAATGCAATAAAACTTTTCCAGGATTTGAACTCATGTCATATCTATTTCCTATAATGATAGCCATTACACCATGGGCACCTCTAAAACTAGACAGTTTTATATGTTCTACAAGTTCAAATGACTATATCTTAAAAAACTAGTAATTCAAGCCAATAAACCAAGCAATCCTGTTTGCTTTGGTAAAATCCTGATACTGATTCCCTTCAATCAATTTACAATTTTTGTCTGAGATTTACACTGTTATAAACATCCAATTTAACTGTGATAGTTTAACACTGTTTCCTGTTGTAATGGTATTATTCGACCTCAGCATCATAGGAGCATATATGTGACTTTTTTTTAGGGATTCCTAGTCTATCTTATATATATTTATATATATAGCACACACACATACACAGATATATATTTATATATATAAATATATATCTATGCATTTGTGATATGTAATCATATGTGCATAAATTCATGCATATACATTAGATAGACAATTGTGTTTATATACGAGATATAATAAAAAAAAAAAAAAACTACTGAGATTGATTCTAAATTTTAATTTTATGCACACAGCAGATCAACTTGTATTATGAAGTGATAATTTCTAAATGTCTATACAAGTCATTCTCAATTCTTGATAGTTTTTAATCAGTCTTTTTGAGGGAAACATAGGATTGAACAAGTAAGCACTCCATACTCACTAATCCTGACTCTGGAAGATTTTTTTCTTGTTTTCTAAACTGAAAATTTATCTCAAAATTGAAATTTGAGGATGTGATGGGCATTAAAAGAAATACAACCATTCAGCTTGATACCATATGAAAAGAATTTTCGGAAGTACATTGAACTATGGAAAACTCACTGGAATAAATGTATTGAGAGCCAAAGGGATTATTTTGAAGAAATTGTTTCATTTTTTATTAATTTCTGTTTTAATATATATAGTTTCAGTCTCAATAATTTTTCAACATACCTTGTATTTGCATGATTATTTTATTTGTAGTTATTTTTACTACCTACATGTACAATTTTCATTGATTATTGATTTTCAACAGGCTTTTCTAGTTGTAAAGTTATATATTATCTGCAATGTGAATTGATATTAGATATCAGCAAGTGATGATAGGGATCTATGAAGGCATAAACTAGATAGATTAAAAGTTGAGAAACATTGCTCTCTGTATAAAATCAAAGATTAGCATTTACTCTGTTGTTTAGGCAATGGAGTCTCCATGGTGTAATGGCTAAAGTGCTGGACTGCAGCCTCAAAGTAAGGGAGTTCAAATTCCATTTGTGCTATCATATTCATTTTTGGACTAATACCCTTGAAAAAAGATATGAACCCCCTTATCCACCCCTCCCCCACCGCTATAGGTTAAATAGTATCACTGTAGTTCTTCAACAAAGATGGCTTTGGCATTAAATAAACCATGAAAGTTGATATGCTATTGAATAAAGAAACCAACAAGGCACAATTTTCTTTTTTATCTTTACAGTATAGGAGTTGTATCCCCTGCGATATGTTGTTTTTTCTACTAGTTAAATAGTTGGTTTTACAGCATGTCAACCCTTGTTGGATTATTTTATGCCAAAGTCAGTCTAACAATTATGATCTCCAATTACATGCAGTACAAAAATATATCTTTACAATCATTTTCACAGAATAAACACTTCTATATCTTGAACAGATCTATTTGATTCATAGATGGAACCCTAACAGGTACAACTGTGACACTATAAACTTTTCTAATCCTAGTTGCACATATTTAGATGCAATAATGCACATGTATGTAGGTGCAAGCATATCTCTATGGATATGTATAAGTATAGGTAATATATCTATACATAGATATGTGTGTATAATAGTATTAATGGTGCAGTTGATTTGGCAAATTTTAAGAGCTAGACAATAAAATAGAAACAGAAGGATTTCTCAGAAATGCAAGGATTTTTTAATGTCCAGAATAAATTGAAGTTTTTAGTGATGTTCAGTCAGAGGTCAACGGACAAGAATCTGATTTATTTTGTATCTTTTAGAATTGAGCAGTCAAAGCAGAAAAGGCAGTTTTCTTTTCTGAAAGTAAAAACTCCATCGGTTCAAGGGGGCAGTTTGAGTCTAAAGCAGCAGTGAGCAGTTGGTCATTGAACAAAAAAGGCCAAACTATGGCTCCTAGATGTTCAAGGAATATCATTGGCTCAGTTATCAGCAAGCCACAGGTGAGACAGAGTGAGGCAAAGAACTGACCATTACCCAGGTTTCATCCTTATCCATATCACTATAGTTAGGGTCTGCTTGATTCAAAACTTACATGCACCATCCAGAAGATTGTTTCAAAGAGAAAGCTTCAGTAAAGATGGCCATGACACTTTATTATCAGGTCCATTTTATTTCTTTATGGACCTGACCAGTGGCTTCTATAGTTTAACCAAAACCAGCTGCTGACTTCTTAAAAAAAACAATGTAGGGAGAGCTCAGTTAGCAATTCAGACTGGACAGACTGTGAGTCTGTCCCGTCTGATTTGCTAACTGATCTCTCCCTACATTGATCTATACTGCCACATTACTAGTTTAGGTTACATTTGAACAGGGAGATATTGCAGCAAAAGGGCAATTCTACACTCCTCAAAGCTCCGGAATTGGAACCTCATCAGTAAATACAGTTTAGTATCATACCATGGACACTCTTTGAGAGGGTTCTTATCTCTCTGCTGTTGGTGTATTCTAGGCCCCATTGCCAAGGTATCTGCTAATTAGAGATTACTGATTACTGAAATAGCCTTGCTATATAAGTTTTAAGTTAAATTTTTATGAATAAAATGGTTTAGGTGTACATATTCATAGGCAATATTGTATATATGTGAGAACACAAAAGCCTAAAACATATCAATATCAATTTGAATATTGAAAATCTAGAAGTGAAGCCTCAAGCACAGGGGTCACATTGAATTAATAAATTAAGCAAAATATCATTTTAATTTCATTACAGTTTTAGAGGTGGGAAGATTACTTTTAAAAAGAAGTAACCTGAAGGTCGCAATTGGAAAAAAAAGTTTATGAAATCCTAATTTAAACATTGGGCTGTGTAGAAATGAATAGACAACATGATCAGAAATTAGATAACACAGGAGCACCTGCTTATATTTGGGAAGAAGTTATAATTAGTGGTCTCCCTGATATAGAGTTTAATATCTGACCAGATACTGGATATTGCTGGATTTGAAATTGCTAGATATCCCACCCAATCTTGATATTGCCAGATAATTTTCTGTGTTTATTTTACCCTTCAAATAAATGCTATGAGAACTGGATTAAATCAAGAAAAAGTTTATTTTACACGAACAACATAAAATTGGTAATAATTTCAAAATATTTCTATGAAATGCAGTGTGCTCAAAAGAAACACTTATTGCTAAATTTTGATGGCCATGATTACTAGAGAACTGGAACTGAGTGCTGGTGGGTAATTGGATGTAGGATTTGGATGTAGTTGTGATTTTTTTCATATCAGAAATTCCAGCAACTAGTATTGCACTATAATAGATATCCAGTTTCTTACATATCTTACACAAGATTGCAGATTGAATACAAATTCTGGTACATCACTAGTTGTAAAGATGCTCATCGTCAATTTGTATTACATTCTTATTTACAAAACACATTAAGTACCTACTGTTGCTAAGTGATTACCTCCAGGCAGATTGCTGCTTAACTTTCAAACTGGTGCTTTTAGCTTGACTTCACCATAATTAACTTTTATTATATTATTGTCTACCATACATTATTGCATGGAGATGTTTGGGTTGTAATGGTTATCATCATAGGAAATAGACACAGTGACACAAGTTCCAATCCTTGACATAACTATTTGCATTTCTCATATCACTAATACCCTTAGGAAAGGTATGAATCCAATAATTCTCCAGCTATCTATGGGTAAATAGTAGGGCAGACTGGCTCTTTAGTCTTGGTATGGCAACTGGTCTAGGAAAACTCTGAATTCAAACCTGTTAAAATCCACTTAGAATTGACCTTGTGTTGCATCTTGTTTGTGCTGAGGGGTTAGATATATCTATATACATTATTGCATTTGGTGCCTTGTTTTTAGTTGACTACCATCAAATTATTTATTTGGGGTGTCCTCGTGGTGTAATGGTTAAAGTGATGCACTGCAGAATCGTAGAATGCGAGTTCATACTCCAGTCGCGCTATTACGTTCACTTTCGGGCAAAATACCCTTGGGAAAGGTATGAACCCCCTTATTCTCCCTCCAGCTATGGGTAAATAGTAGGACGGACTAGGTTCTTCAGCCTTGGTGAGGCAACTAGTCTAGGAGAAGGAAAACTCTGAATTCAAACCTGTTAAACTCCGCTTAAAAATTGACCTTGTGTCATATCCTGCCCGAGCGGAGGGGTTGGTAAATAGTACCATCAAATTATTTAATCATACACTGACTTTAAATATTTTTATTGGTATCTCTAAGAAGTCATTATTATACCAAAAATTGTTCTGATGATTACATCTCATCTTCACATTTTTCATGTTGTTCACACATCATTTTGTCCAATCCAAGGAAGATGAGTTGTTTTTTTCTCTTCAATTATACTTCTAATTGGCTGAATAACATTAAGATTCAGAAAAAGACATTGTCTAATTTGAAATTAAATCATTTTATTGTGGGTTAAGGGTATGCACAAATCAAGTCTCATGTATGGCCATCACAAAATGCTTGGTCCCCTTTAGAAGCACCTCAGGTACGAAGCAATAAACTCAGCCTGCTAAACAGGTACTGTCTGGTGGGAAGGTTACCTGAGACCAGGTTATGAATTAAATATTACCCACCTCCAAAGCCCATCTGGAGTTTGGAGGCTGAGTAATACTTTTGAAGTATTGAATAAACCATGCTATTTAAACCCATATAGATTTCACAGTTTCATTTGTATATGCAAATAATTTAATACAATATTCAGTTATAGTAAGAAATATGACTTAAAAACCTGAAGTTTGTGTTATAATTGTTTTATTTCTTTTGTAACATTTCTCTCTTCATTTTCTATGTGAACTTTCACTCTTTATCATATATGAGCAACTGAAAGGTTTTGACATGCAGAAAAAAATGCTAATACTGTTGTTCATGCGTGAACATGTTATGACATTAAGAGTTTTGTCTTTTGTAATTGATATTTCTTAGACTGAAAACTTTTGAATTTGTCTTATTATGAAATCTATTTGATGCTTTCATTCTGTTAATTGTGCTTTATATATGTGATGTAAAAAAAAACAGGCCATTGATCTAATGAGTAGAGTGTTTGCCAATGGTCCAGGAGACCGGGGTTCAATCCCAGGTCGAGTCATACCAAAGACTCAAAAAATGGTACTTGATGCCTCCTTGCTTAACACTCTGCATTATAAGGTAAGGATCAAGGGTAAAGTGGAGCCATCCTGGGAATGGAGTAGTGTCCCCCTACATCTCAGTGTAGTAGCTATTGAAAAAGGAGCCTTCAAGTCACCCTCGACTAAGGTCGCCAACTTTACTTTATATGTGACAATTGTGACGGCAAATTAAAATAAAAAGGATCCCCGGATGAGCAACCATTTAAAAGCATATGGGAACTGGTGCATTTAAATATTGTTATCACCAAATGGGGAGTTTATTTTTCGCACATGTGAAGACGGGGTGGTCTGGCACTTGATCCCTCATAGAATAAGTCCTTGTTCAGAGTCCTTTCTTGGGCATATAGGAATTGGCATATTATATGGGGGTTAATTTAGGGCTAGACTGACCGGCGTCGGCAAGGGGTTTCCAAATTTCACACTACACACACACACACACCAAGGCCACTAGCTCTTCCTACCCCTAGAACAATGGAAGATATGGACCTCTAGGTTTAGATGTAATAATATTAATTATAGTAGTCGACAACTCCGGTTTCCCGTATAGTATTTTTAAAGGAAAATATAGGACAACTTAGGCGAGAATAACATGAGGCGAAAGAAGCTGAAAAAGAAAACATGCAACAAACCATTTGATAGCAGACGGCACAAATGAACAAACTTCTACAGTGGGAACATTAAAATGTAACAATCTTTTTAATATACACACGAACACACATATTCAACGTGTCAGCTATATTATCAACGGACAATATATGATTATAAATGTCTTTCTTCCTTTTTTTCCTTTTCTTTAGTCTTTCTTTAAATTGAGAGAGAGAGAGAGAGAGAGTATATAATTGGTTGTAGGGAGAAACAGTCTTAATGTTTACTTATCTTTTCGACGGGTTCCTTCAGAGAGTATTTTCTCTTTTACGGGTTGACAGAATTTTATGTATTCATAAGACTCTGGCTTGAAGGCATAGGTTCTTCTTCTTGTCCAAGATTCTTTCCGCTTTCTTTACCCAGAGTTTGGCACGAGATTCGCCCCCATCTGTTCACGACGACCTCTGTTCCAAAATT
Organism: Sepioteuthis lessoniana; assembly: GCA_963585895.1. Classification (NCBI taxonomy): domain Eukaryota; kingdom Metazoa; phylum Mollusca; class Cephalopoda; order Myopsida; family Loliginidae; genus Sepioteuthis; species Sepioteuthis lessoniana. The sequence continues at coordinate 17,720,403 of OY757923.1, forward strand.
GATTTTCTTTACCCCTATTTCTGCTGATGGAAGAAGCTCCCACTTCCGCCTTAGGGTTCTAGCCAATCATTTAACTTCTATCTTCTTCCTTCCCCTGTCTGGCGATTCTTTGGGACTACTATCTCTTTGACCAGGTCACAGAATGCAAACATCTGTTGGCTTTCATTCTGACCTGGATTTGTTACTTAGGCCGTGAGGCATTGACCTATATTACTATTTCTCTCTTTTTAGCGGTCAGCCTTTGAAGGCCTACTAATTTAAACACAAGGGATAGTAGAAATTCCTTATCTCTCTTCTCTCAGTGGGAGACCACATGACACAATGTTGACAAATTGAAAAAAATTTTTCAAAAGGTATTTTAAAACTGAAAAACTTTGAAACTAAACATTTTTGTTGCAATAAGTTCTATTCCAGTAAAGGTAGATTTTTGATATTATCGAATATATCTAGAGCAACTTTTTTTATTACTATTCAAGAAACCTGGTCTTTGTTTTATGGTTTTAAAATGGAAGATTGCTGCTGATTCAAGTATTTATCTAGAGAATTTAAGCTTTTCTAAAGTTGAATATTTAGTTATATAGGAGGTGAGATCAAAACTAAAACTTTAAATTTTTTTAGAACAACTTAAACAATTAAGTGATGTGCATTTTGTACATCACATCAAGTCATATATTAATTCATTTGACAAGAGTTTTATTTGAACGAAAATTTGTAAACTTCATATCATTGGGTTGCTTGGAAGTAGGGAAGATATTTAGGCTAATCTCTACTCACCTAGAACCAGTATTAGCATTAGTACATTCATAATATATTAACACTGAATAAACAGAAGGAAAGACAAGATAAGCTTATTTACACATTTAGAAACATTTAATATATACCGAATATACATATAAGTTACATAAAAAAGAATATACATGTACAAATATATCTCAACAGATAAAATATGCACATATTGTTCTATGAACAAGCAATATGTAAAAGGGATACATGACAGAAATGGTTTTACTTGATAATGGAGGAGAGTTAAATGGTCATAACAGGAGTAAGATACATTTCTACTGATCAAAGAAGAGACAAAAGAGATCAAGCGCGGGTGTCCCACCATCATGTGACCATCAACAGACATGCCAACTCTACAACAGAGAAAATCCTTTATGTCTCTTTGCTATATCAATGATTCAGTGTGCTTCAATTTACTTAAGTGACAAGTATTTAATATTTTTCTTTCAAAATCTGATAATAGTTGGTGACAGGGAAAAACTGCATAAAGTAACTTTTTTGTTCTTAAAATTCAGGCTTTGGTTGCTTTTTAATGCAATAAAAAATACAAACCATTGAAAGATATATAGTAAAAGTATTATCAATATGAACAGAAGTGGATTGTCTGTCAGTTCAAGTCTATCTGCTACCTATTTGTAATTATTAGAGTCAGAGCTGTATTTATTCGTTGTGTATTGCCTACACTAATCTCTATCAACTAGAAAATTCTAAAAATTTTCAGTAAAACAAATTATAAAAAAACACGACTGATTCTCAAAGTTTTATTTATTAAACAAAATAACTGAGAATCAGCATAAATTACAAGCAGGCATTCTAAAATGTCTTTAACACTTGGAACACAAATGACTTCAATAACACATAAGACAATAGACAATATACAGCTAATAACCAATGATGAGAGAATGTACTCAAAATTTATACATTACAAATTGCTTACAGATTTTACATAATTTTAGTCCTACACTGAGACAAAATTTAAGAACAGAAGTTTATCAAAAAGTATAATGAATTTAAGGTGTCTGTCATTTTTAATAAAATATGTTCCAAAGAAAAATTGCTGTCTAATCACATTTCATTTGATATTTATTTTGTAAATATATTCTATACACATACAGGTATAATGTGTGACAATAAGTTCCAATCAAAAATATTACACCTTTCATATTTCCGTTCTCTTTGGATATTGATGAAATTTTCCAAATCATTCTGCATAACTGGGCTATCAATTGGTACGCTTCTTTGTCTACTTTATGACCTAGAAGCTCCTTTGAAAACAAGTTATGAAAAGTTATCATTGTTTAGTCTAGTGGGTAGAGTGTTCACCAATGGTCCGGGAGACCCGAGTTCAATCCCAGGTTGTGTCATACCAAAGACTTTAAAAATGGTACTTGATACCTTCTTGCTTAACACTCAGCAATATAAGGTACATATCAAGGGTAAAGTGGAGCAATCCTGGGAAAGGAGTAGCACCCTCCCCTACTCCTTGGGGTAGTAGCTATTGAAAAGGGAGCCTTCTGGTCACTCTCGACTACAATCGCCAACTTTACTTTACTTTTTTAAGCATTTATCCAAAATATGATATTCTTGAATAGAACACACTTATAGGATGATAAACTGGAAGCTATCTTGACTTCTATATCCCAAGAAAATAAAATATCAGAAAGAATAGCAATGTAGTTAAAGTTTTTCTCTATTTTATACAGTAACTCTCATTGTAATAGCACTCATTCTAATTGCATATTCAATTCATATTCTCGCAAGACTGCTGGATTAGTTTCCTGCAACTGCACATGAAGATTTCATTGCATTATTTTCAAAACTAAAATCAGTAAACTCTTAAAATGATGTTGCCAAAAGTAACACAGAAATCTGAAAAGAAATTCAAAAGAAAAGTCTTACCAATTTATGATAAACTCAAAATGATTAAGAAGATTGAATGTGGTGTAAATATGAGGGTCATTCAATAAATGCATTAAATTTTGCCTTTGGATTTGGTTTTAAGAAGCATTGTTTACAGTTGCATCTTTTTCAAAGAAATCAATTGTGATGAAGCTTTTCATGTCCTAGCAAACTATCAGCATCAACTTCTTTACTGAGTGCTGCACCTGGAACTTTTTTCTTTATCAGAGAATCATGAATTGTTTTATTTACTCAGGCTAATAGTGGCAAACCAACATTTTTTGACTAAAATATGCTTCTCTGTATACATCACACATTCTTCAATAAATTTTGCATGGTTTGCACTTCTCAGCCAGGAAAAGTTTGATGACTGACCTCCTTCAAGCCTGGAACACTCTGTATGATTTTCTTCCATTTTTAATAGCTTTAAAACAAATATTTTTGCAAGATTGAAATAAATTTTGCTATAAACCAATTCCAAACAATCCAAAATTCACATTTATGGAAGAAAATTCTGAAAAAAAATTTATTTTGCTTTTTTCAAAAATATTTCCCTTTATAAGAAGTGCATTAATTTATAAATATAGTATTCAATTTTTTATACTCTATGTTATATAACCCATATATGGGACAATCAACTGTGAAAGGATAATAAAATAGCATTTCTGTTTGTAACTTTTGGCTTCTCCTTATCAATGTACTTCCTATAAAATCCACCCATTATAACAGGACTTTAAATCCCTTGTGATACTAATAAGTATCTACTGTATATACACATAAATAGACTGTATATGCATACATAGTTTACTTACACTGTTTTAATATGTATACATACATACATACATACATACATACAAATAGAATATGTAATTATTTTTTTCAATACATTACTAAAATTCTCAGTATATTTGAATATATACATGTAAGTAATCATGATCTTTTCTGCAGGAAAAACAGCACATTATAGGGAAATTTTTATTAAAGTCATACACTTAAAATTATTTTAAATCATCATCATCTTGTCATGCCACCAGCACGGATATCCCTTACCCTCCCTCGCCACCCCTCCCTATTGTTCATCACTTCCGGTATGTCCCCAGGGCTACACTCTGTATCCTCACAGAGCTGCTGTATGTAGGTTTGAGCTGGCCGCCCTGCTTTTGCACGGCCATGTGAGGGGGTCCATAGGAGTGCATCACTTATGAGCTCATTCCTACTTCTCCAGCAGTGTCCTGCATGTTTTGTTTGTCTCACTTGGATAGTTTTCATGCTAGGCGGTAGGTGGCCATACAGCTGCTGCTTTGTTCAATATTGCTCACAGCATTCTTGTGTAGTTGCTATCAAGCTTTTTCTCCAGCCATTTAGTTAGCATCCATGTTGTGCATCCATATCGTAGTATCGACATGATCGCTGCTTGGAAGAAACTTCGTTTAATTTTATCAGTCAGGTCTGACTTCCATATGACCGATAGCCTATTGATAGCTGTCCATGCCTTTGTTAGTCACATGTCAATGTCTGTCTCGGTCTATGAGACACTGCTTCTTAGGTAGGTGAAGTTGTCTACTAGTTTCAGAGAGCTACCGTTTAGTGTAGAAATGTCACCTGTTTGATTAAAGCACATATATTCTGTTTTGTGTGCATTGACATGGAGGCCAATGCCTGCAGCAGCTCATTCCAAACTATGCTGTAGGATTTCAGCTTGGGCTGGTGCATTTGCCAGAATCGCTATGTCATTAGGCATACTCAGTGTTGGTAATTGTTTTTGCAGGGTACCTTCTGCTTCTTTTCTTTGTCACCTTGAAGCCGTTTTTTGATTTTATCGATCAATGTTTTAAGGACGTAGTCTAGAGAGATAATAAACAGGTATGGGGCAAGTGTGTCTTTTTGCAGTACTCGAGCTACAATGTCGAAGTAGTCTGTGTCTCCATCCAGGGAACGCATTTTCACTTTGGTGTTTCTGTAGAGAATCATTATGGCTGTGATGGTTTCTTTTGGTAGGCCGTATGCAAGTAGAATTTGCTCCAACTTCCCTCTGTGAATGGAATCAAAGGCCTTGGTAAAGTCAACAAATAATATTGTCACCTGTAGGTTTTTTGCTTGTATGCCTTCAAGAATTCTACAGATAGTCAATATTTGTGAGGTCGTGGATCTATTTCTCTCGAAGCCATTTTGGTTCTTCCTAAGAATGTTGTCAATCTTGGGTTCTATGTGGTTGTGTAGTAGGGCATTGTATATTTTAGCTGCTATCGATGTAAGTGTTATACCTCGGTAGTTCTTGGCTAATCTGAGGTCACTTTTTTAGGGAAAGGGAGGATGCATCCCTTCATCCATCTGTCTATCGGATTTTGATTATAAAATGCATAAGAGTGTCAGAGCAGTATGTCATCGAATTGTCTGGTCTTCCATACTTCTGGGGGAATTTCAAGCCCTGCAGCTTTCCTATTTTTAATTTTTCTAAGTACTGAGTTGAGTTCTTCTAGAGTAAACAGTCCTAGTTTGATGTCTAATTGCTTACTAATAATTCTCGTGATTGGTTCATGTGTAACTTTCGGTAGGTTTCCTAGTAGATTCTGGAAATGCTGATTCCACAGTTTTATTCGTTCTTGTTGGTTTGTAGCTTTCAGTTTAGCTTTGGCAGTGCTATTCCTTCTGATCACTTCATTTGTCATTTGCCATGCTATCCTAGATTGCCTACCTTCCTCTGAGTCTCTAATCTATCTGATTTTTCATGTATTCTGTCTATTCTTTTTGGTATATGCTTCCTAATTTTTAGTTTCAGGGTATTTGTGTTAGTTGGGTTCTTCTTATTGCATTTGGAGGCAGTTTTCACATCTGCTCGTTTTTCTCTAACCACTAATGTCTCCCATGGGACTCTTGATTTAGTTCTATGATTTGTTGGTATGTATTTCGCTGCTGCTTTTAGGTGAGCTTTGACGAAATTCTCATATTCATCATTTGGAGTATGTGTTTCTGTCTTCTGTTGTGCATCGAATTTATTTCTTAATGCTATTACATATTTATCTCTAATATCCTTGTTATTAAGAAGGGCCCAGTCATAGTGTATGGTGGTCATTGTTCGGGTGGCATTCTTTCATAGGCTCAATCGTATTTTTGCCACGACAATTCGGTGATCGGAGGACATACCAATGAATGAGGAGTAAGCCTCGCATATCACTGCACTATTTTTCCATTTCTTGTTTATAAAGACATAGTCTATCTGTGCTTTAGTATTGTTTGCGTATGTGCAGGTCCATAATTTTCCCTCCTTTTTTGAAAGTTTGTATTGAGGCTTGTTAATCTATTTTCTACCATGAAATCTGTTAAATGTTGTCCATTCCTGTTTGATGAGTTGTGTAGGCTGTATTTGTGGTTTCTGTTTTTCCAATTTGGGCATTCATGTCTTTGCCAATGACAAGAACATTGTGTTTTGGGCTGCAACACACAAGAGAGGATAGCTCATCGTAGAAGGCGATGAGTTCAGTTTCTTTACTAACATTGGAAGGGCTCAAGCAGGAGATGATTGTTGCTCTGCGGTTGCCATTAAAAGTAGCTACCATCATCCTTGGGTACATTTTCTCTATGCTACTTAGTGATTTTTGGACTTGTGGTCCTATAAACATACCTACTCCTCCTATTGTGGCATTGACAGAGTTTTTCCATGCTGATGCAGTGGCTGTAGGATAACTGTTCATGACAAATTTCATTTTTTAATTGGCCATTAATAAATAAGAAATACTTATTAAAAGGCTTATGTTGTATCAGGTTGCTTAATGTGCTACTGGTACTGTGTAACTCAGTACTACCTGTTTCATAGTCAGATCACTAGTGACTAAACTTGTACCCCCACCAAGCTTGTCTAATAAAGAGGGTAGCTAGATAAACTGCGGGATGAAAAATGAAACTTGTCAAAAGGCCCAAGGAAACTTTTTGCTCAATGGCCATCTGGCACATTATTCTTGGAAATGTTGGACTTCTTATTCTTTGTCAAGTCATCCAACTAGGAGAAGGAAAACTGATATAACACCTGCTACTGATATGTATACTAGTTGTCTTGTTTTGGCTTGTCATTGGATAATAATCATGAAGACTTAGAGAATGATATTTATGTTTTACAAGCATTGACTATTATAATACCATGCTGGACAAACTTATAAACTTTTCATCTACCAACATTTCTCTCAAACAAGTCCCATTGCAATGGAGGTGTAACAACATATGTAGACCTGACTGGATGGAAGCATGCAGTTACATATCAAGACAAGGTTGACAGGCATCTTATCCAAAAATCATTGTTGTGTCCTCTCATGAGAGGAACTAACCCTGGTGGAGACTTTTATATCTGAGCAGAACACTGCTCACCCTGATGGAAGAATGCTGATGGTGGAGTATAAGATTATGAAGATGGGAAAGACCTGTTAAAGTTTATACATGTATATGTATATATATTTATATATATAAGAAAGCCCAAAGACCAGAGATAACTTACTAACACATACCAAAAAGAGCAGCAAGAATACATTCAAGGCCAAATCAATAGAATCAGAAACTCAGTTTAAGATAGACAATCATGAATAGCATGGCAGACAATAAATGAAATGAGCAGAAGGAAGAGCACTTTGAGAACAAAACTAAAAGCTGCCAGCCAAGAAGGAAGAATATAGAAATGAAAAGAACATTTCAAGAATCAGCTTGGAAACTCCCCTAAAGTCACTGAACTTAACATAGTACTTACAAACATTAAAAGCAGAAAAGCTGCAGGCCTCAACATAATACCTCTAGATGTATGCAAGACAAGGAAATTTAATGACATACTTCTTTGATTATACAATGTTGTCTATAAACAAAATACTGAAGAGAAATGGACAAAAGGATGGATCCTCCCCCCCCCAAGAAATGTGATTTCTGAATCACTAAGAACTACAGAGGCATAACTCCTACTGCTATAACTGCTAAGGTTTATAATGTTCTGCTTTTCAACTGTATCAAACCTGAAATCAAGAAAATTCTTTGAAAAAATCAAAAGGATTTTTGGAGAAATCGATCCACAACACCACAGTTTCTGACTATCAATCAGATCATCAAAGGAGTACATGCAAAAAATCTCGAGGCAACACTATTGTTAGAAGATTTCTCCAAGATATTTAATCCCATACACAGTGAGAAGATGGAGCAAATAGTACTAATATATGGTCCCCAAAAAAAACTGTTACAACTCTAATGTTGTTTTATAAAGATATTAGGTATTTGACCTTTGCATCTCTCTCTCTCTCTCTCTCTCTCTCTCTCAGCAGTTCCTGAATTTTTTTCACACATCTATGTTGACTATTTTGAATAAAAAGAAAGGAAGGAGATTATATTTTTATACATTAAGACTTATTATCTTTTTCTGTTAGTATGCAACAAAAAGACAAAGCAATGGTTCACTTACCTGATGGAGACAGACTTCTTTGACATTTTTGCTGGAACTTTACAAGGAGATACATTAGCACTATATCTGTTTATAATCTACCTAGACTATGTACTTTGAACGTCAATAAAAGTAATAAAAGAAAATGGCTTTACACTAAAAAAAGCAAGAAGCAGACAATATACATACTGTTTTGAACAAATCCTAGAACCAACACCCTACAAATTGCAGCTGTAAGGCCACTTACCTCCCATCTCATAAATCATTCAAGTAAGACAAACAAGACATGTGGGATACTATTGGAGAAACAAAAACAAACTCATAACTGATGTTCTTCTATGAACCCTAACTGATCAGTAAGAACTTATTTATATCAGCTCTGTACAAACATTGCATGTAGTTTAAAGGACCTGTCAGGAGTAGTGGATGATTGGGATGGATGGAGAGAGAAAGTCAGTGAAATCTATGCTGTCAGCACAACTTGATGATTATGAAATTTAGATACATATATATATATATATATATATATATATATATATATATATATATTTTTTTTTTTTTTTTTGGCAGCATTTCTTCATTGATACTTATTTCATGGAACATAATAAGCATTTTTTGTCTACATATTTTTTTGTTAATCCTTTCAAATTGCCATATTGATCTTATGATATTCAGCAGGAATTGGTTGATAAACCTTCCATAATTAGTTATTTCCCCAGTACTTTCTGCCCAACTTTGGGCCATCATCAGGGGAGGATGTATTACAAAAGTGATGTAACTTTTGTATGTACTTTACTCTATACTTTGTAAGAATGAGTATTTGTATTGTTGTATTGCGTAGCATTAACTTTTCGAATTTGATTCTATAAATAACGTCAGTAGCTAAAAACATTTAAGTACATTAATTTTTAAACCTGTGCTAATGTACTTAAATACAGCAATCCAAAAGGATTAACAAAAAAATATGTAGACGAAAAATGTCTATTATGTTCAATCAAATATATATATATATATATATACCTGCCCATTTGCATAATGGTTAGAGTATTTACCAATGGTCCGGGAGACCAGGGTTGAGTCATACCAAAGACTCAAAAAATGGTACTTGATGCCTCCTTGCTTAACACTCAGCATCATAAGGTATGGACCAAGGATAAGTGGAGCAATCCAGGGAAAGGAGTAGTGCCCCCTCCTACACCTCGGTGTAGTAGCTATTGAAAAGGGAGGCTTCAAGTCACCCTCGACTACAATTTCAAATATTTATTTTTGAAAACTCTTACAGTGATTGATACTCATTGCAACTTACTGTTGTTCAATGTGTATACCCCTAATCACATGGCGTATCTTAAGTCAGTCGTCAGTTTCTTGCCAAACTACATAATTTTGATCCCTCTTTACAGTTTAGATTAGAGCATGCAACAAACATTTTTAATTGTAAAATATTTTGTTTGGAAGAATAATTACACCTTTTGTAATTCTATTCATTTTGCTATCTATCTATAGATTAAAGTTCATGAAACCTAAGTATTAAGAAAATTTATTTAAGTGTATTTTAACATTTAATATCTATTACATATTGATCTACTTATAAAGTATCAAGCACTTTTTTGCTTAACAATTTTTTTATTTATTAAAACACACACACACACACACACACACACATTCATTCATTCATTCATTGAATCTAAGAAAACAAGGCTTTTTAACAGTAGTCATATTGTGCAGGAAGAGGCACTCAGAGCAGAGAGCCTAGTCCAAAACATGGACGAGAGGGCACCCACAATACTCAACTGGGGAGCCAACTGACCTTCAGCACAGGTGAAGTGGAGTCATTGGCATGCAGATTCGAAGCACATAGACAGAAAGGTGACTGGCATACAAATTCAAAACACGTTGTCAAAAAGGATTGTATGTGGTGATATACACACAACATATTAAGTGGTCTAAATGTGACTTATACATGTGATGGCATAATAAGCAAATGAAAGATTCACTCTTGCTTTCTGGTACTACAAAAAAGATGTATCTCCTTTTCTCTCATGGTTTTCACACAAACCTCTATATCTAAAGATAAGTGGCATAAAATAGAATGAAAAGATTATTTTCCTAATAGTGTTGTTTTCTTCTTTGACTAAACTGAGCCGAATCACCAATTGATGAATATACAACAATATTCTGATAATTTAAAAGGCCTTTCCAAAAGTTCTTATTCAATTGGTACAATTGCTTTTTCTTAGGATATATATATATATATATATATATATATATATATATATATATATATATATATATATATAGTAAACATAACTGCACACTTTATTTAGTTTCATATTGAACCTGACACTTTGAAATGTGTTTCTCTCTGACATAGCAACAATCATTTTGAGTGTTCATTGATTGGAACTTTCCAGGATCTTCAAATCCTATCATTTGAATTAAATGCTTCCTTTGAGTGTATACTTCAAAGGTATAAACCTTTCTTCATCTTTTACACAGCCAAGACACTTAGAAAATACTGATACAAAGAGATAAAAAAAATACAAATTTCTTCTGCTGAATCAAGCAATCTTTTATTACTCTTTCACCTGTATTATTTTTTTTTATCCACTCTGCTCTTAGATTCAAAGCAGCAAATGTTGATGCATATAAAAATCTTTAAAGATAACTCCAAATTACACAAGTACAATAATATTTATCCTTCAGTTTATGTGTAGTGTATACAAAGTTATTTTTACATTTGCTTGAAAAACTTTATGAATAGATATGACTGGTTGTTATATCAATGAGAGAAGAAAATTGTATTTTTAGCAAGATATATACCATAGATATTTTTATCTTTTTATTGTTTAAAATGAACATTTGTTGAAAAAGCACATAATTGATTTAAGTTATTAGGTTTGTAGATAAAATATTTTGGAGAAAGGAATCAATACCGACATTTTCATTTTTTATGTCCTTAATTCCTTTAGTCATGCTATTTTAGAAAAACACATAAGATTTCTGTTATTTTATTTTTCATTTCTTAATTTTTATTATCTTTCTGATGATATTAGTAAAATTGTCTATCACTGCCCAAGTTGCTGCCAACTTTTATTTGACAACTAACACTAATTACCTTGAAAAAATATTTAGGTTTTTGTTTTTTGTCTAACGTTATTCTTTTTGGTATCTTCGTAAAGCAAAATATGAAGAAATATTTATACTTTTGAAGCATTTAATTCAAATTATTTAGAGATTCTGGAGAGAGTAACACCATTCAGTGAAATCAGCACTGGTTATGACATTGAATAGGCAAGATTCTATTTTATTCTTTTTTAATTACAATTTTCATGAATATCCCTGGATACTTTCTGAACATACAGCAAAAATTTTATTAATTTTAACTTATCTTTCAGTTGTTGTGATGTTGCAAAATGCATCTTTAGATGTAGTGTGTTTTTTCATGTGGCCACAACCTTATTTTTGATGATAATTTCTGATTTTCTCATAATTATTTTGGAAAGTATGAATTAATGAACCATAGAGATATAATTTTTTTACAATATAGAAAAGTGATTATCCACGATCATTGTATGGTACAATTTGACCTTTTTCAAACTCAGACAACTGCTTACTAACCATTTTCAAAGGACTTATCTCAAATAAAGATAACAAATCAAAGAAAAGAAAATTCTAAAAAATTTCCTATTCTGAGAATCTTTTTTTTTTTTTTTTAATTATGACTTTTTGCTACGACTAAGGAAACTTTGACAACAATGATCAAGGAAAATAATCAATTCCACTGTGTTAGACACACATTAGAGTTAGACACACATTAGAGTTTCATTAAAATTTGTGACAATAATGATAAAAAAATAGTTCAGTTTTTTCACTGTCTGTTTTTTGTCCAATACTGTATCTCATACACTAGGATATAAATAAAATCAAGAATATTTATTTTTATGTTCACTTGTATCTTTATTCTATTTGTCAATGCTGACTTTGATTTCTTATTTTTTTCACTTTGTTAAAATATAAAATATTAAGGCATTTGAAAATTTTTTTGATAAAAATAACGATTAGGAATGAAAGAAATAAGTACTCAAAATTCCATACAGAATTAAATGCACAAAATCTGAGAAAAAAGAAGCAGGAATAGATTTTCACAGTTAACAAATAAAACTTGACAAAAATGTAGAAGAAAAGAAAAAACAAAATAATTGATCTGTTTGGACTTTTTCTTCAGAAACAAAGGAATAAATCAAAGTGAAATGGCTATACTAATTAAATTTTGACAATAGAAAAAACTTTTGCAGGTGCTCTTTTCTTATTTTTCTTCTTTTCTTTATTTTTTTTTCAGTTATTGTAAAACTGATTTGTTCTTCATAAATATGAGCCTACATTTCATTGAGATGAAAACGAAAATATATATTCCAACATCAATTTTCAAACACCTGTGATTCCAGTGCTTTGCCAAATTGCCAGTTTTTTTTATAGAATAACTGCAATTAATACTTTTATGTTCATTGTTTTTATTCCGTTTTACAAAAATAAATTCCCAGATGTATGTTGCATCTGGTTTTCTAAAAGTGCCTCAAAGTACTTTTTTTGCTTCCTTTATAGAAAAAGTTCCTAAATGAAAACAAGCATACTTTATATTTGCTCATACAAATAACTTGAAGAATAGTGAAAATTTATAACAGATAATGCTGCAATAATTTAAGTTTTAGAGCTAACAACTGTAATTAACAGGTTTTTGAAACAACATCAGTACAATAAAATATCTAATTCTACACTGTAGCTTAGTAAACCTCTTGTTCGTGGCAAGACTGTTGAAATACAATGCAGACATGTTTTATGGCATGTCAACTCTTATTGCGTTATTTAATGCCAAAGTCAGTCTTTCTCTTTTTACTAGCAGTTATATAGTTTCAAGTAACTATTGATAATAATTATTTGTACATGATTATAGATTCAAGTAACAATTTTTTATGTAAATAATTTATATGCAATTAAGTATTCTTAATATAAATAATTTGTACACATAATTTCAAGTAAGTATTCCTATTTAGTAATAACTATTTGCTTGGACATAGTTATCTGGTTTCAAGTATTCCTACCTAATACTTGTAATTTTTAAACATCTCTTTGATCCAGAAATGGGAACCTAACAGATACTATCCCTCCAGGTTAGAGTGTACCTTGGAGTAATGGCAACAAAGGGTAACTTCACATTTCCCAGAGCTCCAGAACTGAAGCCTCACTACGGGATGCAGAGTAGTGTCATACCCAGGATACCCCCTTATTAGGAGTGATCTTATATTTTTACAGGGGATACATTCAACATATTCCAAGTCACACCAACAGTGTGACTTTTAGTTTTAGTGGAGTTCTTTATTTAAAATGTTGGTTAGAGAGAAACCAAGAGTTTGAATGTAGGATGATATTTCTTCTTGAGTCAAATACTCTAACCACTATCAACCCTATCGGTAAGTGGCAAGATCTGAATAAAATCTGAAACGTAATTCTACTGATGCTGACATTGATCTGATATCCCTAAGATGGCTCCCCTTCATCTAACTGATTGTTCTTTTATACATATTCATAGTGAAAACTATATGATGACATGTATACATAAATCACATATCCTAGCTATGTCGTTTACTTTCATTGGACCACATTTAAAGTGGAAATTTTACATTGATGTATACACTATGGAATATATTACAACATTAATCAAGTAAGGTTAATTATATATTAATTCAATGATACATCTCTGACCCATAATTTTTATATTAGCCAATCCTGCAACAGAACTCCTATTATCTTTAATGGTTTCTTTTCTTAAAATCACTGTTTGCATAAAATTTCAATATTTTCTTTTTTTGCTTCTTTATTCAAAAACAATCAATAAAAAATAAGATTATGCTAGCTTTAATTAAAGGTTGCATTTCTAAATCATTCAGCAAAGACTGACCTCACTGTCAATAGCTTATAAGATTAACACATTAACCAACATATACAACCAATCTAATTAATGTCTAATGGTTTGTATCATCATCATCATCATCATCATCATCACTAGGGTGTCTGCACAGCATGGATTCCCTTGATTCTCTCTTGTTATCTTCCTATTGGCCATCACTCTTAGCTAGTACTCTAGGTGACATCCAATGTCTGCACTAAGCCGATGAATGTAAGTTTTTGCGAGTCAGCTAACACTGGTGTTTCTAGGAGTGGGAGTTCATATGAGAACATTACTTATTGGCTCATTCTGATTTCCTAAGCAATGCCCTCACTTTGATGATTTGTGAAATAAGTGGTAAGTGGTTATATAGTTGCTGCTTTGTAGGGTGCTACTTTCAGGATTTGTTCAAAACAACATGTAGCCTTCTTGTTTAGTTCTTATCTAGCTTTTTCTCCAGGTGTTTCATTAGTTTTTAAGTTGTGCAACCATACAATAGTACTGATGGCTTCAGCTTCAAAGAATTCTCATTTTAGCCATTGAAAAATAACCATGACTCCAATTCAAACCAAACAGTTTATCTCGAGAGACATTATTCACAATTTTTGACTGTTGAACCATTTCTTTGATCAATATCAATCGGTTTTGCTTGATACAACTTCAGATTAGTCACTCATTTCTAAGAGATAGAAAGATATGAGATAAAAATCTTACATAACTGAAAACAGTGTTTATGCCCTCCATAAAAACTGGTCCATCATTTATCAAAATCTAATGTATTGTTTTTTAATTTGAATGTACTAGAACATTTGTGACTAGAATATGAATAGTCTACTGACAGGCTATTTCATTGTAAATGCTGCACTATCCAATACATTTTGACTATTCAAATATTTCCAAAGCCATAGATTTGAAGCATCTCTCATTTATTTTTTTATTTTAATTATCATGAAAGAAATTATCTTCTTTAATCACATAGACAGACCTAAAGTAGATTTTATTTTAAAACCATTAATTTTTGTTTTTAATTTAATAGTTATTTAGATGAAAAAAATTATGAATGTATTTTAATACAAGGTATAAAGACTTATTTTTATAAAACTTTATGTATATATTTTTCAACCTAGAATTCACACACTTTGTCTGTCAGCCCTGGAGTTTCTAGATTCCTACTTTGTAGAAGGTAACATCTTGGTCCTCTAAACAGAAGTTCACAGCATCACTGACATTCTTCATGGCAAAATGGTGACAACTGAGCTCATTTTTCTTTTAAAAAAACAGATAGAAGTAAAATAAGGCTGAATAGAGTGAAAGTTCAAAGCTTGAATAACAGCTAGGGCCACAACTGATTTGTAAGTTGGTGCATTGTCTTGTTGATAGGGCACCCCTAGAGCCAGATGATTTTTCTTAATTCTCTCCTGTAGCTGCCTCCAAAGATTATCAAAGTATGTATTTACCCAACATCTCTGCCACAAAACAAATGTATCACAAAGTTTGTTTTTAGGCTGAGTACAACTGGTTTACATTCAGAGTTTTCCTTCTCTCAGACTAGTTGCCATATCAAGGCTAAAGAACTCAGATCATCAATTCCATTTCCTATGATGATAACCATTACACCAAGCATGCCTCCAAATTAGATTAGCATAGTAGGCTCCAGTGATATTTTGGCCATTTACCAGGTAATCCACAAAGAGGACTCTTTTTGCATCCCAAAAACAGAGGTCATCACCTTCTTGGCTTATATCACTGACTTGTCCTATTTGGGAGCCAGAAATCCTGCATGCTTGCCTTGTTTGAGTGGTCTTTTGTCTTAAACTGAAAGAGGTAAAACCAAGTCTCATCCATTGCACAATAAATCAATGAAGAAATCCTTCTGGATTACTTTGAAAAACCCTACGATTTCCCTTGAGTAGATTCTCATCAAGCAGAAGTTCTGTGCAGTGACTATAGGAGGACTATTTTCATTAGAGTCATCTTCCAAGCTTTTCTTACCCTGTTTGAATTTAGCTTCTCATTTCTTAACCATGTCTCCTAGTGTAGTCACCATGTTGTAGATGATTTCTTTTAGGGGATAACTCTTTGATAAAGAGGTAGTGAATGACTGCTCAATGAGCAATTTTGCCTTTTGTCTTAAAACTACTGACCTTCTGGGATTCAATTATCTATAACAGAAAAACTTCTTATTATGCATGCAAACTTTTAAAAAGTTAAGCTGTAAGTAAATAAAACTGAAATTTTGTAGCTCATGCATGACTGTCTACCTCAGGCTACAAATTTATCAGCTACTCTTTGTATCTATGAGAGGATTTTTCTTGTTTTTAGCAAATTAATTATATAAGATATACATATCTTAATACCTTTTAGTATATTTGGATTTTTATGATTGTTTCTATTCTTCTGTTAATTTTGCAATTCATATTTTTATAAATTCTGTTATGTTAACACAACACTTCTTCACTTTAAGCAGCAACAAATATGTCTCCTGCTACCATAACAACTTTACCAGATGTGTCACTGTTCTATTAATTTAGAAAAGTATTATTTACTCACACACATGCACACACTCACTCATATATATATATATATAAAGTTAATGACCGTAGTCAAGGGCAACCCAAAGGCTCTCTTTTCATTAGCTACTACTCTGAGGTGGAGGAGAGGGCACTACTCCTTTCCCTGGATTACTCCACTTTACCCTTGATCCATACCTTATAATGCTAAGTGTTAATCAAGGCAGCATCAAGCACCTTTTTTAGTCTTTGATATGTTTCAGCCTTGGATTGAACCCTGCTCTCCCAGGTCATTGGCAAACACTCTACCCACTAGAACAAGCATAGACACCGAGTCAACAGCCCTTGGTGACTGTTAGTTTCTCATGAGTATGATGATCGTATAAGCAAGAAACTAACAGTCACAAAGCGCTATTGACTCTGTGTCTACACTATCCTAACATAGAGATGTATATGCTCTGTCACTGATATTGAGTATTCTTTATTTATAGATATACCAAACTACACACACACACATATATATATATATATATATATATATATATATATATTATATATATATATATATATCATAAGTGTTGGTTGTCACTATCTCACTTAGTGAATTTCAGGCAGACCAAATGTAGTATAATTTGGAGAGTGCTCATATCTGTGATAGATAAGTAAATATATAAATAAATGTGATAAATAAGTAAATATATGTTAGTTTTTATATATATTTGATAGCAAAGAAGCTTGTTTGTAACTATAGGTTTCACACCGTCTTATAAACGACAATCATCAGGCAGAGAAAGAAAGAAAGATATTGGAGAAATCAAAAAATCAAAAATACAGTTAAAAGAACAAAAAATATTGAAGAAATATATATATCCTAACATTCTTTCGAGTGTATTGTTCAATTTTTTCAATTTCTCCAATATCTTTCTTTCTCTTCCTGGTGATTGTCATTTATAAGACGGCATTAAACCTATAGTTGCAGACAAGCTTCTGTGCTATTAAATATATATAAAAACTAATGTATATTTACTTATTATATAGATATATATATATATATATATATATATATATATATATATATATATATATATATATAACAAATGAATATGCTAGATTACTGATTCAGTTTTCCTTACTTCTTTTACGGTATATCAACTCTTCCATGATTTTTTAAAAGTTTTCATTTCAAAAAACTTTTCTCTTGACAATGACCTAAGGTTGAAACTAGTTGGTAACAATTGAAAAGAGAACAATTACAAATTAAAAAGTAATCACAAAGAACTTTTGTTCATCTTAAATATGAAAAAGCAAAAGAGAAATTATGTTTTGCTAGAGGGATAGTGTCACCAGAATGTAAATGATTTTATTAACAAAAAACACATCTATATTAAAAGAAATGAAGCAAAACTTATGTCTATTGTTTAAATGCTTAATTTTATAATTTAACTCTCACTATGAAAAGACTGATTTTGGCCAAATATATTTATTTTTGTCATTTATATCTCTCAATATATATATAATAGCAGGAAATAAAATTGAAACAGCCAGAACATATTTCAATTTACTCTAGATTAAGCATACAGGTAATATATTTCGATGACAGTAAATGATCACTTATAGATTAACAGATTCCAAAATAAGAGATATATAAACAATATTCAACTCCCATGTTAATACACTGCATATCCTCCTGTATATTCAGACCTGTAATTTTGCAATTTTGAAAACTGCATTGTTTTCAGTTTTACTGTACAAGAGGATGGTAGAAGAATTTGAAAATTTTATCAAAGTATATACCTCCCAGCATACATATTCTGTACCTCGATCAAAATTGGCATAATTTTTTAGGGTGTTTCAATTTTGATTTTCTCAGTATATATATATATATATATATATATATATATATATATTATTCTATTGTATTGAGTCAGAAATTTTGATATTTAATGATTCATCTTGCCATCCATGTTTTAAAAAAGATTATTATTTCCAGCAAGCCTCTGTCTGAGGATTGTGCTTTTTTTCATTTCATAAAAAATCATAAAACTAATAGTTACAGATGAGCTAAAAAAGGTGATTTATATATATATATATATATATATATATATATATATATATATATATATATATATATATATATATATATGGGGAAAATTAAAAATAAATCCAACAATATGAAAATGTATAGTAATGAAAAGACACATGGTCTTCAGAGAATGATTTTATTTCTAGAAATATTTGCCAACATTAATATTTCAGATTGTAGATTTTCATCCGAGTGTGTAAGTTATTAGAGGAAACAGAAAAGTGAGAAGTTTAAAAAGTAGAATGTTTTTAAACTTTCTCATCTTTTCATTTCATTTCATAATTTACACATTCTGATGAAGGACTAAAAACAGATAGATTTAATGTTGGCAAATATTTCTACAAATAAAATCATCCTCTAAAGACCTTTATTTTTTTCATCCCTACACATTTTCATATATATATACATATATATGAACTAAGATATTAAAATATAAACTCACAATTCTTCACATTGTGACTCTGAGTTTCCTCATAGGAGATACAACAATGATTTAGGAGGAAAATTTTAATATCTTACTGTTCTGTCTTTATACATTGATCACTTTTACATATTTTATGGCTACAATTTTTACTTGTCATCTTAATGAAAATGAGAGAGAGAGAGAGAGAGAGAGAGAGAGAGAGAGAGAGAAAGGAGGGGAGAATACACATATTGCATTTCATGTATATGGATTATATTTTCTTCTAAAACAATCATTTGTAAAATGAAGAAGATAAAATAGAAAGTAAAAAAAAGAACTGTGGATATATGTTCCCTTTGCAATTTTTTTAACTGTACAGAAATAATTTTCTTTAATAATGTTTTTAATAATAATATTATTTTCATAAAAACATCCAAATTTTTTTTCTTTTTCAGGCTTAGTAGATCCAGTGCTAGTGATGATGCCCGGAGGGCATTCACAGTCCAATTTAACTGATCCTCATGCCTTGCGGTGTTAGCACCTCTTCCCCTATGTTCCACAGTCCTGCAGGTGGCGCTATGTGTACAGTGTACAGAAAAATTATTGTTGTACATATTCATATGGTGACTGGTTTTTGTTATCTACCATTTTGGGAGAAAAAATTATAATTTTTTTTTTTCCTTAGTTTTAGGTTTGTTTTGTTTTTTGTTATTTTTCTTTTTTTTTTACAAAATATATTTCTGTTTCTCTTTTAGTTTATTTATTGTATTATTTCTAAGAAAAAAATGAAGTTGGAAATAAAAAATTAAAAATGCAAAACATTATCCCTCCTGTAAAAAAAAAAAAAAGTAAAAAAAAAACGGACAGAAAATAAATCTAAAAAACAACAAAAAATAACTGTTTGAAAGTGTGAATAATAGAAAATATATTTAAATGGATGGCACATACCCAGAAATACATTCCACATCAACTAGCAAAGGCAGTGGATACAGTACCTGATCTAATGTCAAAAATTATTTCATCTGCAGTATTTTCTTTACAAAAAAAAACATCATTTCATATAATCACTACCTTGAAGCATCTTCAAAGGCTTTTCACAGTTTAGGTCCTTTATTACAATGTGTTTAAACAAGATCAATTGCTTTACAAATTGAATATGTGGATCATCTTCAATGATTTATCAGTATATTTGTTGTTTATTTTGTGGTATACGAATTAGATTACTGTATTTGCCGGCATATAAAACGCACATTCAAATTGACAAAAAATTGTAGAAATATTACAATGCATCAACTGATCTGGTATTAATGACTATGTAGCCATCTTGAATAATTTACAGTGAGCATTAGCCCTCCAATACCCTTGTAAATCATGCATCTTATATACGGCAAAAACAGTAAGTTCTTTAACAATTTGTGCTAACCAATGCCTGAAGGTTTGTTCTATAAAATTCTTTATAATGTGGGTAAATTGTGAAAAAAGAGCAAAGTTTTTAGCTAGTTTCTTCTATGTTTTCTCTATGACAAACTTTAAATTGCATTGCTTTCCTTGACTCTGTTTGCAAAAATAGCAAAATCTAATGTGATGTTGTTTTCTAACAATCACAATGAGTTAACTTAGTGGGCTGTAGTAGAATCTTGAGAGGCTTTCTAGTCATCTAGTCATCATCCCTTATCAAGTATTCATTTTACTTCCAGCCTCTAAGTACTATTATTAAGCATAATGTATTATAATTTTTCTATAGCTCTACAGATTATATTCTTAGTTAAAGAACCTTATTTTTTTCATTCTATTGATATCTGATCTATCAGTATTATCTACTTAGTGATAAAAATATAAACCTTACAATTCCTATCATTCCATTAATTTTTTTGGGACAACTCAACTCATTCATTTTTCTTCTGGTTTTTAAACATAAATGAGTTTCAGTTGTCTAACTCTTGCAATGATAATGAAGCTCTTCTCAAATTATAAAAGGTGTTATACAATCAATGATATAACTGTGAAGCAATGACTGATTACATCAGTGGTTGGAGAATACTGTTTGCTATTACTCCTACATAACTATATTCAGAGATGCCATTACCCAGGAGCTTTTTGAAAGCATTTGACCGAGGGGCAAAACTAGAAAATATTGAGATTTAGGAGCAATTTAGTTTTTTAAGAAAATTGAAGATGAAATCATAAAGAACAATTTTAATCTGGGACCATTTATTCCTATTCTCTAATCTCTGAGTTGCATCATTCAGAAATAAAATAGCAAACATGGGATGCTATTTCTTTTGAATTGATACTAAATGACTCATAGAAATACTGGTTTCCATTGTAACAGTGAGGCCTGATGATATTAGTGCTTCTATTTCATATCTCTGTCATATCAAGAATCTGGATTATTAATAATTTATTTTCAGCATGATGCAGACCTCAAAAAAGTATCATTCAGTTGGGAATTGGATTGATAATTGCTTTTTTTTACTCTAAGAGCATTTTATGCATATTGTTCTAATAAAGATATCACTATGCACATATGCACACACATATATATACACTCAAACATGATGAGAATTTATGTAATATGTTGATAGATGTTTTTAAAATACAAAGGAATTGGATCCTAAGGAGGAATAACTATTTACTAAGCTTAGCTTAGTTTTGGCACAAGACGACAAGTATATGGGAGCCTATTGAGGATTGAACTTACAGCTCAGCAATAATGATCTCAAAGTTTATATTGCTAATGATTTTAAGATGAAGAGGCACCCAGTCCTGCAGGAAAATAGTTACCATTTAGTCCACTGTACCTGAGGAACAGCTTAATGAATAAACAAAATAATTCCTTAGTTCAGATGATGGATTACAAAGCCAGCCTGAAAGATAAGTATTATAAGTTGTTGCTTTAGGGTCCTATGATCACCAGTGGCTCTCTAAGAGAGCTTCTTTTTTTTTAATGATTTATTATATCAACTAGAATATATGTGCTGTCAAAATGACAATGTTTACAATAAAAGATTAGGATTTGTTTTGTTTTGTTTTGTTTTTGTTTTCTTTTCATAGTTGGTATTCAAACAATCAAACATTGACAATAGTCAATATTGTTTGATACAATGAGTGGGGGGGGCAACTTCTGATTTGGGCCCAATAAAGGCTTGGGCCAGCCCTTATGGTTTATGAAAAAAAATCACAATTGACTTCACCTTGTTTACCTTCTGGAAATGATTTAAAAATTAAAGATTACCAAAATGCAAACAGAATCTGGGAACATAATTCTCAATAAACATTGGTTCTTAATCCAGTACCAGCCATAATTATTTGAGGAGAAAACTTTCCAATTTTTCATTAATAATTAGCATGAGGGCCTTCCAAAAAAATAATGTAAACACAATTTAAGATTGGTATTTATTATATGTCAAAGGTTTCATCCCCTTTGTTGATCTGAATTATGAATATTACAATTTTTGTAAATGTCTCATAAATGGGATGATGGCACCTATTGGATTAAGTACAATGAAAACAACTTGAGATTTTTTTCTTTATTGCAGCTTTTTTATTTTTATTTTAAATTATTTCCTTCTCATTCCACATTTCTCTTTGTTTTTCTTTTTTCTTTTTTACTTATTTTGTTACTCTTTAACTTTCTCTGTATTTTCATTATTTATTGTTTTAATACCATAGTTTTCATAATAAATTATTATTTACAGATTATTTGTGGTTTATTTACAGTCAATAACTTTAAGAGTCATTAAAATTAATTTTTTTCCTCGAATCAACTTAACATACCCGGAGTTATAATAATGTACTCATCCATTTGTGTTTTTGTCTGTAAAAGAAAAAATTCTTTTTTTTTTTTTGTTTTTATACCTGATGAAGACTGAATAATGAGTCAGCCAAAGCATTTTACGCTCGATGAAGGCTGAAGAATTGTTCAACCAAAACATTGTGTTAATAACACTAATTCCAAAAGAGAGGTTCAGTTATCCCCAAAGATTTCTGATATATATTGGATTATTTATGTCTATATAAGCACTTCTACATATAAGATGGTGGCAGTAAAAGAAAGAAAGAAAGAGTTGGAAGAAAGAGTTAAAAGAAAAGAGAAATTGAAAACAATGATAGTAATGCTGGTAGGGGAGAAGACTGAAGTATAAAAAGTTATATAAAAAGAAAAAAGAAAAAGAAAGCATAAAATCAAAAGATTAAATAGTGTAGTCTACCTAGTTATTACCAATCAAAAAATTATGGATATATTTGAATTTCAAAAAGATGATTTTTTAGAAAATAAATTCAATAATATCAAAAACATCAATGGGTAACAACAATTTGAGGCCGTTTGTACCAAACTAAACAAAAGCTTTGTATAAGTAGCAACATATTTACATGTATTTATTGTAGGTTGAGTAATGCCTGGTATTATAATAATGGAATTTCTTATTACTCTGTAGTGAGATCAGGTTGTTTAAAATATATTTTACCTTAAAATAAGTACAATTATCATCTGTCTAAAAACTAAAAACCATAATGTCAGTGCTAACAGTATCAAATGAAACAGTACTTTATACAAAAAATATGGTAGAACCAATATAAGAGTATTAAAAAAGAAAAATTCATTTTTTTTAAATCTCTTGATCAAGTATTAGTGAATTACAAACACTTATCTGATGATCAAGAGATTATGAAACTTAAAGTTATGAATTGGGTGATTTTTTTAAATTCTTTTATTTTAATAATTAATGTGTGTGTGTGTGTGTGTGTGTGTGTGTGTGTGTGTGTGTGTGTGTGTGTGTGTGTGTGTGTGTGTAATTCTTTAATCTCTTTTTTTTTCAATAGGTTTGCTATTTTCATTATGTACTTTAATTTCTTTTTTTTCTAAATTTTCTATTATCAATTACTTGTTTAAAGGCCACCTCTATCAACCATTAAGCTTGATGTTGAATGACATCTGATTTGCAGAATCTATATCATAATTAACTGAAAAAGTTGTTGAACATGAAGATGACAGTGATACCAATTGTAGTTGGAGCCCTTGGAACATTCCCCCTAGAACCTGAAAAAGAGACTGGATGAACTAGACATCAGAAAAAGAATTGAGACCATTCAGATCACAGTACTGTTGCAGGGCTGGTGATGTGTGAGGACATCAATCCCACAAAACATTTGTAAATAAAATGATTGACAATGAGCAAGACAAATGTCATGGATAGGAGATTAAGACTCAAATTCCAAAGGCCTTTATTGAACAAATCATACATGATTGGTTCTCATAGTGTAGGATCGCGGTTGCTACATCACAGTGGTGTTAAAAATCAGTTCATTTGAAAGGTGTGGGCTTGGCTGTCTTAAGTTCTTAGTAACAGTGAGTCATGAAAATCTAGGTAGCCTTGGTGTAGATCATAAGTGTAGTTGGAATTGGTCAAAGATGTGGAGTCATACATCATAGAGGTTGGATTGATCAATGTCCCAGTTTATTTAATCCTTGGTTAACCAGAGAGTATGTCAACATGTGCCTTGGAGTGCTGATCATATTCCAAGCAGTGTTGTTGCTTGTGGACTAGAGTACTGATCATCAGGTAGACACTATTGGTCAGCTAGTTGCCATCAGATGCTGGTGGTCCAGAACATGGCTGTCAGGCCAGCCATGGATGTGGCTGGAGATGCTTGAAGATGTGCATGCATCAGTTGCAAAGGCAGGATGATCATTGTCCCAGATTATTCAGTCCTTGTTTAATCAGGAATACATTGATGTTGGCTTCAGGGTGCTGATCATACTATCAGCGGAAGTCTGTGTTGGCAGTAACAACTTCAATAGTTATACAGGAATTGCTATGGGCTTGAGTGTTATCAGCAATGACAGAAACTTCTGCAGGCTGGAGCATCATGGCTGTAGGCTAGAGTATCATCAGGAATGACTGCAAGCAGGAGCATTGTCAGGAATGGCTACAGGCTGGAGTATCATCATCTTTCAACTGGGACTGCAGCATCATTGACAGTGTTTTAGTTTGACAGCTGGTTTAATAGAGTCCACAGAGGATGGGTTCAGCTGCAAACCTAGCTGGTGTTCACTTTACGCAGGCTCTACCACAAATAAATAGGATCACTACAAGCTAGCACATGCGCACTTCAACAGTGAGTTGATACATGATTAACTTCCAGGTAGGATCAACCATGAATAGGCTGGATTGCTAAGCACTAACATGAAGGCACTCTGGCTGTAAACTTTAATGTGTTAAACCTCCTAGCTGGATTGAATGCAGTTAAACAGAATCATGAGCAGGCTCAAACATTTGACCTTCCTAGCAGGATCAACCATGGTTAAGCAGAATAGCAGATAACTTAAACTTTTTGCTACCAGGCTGGATCAAACTTCGGTTGAGCAGGATCACAAGTGGGTATAAAGTTCACCTGAAAGAATGGCACCAAGAAGGAGTCAAGTGAGTAGACCAGGTCATGCAAAGGTCACACTACACTTTGATCCTAGGCCCCATGGCCACACAAGCTACCATTTTTTTGGTCTGACTGCCTTTATATAAAAGGAAGAGGCAGTGTATTAAATGGTTTCCAATAGCAAAAATATTGTTGTCAAGGGCAGGAAGTCTCTCTTCTAAATATAAGAAATAATGGGATATCTCTTTACATTACCAAGAGGGGCTTATAAATATGATGTATTTTATCCTATGGTTAAGAACTGTCATCTTCTTGATGACACTCCAGCCTACAACCATTCCTGATGATGCTCCAGCGTACAGCAGTTTCTGCCACTGCTGACAACACTCAAGCCCATAGCTTTTCCTGTATGACTATTGAAGTTGTTACTGCCAACACAGACATCCACTGACAGCCAGTAGAATTAAAAAATAGTTCTCGTTTTGACAACAGAAATTCACTTGTATATGCAGGGGTTATGTATCATCAGCTGACATTACAAGTGACTCGGCATTTTTTCTTTGAGTAGAAAGGGGCACTACTAAAATAGACTTGAATACTTTAATGAGTCCTGCTATTACTTAGACTGTAGTGAAAGACCACCAGTTAGAGCTGGTGTGAAAAACCCAGATTTTAAAAAAATAATAATAATCATGATATTTGTAGATGAACTTCTTTTTTGGGGTGGGGGTCAAATTTTATCATATGACAGAAATTGCATGCAAAATATAGATACATCTATAATGCCAATGAACTTGGTAAAATAAAGTTTCATAATTGAATAAGATATTTTATTTGTGGTACTCAAATTTCTATGATTTTTTTTTTTTTTCGGGCTAGTAGCATTAAGAGCACTTTTTATTTATTCATCTATTTTTAAATGAAGCCTTGTCAACTGTTATTGATTGTTCCAAGGATTTTCTTTCTTCTTAATTTTAAATTGTTTTTTATCACATCTTAGTCAAGCTATCAATCTATTGCAATGAGGACTTAATTGAATCACCATGGACTCCAAATGTCTCCAAGAAATGCCATTTTGTCATTTATATTCTTCTTTTTCTCAATCAAGAAAACAATGTCTTCTGCTTAACATTCAACCAAACATGTCTTCCAGTTAAAAGTT
Organism: Sepioteuthis lessoniana; assembly: GCA_963585895.1. NCBI lineage: Eukaryota > Metazoa > Mollusca > Cephalopoda > Myopsida > Loliginidae > Sepioteuthis > Sepioteuthis lessoniana. The sequence continues at coordinate 17,746,972 of OY757923.1, forward strand.
TGATCCCTTTTTTAGTTACTTTAATCACTTGGAACTTGGAAATGCTTGGCATTTGTGGGTGGGTAGCAAAGATTTTTTTTAAGTTCAAACAAATATCAGGGAATCTTAAATGATTGAGTATCTTTCTTTGTTTAGAAATATGCAGCCTGTTTGTCTCTTAATAACTATATTTTTAGTAGTTTATCTTTTATTTAACCTCTCTCTAAGAATAGAAATTTCAATGCACAATCTCTTATCTAGGATTCAAATGAAAGAATACATGGCATCATACAAAGAAGAAATATAGTCGAAATAGATTATGGGCACATCTCTTGCGTCGTCATCCAAACCAAGAGTTCTAGCATGAACTTTCTGATGAGAATAGCTGCTCCTGCAAAGTCAACCATGACTAATGTGTCAGTAGCTAAAGTACTTTTGACTACCATTCTAACAGACTACCAAAAAACAGGCAAGTGCTTGTTATGTTTGCTAACCAACAATAATATAGTTCTTTTTTATCCTCCATCCAATAGCTTTGCAAGCCATCACCATACATAACAATCTTTACTTTTTCTAGGTTACCCAAATCAAGAATGACTTTCTGAGATTTTTCTATCTTGGACTTCTTAAAGGCTTTATTGACTTGCTTTATGCAGTCAGTGCATTCCTGTTTTAATACTAAATTTAGTTCACTTATGAGGGTTGGCTGAAAAGTTCATAGGCTGACCAGGATATTCTCATGGAATATGACCAAAAGAGGTTTATTCTTCAACATAGTCCATCTTATGGATCGATTTTGCAGTGCTTGGATGCCACTGATCAAAAAATTATCAACACTGATACCACTGATCAAAAAATTATCAACAGCTAAGATGATGTCATCATAAGAACTTTTCAGCCCACCCTCATATATTATCATTCAAATCTGATCTAGTTTGAATTGCCAGCTGACCAATCAGTTGCCAGAATTCTAATTACATTTTGTGATATTTCATCTTGATCATTTCAGTAAGTTCCCTATGAGACAGGTACTAGTTTTTAACATATTCATCTTGACTAAGTATTATACTCTTTCCAATTTTATTTACATTTAAACCAATATGATTACAATTAACTGATTCTTCTGATTTAATTTTGAAAACTTTATAAAGATAGTCTATATATATATATATATATATATATATATATATATATAGCCTGGTATAAAAAATAACCTGACCAAGTAAAACAAAATCTTCAATATGATTAATGATAATGCTTTGCAATTTATTATTAAAATACAATGTAAAATTGGTCTTTGAAACAAATTGGTCTTTGAACAAACTGCACCCAGAAATATTTTAGAATTGCACAAATTAGTCAATATGAGAGGCACTACATTGTGGTGTAATTATTAGCAAGTTCATCTTGCAAAACTGTTACAATTCAGTTGTGAATTCAGTTCTTTCTAAGTTCCTCATACATGCATCTCTGTGCCATATCTAAGCTACATTTAATATATCATGGTGAGCTAACTAGTTTTGGAGAACAATTACTATGCACTGGTTCATTCTATCCTTGCAAGGTGCCCCATATTTGCAGCTTTGTGCCAAATCTAAGCCATTCTTTAAAAAAGTTGTGATCAAGTTACATGATAAATTCCAATTCCTGCCAGCTCACCAAAGTTAAGCAACAATAAACATTTACATTCCTTAGAGGGTTGACCATTAAGTAATCGCAGGTACTGTAAAATTCTTTTTATTTGATAATTCTATTGCATTGTTTGAGGTGAAAAAGAGGTTGTCACTTGATTGTCAAAATAACAGACAAATATGTCGTTATGAAAACCCACTCATGTTCATTTTACTAGATCTTTTTAAACTGGTCCCATAAACAGGGAGATGTGAAGTTTTTTTTGTTCAGTCAAATGTAGGAAAGATTCATTCTTTTATAAATCATGTCTCCATCTCTTCCATATTGGAAGTAGGTAGTCTTGCTTAAGGCCCAAAATAAATGTAAGATTTCCTTGCTATTTAAAACTCAACTCTTGATTTTTTAATCCAATTTTTTAACTTGCACATATCCACAAGGAATCATTCAACTTCAACATTGTCATTTCTTATAGACTCCCACAGCCATGAATTGAACCATAACCCACCATCTGTTGATCACCCTGACTTGAACGTTAGCCATCTTTGTTGCGTTGCCTTAAGTGCTGATGAAGAGGCCATTTCCTAACAATCAAAATTGCAAAAGATAAAAAAAGTTATAAAAACTGAACAAATTATCATATGGTTAACAAATGCTAAAATGAAGTGGTTTTATGATCTTAATAGATAGGTTAGAACTGAGACAAGTTGATAAAGTTAAAAGTTTCATTGACTGGCTAAATATAATAAAATTTGTGATAACTACCCTATCTTTGACACCGAAGCACAAAAAACAGTGATTAATGGCAGGTTATTGAAATTGTCAAAATGCTATCAGTTACCTAAGCAGTCACAAGAACTGGTCAAGTAAGCTGTCTTCACTGAGAAACCCCATTAAGAAACTCGGGTTTTCAAATTTGGATCTTTATTGTTGGAATCAATAAAGTGAGAGAAGTCTTTGCAAAGACTAAGATAGAAAGCACTTAAAGACATGAGAAAAGTTGGTTAATCTAACAACAAAGACTCACTTAAATGCAAAAGATTCATGAATATCCACCCTAAAGTCTACTAACCATCACTCATTTCCACATATTTCCCACAACTTCAGTTAATTGAACAAAATAAAGAAAATAATGGAAGGTCCTATATTTGAGGCAAGTTATGTTTTTTGAGTTTTTCCTCAACCACAAGCTGATCAGTCATCATCAATGTAGTAGCAGCTGTTCCTAATAGGTGTGAATCCCAAGACCATGCAAATAGCATTAATTGGTACATCAAAGAAGGGCATAGGTAGATTTGTCTAACAGTTGTCTTCCCTTGTGGAAAAGTAGTTTTTAATTTCCATTAATTTGTAAAGATTGAGGTTATTATTCTCTTAGCAATCAGAAGACCTTCTTTGAAATATGTTGCCTGCTTTTGTGATCAGTCTTGCCTTAATTGCTTTTTTTCTGATTGGTTGGTTGGTCATGTTTCATGGCATATCAACCTTTGTAGGTTATTTATTACCAAAACCTGTTTATACATATATATGATTTGTAAACAAATAGTTTGTAGGAAACAATTTATTACAAACCAGAAATTATTTGTTTGCATACAGTTAAATTATTTCAAGTATAGCTCTCTAACAGGAATAGCTTAATTTGCACACAGTTAAATCATTTAAGTTTTGCTAATTCTAATTGTTTTATTTGCACATGAGTAGATGGTTTCAGGTATTGCTATCTGATTTTTATCATTAAGGGTTTTTGGACTATTGTCTTCATTGTTATTTCCACAACATTTCAACCAATATGTCCTCTGGACTTCTTCAGGTGTTTGTCAAACTCGAGAACCTACACGGAACTTTGAACTACGTCCTTTATTGAATCCACAGGGGTCACCTGTTCTGATTCCGTTAACCATGACCAGATACAAGTGTTAAGAATTCCTGTATTGTTACTCGCCTGCAGTCAGGATTGAACCTGTAACCTCCAGATGATTGTCTCCTTAGAAGCTTAGGGAACCAACACCTATAACCATTATGCTGTGTGTCCTACTGAGTGAATTTTTGGGACTTATAAACTTAATGTTCTTACATGACTAGGATTACTACTATTATGTATGATTTTTTACCTGTGCTCATATTCAGATTTTTTCCTTTTTTTTTTATCTAACCTTTTTGATTATTGGTTCCTATATTGTATTCATCTCTATACTTAGTCTACTCAACAGGTCACTGTAGCCCAACATATGTGCTGATTCCTTAAGGCGTCTAATCCTCCAGTGTTCATCTCTATCAATAATTTCAACTTCATCCTGTAAAGGCAGATGGTTTCCCTTTTCCTTCCACATATGGTCCACCATACCCGACTTTTCAATCTCACCTCATACTACTGCCTTCTGATGTTCTTCTAGCCTTACTTTTAGTGGAAAACCTGTCTCACCTTTGTATATTTTACCACAACTGCAAAGGATGGAGTAAACATAGTTCTTGATCATGTTGAATTCTTTTGGTGGCTTGACCCGGAAGAGATACCTCCAGAGAGTTGAACCACTTGTGAATATTGTCCTGATGTCATATGGACTACATATCTTTTGGAACCTTTCAGCTGGTCCTTTAACATAAGGCAGACATACTGTAGTGAGTTTTGGGGTATTGTCCTCTATCCTCCTATCCAGGTTTCTTGGAGCCGATGTTATGCACTCTGGGTAGTTGTTGTGATGGAAGTTGTGTCTCAAATTAATCATTTCTTCATTTGTACCCAGTTATGGTTAACGGAATCAGATCAGATGATTCCCGTGGATTCAATAAAGGACATAGTTCAAAGTTCTATGTAGATTCTTGAGTTTGACAAGAAGAAGGCCAGGCATATCGGCTGAAATGTTATGGAAATAACAATAAAGATGAAGACAATAGTCCGAAAACCCTTAATGATAAAAATTTTCAAGCTTCTTCTCAGAAATTCAGACAACTAATTGCTATCTAACTCTGATGGTTATATTTGCACACAGTTAAATTTTTTCAAGTATTGCTATCTAACACTAATTGTTTTATATACACACAGTTAAACGGTTTCAAGTATTGCTATTTAATATTAGTTATGCTATTCAATATTATTTATTTGTTTGCACTCTGTTAATTGGTTCCATGTATTGCTGTGTAATACTAATAATTCAATTTAACGTCAGTCATTTGTTTGCACACAGTCAAATGGTTTTGATTATAATAAATAATTAGATATTTCTATTTGACCCATAGATAGGACTCTAACAGGTACTGTCACTTTGGGTCAAAGTGGATCTGAAAGTAATTACAATGAGAGGGTACTCCACATTCCACAAATCTTTTGGACTTTAGCTTCACCATCTGATGCAGTTTAGTGTCATATGCAGGACACTCATTGGAGGTGGAGATGTCTTGCTCCTCTGCAAAGATGCAATCAATGTATTCATCAAACCCCAGCAAACTGAGCTGTGTTTTTTCTGGTTCTTTCTTTGTCCAAATCTGTTTAATATATATTCTTAGTTAAACATTAGCAGAAACTTGTTCATATATTTTATTTTCATCCCATCTCTGTACTTCCATTTTCTTTACCTCCTCTAATTCATAATCTCTATAAACTATCATCTTCACCATCAGATGTCTGCTCTGTATCATTTATCTTCCATTGTGAGGTTCCATGTTCAGAGTCCACCCCCTCAAAGGCATGTCCTGATCTGCAACAACATTTATCATAGATTTCTTTCTGTTGCTTTGCTTACTCTGTTGATCACATTCATTTTTCTTCTTTACCCTTTAATAGAGAGTTTATATCATTTATCGACAACTATGTATAAAGGTATTCCAAAATATATCACACAGTATCTGAAGAATGCAGTAATAATTTCAAAACTGTCTTTACTACTTAACTTCACAGTCACACTGTACTTTGTACAATGCTTGCCAAGATGCAGATCTTTTGTATTAAGGATAAAGTATAATCACAGAGGAAAAACCACAAGTGTCTAGGTTCATTCTTTTTATATCTTATTTATATCACAAATCTTTTCATACCTTATGTATGTCTCACAAGAAGTCTAGTTTGTTAACCATTACAACACTTGTGGTTCCCCAGTAAATTCCAAATATTTCTTTTTCTCTGCCAAGAGCAGACAACTAAATATATTCAAGGGATATATCTCATCTGAGCAGAACAGAGCAGAAACAAAGAATAAACTTGGTGGAAAGAAGATGAATTTGAATCTCACCAGGTACTTATCCTTTATCATTTCTAATTGATAATGTATCCTTGTTGCTGTTGATTGATGACTTGAATGAATTGTGATAAAAAGCAAATCACAAATATGAAAGAAAACAGGTCAGAATTAATAAACTAAAAGGGTTACCTGGCATTGCCTGAGTGAAGGGAATAATATTTCATATAACAGTATAGTTTGTTTGGGTTTTCTGGGAGGTGGGTTCAAATTCACGTCTTTGTTGCTGGACTCAGTAGAGTGAGAGAAGCCATAGCAAAAAGTTAAGGGAAGAGCTGCAAACTTTTAAAAAAATATATTTCTACAAAGTTTTTTCTAAACTAAAAGTTTAAAGCTTTTGAAATCAAAAATGTTTTAGTTTTAATGCATTTTTCATTTCATGATACAAGGGACATTTTCTGCAAGAAGAGGTGCCATTTTTTTAAATCTTTGTAATGATTTGAATTCTCTGAGGACTTATCTTTATAAGAAATATAAATATTTTCCCATACAGAAATAGTTTTTTTAGAAAATTAAAAAAATTAAATGTACTGAAAGTTATCAGAGTTTTTTAAAATTATATTTTCATAAAGTTTTTCTTACATAAAAATTTATTCCTGAATAAATTACAACAATATAATTAATTTACAATTGATGTAATTATTAAGAAACATTTTGTATTATTATTAAGAAAATAGAAAAATAAGAAATAATCATGCAATCATGTAAAAACTAAAATACAAACAATTTTGAAATTATCATTAATTTTCAAAAAACAAAAATTTTTTAAGATTTGTATAATTCTCCATCAATTTTTTGCATCGAAAATAAAGTATAAAAAAGTTGATTTCGATAAACATTATTATTTCATAATCACTTCTTTTTTTTTTGCAAATTGATTTTTATTCATAAAGAAAAAAAGAGAATTTTATTTGATTCCATCTGTTTTACTTCACTTGATATGTTATCCTTTTAGCAATACAGCATTAATGTACAATTTACTTATTATGGTCTTGATTTGATTTTGAAAGAGTAAAAAACAAGGGAGATAACAGTAGTGGTTTGTCTAAGATCTGAAATTTTCTGAGTTGAAATACTCAAAACAAAACCCACAACTTGACTCCTGATAGTCAAATCAACTTCAAATCAATTTCACTTTCATCACTAGGTGAATCTTGGAATACCTTATCAGAGAAAAGTTAATGCTAAAATGTCCCATTTCCCCAATAATTCAATTAGAAACAAGCAGACACAGACACAGAGATTTAATATTATGATAGAAAATAATAATTTTCATATTTGTCATTTGTCTCAGTTCTTTTAATTCCAAGAACCATATGAGTTTTGTTTTTCACTAAATATTGCAACAGATAAGAAATTTCCTGTGGTGAGCAGTGCAAATAACTCATCATCATTATGTCATGCTGCTAACACGGATCTTCCTGACTGTCTCTCACCACCCATCTCTATCATTCATTGATCCTAGGAGGTCTTCCAGACTACATCCTGTATCGGCACAGAGCTGTTGTATATAGGTTCTAGCTGTTCATTCTAGCTTTGCTCATATGTGAAAGGGTCCATAGGAGTATATTGCTTATGAGTTCATCCTTACTTCTCCAGCAGTGTCCCGCATGTCTGGTTCATCTAACTTGGATAGTTTTCATGATGGGTGGTAGGTAGCCGTACAGCTGCTGTTTTATGACGTGTTGCCTCCAGAACTTGGTCAATAAAACTTGAAGCATTCTTGTGTAATTGCCATCAAGCTTTTTCTCCATACATTTAGTTAGCATCCATGTGGTGTATCCATATAGCAGTATTGATTCTACCACAGCTTGGAAAAACCCGCGTTTTATTTTATCAATCAGGCCTGACTTCCATATGGCCAATAGCCTATTGATAGCTATCCATGCCTTGGCTAGTTGCGTGTTGATGTCATTCTCAGTTGATGAGACACTGCTTCTGAGGTAGGTGAACTTTTAACCATAAGGAACCTGTTCAAACACAGTATAATATAATGTATGCAATGTTTGAGTTAAACCTTGTCTAAGATTCAAATATAAGGTAACAAAATCATTTTAAAAAAGATGATAGAATTATAATAAAAAGGTGATAAAACAAAAGCCTGACAAAATGATAGAAGGTGACTAATTAAGAAGATTATACTTTAATACGAGAAGTAAAGAGATGATGAAATGTACTGTATATATCATCATCATCAAGTTGTGCTGACAACATGGATTCCCTTGACTAAATCTCTCACTTTCACCATCTCTCCCTATAGGCCATTGCTCTTTGAAGGTCAATACTGAGTGGATGAATGTAAGTTTTTGCTGGTCTACCAAGATTGTTGAGTTTACATGTAAGTGTTCACAGGAGAACATCACTTATGTGTTTGTCTTTACTTCTCCAGCAGTGTCCAGCATTTCTTATTCATCTTGCTTGGAGGGTTTGTAAGATGGGAGGTAAGTGGCTGTATAGCTGCTGTTTCATGGGGTACTGGTTTCAGGATTTGTTCAAAACAACACACAACATCTTTGAATAGTTTTCCATCTAATTTATATTTACTGTACTTTAACTATATAAAGACTCATGATAGAATGTTAAAAATCATAAAAGATTATAAAATATACTAACAAAATGATAATATTATACTACAGTTTGCACTGTCTGGGTCCTTATCTTGGGCACAGTGCCAAATATAGTACCATAGTTTGGCCTGGCACCAGTTTTAATACTATCACTTGGTTCAGTACCAAATGTGTTTCCAGATAGTTTATTTATCAGTCTTCTCTATGCCCATGCTGTGTTTGAAAGATCCACAGATAAGGAAAGACACTATCCATCTGGAACTTCTTTTGAAAGTCAGCAGTCAGAGTGATCCATTGGAACAAAGTTGCCTGGGTGTTGGCAACTCAAAAACCAGAAGAACTCTCCATCGACAATTAACAATCATTTATTGTTTGATGTTCAGATATAACAGTAGCATAAGAGATAGAGAGAGAAAATCTATAAGGGTCTCTGAACAGACACAAAGAGACACGCCACCCCCCTCTCCCAGCCTGACCAAACTCTCTGAACACAAACTTCTGACAACTTTTTTCAAAATTTGCTAATCTTTATATATTTGAATTTGGGATATCAGTAGGGTGATGTCATCTTACTAAATTATTGCGTCATCTCTCACGTGTCCCAAAGTCACTGTTTTCATTTTCCCAATCAAACCTGTCCACAGACAAGATATGAATCCATTTTGTTTACATTTTGGCCTTCCTGTGTTGATTGTTATGTACTTGCTTAAACTTTCCAATTTGGCAAATATTTCCGCTCTAAGATTTTAGCTAACTTTACTGCTAACTGAAAAACTCATGGCCTAACCAAATAAAATAATTAACTATCACAGCAACTGTGTTGGAATAGAAAGTGATGACCATTACAAAATCAAGTATGACTAAACAGACCAAATTAGTTCCAGAGAAGTTGGCAAATAAAAACTAAATTATGTTAGACTTTGGATATATAATACAGGTACTGTATATAATATATATATATATATCAGTCCAACTTTAAACTGAATTGACTTATAACTGGTCAGTCATAATCTATCCTGGTCCAAAGACAATGACTATCTGTACTATTCACTGAAATGGCTTGGTTTTGTTTTTTGTATGGCATAGTAATCCTGGGTAGATGCTGATACATTTCTACTTCTATCTTCTATGTTAATCAGCACCCAATTTCTACCCTTGCTCTTTTGTTGTCTTACTATACGTCTACTTTCATCTCCATGTCCGCTCTACTTGTTATTAGTTTTGTTCTTGGTCATTGCTGCACCCCATTATTCTTAATTCTTCATTGCTGGGATTCTAAAAAAAATGCAGAGATAATTTTTTATGTGCACATCACTTTATTATCGACGACACCTCTCCATTACCCATTGTAACATTGCAGGGAATTATTGTGTAGAGCACAGGTGTAAACAACCAATCTTGTTGGCATTTTCTTACTAACTAAATGTTGAATATCTTTTCTTAGTTTCATCTGATCACATGATTTTTTAATCCAATCACAACTAAGGATTCAAATGACTCCTGGAGTTACTGCTCATCACATAAACTAAATGACTCCACAGTATTTTTCTACACCATTTAAGGGTTAGAACTTATTCAAACTAACCTACTTTTCATATGAGTCATAAATTTTTCCTATCTATTTGCAACATTTGCTCACATTAATATATTACAGGTTAATGTAATTGAGTTTCCATAAAATGATTTGGTGGCAAAGATTTTTTTGGATCTTTATGCACAAATATTAAATATATAAAGCAATTACTCAATAGTCACTGGTGGAAATTAAACCCACAGATGTTCTTTTATTTACTTTTGTTTTTGTTTTTTTGGGTTTTTTGGTTGTGATGGGTTGGGAGTACGTTAGAACCTGAGTAGCCAGTATTTGTGCCACAAACTAGAAGTACATATACTCAGGTGGTATTTAACTAAATTTAAGGTCCTGATTTCAAGAACTGTCGGGACTATTTTTTTATTTGTTTGTTTATATTTAAGTACTCCTCTTAAAGATAGTATGTGTTACACAGTCAGCTTGATATTGATTGGTTGATTGGTTTTACAGCATGTCAATCCTTGAGTTATTTAATGCTAAAGTTGTTTCCTTTATTTTTTACTCTTTCTTTGCGGGCAGTTTTGTGATTTCAAGTTACTAATGATAATCTTGATAATTTTAAGTAACTATTCTTAAATAATTTGCACACAGTTATATGGTTTTAAGTATTCCTATCCAATACTGATAATTTTCAAACATATATATTTGACCCATAGATGAGATCCTAACAGGGACTACCAATCTGGGTCAGACTGGATCTGGGAGTAATGGCAATGAAGAGGTGACTCTTCATTTTACAGAGCTCCAGAACTGGAGCCTTACCACCAGATGCACTTTATTCTCATATACAGAAAACTCAGCTTTTGGAGGGAGCTCACACAAATATACATGGGCAAAACAAAGATTGCTTTATCTCTCTGCAACCAGTGTCATGAAGGTATCAGATTACTCCAACCCTCCTCTTTAAAGTGCTGCTGCTCCAAGGTTGGAATACCAAGAACCAGGCTTAACTTGTTTTGCTTTTAAGCCAATTCCTGTCCAAAGACAAGAAAATGGCTCAGGGAGATAAACAGATAACCACCTTTAATCCCACCTCTCGTCTTAGCCAAATATTTTGCAGCCATCTTCAGGTGTGCAATCTTTTAAGAAAGGAAAGGAGTCTTTTTTTCAGTAAAGAAGTGGTGGCTAATATTGTAAAACATTGTTATGGATTAATACAACCAAACAGTCAATTTTGTAAACATAGTTTTAGGGCAGAAAAGTATTTTAAGGTGACTTGTTGATAGGTGACACTGTAAACAGGGATGTTTATATCTAAAATGAATTTCAAAACTCAAAAAAAATGTATGTGTTTCATAGCTCATATTAGATTATAGGACTGATCGTAGTGTATATGTAAGGGGGACCAGAAACAAACATAACATTCAGGTGATCATATGATGGGGAATTGAATCAACAACAATAACAACATTCTTAAAAGTGGACCTTTGTAGTTTCTTCTCATAGAATTTATTTTACAAGTCTTTAGCCTTAGGTGAAATGGTTATTATTGTTTAGCAAGGGGGTGTAGGTGGTTGTAACGTATGTGTGTTTACGTTGTGTTGTTTCCTCGCTGAGTGTTGTTAGGCCCTTGCTAATAGTTGTTAGGAAATAAAAGGAAGATGATGAAGAAGTAAGATGGCGAGAGTCAAAAGGTGTTTTTATGAATAGGTTTTTATTTGCTGCATGGAATATTGGGTTTGCTTTTGGTGCTGCAAGACTCGTGGAGTTTAAGCTTGTTAGTATTGAGACGAAATGGCGTTATGAGATGTTGAGAAGGTTGAGGTGGCAGCATGTGTCGCCGGACATGAGGGATTGTTTTTTGCATTTTGACGAAAGACATGTTGCAGCTGTAGGAATTGAACTTTGGATGTCACCATGAGTTTCGTGTCTGGTATTTGGGGAGAGTAGGCGTTATCTTCATGCGTGTCAAGAGCGGGATTACGCTCAGATCGACATAGCCAATTTTGGGGTGACATAAAGTTGTGCCTGTGCGAGGCATGTTGAATGCATCTAATTTATATTCAACTGGTATTCCTCATAAGGAATCCACAAATTAGATGGATTCCCTCGTGTGTCCATGTTGCTGCTGCTGCTGCTATTTTAGAGCCGCAGTGAGATGTCTGTACTGGGCGGCATTGTCCAGCTAAAAAGCATCGCTATTGAAGAACGGCCAATGTGACCTCTGCACTGGTCGGCGTTCTCCAGCCAAAGAGGATGTGTTTGGCAGCTCACCCGATTTGGTGGCCGGAAATGAAGGTCCGGGGTGAATAGGATAAGTCATCCTGATTGGGTGAAATTAAGTGTCAAATTAAATTAAAAAATCCAGCAAATATTTCTGGTCATGGTAATTCAATTTACAATATAATTCCTCTACTTAAAAAAGAAAATGTACATCTATATCCTTGCCTTTGAGGTTATGATAATTATGCAGATGTGTATTTTCAATCCTCATGGGAGGATGTGACCCTGGAGGTGACTGTATCCTCTGTAAAGAGTACAGATGTAACTTGCAAGGCACATTCGGGTTAATTGGCAGCACAATTACCATGACAAGTTGATTTGGCATCACTTGTGTGTGATGTGAATGGATGGCTCATTGGTAGAGTTTCGGTTCTGCATTCTGTGGTCACTGGTTCAATCTCCAGTGGGGGAGATCCCGGTATACACTACTGATGAGACCTAATAAGGTCAGAACAGCTATCCAGTGTTTCTGTACATCGCTCGCAAGTGTTCGCCAGATTTTCTGGTCATGGTAATTCAATTCTCAGCATTTAGTTATGTTTTGCGTTTGGTACTTCATCATCTCTCTTCAGTTATACAGTCTTCAACTGCCAGCCTGGCATTCACCCTGTCCTCTTCAGGGCTCTCATCAATCCATCTCTTTCTCCATATATAAAATGGTTGATATACTAGTTTACTACAGAATTTTGTTGATATGTATACAGCCAGGTTGAGGGTTATTTATTATTATTGAACAAGAACAAAAATTGTCTAATCTCTACAACTAGTGTCATGAAGGCATCAGATTATTCCAACTTCTCCAATGGAGAAATGCTACTCTAAATGAGATTATTTTATCTATATTTAAAATTTCCAATTTTGAGTTTTGAAATTCTTTTTAAAAATAAACATTCCTGTTTACAGTTTCACATGTCATCAGGTGACCTGGGCAATCTTTTCTGCCATAAACTCATATTTACAAAACTGGCTACCCAGCTGTATTACTTTATAACACCACCAGTTCAACTTATTCCCAGCAACCTAAGCTACAAAGGCCATTCCATTCTCAGCAATCCATGTCATGCAAGAGATTCCACTTCTTTCCTGACTAAAAAGGACTATAATGCATCATATAAAATGTAGTAGTAACAAAAAAAGCAATGCAAACGAGTTAAATTGTCTCAATAACCCTTCAATTATGTCAGTAAAGCTTTTCAAAATTATTGATGTTATTAAAGTTCTGGTTTGAGACTGAAGAAAAAGCAAAAAATAAAAACAAAAATCTGTAATCTTCTTTGTTATTTATTTATTTTTGATGAGCTACTATTTGAATTAAAACATTCCACTAAAATTTATATTTATTTCAGATCTATTTATTAATTATTCATTTCTAGTATTTGTTTTCTATTCAAACTGTATATTTATTTTAACTACAATGTTTTGTTATTGTGAATGCATGAGTGCATGTGTGTTATGAACTCATTCCTTACAGTGATCAAATCCCAACAATTCTTTGGCCATTGCAATAAAATGAAAGCTTCTATTTGTTGTTTACTCATTTTATTTGCTAATTGTTATTTTGATGCCACAATTGATTACTCTTTATTATTGTTATTTTAATCCTCCTTCTCCTCACTTTTGCCTTCTCTCTCTCTCTCTCTCTTTTGTGTTTTCCATTTCACTTTCTTCTTTTTTTCTCTCTCATTCCTTCTCTTTTCTTTCATGCTAACATGCTGGACTGAGCCATAGTAGTAAGCAAGTTCAAACTCCAGTCATGCTATCATGTTCAGTTTTGGACTAATGCCCCTGGGAAATGTATAAACTGCCTAATCCTCTTCAGCTATGGGTTAAATAGTGCCACTACTATTCTTCTACAAGGATGACTTTGACATTAAATAACCCACAAAGGTTGTTATGCCATTAAAAACACAGAAACCAAATCAAAACCTTTCTTTTCTTTCTTTTTCTCTTTTACTTTCCCGTCTTTATATCCCCCTTATTAACTCTTTTTTTCTTTTTCTTCCTTTAAATCCATTTTCTTCAATATTTCTTTCTTCACTCCTTCTCTGTATGCTTTATTTCACTATGATACAAATAAGATATGGACATTGTATTTTACTTCTTTATATGCTACGCATTGTTCTGAATAAACATTGGTGGTTCTTCAAGAAAGTCGTTAATAGTCATTATCGACACTTAGACACACTTTATAAATGTAGTTAAAGGTATACTGTGTCCATATATGTAATGAGCACTGTAATTGCTTTGTGTGTCACAGAATACCATGTGTCATACTGTTTTAAGCATGAGTGATATCAACTTTGGCTCTTATTAAAAAATTTGATCACTTTGTTTTTCTTAGCATCATTTATACATTGAAAGAACACTATACTTCTCATCATATAAGGTGCATATTATTTTCTATAAACACTCCTATCATATAATCCTGATGGTGGATTTGGATAAGACTGGAGGTAAAAGTTACCAGTACAAAATTAATGCCTAAACACTTACATTTGCTATATTAATAAGTTCAGAAAAAATATATATCATTATAAATTATTAAATTATGATTACAAATCAAAATTATTGTAATATAATTAAGGTTGGAAATTAATTATATCAGTTAATTATTTTATTTGTAGCTGAAGTCTTTGAGTTGAAGTGTAAGTTGCATGGGAAGGTCAAATGGTGCACCTTGGATCCATGAGACGACAGTCTGCCTATCATAACAAAAGTTCTCTTTTGAAATCTGCAGAGGGACAGAATGTGAAGAAGTAAACAAATTGAATGCAGTGTCGGCTGACTTAAGATGATGTTACACTAAAAGTTAATGATGTGTTCAGATCTTCATTAGTTGAGGAAAATAATAAAGATAGTATATAAGCAGGGAGATTTTTAGTTGTCAGTCAGTTCACAGTCTGGGCAGTCAGTCAGAGAGACTCAATGAATTAGTCTGGCCATTTTCAAGCAGCCCTATAGAGACAAAGGGACAAGCAGATTGAAGGAATGGAAGTTGGTGTTTTGATCATTCCTTTACCACCAATGAATCTCATAGTATTTTCATGAAAGAACTAATATCTTTCAGTTTATCTTTCTCTCACATTTCAATGACTGCTGCTATGAAATGTTACTGTCAGCTTATAAACTTTTCGTATTTGAAACAACTTCTTATATTTTAAAGATGTAACACTAATTGATATTCAAGATGGTGCCATGTTGGTGAGGTAACGTTACATAATGTTTAACTATATATAAGGTTTAGTTTCTTTCTTTAATGATGTTTGAATTTTTGTGGGTTATTTAATGCCAAAGCCATCTTTGTAGAACAGTAGTGGTACTATTTAACCTATAGATGTGGGATAAGGAGGTTCACACCTTTCTCAAAGGTATTAGTCTGAATGTAATAGCACAACTGGAGTTTGAACTCACTTATTATGATGTTCCAGTCCAGTACATTAGCCACTACCCCACAGGGACTCACCAAAATTTATATAGGAAATGAAATTGGTGTCTCAAGTTCAAATCCAGGCAAAGGCTGTTTGCATTCCACTTCATATTAATGCCTTTGGGAAAGACATAAATCCATCTCTTCTCCCTGCAACTATGGGTAAATAGTAGAGTAGACTGATTTTTTTAAAACTTTGTTAAGAAAACCATTCTAGAAGAAGGAGTTGAATTTAACCAGCTTTACTTATTTCAAAAATTGGCCTTACGTCACATCCATTGGTGGAGGAGTTGAGTAGATACATACTGTAGTCACTATAATAATCAGTTAATAGTGATAAATCATTTGCAGAACATACTAGAATCAAGTTAATTTTATTACTGTTATTGTACTCTCAGCGATTAGGATATATTTGGGGATGTTACAGCTACATGTACATCTATGGTAGCCTAGAAAGGAACTATTATTTTTTCAATTTCCTAAATCACATAGAAATAATGTACAGGCTAAATCAAGCTTCAATATAAACCAAACTCATGTTATAAAGTTCAATGAGTGATAAATGCACTGGCCAGTTTGTGAACTAACCAATAAATGCTAATCAAGTTAGTCAAAGCAGATTAACTATAAGTACAATATAAGGTTAAATGTATATTTTGCTTAAGTAATTCAGTTGAAGAATGAATATTTACTAGCCTACTATCTTTGACCAAAACTCTATTGAAGCTGTATAGTTTATGGGAAATGTTTGATTTTTATTTTTTTCTTAAATCATTTGCCAAATTATTGTTGTGTTGCACAGAATCATTTTCTGTGGCATTTTACCAAACTGAATGATGTAGTCAAAGAAACCTGCACATTACAAATGAGATGGGAAGACGTCAAAGAAAATACTAGTCATTTTATTTCTTGCCAAGTGACACTTTGATTTAAAACATGAAATGGCTTCAGTGGGTAAGAAAGCCGAAATTATATCATGGGTAAAGATGAGTGATGACTTTCTCCAATGGAAAACATGTCTGTCTTTTCTGAGTCTTCATCACAGACTGTTTTTGGTTCTGAATCTTTTTTTTTTTTTTGTATGTCTATCCAGCCAAAAGTGGAAGTAAGTTGATGTATCTTCAAATATATGTGTGCACCAAATTCATGTTTGGGTTCAGAGGAAACACCTGTTATGAAGGTAGTGTGAATGCTGTTGCAAATTATGCATAATGACTTCATAATGAAATGATGCTCAGGATTGTAGTAGTGCAGTTTTTTGGGTACTGTGATATAAAGGGTTAATACTGAAACAAGAAAATTCAAAACAAATAACAGGAGGTTGAGCTGAAACAACCTTGTCTTTTTATGTATTATTTTTGGCAATGTACAGTGGTTTACTAAAGATGTTGTGTGAGTATTATTTTTTGTATTTGTACAGTGTATGTAAATGTTTTAGTATTCTTTTTAAAATGCTTACTTGTATGTCAGTCCTGAAATTCCTTAAAGGATAAGACTTAGTAACTGAAATGAAATTTGTGTTTGATATTTTTTGTTTATCTGTTTTTTGCGACTACTACCAACAAGTACTATAGATATATTCACTAGCTCTTAACAGCAAAATTGAGAAAAGTTATTTCTGGAAACCATTATACACATGGATATTTTTCTATTTTTAAATTTGGTGTGGCACATGGAGACAATTTTCTACACACCCATTTGATCCCACTGCCAAAAGTATGGGAAAACCAGATTTAACCCACCATGATAATCGGGGTGTCAGCAGTTTTGTACCCTTGCTTAGAACTCAGTCCATTAAACACTGCAGTGTCCCCCAGTTCATTTCAAAAGACAAGATTCTGGTGACCATATCATATTTAGTTACATTATAGAATTGTGTTATATGCTGGGGAATATGGTATTTTATTTTGAGAGGTTATACAGATATAAGAAAAATTTTTCTTTCTTTCTCTCTCTTTAGCTTTAAAATGAAAATAATATCAACTCATTGCATAAAACAAAATGGAAAAATTTGAATGAAATAATTTCCTTTTCCATGTTTTTGTTAATGTGTATTAATATGAATATTAAAAAAAAGAAGTATTATCATTTATGCAGATTCAAGTGTCACTTCCTTCATATTGACAACTTAATTGTGTCCCAATTTCTAAACTAACCAAAAAGAGGAGACAAAATGACGATTGTCTTCTCTTCAATTTTTTTTTTTCATATTCTCCAACAGCAAAGCAGTGGTCTGATTTAAAATTTTGAGGAAACATTTCTCTCTTTCTCAATATTTTTGTATGATTTATTCACGGAATTAACGAGAAAATTACACATAACATAATTTAATAAAAAACTTATCTAGTTAGTAATAATTACTTACTAAACAATTTGTTTATTAAAGTTCCTTTCTGCAAACATAGCCTTTATATAACCATTCTTTGGAGAATAACTATATAAAAGCTATGCTGATATACACATCAAAATATTGACATGCAAATTTGGACACTGCTTATAGCAAACATATGTAACAATTACCAACTGCATACTGCTACAAGAAGATAGCTGTATACAATTCTTGGTTTAGTTTGGTTTATTTATTTTATAGCATATCAAATTTCATGAATTATTTAATGTCAAAGAACAGTAGTGGTAGTATTTAACCCATAGCTGGGGGGGGAATAAGAGGGTTCATATGTTTTCCAAGGACATTAGTACAAAAGTAAACATAATTGTGTGACTGGAGTTTGAACTCATTTACTCTGAGGCCACAGTTCAACACTCTAACTATTACACCACAGGAGCCTCCTCATACAAATCTTAACAAAATTAAAAAGTTTTGTTTTTTTTATACTTAAAATAGACTTTCAGATCAGAATGATATATTTTATTCCAAACTGACAGGAAAATTTACTAATTTGTCATTATTTGGATCCCCCAGAAATTCATGATAAAAGGCTCTGCTGAAAAAGAACTCCTATTCTATAGAAAGAATATGTTAAATAAGGAAAAATTAATTTTACAACATTCCAGAAATTAGTTCTGCAAACTTGTCTAATTTTACCAAACTGTTGGAATGAACTCATTGTATCTAACTGTTGTTTTAAAGGTTCTATCAAAATGTCAGTGTCCTTAACAGCTTTCAAAAATACTGTCTCTTTTTCAAAATAAAACTTGGAGCCTTTATTATTAATTTTAGGCTTTTTTTAGTCATTCCTACCTGATTTCAAACTTCTAAGGAGAATTATTGGATTAAATTCTTTGATTTGTAATTAACAGAAAAATACCAAATAGCCCCACTTCACAAAAAGACATTTACTTAGTAGATCAAAATATTTTTTTTTGGTTTGTAAATTAGATGTGCCACTGAATTGATGAATGAATAAATAAATGAATAAACTGATAAATAAGGAATAAGTAGATAGATAGATAGATTGATAGATAGATAGATTGAGTAAACAGAAAAACAAACTAACTCACTAATTTATTAAAGTTTGTTGTTATAGTTGTAGGAAATGTGAAAGATTTTTGATTGTTTGTTTTTTCAAATTACTTTAAAAATACTACTAATTGACTTATGATCCTATTGTGTTCATGTTCTAACAGTGAATCTTGATATTGGTAGCAATGATTGGAGGATTTTAATTAACATTTAAGAGTTATCTCCCCTCTATTGTGAATTTGGATGATTAAAAAAATGATGTTCAACATATTTCAGATGCCACAAAATTATCATTCACTCGCAAACAGGGATTGGATATTCTCTTTATTCTCTGTGTGAAAGTATTTTAAGTATATTTGTCAAATAAAAGTCTCTCTATGATGTGCTGTCTTTTCTGGGTTGTGGTTACATCAAATGTAACGATAACTTTAGTAATATAGAATATCAAACTCCTTATCTTTTGATTTTTAGTAAACAATATGACCTCGTTGTCAAAAAAGAAAATGTCTAAAGTTTTATCATTAATAAAAAGACCTACAAATAGTGTTTTTCATGGGTTATGGACACACGCACACACACACACACACACACATATATATATATATATATATATATATATATATATATATATATATACAGACATGATGAGAATTTTAGTAATATATAAATAAAATTCTTTTTTTCAATGCAAATTTAGTCTTTTATTATGATTTTCATATTAAATAAAACAACTAAAATATCGTAATGAGTATTTTAGTTATATATAGATAAATGAAAACATGGTAAAAGTTGAATATTGAAAAAAGTTTTATTCTCTAAAAAAATTTGCTTAAATGATTGCATATTTTATATACAATGTCAGAATCCATATTTTAATAAGATAAATGCCTCGTGGTATGAGGACCCAATGGATTTCTCAGCCCACTCTAAAAATAAAAACAACTTACCAATAGTAAGATTATTCCAAAGATGAACTAAACAACAAAAGCAGCTGACATTTTACTCACAATATTTCGAATTCTCAAACATTACTTTTGCAACCAACAAGAAATTGGTATTGCTAACATTTTATGGCAGTCAATCTTTATTTCATTAATATGTTTGAGATAAACCTTTCTGCAAGGGTTGATAATTTATTAGCTGTTGTAGCAATGATATCTGCAAACTGTTTACTCAACTAGCACCTTTCTTAGTTTTGTTTATTTATTCTAACACTCACATACACATAAAAACTTTTTAAACATTTCTTTCCATCTGAGCCCATTGAATCTGTAAGCCCAGGCTAAGCACTGTTTTACTATGCACCATAAACCAGACATCTCAAACTGAACACTATTTTACTATTTACTATAAGCTTGATACTTTAGGCTTAGTGCTATTTTACCATCAGTCTGATTTCACTTTATACCAAACACCTGATTTCTCAGGCTTAGTACTAGTTTACTAAATACAGTAAGGCCAATATTTCAGACTGAGTAATATTTTACTATAAACCTGATATTTCAGACTTGATGATATTTTACTAAATACCATAAGCCCAAACAGGCTAAACACTATTTTATTAAATGCCATAAGTACAATATTTTATCATATTTAAAGGGACCCATTTTCCATTTCAAAATTTTTTTTTCTATTTTCACTTTTGTTTTGCTACAGTTTCTTTGAAAACTTTTTAAAAGAATATTTTAAAATTGACGGACGTTTTACTCAGAAAATAAACAATCCACTTTTGTTTTTTTAAATATAAAGACATTTTGTTCTTAAATTTTTATGTCTTAAAAGGAAAAACAAGGACAAATATTAGTAAAAACAAATTTTAAGAAAATAAGAATGTTATGTTCATATTTTTATTTATCAAAATCTTTTACAAAAAAATTACTTATTTATAAAATTTTGAAAGAATTAAAAAATAAATCAAGCTTTAATTTGTTATTATTGGAAATTACATGAAAAAAGAAAACAGATTCTGATTCAGAATAACAATCCCACAATTCCCTCTGCAGTTCCATGATGGCAAAAGAAATTTTCTCTACATATGTGCTGTAAGGCTGATATTTCAGGTTGTGTATGTCTTTATTATACACCTTAAATACAATATTTCAAGCCCAGGAATATCACATCAGGTAGTAATAATAAAAGGCTTTGTATAACAACAATTCACAGCCCTTCTTTTAAATGAAATGATGAAATAATTTTAAATAAAACTTTCTGTGCACTGAAATGAAGTTTGAATATCTTTTGTGCTCAGTTATTTTGTGAATGTTGTAAGCTCAAATATAAAGTATCTGAAAGCCAAGGGGCTTTAGGATTTGAAGAGTTCATTTTTGTGACTAGTTAGAAATTGTAAATCTTTATTAAATTTGCTGGTTGGAGATGAGTTTTTCTATAAGGGTTAATTATTTATTAGCTAGTCTCAGCAATCTATTTACTAGTCTAATCTCCTTATCTTAGTTTGTAGCTGACCTTGGTGTGAGTGCAGTCCTTTAAAGTAAATACTACAACTGAAAAAATAACTTCTTATTCACCTTTATATAGCAAGCAAATGGATTACAGAAAATTTTTTTTTCATTCAAGTGGAGCTCTGGTTGATTAGTAAGCTATTGTTATGTCACCAGATGAGTTCTATATTATGTCCCCCTGTAATTGAGTCATACAAGACTTAATGAGGCTTCTGCTGATATGAGTGATAGGATTTCTCCTCAGTTTCGAGGCAGATTCTTTCTGGAGCTTGGTTAGACATATATGAGAGTCATTCAATAAATAAGGGAATTTTTTTAAAAAGCAATTTAACTATTTTTTCAGAATTCTTTTGAGGAATTTAAACTCTACATTGTTTGAAATTGGTTTTGTGCAAAAATTATTTTAGTCTCCAAAAATATTTGTTTTGAGACTATTCAAAATGGCAGTATATTAAACAGAGAGCTCCTGGCTGTTTGAGAAGTGCAAACCATGAGAAATTTACACAACAATGTGTGATATGTTCAGAGAAGCATATTTTAATTTTTTTAAAATAGCGCACCAATTCCAGCATGTTTTCTATGGATAGAAGCACCTCTGAACTGTCTCTTTTAATATGATGCATACTGTGCTATTATGTTTCTTTTGATATCCTCCATATCCTCCAATCTCACCTCTGAAGATAAATTTTCAATTCAGGAATGCAAAAAATAAATGTTGCTAATCTGAGGACTATGAAATGCTAGGTACTTGAATAATTCTGAGTCATAATGAATATCCATTACAAGAGTGAAATAACTAAGATAGTGAATTAGTTGAGACAAAATATCTTTAGGCATGAACAGTGTAATGAGAACAGTCTACTCCCATGGAATGAATAAAGATTTCTGTTCAAAATTCCAAGATATGTGAAGAAAGCTGGAAGGTACAGCAGCTGAAATGTTGTGAATAATCAAAATGAGAACAATAGTCCAAGACATATAAATAATAACAATAATCCCTTATCTCAGAAATTTCAACAGAGAACAAATCCACATTGACCCAAAAAAAGATATTTCTGCTTTTAGTTCAGTTATCTACAAACTAAAATTTACTTAAGTCTAGATTAGATCATTTAATTGGGGTTTTTTTGTTTGTTTGTTTTTTCTTTTTTCTCTCTCTCTCTCTCTCTCTCTCTCTCTCTCTCTCTCTCTCTCTCTCTCTCTCTCTCTCTCTCTCTCAGAGTGGAGAAGGAATTGACAAAAATTGATTCATAAGTGTCTTTTCTTTTTTCTTTCCACATTGTGTCATGATCCTTCATTCATTGTGTTCCGGTGCAAAAGCATCCTGATCACAGCATCAGAACAAAAGTAATATTCACAATAAAACAAGTGTCTTAATAACTTTAACGGCATGTCAACTAATCTAGGGTTATTTTATGCCTTGAGGTTAGCAAATTGCATTCATTATATGTTCATATTGACATATTTTGTGTAATTGTTTATTAAGAGTTGTTTTTTTTTGTTTTTTGCACATGGTCCTATTAAATAGGAATAATTTTTTAACAGATCTATTTAACCTGTAAATGTGACTCTAACAGGTTCTGCTACTCCAGGTTAGAGTGGACCTGGAAGTAATGGCAATGAAGGGGATATTCCACATTCCCCATATCTCCAGAGCTGGAGCCTCACTATCAGATGCAATTTAGTGTCATACCCAGGACATTAGACGGATTAGGTATGTGTCTGAAAAATTGGTTGCATTTTAAAGTTGAAAGATGTCAAAACAGTCAAGTTGACAGTTTATAATAAACAGTAGTGTGGGTCACCTCATGTTGAGTGACATGTACATCAGTTCAGTAATTATAAAAATAGAAAAAGATAATTGAATTGTAAAAAAAGATTTTAGTTGAGACAATTGAGACCAAAGCTGATAGACATTGGAAAGCGATCCATGAATACTGTTCCTTTTGTAGCAGGATAGAATAGTTTAATTCACTTGTTTTGAAGAGACAAACTGCAATAGATTTAATGTCAGGATTTCTCTCTCTCTCTCTCTCCCCAAGGAAATGAACTTTGCTTTGTTTAGAATTAAACTGAAATTGAATTGACTCGACTATTTTCCAAAGATTTATTTATTTCCTTCATATTTTGTGTGACTATTTTCATCATGATCATAGCCTCTTGTACCATGTAACAGATTTTGTAAACTCATTCTAATCTCATTAAGTGACCAGCACTCCCAACAACATTATATATATATATATATATATATATATATATATATATATATATATATACCAACCACTTGGCATGAGCAGGATATATGACACAAGGTCAATTTTAAGTTGAGTTTAACAGATTAGAATTCAGAGCTTTCCTTCTCCTGGATCATTTGCCAGACAACATTAAAGAGCCATCTGCCCTACTGTTCAACCAGAGCTGGAGGGAGAATAGTTGGATTCATATCTGCCGCGACCGGCCGATAAACATAAACATGTCAAGCTACACGCCCGCTGTAGAACAACTATATCCGGGTACGACCGGAACTGACTAAGCCCTTTTTCTTTCTAACGACCTTGACACCTCGTTATAGCTAAAGAAAAGGATGAATTTAAAATTAATAACATTTACAAAGCACTACGGCCGAAAATAACTAGATAAAACTTCAACTAATAGTCGCCGCCAGTCTACAGCAGGTTAGAAAAATACTTTATAGCTACACTCACTTTTTATGAGGGAATTTCTTATTCACGCGGCTGGGCTGTGTGTCACAGCCCTTCCGTGATATCAACAGGCCCTCACGCGCGAGCGTTCTCTTGTGTCCTTGTGTCCTGTGGTGGGGCGCTCTCGACCGGCTGTGGTTGCGTGCTGCACGGTTCGGTCGGGTGTGTTCCACCACTGGATACATCACCTCTGGCCTCAGGGGGCCTTCCCCCCAGGCTTTAACCCTCTTCGGAGGGGTTGGGTTTATCGCCCGGCGTCTGAGGCGCCCCGAAAAGGGGAATGCCGACGGGGTCCGAGGCATTTTTGGAACTGCCTATCGCGTTGGGCTACGGCCCTGCGACAGGACCCACCTTAAACACGGCCTTGTGCCATATTCGTACGTTGGTGGGACGTAGGATAAATACAGCACGCCCCGGCGAAGCTCATTAAGGAGGAATCCCGCATTCTGTGCGGTCGAATCCAACTTAACTTACGGCGTTGGCCCCACTTCTCGTGGTAGACCTGCCTTACTTCCACCTGCATAGGTATGCTCAAAGGTCCTTTTTAGGACCACAAGAGGTCTCTGTCTGCGGGTCAGAGCATCTCTGACTGGTCAGTAATGACCAGTCGAAACAGACGGCCAGGCGGCAAACACGAAGACGGATTCTAAGACCAACCGGTCTTAACCTCGGTTCCGATTGTCCGATAAGCTGCGCAGCGCTAATGGCACGGTCCAGCCTTTAGCTACGGCTTCACTATCTGCGCAGCGCTAAGATAACGCCAATCTTAGCCTCGGCCTCATGGCCTGTCCGCTCGTTCGCACGGCTTTGACCCGACAAAGCCTTCGCTCTCGTCCGCTCGTTCGCACGGCTTTGACACGGCAAAGCCTTCGCTCTCGTCCGCACGGCTTTGGCGCGAACCTAGCCATAGCCATCGTCCGCACGGCTTTGACACGGCAAAGCTTCCGTTCCCGTCAGATACGTCCTCACGGCTAGGGGGCCCAGCAAGGCCCTAGCCTTTCCTCGACCTCGACACTCTTGCAAGGTACAACGCAGTCCACGTAACGACTCGCTGTTACGGACTGTCCTACCACTGCAACAACTGGCTCACGTACGACCCGCTGTACGAGCCAGAAACCAGGCCGACACACCCCCGGTTAATCCAACATATCGTCATAACCGAGGATGTCGATCTACCGAACTCGACGCTCCTGCAAGGTACCACGCAGTCCACGTAACGACTCGCTGTTACGGACTGTTCTACCACTGCAACAACTGGCTCACGTACGACCCGCTGTACGAGCCAGAAACCCGATCGACACACCCCCGGTTAACCACAACATACCGTCACAACCAGGGATATCGATCTACCAACCTCGACCGACCTCAGATGCCCGCGACGACCGTCTAGCTGAACTCTACGACTCGACCGACCTCAGCTTACCAGCATCCACCGTCTAGCTGAACTCATCAACTCGACCGACCTCAGCTTACCAGCATCCAACGACTAGCTGAACTCTACGACTCGACCGACCTCAGCTTACCAGCATCCAACGTCCAGCTGAACTCTACGACTCGACCGACCTCAGCTTACCAGCATCCAACATCTAGCTGAACTCTACGACTCGACCGACCTCAGCTTACCAGCATCCAACGTCTAGCTGAACTCTACGACTCGACCGACCTCAGCTTACCAGCATCCAACGTCTAGCTGAACTCTACGACTCGACCGACCTCAGCTTACCAGCATCCACCGTCTAGCTGAACTCATCAACTCGACCGACCTCAGCTTACCAGCATCCAACGACTAGCTGAACTCTACGACTCGACCGACCTCAGCTTACCAGCATCCAACGTCCAGCTGAACTCTACGACTCGACCGACCTCAGCTTACCAGCATCCAACATCTAGCTGAACTCTACGACTCGACCGACCTCAGCTTACCAGCATCCAACGTCTAGCTGAACTCTACGACTCGACCGACCTCAGCTTACCAGCATCCAACATCTAGCTGTACTCAACGACCAGCATCAACCATCACGGACATTTACATACTCACTTGTAAATATGACAAAATAAATTGTCATTTGTTTTCGTTACCTCGCCTTTGTTCCTTCCTATTGCTTTGGCTGTTCCTCATTCACATAATTCATTTGCGGGGTCGACATATTTATCGGCTCCGCATCATATCTATCCCAAGGGGATTAGCACTATGTGAAACACAAACAGCCTCATCCAGGTTTTGAACTTAGGTCACTATGTCCATTTCCTATGACAATAATCATTGCACCATGAACAATTCAATCATTACAATCATTATATGTATATGTATATGTGTATGTGCGTGTATATATCAGAAAATAATTTTTCTCAATAAATGAATATGCTATGTAACTAGTTCATTTTTCATCACTTCTCTTATGACCTATCAACCTTTTTAGAAAATATTTTAAAAGCTTTTAAAAAAAACTTTTATTCAATCAATAATCTAAGATCAAAACAAGTTGAGAAAAATCAACAGTAGTATATGGTCTGCTTCTTGTCTTTTTAGTGTGAAGCCATTTTCTTTTATTAGATCTATTGATGTTTGTAGTATGTGATCTCAGCAGATTATAAACAGATATGATGCTTATGTATCTCACTGCAAGACTCCAGTGACAATGTCAAAGAAGTCGGTGTGACTATTAGGTAAGCAAACCATTGCTTGTGAGTTTTTTTATAAAGTATCATTATAGCTATAACAGTTTCTTTAGGGAGACCATATGCTAGTAGTATTTGATTCATCTTTCCTTTGTATATGGAATCAAATGCTTTGGAGAGGTCTATGAACAAATATATTGCCTCAAGATGATTCAACAGATAGTTAGGATTTATGATGTTGTGGATCAATTTCTCTGGAAGTTGTTTGAATTTTTCAAAAGAATTTTCTCTACTTCAGGTCAAATGATATTAAAAAACATGGAATTAAAAACCTTAGCAGCTATAGCAGTAAGAGTTATGCATCTGTAGTTCATAGTAATTTTGAGGTTACCTTTCTTGTAGCCTTTCATCCATTTTTCTATTGTGTTTTGTTTAAGTACTGATAAATATGATGGAATTATTCACATTGGTTCTTCTGAGTATGATCAAAGTATAGTATCTGTGCACTCTATAAAAAGTGTTACATACACACTCACACATACTCAATAGATTCTATTTACCAACCCCTCCACTTGGACAGGATATGACACAAGGTCAATTATTAAGCGGAGTTTAACAGGTTTGAACTCAGAGTTTTCCTTCTCCCACACAATAGATAGATAGATGGATGATGGGGCAACCTGAATGCTTCCACTCCTAATTAAAATAAACAAATAGATTATATGTGACTTAACTTGCTCCAGAAAGTGATCAACCATAATCTGTAGAAAAATAAATAAAAGCAGGTTTCCACTTTTTGACCAATCAGAGATGCACTTGAACTAAAGCCTACTGTTTTCAGATCTAAAAGCAAATAAATAATCAGTTACTTCATCACATCTCCTACTATAGAATCAGATCATCCGGGTATGCTTTAACCTGAGAGCTGGAAACAATATTTTCCGCAATTGACACAAAAGTGCCATTTCTCTAAAAAGAACCTTATTCAAAAATACAACACATTCTCATTGATTTTTTTTTACTTTGACAAAAAGAAAAAAGACAAAGCATATTTGGTTAGGTTTGGTTTCTTTGTTTAGAGGCATATCAACCTTCATGTATTATTCAATGCCAAAACCATCTTTGTAGAACAGTTGTAGTACTATTTTACTCTCAGCTTGTGGAAATAGGGAAATTCATACCTTTCACAAGGGTGTCAGTTCAAAAGTTAACTTAATATTGCAACTGGAGTTTGAACTTTCTTACTTTGAGGCCGCAATCCAGCACTTTGACCATTACACTACAGGAAGAGCCCCATCTAAAAATAATACTGTTAATTTTGACAGTTGTCGGGAAGTTAGTACCTACTAATCTGAGATTAGTGTTTCTTGCATACTAATTACAGTTTTTTTATCAGAATTCTAATGCCATCATTCTACAATCATTATAAGGCAACATAGACCAGAAATAATTTTATCATCATTATCAGGGCATGTTGACAGTACAGATTCCCTTGATTCTCTGTCATCATCCTTCCCTATCAGTTATCATTCATGGTAAGTCCTCTAAGCTGGTGAATATAAGTTTTTGCTGGTCAGCCAACACTGATGTGTCCATGTGTAGGAGTCCATAAAAGAACACTGTTTAAGAGTTTATCCTTACCTTTCCAGAGATATCCAGCATGGTTTGTGAAATGGAAGGTAAGTGGCTATACACAACTTTTGTGGGGTGTTGCTTCCAAGATTTGTTCAAAACAACACACAGCATCCTTGGATAGTTCCCATCTAACTTTTTCAACAGGCTCTTTGTTATAAAGTTTAAATAGTGCAAACATAATGTAGTATCTTTTTTCCTGTAGAAACTTTGACAGCCTATATTTAAAACATGAATTAGATATGTAAAAATGTTATCCTTTTTTTCCCCTTTTTTTCTATATATATATTTTTTTCCTAGAAAGAAACAATCCAAAATTTCTGTCTAAATATTGAAAAATCTACTTCAATCTATTGGTCACTTTCAGTGTTTTGTTTTCCTTATTTTATCAATTCATTAGCTAACAGATTATAACACCTTAACTTTCAGAAGTATGGCAGTCATTAGAGTTATAATATTTATAATGTTTTCAGTCTTATGTTTAAGGAGTATGTCTTTTAAATGATATATCTTCTAAATTTCTAAAAATAAGGACAGTAATTCTTGCTAAAAAAGAAATGAAAATATGAAAAAAGTTCGAAAAATATACAGACAGTTTTTCAGCAACAGGTGATAAATATGTCTCCATTTGAGGAGTGTTATTCACCCTTAAAGGATTTCTAATGCAGACAGACTTTAAAAATATCAAAAATATTGACAAATGAAAAAAATTAAAATTTATAAAAAAAACAGTTGCTCCAAATAATTTTTCACCTTTTTTGTCAGCACATTTTTTATTTATTATTTATTACATTTAAATTACAAAATGTATTTCTCTTTTATAAAATGAAAGAATCTTTTTTAAAAATTTGTCAATTTCTAAAAGAAATAATAATAATAATCTGAATATGTTTTGTTTATTTTTACTGATCACATTCCAAGTAAAAATATTTAAAAACATAAATAAGTGAAAAATTGGCTTGAGAAAAGTAATATTTACTTAAATTTTTAAATCCCAGAAGTAAGTCTTATATTTACAAAAAATCATCATCTTATTTAAACAAAATAGTCAAACAAAACGTTTATCCAATGAATTATCTTCTAAAAAATGTAAAGATTATCTTCTTATATATCATTATTATTTTTATTTTCAAATTAATGACACATGAAAAACAAAAAAAAACATAATGACTCCCTAATTTTGAATGAAAACTTCTTTTAAAATAATTTTGAATTTATGTCAGCAAAATCCATATGTTCACTAGCTTCCATTATGCCAGGTTTTGGGTAATGATCTGCTAAGGGATTGTACTATACAGAAAGCAAAAGAAGATGATGACAGCAACAACAATGATAATGACAGCAATAACAATAGAATTGCAAGAAATAAATCAAAAGATATTGGCAAAGAAAGAGAGACTCAAAAGATACCAGAACAGAATAAAACTATACAAGCAAAATAGAAGCTTTTAAAATAAGAAAGAAAATTCAACCAACAAGTGGTGGAAAAAGTACAAATATAAATGCACAACCAGATACAAAAGAAGCAAAACAGTTCTAGACAAAGATATAGGAGCAAAAATAACATAGCAGAATTGCTGAATGGATAAAAAAAACAATAAAAGAGAATTGCAAGAACTTGAGGAAGTCTCCAAGGTGGACATACCCATGGACTTGTTATGAGCAACACTCAAGAAAGTACCAAATTGGAAAGCACCAGGACATACAGGGATTCTGGTTTTAAAAAATCACATCCATTCATAATAGATTGTTTCAGCAATTGAGTAAATGCCAATAAGTTGCAAGGATACCTGCATGGATGATGAAGGGAAAACTACCCTAATCCAGAAAGACCCCCCTCAAAAAAAGGGAACCATCCCAAGCAACTAAAGACTGATAAACCATTTACCTATGATGTGAAAAACCCAAACCACACAGATAAGAGAAGACATCTATTTCACATTTATATGCTGCAGTCTATTTACAGATGACTAGAAAGGATGCCATAAAGGGAACAAGAAGAATAGAGATTACCTACAACATATAGATCAGCACTTCCTCAAGAACATTAAAACAAGATGGAAAAATGTAGCCATGGCTTGAATTGACTACAGGATGACCTATGACATGGTCCCACAACGTTGGATTATAGAATGTCTGAAAATGTACAAAATATCCAACAAAGTCATAAACTTCATCACAAGAGTCATGGAAAACTGGAAAGTGGAATTAGCAGCAAGAGAACAAACCCTAGCAGAGGTAAAAATCCAAAGAGGGAGACTCACTTTGGCTGCTGCTATCTATTATAACAAAGATGCCATTTAATTAATTCTTAGGAAATGCACAGAAGGATAAAAATTTAAAAATCACAGGAAAAGATAAAACACCTTATGCATATGGGTGATATCTAGATATTTGCTAAGAATGAAAAAGACCTAAAAATCCTAAAACAAACTATAAGAATATAGAGTCAGGATATAAGAATGGAATTCAACAATGTGTTATGTTGATAATGAAAAAGGGAAAAGAGAAACAACATAAGGAATAGAACTATAAAATCAAGAAAAGATCAGAACCCTTGGAAAAAAAGAAAATTACAATTACTTAGGAACAGAGATAAATGAAAAAGTAAGTAAAGAGTAGCTCAGAAAATTGCTCAAAACCAAATTCTGCACCAGAAATCTCATCAAAGGAATCAACATCTGGCCTGTCCTTTTTGTAAGATACTCAGGAATATTCTTAAAATGAACAAAGGAGGAACTGATGACAATGCACAAGGTCTTACACTTGAAAGATGACATCAACTATATATGTTAAGAAAAAGAGGAAGAGGACTCACCAACATTGAGGATTGCATAGATGTATCAATCAAGGACTCAAGAGATACACTAAAAAGAACAAAGAAAGACTAATTGCAGCAGCCAATAACAGCAATGACAACATAGGGCCAAAAAGAAAAAAAAACTGATCTCAAAAACAAAAATGAGAAGAAAAACAATTGTATGGATACTTTAAGTGACAAACTTGAAAGATTAACATTGTGAAGACCAGGATGTAGCTAAGAAAGAGAAAACTCCAGAAACTGAATCTCTTTTTATAGCAGTACAAAATAATGCCATAAAGATTAATTATATTAAAGCAAAAATTGATGATATAGGGTGTCTCAATGTAAATGGGAGCCATGTGACTGATAATAACTCTACTAATAATAATGTTGTGTTCTTTTTTATTTCAGATTTGAAGATAGTTTACTATAACAACTATTAATCTTCAATCGCAATGCCTTGGATAAAAGAGGAAAAAATATTTTGAATTCACTACTTATTTGGAGACAAAATCATTCAAAACTGTCTCAAAATAGATGCAATGATAATGATTTATTAGAGACAAGAAACTCAAAAATATTGCATATCTAGGAAGCTGATATAATAACAATTTTTAAAAATTGATTTGATCTCTCTAGCTCAAAGGATGCATTTTTTACAGGATGTGTTCCAAATGACTGCCATTGTGCTTGTCTCAGTAATAAATCATTATTATATCAATGGGTTGCATCTATTTTGAGACACCCTGAATATCAAGTGTAGGCTTTAGTTCAAGTGGATATCTGATTGGTCTAAAAGTGAAAACCTGTTTTTATTCATTTTTCAGTCAATTATGGCAGGACACTTTAAAACATGAATGCAGCAAACTAGCACAAAAGGAGTACAAGATGAGGCACAACTGGGTTGGAAAGATGATTTACTGGAAATTGCGTAAGAGATTAGAATTTGACCAAACTACCAAATTTTATGCGCACAAATTAGAATCCATCCAAGAAAATGAGACATAAAATTCTCTGGGATTTTGAGATACAAATAGATCCTCTAATACCAGCTAGAAGACCAAACTTAGGGTTAATTAACCAGAAAAAAGAACTTGTCATCTCCTGGATTTTGCTGTTCTAGCAGCCAAAAATAACGCCACAAGAACTAATTATGTAAAAGTTAAAATAGATTTGACCCAAAAGAATAGCAAATCTTAGCTGTGTAGAGAGAGAGAGAGAAGAAATAATTATAAGCAAATGTAACAAGCCAGCTCAAAAGTACAAGAGCAGACATGACTAGTTGAGGAAGGTAATTCACTGAGAATTGTGCTAGTGAATAAAATGTTACCATACCGACAGAAAGTATATACACAAATCAGAATCTGCTGAGGAAACTAAGACTCCTCAAATTCTCTGGAATTTTGATATGCAAATCTCCCAATCCCAGCCAGATGACCAGACTTTCTGGTAATCAATAAAAAAGAAACAAATGAATCAACTTATTTATACACAGTTAAATGATCAAACAGTTCTATTTCAAACAATTCAATTGAGTATAAGTCATTTGTTTGCATTCGTTTTAAATATTTAACAGTTGTATTTGACCCATAGATAGGAGTCTATCAGGTGCTATCACTCTGGGCTAGAGTGGACCTTGGAGTGAAAACAATGAAGGGGTACTCTGAATTCTCCAAATTACTGAAGCCTCACCATCAGATGGCTTAATGTCATACCAAGACACTCATTGCAGAGATACAGTCTGTGCATTCTACAGTTCCAATAAACTAGGCTAACTTAAGAACAGAAAGGTGCATAAGCAATCTGAGGTCTGTGTACTAGACTAAGTAAATCTTATTGAATTCTTTAGTATTTTGATCTAATATCTTGAAAAAAATTGAAGAATTTGATTTGACGATATCAAACTTAATTCAATGATCCCATTTGCCTCTGAATCATTTTGCAAGAGATGGCAAATTTCATTTGTGATTGTCCAATAAATTTTTGATATAAAGGACTAACCTTGGTGCTTAGTTGTTGAAGAAAAAACTTAGGTGGTGCATTCAATAAGTTTCCAGACTGTTTTTTTACAGGCATTTAAAATTGTCATAGACTCTTGAAAATTCAGTATGTTATTGCTATAAATCTTATGAGATGACTTACCAATTTTTATGATTTCATGTTTAAATGAATAGCTACAGCAGAAATTTATTGTCACATCTGGTGAAGTTCAAAAATGCAATCTGACACTTTAGAAGAACGATATGCAATAAAATTCTGTTTTAAACTTGGAAAAAATGCCACAGAAATGTATGGAATGCTTCAGACTGCTTTTGGACCATTTTGCATGAATCGAGCATCAGTTTTTGAGTGGCATAAGGGATTCAAGGAAGGCAAAGAGTCAGTGAGAGATGATGAGAGGTGTGGGAGGAGTAAGGAAGTCAGAACACCAGAGTTGATTGGCCAAAGGGTTAGGCTTAGGGTTACTATGTTGAGGTTTTAAAGGAGTTCAGGAAGAGATTCCTAGCTCTCTTCAAATCGGGTCAGTGGCATTTCTACCAAGACAATGCACCAATCGACAATTCCATCTTTATCACAGACTATTTGACCAAGATGGGCATCAAGACAGTTCCTCATCCTCCCTATAGTTCAGACCTTGCTCCCTGTGACTTTTGGTTATTCCCTAAGCTCAGAAGCTGTCTTTATGAGACACTAGAGGAGATGAAAGAGGCTGTGATGAAGGTCATTGACACACTCACACAAGAGGACTTCCATGGGGCCTTCCAGAAGTTGTTGGAACAGTACAACAAGTGCATTGCAGCCAGAGGAGATTACTTTGAAGGGGACTAGAGTTTCATGTGTATACTATCAATTAAAGTGCCCATACAAAAAAAAGTCTGGAAACTTATTTAATGATCCTCGTAATCAAAATATCACAATCAATTTTGGTTGGTTGTTTGGTTGATTGGTTGATTTTATGGCATGTCAACTCTTGGTGGGTTATTTAATGCTGATACCTTTGTTTTTTGTAAGCTGTCTAGCTCCAAATAACTATTCTTAATATGAATATTTTGCTCCAATCCAATGCTAATAATTTTTAAACAGTTCCATTTGACCAACAGATGAGTAACAAGTTCTACCATTCAGGATCATATTGGATCTGCAAATAATGGCAATAAAAGAGCAAGTCCACACTCCCAAGAGATTCAGAACTGCAACCTTACCACCAACTGCTGTTTAATATCATAGTTAGGACAATCCTTTTTGAGTGGGGTTCTCACCCTTTTGCAATTATAGTTAATAAAATGCTAAAAGAGAATTCACAAAGAAGTTTACAATATACATAATGTATAGAAAATACAAATATAGACTGTATTTGAAATATGCAAGAGAGAGATTACAGACTTGTGAGTAATAAAATATTGGTCATGAGACAGATTTTTACTCTAGAATGCAGGGGTAACCCAGTCAACGGGAGCAATAGAATATACTGACTGTAGAGATGCAGAGGAGTAAAAAAAAAAACAACATACAACTGTCCTAGATAAAACAACTAAACTGCATCTGAGTCCAGTCCAGGTGCATTGAGGAATATAGAGTACCCCTGCACTGCCATTACTCTCAGGTCCACTCTGACCCAGAGTGGTAACACCTGTTAGGGCCTCATCAATGGGTCAAATAGAACAGTTTAATCATTTACTATACTTAAAAACATTTAACTGTGGCCAAACAAATGATTTATATTTAATTGAATTATTATTATTTGATAACAATACTTGAACTCTGTGTAAATAGAACTATTCATTAGGCAACAATACTTGAAACCATTTAACTATATGAAAACAAATGAAGACTGGCTTGTTTAAAAAATGTTAACTACAAAATATTCACTAAAAAATCATATGTATAAACAGAATATGGCATTAAATAACTTAACAAGGTTGATATGTCATTAAACCCGAATACAGAGGCCAACACTCTACCATGGCTATTTAAATTGTCATTTGCTTGCTCTTATATAATAAGTGTTCAAATGCAGTTGTAAACAACATTTGTGTCAGGAGTTGCCAACTTTGAGTTTCTTTTTTATTTTTTGTTATATATTGGTCAATTAAAGATTTTGAAATGAATTTCGGTGAATTGATTGCTTTATATTTGCTCTACAAACTGCAAATCTCATTGTTCTACACCGAGAATTTATAAATATATACAAAATGTTATTTAAGTGGGTGACACTTCTGGTTAGTTGGGGTCCTGTTCTTAATAAAGTTCTTTTTTTTATTTTCTCAAATAATTTTTATTGCTTTCCATTCATTCTCTTTGAGATGCCCCAATTTGCAATTTAAATGCATCACCATCATTTTATAGAAAATCGAAACAAAGGGCAGATAACTCATGTACATGTACATTGGAGTTGACAGAAAGTCAGAGACTATTTTGCCATTGTATTTATGTAGTTAATAGGATCCCACCCAGTTTAAATCCATAAAAAATCAATTAATTTCAAATTTGGGGAGTTCTTCTGAATGGAAAGCAACTAAAAGTATCCTTAAGAAATCTTTTTTTTTTAATCTGAACAAGCAGAACTCCAACCAACCAGAAGTACCAAATTAGTTTTAAACATGGTAAATATTAGATTTAAATCTCTCCAAGACAAATGTCCTTAACTTCAATCAAAAATACCATGTTGGTGATTTCTGAGACTGAACGGTAAATGGAAAACAGGTTCCAAAAATAAAATTACCATACTTCTAAAATCTAAAACATTGATTGTTTTGGTGAGAAAATAGAGAATTTGTTTTGGTTGAGTTTGATGAAATCTTACATTCATGTCTGGTCACAAGGGAGGAAGAAGAGTTATGTGGCATGTACAAACACGATCATACTGTTACTAGCAAAACAAGACGAAGGAGAAAAAGGCAAATGAATTAAAACTAACACAAAAAAACTGATATACTCTTATATACAGAAGTATACAACATAAGCATTTTGGAAAAGACTATTTGCATTCATTTCAGCTAATCAACTGTTTCTCATTTATGATTTCAGTGGAATAGACTTAGTTGTCTGTTTGGTTTGGTTTCTTTATTTAACAGCATATCAACCTTCATGGGTTATATAATGCCAAAACCATCTATGTAGAAAAATAGTAGTAGTACTATTTAACCCATAGCTGCGGGGGTGGGGAGATAAATAGGTTCATACATTTCCTTAGGGTAATAATCAAAAAGTAAATGTGATAGTGTGACTGGAATTCAAATTCACTTGATATAATGTTTCAGTCCAGTTTGGATGCCATGGGACTAATTCCACTTATTACAATGTTGCAGTCCAGCAGGTTAGCTATGACACCACAGTGACTGCCTCTTGTCACTAGTCCAGAGATTGAGTGCATATTTATGTATGTGTGAAGTAGAGTTGTATTGGTCCCAGTCAGAGTCATGAGGAACTGCTGTGTATGCATAACATATTAATCATGTTGTAGCCAGTAAGAAATGAGAAAAACAGGCTGGATGCTGGATTTGGGAGTGGGATATGTGTTTTTGAAAGGTTTCCAAAAGTATTCTCTATGTTAGTCTATGCTGCTTTTTGACTGAATAAAAAGTCTTTGTCCTTGGTTATATGGATCGCTCATCATTACATTCTTTTGGTGGATGTGCAAACTCACTGATTATTCTATTTTTAGCTATGATGAAAAAACACAGTTCTTGTTTTATTTCATGAGGAAGACTTCTCCAGTTATGTTTTTAGCCATGATGCAAAAGGCTGGCTTTGAATTATCTATTATAGTAATAAATCTCTGTGTCTGTGATCAAATTTTTGGGAAAGCAGTAAATTTTAGCATCAACTTGACTATAAAATATGCTTAGATTTGTCCAGTGATGAAAGTGAAATTTGTTTCAAATCAATTTATCAATTTGAAATTCAGTTATATTACTTTTTGGATATCCCAACTTGGAAAATTTTCAGATTTTACTCACACAACTGCACTTATTTTCTTGATAATACCTTAAATTTTTCTTAATAATAACTGTTTGTATTTTCTTAATAATTGCAGTAATTGCTCATTAATTTAGCTTTTTTTTAATTCAGTAACAGAATGAAACTCTATTTCAAAATAGATTTTAACTAATATCCACTTCTAAGTAAAAAGGAACAAATTTAATTTCCCAAATGAATTGATATTAGAAGAAATACATTATAGAATGCATTTCTTTCAATATTGTTATATATGATGTTATTCTCTCCACCTGGGCAATGCCAGGTAGCCCTTCTAGTAATTGAGATAAATGTAAGATTTTAATTAGCATCCTTCACTCCTTCCTAAATAGAAGCAACATAATTGGAAAATAATGTTTAAATGTACAATTATATCAGCAATTATTTTCAAAACAATCTAATTCCTCCCAGTTATGGTTTAAATAGTACGACTACTGTTCTTCTGCAAGAATGGCTTTGACATTAAATAATCCATGAAGTTTGATATACCATTAAAACAAAGAAGCCAAAACCAAAACCCTTCTAATAAATAAGTTTTCACAAATTTTTGCTATATTTTTAATCATGATGATATTATGATTGTGCTTTGTTTTGTTTTGTTTTGTTTTGTTTTAATATCACTAATGTACTAAATTTGTGCTTGTGTGTGTGTGCTTATATTTTCACTAAGAGCAAAACACAAATTTTCATTTCTTTTAACCAAAAATAAAAACATGCTACTTGTCTGTGTGTGTGTGTGTGTGTGTGTGTGTGTGTGTGTGTGTGCGCGTGTGTGTGTGTGTGTGTGTGTGTGTGTGAAAACAAGAGAGATTTTGCAATTCAAGTTGCTTAACAAATTGATTTTGATGGCATGTCAACCCATCTAAGGTTATTTTATGCCTAGGGGTTATGGAATCATGATCATTGTACGTTCATGTTAACATTTTTTGTGTAGTTGTTTTTAAAAGTTTTTTTCTTTTTACATGCGGTCCTATCAAATACAAATAATTTTCGAATAGATCTTCTTGACACACAGATGAAACCCTATGATGACTCTGGGTAAGAGTGGATCTAGGAGTAATGGCGATGAAAAGATACTCAACACTCCTCAGATCTTCAGAACTGGAGCCTCACTATCATATGCAGTTTGATATCATACCCAAGATACCTCTTTATGGGAGGGACTTACCCCCCCCCCTGCAGAGGATACAATCAGTATATTCTAAGCCTTACCAACAAAGCATACAAAAACTGAGGATTGAATTTGTAAGTTTCTTTTAATAGATTTGTCTGGATTGCATGTGCAAAACAATCATATTATCTATCTGTATTTATGGTAATTCCAGTTGGGAGTGAAAAAGAAAGGGGGAAAAGTTGACTTGACAAAGAAAACATTGTACCGATTGCCATTTGGTGGAATGGTAAAAAGAAATGAAAACAGCCAAACAAATACATTTAATGAGGAAGGCTGTATTTATAAGTGGAATATGCAAGACAATTTTCCAATATAAAATTCCACTTCAGCAAAATTCAAGTTTTCTTGTTCAGAGTTTGAAGTAGGAACTTCTTATTGTGGTCTGTATATTGGGTTGTTACTTGTTTGTATGCAAGGTGAAGTGACCCCAAATAGTATTTGAGATAATTATTTGATCAGAAAGAAACAGGTGGCATTCATAGCATAGACTTAATTGTAGTAGTTCCTGTTTTGTTAATATTTGTGCTTGTGGATAGAGCTGTTAGTAAGAGTTTAGTGCAAGTTATGCATATTGATATTGTAATGATCCTTGTATCTACACACTAACTTCAGGAGGAGAGATCTTCATAGCAGCTGTTTATGTTGATGATATTATTCTGGCGAGCAAGTCTTCGACACGTATCCAGGGATTCGTCAAAAACATCTCAGAAAGTTTTGACATCAAGGATATGGAAAAACTCCATTAATTCTTGGGTGTTAAAATTGCTTATCCAGGGTCAGGAAATATCTAAATCGGACAACCAGCATATACAGCAGAAGTCTTGAAAAGATTTTAAGTGGAAAATTTAAAACCTACAGCAATACCAATTGATATTGGTGCAAAGCTAACCAAAGCCACTTAGGACAGCAAGTTATTCAATCAAGAATTGTATCAGTCGGCAATTGGAAGTCTATTATATCTTTCAACAAGAACAAGACTCGATATTGCCTAGGCTGTCAGTAATGTAGCCAGTTTTTGTTCCAAGCCTACTATGGAACACTGGAAGTCCATTAAACACATTATGCGTTATCTAAATGGTACACAGAACTATGGGTTGCTATATGACAAAGAGAAGGTGACGGATTTCATTGGATATTTTGATGCAGATGGGGCTGGTGATTTGGATGACCGCAGGTCAACTTCAGGCTACCTATTTAAATTGAATGGAGCTGCTGTCAGTTGGAGAAGCAAAAAACAATCTTGTGTAGCATTATTTATAGCTGAAGCAGAATAAATAGCATTGGCAAGTGCAGCACAAGAAGCTGTATGGATGCAACATCTTCAAAATGATCTCAATGAAGCCTCAGTTAAATCAACACTCATATATGAGGATAACCAATCCACAATATGCATGGCGAAAAATCCACAATATCATGGACACGCAAAACATATTGACATTAAGTTCCTTTATATCCGTGAACAAGTTGAAAAGAAAGCTATTCAACTTGAATATTGTGAAAGCAAGGACATGGTTGCTGATATGTTGACAAAAGCACTTCTAAGCTCACAATTTGTGAAGCTCAGAGAAATGTTCAGTGTTAGAGAAATTATTGATCAAGTTTGACTGTAAGTGAGGAGGGGTGTTAAAATTCACTTTAGTCAGAACTTGTTAATACCAACAGACTCTAATAACAGTCGAGCCAGAGGTTATCAGCCCGAAACCATTTTTGTAGGGGTGAGTTACCTGCCCTTAGACTTTTGTTTTTCAGTTATTGTTTTAAAAAAAAATGAAACACCTCATGTGTTGATAGCAGTCCTGGGGTGTTGCTTCATTATTTGATTGGAAGTTATCTCATGTCTAAATGACTAACTGCGCTTGCCAGGGAGAAAAAGAGACAATTCCTGTTTGCATGATGCAGTGCATTCCACAGCACAAATTCTTGAAAAAAGACTCCGAATTGAGATGACAATCCTCAGAGAACTTATTGACAGAGGAGAAATAGCAGAGACCGCATGGATACATACTGATAGACAAATTGCTAATGCCTTGACAAAAAAGAGAGTTCCTTCATTCAAAATTCGTGGATTTACATTTGAGCTTAAAGGGTCCACTATTTAACTTCTACATGTACAGTCTTGTATTTTTTCTTTTCTTCTCATACCGATAGCTTTTAGAAACTGCCTCCTGTAAACAGTCCTCAGCACAAGAAAGAAAATAGGGAAAGTGTTAACATCCCAAAACATTTCATATTGGACGACTAGAAGATCGATTATCTTCCCTTGACCTAGAACAGTAGCAGACAAGTAGTTGGAGTGCCAAAAGAGACAGGGATCTCTTGGATACAAGTCATACGTGTCATCGGTGTAAGATAAAGATCACATCCTGACTGGATTTTACTTATTTCTATTAACACTTTTGATACAACTATACACTCCCATCCATGAACAAACATACGTGGAACATACGATAAGTTTCCAGACTTTTTTCGTATGGGCACTTTTATTGATAGTACACACATGAAACTCTAGTCTCCTTTGGAGTAATCTCCTCCAGCTGTAATTCACTTGTTGTACCGTTCCAACAACTTCTGGAAGGCCCCATGGAAGTCCTCTTGTGTGAGCGTGTCAATGACCTTCATCACAGCCTCTTTCATCTCCTCAATTATCTCATGACAGCCTCTGAGCTTAGGGAATAACCAAAAGTCACAGGGAGGGTGAGGAACTGTCTTGATGCCCATCTTGGTCAAATAGTCTGTGATAAGGATGGAGTTGTGGACTGGTCCATTGTCCAGGTGGAAATGCCACTGACTCGATTTGAAGAGTGCTGGCCTCTTCCCTAGGAATCTCTTCCTGAACTCCCTTAAAACCTCAACGTAGTAACCCTAACTCTAACCCTTTGGCCAATGAACTCTGGTGTATTGACTTCCTTACTCCTCCCACACCTCTTATCATCCCCCACAGACTCCCTGCCTTCCTTGAATCTCTTATACCACTCAAAAACTGATGCTCGATTCATGCAAGACGGTTCAAAAGCAATCTGAAGCATTCCATACGTTTCTGTGGCATTTTCCAAGTTTAAAACAGAATTTTATTGCATATCGTTCTTTCTCACGTCCAGATTGCCTTTTTGAAATTCACTAGCTGTGACAATCAGGTTTTAGTAGGGTGTACTTCAATTGCTGATGTAGCTGTTCATTTGAATCTGAAATCATAAAAATTGGTCAGTCATCTCATAAGATGTATAGCAATAACATACTGAATTTTCAAGAATCTACGACAATTTTAAATGCCCATACGAAAAAAGTCTGGAAACGTAAACGCCTTAAATACAAAATTTAGACATATATACCCAAAAATGACTAACACATTTTAACACCTTTAACAGACTTAATAGAACCAGCACCGTCAACTTCTTACGGTTTTATACTCTTGGAATGGCATTTTATCTCAAAGTTCTTTTCTTCAAGCCAATTTTCCGGGTTTATCCTTTTCTCCAACGCTTCCTTCCTATGTTGAAATAACTTCGGGAATCTTCAGACCCTTGTCTTGGGTTGACTTGTAGAAAGAGGCCCACTTTTCTGCAACGCTTCCTTCATATGTTGAAATAACTTCAGGAATCATCAGCCCCTTGTCTTGGATTGACTTGTAGAAAGAGGCCCACTATTTGTTTAGTATATGCCTCGTGTTGAAACCACTGCTTCTTCCTATTCGAACTGAGATGAAATTCTTTCCGCTTCTTTTCGAATATGCACTTTTAGCTAAAGTCTACGGAGGATTATTACCGAATTTATCCTCCAGACCTTAGACTCAACCTTCTTAAGATAAGGAAAAACAAACAAAACCACCAAGAGCCTACAGTAGGCTCATTATTCTAACAAGTTAAAATCCCCAAAAGAGGAAAAAGAGGCTTAGAGCCTAAGCAGGTAATACGCCTTTAGTCCAAGCAACCAGCCTGGAGCCAAACTGCCAAAAGAGTTAAAAAGCAAAAGACAAAGAGAAGAGGCCTCAGTCCTTTGGCTGTTTTCTTAAATAGCTGCTAGGAGCGGGGCTATAACGGTACAACTTCAATAATAAGCCAATCGAGCAAACATTTACTTCCGAATTTACAAATTTCAACAACCAAGAAGTCAAACCAGTAAAATAACATGGGGTAAGAAGAGAGAAACCCAAAATGAAGTCAGATAAAACAATAACCAAAATAACCTATAAGCCCCATAACCTTTTGGGAAACTATTAATTTTGCATTTATCTAATTTATTTTTTTAATGCTATTGTCTTCTTTGTTGCTCATTCAATCCCTACATATACAAAGGAAAGAAACAGATAGTTTAAAGTTTAATCACAGTCATTTTAATGAGAACTCATACCTTGACTAGCTTATGAGACAGCTTAGATAACTTGGATGATAAAATATGAGAGTAAGCAGATGTAGTGAGTCATAGATTTTAACTCACCCGAGCCATTAATTATTTTTTTGTTTCATCAGTAATTACTTACTGATGATAATAAAGGATCAAGAGTTATCCTCCTTGTCCTGAAGTTATTACGAGCCATAGGGAATGCTACTGGGGAAGTTGAATAAAGTTGTTAAGATATCAAAACGTGTTTGTAGTTTGTCCACCATCTTCCCATTTTAAGACATTACCGGCAGCCCACTAAGAACAACCAACGCTCGTGTATGGTACATGGTGTCAGGAGTGGGATTAAAAAAACCTAATACTAATATTTTAAAAGGGATCCTAAACCAGCGAAAAAAATGTTCAGACTTCAACCCACAGAGAATTTTGACTTTACAGCCATAGGGAACTGGCAAACATGGCGTCAGAGATTCTTCAAAGCTAAGCGAAGAGTCAGCAGGAACCCAAGTAAGTATGGGAACAGAAGCCAAGCAAATTTATAAGTCTTTGTCATTTAAGAAGAATGAAGACGAGAAAAGTTTTGACGTCATATTAAGCAAATTTCATGCCGAAAAAATATTATCCATGAGCGTGCTAAATTTTACCAAAAAACGCAAAGGAACGGTGAACCGATAGAGAAATTTGTCAGAGGATTGTATGAACTGGTAGAAAATTGATTTCCCACAGAAAAGCGACCAGATAAGAGACTGTTTAGTCATTGGCCTGAAAAGCAAGGAATTATAGGAAAAATTCCAACTTAGGGAAGACCTTAGTTTGGAAAAGGCCGTCGAAATAGCTCGTAGCTACGAACTACTCAAAATGCAAATGGAGGAAATGCAAGACAACTCAGTAGATGCGAGAACAGGGGAAAGGAAAGAAACCATAAAACACTCAGGATGGAAAAAGTATCCACAAAAGGCAGCGAATACGTCACGATGTAAAAAGTGCAACAAATATCACAAATTTGATAACTGTCCAGCAAAAGGAAAAATTTGCAGAAACTGTGATAAAATGAATCACTTCGCAATATGTTGTAGGTCGCGGGCACAGAATATTCACGAAATAAGGAAACAGCCTACGGAAATATATTTCCTTGGGTTTATATACAAGAATGAACTTCTAGAGAAAAAAAAATAATAGATCCTTGGTAAATAAAACAAAGGTAGATGAGATACCTATTATTTTTTAAATTGATACCGAGGCTGATATAAATGTTATCAGTACTAAAACCTTTCGAAAATTAAGCCAGCACAGGGCATCTATAAAAGTTCTGGATGCACATTAACCTATAAAGGGAAATTTTGGGTGAATACGACGCACAAAAATAAGACGTATCGCTTTGAAATGTCATAGTATGAGTTATTCCCCCAAGATGCACTCTCAGAAAATAAAGATAATAATAGGTACTTCCGCCTCGGAGGTTTAGAACGATAAACGAGATAGCCAACGTGGCTACTCACACATCGTATCATGATTTGTTTCTATTTTATTCATAATGTGTAGAGAAGAGGAAAATCTCGTATTTTGTTTTGGCGCGCAATTTAATTCAACACTGAATTTCACCCAATCAGGATGACTTATCCTATTCAGCCCGGACCTTCATTTCTGGCTTGCAAAACGGATGAGCGGCCAAATCCAGTCTCTTCGGCTTGAGACGGCGACCAGAACAGACGTGCCTCTGGTCGTCCCTGCTTAGCGATGCTTTTTAGCTAAACAAGCCACCCAGTGTTAACATCTCACTGTGGCTTTAACACTAGCAGCAGCAACATGGACACTCAACGAGAGAACCATCTAATTTATGGATTCTTTACGAGGAATCCCAGTTGAACATAAATTAGAAACATTCAGCATGCCTTCCACAGGCACCACTTCATGTCACCCCAAAAATTGACTATGTCGATTCGAGCGTAACTCCGCTCTCGACAACATGGAGATATCGCAGAATCTCCTCCAAAAACCAGATACAAAACTACACGGTGACTTTAAACACATCCCTCACACGTCCAGCACACACGCTGCCATCTCAATAT
Source organism: Sepioteuthis lessoniana (assembly GCA_963585895.1). Taxonomy (NCBI): domain Eukaryota; kingdom Metazoa; phylum Mollusca; class Cephalopoda; order Myopsida; family Loliginidae; genus Sepioteuthis; species Sepioteuthis lessoniana. The sequence continues at coordinate 17,791,819 of OY757923.1, forward strand.
CCCGCCAAGCCATTTCGTCTCCAAAACTAACAAGCCTAAACTCCACGAGTCTTGCAGCACCAAGAGCAAACCATATTCAAAGCTGCAAATAAAAAACTTTCGTTGTTGTATTGTTAAAGAAAAGTTTCGTAATTCATTTGTGTGCCTAAAATATATAGTGTTACAGAAATAACCATTTCACCAGACACTATAAATGTATTGACTATCATAGAGCCATAATGTTACATGGTGGCAGCAATGAGATTAACAAAGAAGCCCACAAACATAGTGCATGGATGAAAATTATAAATAACAAAGAAAAACACTCCAAAAAAGGTCAGTCTCCATTTTTCGGTACGCACGTGGGAAACACACGAGCGCTATATTGAAAAAAAAAGAGTAACAAGAAATCGCCGTAACTTACTACGGAATAGAAGTCTGAAGTAAGTACTCCTAATTTATTTATTTACTTCATTGCCCGATATTTAAAGCGAGATAATGACTACAAATGCATGTGAACTAGTCATGTATTGGGACTCGGAGAACCTGGTCGATTCGTTCAGATTTTTCAAGCAGCGATGTTAACTGTATTTCTCTGTTAAAAACATCCCAGCCAAGAAACAGGTTAACCACATTCTACTGTTAGCTGGCGAGGAAGGACTCAAAAGATACAATGCTTGGACGTTTGAGAACGATTCCGACCGAGCGGACCCAGAAATTATTTGGCGTAAATTTGAGGAGAGACTCGAACCTCAAGTTAATTTCCGTATTGCACGATTTTATCTGCGTGAATATAAGCAGAAGAACACAGAAAATATTGACGATTTCGTTCCTAGGTGCAAATTACAGGCCAAAAAATGCAAATCCCAGGTTCTACAAAAAAGGAGCTCACAATACTAACTCAAACATAATGCAGCATGGTTCAGTGTACATACAGTGTGCACATAAAGGTAAATGGACCACACTTAAATTTTTCGTTGCGACAACAGAGGGACTCACAATAATTGGACTACCCTCACTCAGAAACCTGGAGCTAATAAGCCTCCACTGCACAATTGAAGAAGACAAAGGTCCAATTAACTCTATCGTCGAGTTAACAAACTCATACCCAAATCAGTTCGATCGCATATGACACTTCAAAAGTGACTATCACGTAGTCCTAAAGCACGATCATCACCCAATGATCCATGCACCCGTTCATCTGAGGGATGAGATCGAAGAGGAATTGAAGACCATGGAATCCCAAGACATTATTATTAAAGTTAGCGAGCCGACCGAATGGGTCAGCAGCATAATGTACATTCGAAGGAAGAATGGAAATCTTCGCCTATGTCTAGACCCAAAGGATCTGAACCGCGCGATCATGAGATGGCATTATAAAACTCCCACAATGGAGGAACTGGCACACAAGCTGTCAGGTGCTCAACACTTCTCAAAATTAGATGCCAAAAATGGATATTGGTCCATACCGCTTGACGAAGAATCCCAACTATTGACGACTTTTCACTCACCATTTGGGAGATTCTGTTTTCGTAGAATGCCGCTTGGTCTGGTGATGTCCCAGGATGTCTTCATGCAGAGAATGGACATGATACTAGAGAAATGTCCTGATACAATTGGACTGATTGACGATGTCATTGTCTATGGGAAGACGAAAGAAGAGCACGATAACAACCTGCACAATCTAATGAGAATAGCACGAACCGAAGGGTTGTGTTTTAACAGTGAAAATGCGTGATAGATCAAAAACAAATACATTTTTTGGTGCTATCTACGATAAGAATGGTATAAGACCAGATCCAAGTAAGGTGGAAGCGATAAAGCAATTGCCCAGCCCTACCAACATCACTGATTTGCAAAAGGTGTTAGGAATCATCACCTACTTAGCACCATTTATTCCGCATCTATCCGATCCGACTGCACCCATGAGAGATCTAATAAAGAAAGAATTTGAATATCAATGGACTGCCAGTCACCAGAAAGCACTTCAAAAAATCAAAGACGTGATTTGAAAGGAAATGTCCCTTACCTACTTTAACCCGTCGAAAGAAACGAGTCTACAAGTGGACGTATCGAACAAAGGTCTAGACGCAGTTCTCCTACAAGAAGGAAAACCAATTGCATTTGCTTCCAAAGCACTTACAGAAACGGAACAAAGATATGCAAACATAGAGCGAGAGCTTCTAGCTTTCGTTTTTGGCTGTGAACGATTCAGGACATACTTATATGGATGTAAATTCCAAGTGGAAAGCGATCACAAGCCATTAGAAATGATCAGCCTAAAGAATTTAATTGCAGCTCCACCCCGTTTGCAACGTATGTTGCTACGCCTACAAGAATATGACCTGAACATCATCTATCTTCCATGCAAAGTGATGACCCTGGCAGACGAATTCTCCCGGTTACCAAACAAGAAAACCAAAGAGGAGATAAACCTCAATGTAAGAGTGGATTTTGTTCAATTTCCCACAGAAAAGTTGACACAAATACATCAGGCAACGAAAGCTGACCCCATACTTTGCGAACTTAGGGAAACCATCCTGCAAGGCTGGCCCAACACATTCAGAAAAATCAGCAAAAAGTTGTAGCCATACTGGTCATATCGGGACGAGCTGGCCATTGAAAATGGTATCCTAATGAAGAATGGCCGCATAATTATACCTAAGGTGATGCATCCAGAAATATTACAAAAAATCCATTATGGTCATCAGGGAATGGAAAAATGTAAATTGCGAACTAAAAGCTGCGTTTTTTGGAACAACATTAATCAGGATATAGACAAAAATGTGCAAGGGTGTGTTATCTGTCAAGAACAACAGAAAGCCCAATGTGCAGAATCCTTAAAACTGCACTAAAATTCAGTGAGACCATAGCAAATAGTAGCCACGGATTTGTTTCAGTTCGGCAGATCACATTACATGCTGATGGTTGACTACTATTCAAAATATACCCTAGTGAGAAAATTGAAGGACTTCAGCAGCCAGGAGATAATCAACCTCATCAAGCAGATCTTCGGAGAACAAGGAATCCCGGAGAGATTGATCAGTGACAACGGGTCTCACTATAGTTCTACCCTGTTCAAGCAATTTTCAAGGGAAACGGGGATTTGAACACTACACATCATCTCCTGGATACCCTCAATCAAATGGTCTTGCAGAGCGCTGGATACAAGCCATAAAATCTGCTATGCAAAAGGCTGCCTAAAGTAACCGCGACTTAGATATGGTGTTGCTATGCTTACGGTCCACTCCTATCGACCATATAATCCCATCACCTGGCGAACTTCTGTACAACCGAAAACTTGTGGGAAACTTACCAGTAAAGTGCCCCAACAATGCAAGCCAAAAAGAAAAAATAGCAACCCACTTGTATCAAAGGCAGTCATACTAAAAGTCTCAAAATGACCGGCACATCCGAGACCTCCCAAACATACCAGAAGGGCAACGTGTTTGAGTATATGATCCGGATTCAAGTAAGGGGTCCCCGGCAGTTGTTACACAGAGATGTGTTGAACCCAGATCATATATAGTGCAGACTTCATCCGGAAAGTCGCTTCGCAGAAACTGCAAGCATCTGAGGGAAGATAAGTCAGCAGCAACGCTGAACCAAGAGGCATCTGCATCCACACCCGCGATATCCCCAGAATCCAATGGAGAATTAGCAGTCGGTACAACCACAAACCACTCACCCATGGAACAAACTAGCACTGTCACAACCAAGGGCAAACCTGTTACAGATAAACTCCACGAGACACCCTACACTCATCATGGAACTTAAAAAACATCCAGATCCGGTCGTATAGTAAGACCACCTAGAAAGTTCAATTATGATGAGAACAGTTCCTAATCGAACCATCAAGCTACGTCTATACATATGTCGTGGTTCTTTGATCCATTACTTATTTTTGTTGTTTTGGGAAAAAGAGGGTTGTCATAGTATGAGTAATTCCCCCTAGATGCACCCTCAGAAAATAAAGATAATAATAGGTACTTCCGCCCCGGCAGTTTAGAACAATAAACGAGATAGCCAACGTGGCTACTCACACATCGTATCATGACTTGTTTCTATTTTATTCATAATGTACTGACTATCATAGAGCTATAATATTACATGAGATGCATGTTATCGATAATAATATAAACAATTTATTATCTAGAGATACAGCGTACAAAATAGGACTGGTTACTGTGGTAGCAAACGTAAATTGGTGTATGAAAGGCAACCCTCTGAAAATTACGCAACGCAAAAATGTGGTGCTATACTGCACACCAACTGTCAGGTGTATACCCTTCCCAATTTAACCCAAAGTAAAAAAAGAAGCTTCAACGCTTAAAGGAAGATCACATTATCGAAAAAGTCACCAAACCAACGGATTGGTGCTCACTCGTTGTTCCAGTAAGAAAAAAACCCGGAGATGTCAGGATATGCGTAGATTAAAAAAAGATAAATTCAGCAGTAAAAAGGGAACATTTCATGCTACCAAATTCGGAGGATATATCACCCAAATTAAGGGGTTCGAAAATATTCTCAAAATTAGATGCAGCTAGTGGATTCCATCAAATACCGTTAGACGAAGAAAGTCGGTTGCAGACGACTTTTATTACACCATTCGGAAGATTTTGCTTTAAAAGATTACCTTTCAGAATATCGTTTGCTCCTGAAATTTTTCAACGTAGGATGACGGAATTACAAGGAGACATAGGAGGGGTTCAAGTAATAATAGACGACCTCTTAATGCACGGTAGGACGATGGAAGAACATGATGAAAGACTGGAAGAAACATTAGAATTAAACCCAGGAAAACGTGAGTATGGGAAAAGTACCATCCGATATTTTGGGCACATTATATCAAACAAAGGGATACAACCCTGTAAAGAAAAAAATCGCGGTGATACTAAAGTTACCCCCGCCTTCTGCAATCCCGAAACTGAAAGATTTCTCGGAATTACAATATTTAGGCAAATCTGTGCCGAATTTAGCAGAAGTACTACAGCAAACCGAGGCATTGGTCTAATGAGTAGAGTGTTCACCAATGGTCAGGGAGACCGGGGTTCAATCCCAGGTTGAGTCATACCAAAAACTCAAAAAATGGTACTTGATCCCGCCTTGCTTAACACACAGCATTATAAGGTAAGGATCAAGGGTAAAGCGGAGTAATCCAGGGAATGGAGTAGCGCCCTCCCCGACACTTCGTTGTGGTAGCTGTTGAAAAGGGAACCTTCAGGCCACCCTCGACTAGTTTCGCCAACTTTACTTACTTACTACAGCCAATGTTAGAACTTTTAAAAAAGGATACAGTTTAGGTCTGGAATGTACCACAAGAAAAGACATTCCAGAGAGTCAAAGAATTGTTGGCACAGACACCCTTATTAACTTACTTTGATCCTTGTAAGCCCATTATGATTAGCGCTGATGCGAGCAGCTACGGACTTGGGGGTGCTATTTTTTAAGAAGAAAATACGACACAGAGTTATAGCTTATGCCTCTCATACTCTTACTCAAACCGAGATAAACTATGCACAAATAGAAAAAGAATGTTTATCGAGTGTTTGGGTCTGCGTGACGTTTGACCGATACATCGGTGGACTACATCAGTTTCGCCTATTGACGGACCACAAACCATTGGTACCGTTAATAAATACACAGGACTTAAATAATACTCTTTTGAGGTGCCAAAGACTTTTAATGAGACTTAGGAAATATAATCCGGTAGCCGAGTATATAACTGGAAAACTCTTATGAGTTTCAGATGCACTGTCCAGAAATCCAATGTAGCAAACTCATAGCATTACTGAGGAAGATGTAGCAGTGTATATAAATAGTAAACTTAAAACTAGATCAGCTACTAGTAGAAAATTAAAAGAAATAAGTAATGCTACATCTATGGACTCAGATCTTCAAGAGGTTATCCATCTTACATTAAATGGTTGGCCTAGTAAGGAAGAGAGATTAAATAGAGGAGTTAATCCTTATTTTACACACAGGAATGATCTATCAGTGCACAAAAAAAATCTATATTTCCAAGATCGGATAGTGATTCCACAAAATCTCAGAGCAGAAATGCTACGATCAATACACACCGACATTTTGGATTAAACAAAAGCCGAGAACGAGCAAAAATGGCAGTGTGGTGGCCGAAAATATCCCAGGAAATAGATGATTTCATGAAAAGATGTGAATTCTGCAATTGTCATCGTGCTGCAAACCCTAACGAAAGTTTGAAACCATTCCCTTTGCTAGATAGACCATAGCAGAAAGTAGGAACGGACATATTGAAATTGGATGGGGTGTACTACTTAGTCGTGACAGACTATTTCTCCCGTTACTTGGAAATTATGAAATTAAGTCCACTAACAAGTAATATTGAAATTGGAAAATTAGAATGTCTGTTCACCCAGCGGGGAATCCCGGATGAAATTATAAGTGACAATACCGGACAATTTACAAGTACACATTTAAAAGAATTTGCGAAAAAATAAGAATTCACCTGCACAACAGTGAGTCCTCATTTTTTACAGGCAAATGGAGCTGTGAACATTGCAAAAAGAATATTACGACAACCAGACATATTTCTCATATTAATGGCATACCGTAGTACACCTATAACTACAGCAGGAGTTAGACATGCAGAACTCTTAATGGACAGGAAAATGAAAACAATCTTACCCAGTCACCCAAACAAACTAAAATTAAAATGGCCAAATCTTAGGAAAATAAAAAAAAAGATGGATCATATAAAGCACGAAACAAGAGAAATTATAACAAAAAACATGAGAGAAAGGATCTAAAATCCCAAAAGATTGGTGATAGTATACTAATGACAGAGAGCCTCTCACTCACTCACTCCATACACAGGAATTACCATTTTACTGACCCAACAAGATACTCCTCGCCCCCCAAGATACGGAGCATAGAGGAAATATTCATCAAAAGGTCTCTGAAATTCAAATACATAAAATATACATTGAAGCTGACAGAGGTGGAGAGAATTTTTTTTCTTTTTTTATTTTAACAATATAAATGTCTGGGATAATGAACATGTAGGCCAGATCTTGTCACTGTCTGCTTTGGTTTATTCGTTACTACTAGAGATGGAAATGGTATTTGTGGGTTCACACTGAGCCCCGCAGTGACGAAAAAGGCTGGTTTCAATCTGTCCAGAGAAATGTTCTGCGCACCATTGTTAGTGGATATGGTGAAATATTTTTAATGCCTTTTGAAGATCTTAAAGGGTCCTCTATATGGTGGTTGTAACGAATATGTAGAGAAGAGGAAAATCTCGTATTTTGGTTTGGCGCTCAATTTATTTCAACACTTAATTTCACCCAATCAGGATGACTTATCCTATTCAGCCCGGACCTTCATTTCTGGCTTGCAAAACGGATGAGCGGCCAAACCCACTCTTTTTGGCTTGAGACGGCGACCAGAACAGACGTTCCTCTGGCCGTCCCTACTTAGCGATGCTTGTTAGCTAGACAAGCCGCCCAGCGTGGACATCTCACTGCGGCTCTAACAGCAGCAGCAACAACATGGGCACTCAACGAGGGAACCATCTAATTTATGGATTTCCTACGAGGAATCCCAGTTGAACATAAATTAGAAACATACAACATGCCTCGCACAGGCCCAACTTTGTGTCACCCCAAAATTGGCTATGTCGATCTGAGCGTAACTCCGCTCTCGACACTAGTTCCCTTTTCACCTCTGGTCCACACATGGAGACAACGCAGACTCTCCCCCAAATACCAGACACAAAACTACACGGTGACTCTTAACACAATCCCTCACACGTCCCGCAACACACGCTGCCATATCAACATCCCGCTACGCCATTTCGTCTCCAACACTAACAAGCCTAAACTCCACGAGTCTTGCAGCACCAAAAACAAACCATATTCCATGCTGCAAATAAAAACTTTCTTTGTTGTGTTGTTAAAGAAAAGTTTCGTCATTCATTTGTGTTGCCTTAAAAAATATAGTGTTAGAGAAATTAACAATTTCCCGAAACGCTATAAATATGTTCTGGCAAGTTCCCACACAAAAACATGTGTACATGTTTCAAATAGTTTTGAAATATATGTTGACTTCTTACATTGTGCAAGAGGGTTGTACACTATGTTTGCCATCTTAGTAATCAGGCGATCTACAAAGGAAGTAACATCCAGGGGTGTCTGTGGAGACTTGCAGAAAAATTGTCCTGGCAGTCTGAGTCTGGTGCCGTATACCACCTCTGCAGATGAACATTTGATGCCCTCCTTTGCTGCAGTACGTAGTCACAGGAGTACCAAGAGTAAGTTTTCGAGCCAATTTGATCGCTTTAACATTGCTTTCAAGGCTGAATTCAGACTACGGTGGGATCTTTCCACCGGGCCATTAGATTCAGAGTGATAGTCAGTCGTGCAGATTCGTTTGCTCGCTAAAAGCTTCATCAATTCACCGAATAAATTTGATTCGAACTGTCGCCCTTTGTCCGAGGTAATTATAGCTGGGACGCCGAAACGAGACACCCAGCCAGCCACAAACGTTTTCGCTGTAGTATAGACCTCAATGTTAGCCACGGGAAGGACTTCGCACCAACGAGAAAAACGATCGACGAGTGTCAACAAGTATGTATACCCCTCACAAGGAGGTAAAGGACCAGTAATGTCAATATGTACGTGTTCGAATCGTTTATCTGGAGTCGGGAAAGGATCAACAGGTGTCCGCGTATGTCTTCCAACTTTAGCCTTTTGACACTGTTCGCAGATTCTTGCCCACAGTCGAATATCCGACTTTATCCGAGGCTACACATATCTCTTTGTCATCCGTTTGATGGAAGCGTTCGCACCAGGATGAGATAGATTGTGAAGACTGGAAAAGAAAACACGTCGAAATGACTCAGGAACAAACGGGCATATTTTCCCCGTAATGGTGTCACATACGATGTCCAGGTTGCTGTTCGGAACACGTATTTTTGTTAACTTCAGGGGAGTTGAATTGTCTCGAAGTAGGTTCTGAAGGATCTAATCTTTAAGCTGCTCCTTCACAAATTCTGTCATGTCTGTGCATGGATAAAAAAAATTGCATTAATTGTTCTATACATAGCATCTGCTGGTATATTTTCAGCTCCTTTCAGATGTCTGATGTCAGAGATGAACTGCAACAGGTAGTCTAGATGTTTTATCTCTCTGGGGGAACATTTCTCCGAATTTGACCGGAACGCACGAACAAGTAGTTTGTGATCGGAGAAGGTGTAAAATCGTCTCCCCTCCAGAAAGTGACGAACAGCTGAGTAAGCGGCATACAATTCTCTTCCAAAGGTGCTGTATCTCTTTTGGGTGCGAGTTAGCTTTTGGGAAAAAAGCGAAATAGGTTTCCAAGACCCGGAAACTTTTTGTTGTAAAACTGCCCCAACTCCAAGGAAGGACATGAGATGATTCGGTAGTTTTTGCAAGAGCTGCTTTGATCTTACTAAATGCAGATAGTGTATCACCTGACACTACTATATCACATTTTTTGTGTTCGTAAACAGGTTAGTAAGGGGTTGGAGGATACTTGCACAGTTAGGTATAAAGCGGCGATAAAAATTCACCATACCTAAAAATTGTCGCAAACTTTTCATATTAGTGGGGATTGGGAATTGTATTATAACTTCGGCCTTAGTAGGGGAAGGAGAAATACCAACTACACCTAAACGGTGGCCCAAAAATTCAACTCGGTCTTGCCGAAGGCACACTTAATAGAATTTATTATAATCCCATATTTTTGGAATCTTTCAAGGATTATCTTAAGGTGGTTCATGTGTTCTTTCACCGAATGACTCGCCACTAGTACGTCATCTATGTAGGCACATACCTTTGGAAGGTTTGACTGGCATTGCGAAGACCGAATGGTAATTGTGGGGTTGAAAGGTTTTTATGAAGGTCAGTGGCTAAGGGCAAGGCTGTGTTGCCGTAAGATGTCTGACTCCATATTTTGGTTATTTTGCTTTATCCCACGTTGACTGGCCGGTGCAATGCCTTGCCCAAAGAAAGTCCAAAAGAAATATACAAAGAAAAGATAGAAACAGACAGGAGACGAAAAACATTTCTTTCATACTTCCCTTTATTTACTTGGTGAATGGACTAACCAACGCTATGTCCCAAGACACAGCGTGGTGCCCAAACACCAGATAGTAAAAACGGTGTTGTCGGTTCGACGTCACTACCCGAAAGGAGATCGGTTCACAGAAAACCTGAGTATTTATCACTCTTCACCGGCTCCAAATTCGCTAATCGAAAATCCTTCTAATTTTGGCGCGGCCGCTTCTCATTGGCTACTTTACATTTTATTATTTTTCTTTTTTCTGATTTTAACCGGATGGATGCGTGGAGCCTTATGCGTGGCGACGCGTTTATACATTTTGTATCTGGCAGCCGACGAGTCAATATCCAGTTGGGAGTTTTTTCTGTTAATTCCTAAATCGCCACATAATCTCACAAATTCAAAAAGTCCAAATGGGGTGGTTATAGCAGTTTTAGGGATATCCGCTGTTTCTACAGGTAACTAGTTGTATGCCCTAATTAAATCTTACTGATGATAATAAAAGATCAAGGGTTGACCCCCTTGATCTTGACCGCTCTTTTAGGGCGTTTGTGTTGCCTTTCCTCTCCAGTTTTTTGGTCTCATTTGGTAGGCCGTTCTACCTCCGGACGGTTCTGTCGTGTGTGTCTCGGCACTGGAGATTTCTTCCGGCCTCAGGGGGCCATCTCCCCAGGCTTTAACCCTCTTCGGAGGGGTTGGGTTTATCGCCCGGCGCCTCGAAAAGGGGAATGCCGACGGGGTCCGAGGCATTTTTGGAACTGCCTGACGCGTATGGACTCCAGCCCTGCGACAGGACCCACCTTAAACGGCCTTGTGCCACATTCTTACGCTGGTGGGGCGTAGGATAAATAACGGAGTTGTTACGATCCCGAGGGAATACCTCTAGCGGGACAGTTGAATAAAGTTGCTAAGATATCAACACGTGTTTGTAGGTTGTCCAGCATCTTCAAGAACAACCAACGTTCGTATATGATACATAAAGTCTCCAAAAATAATTTCCTAATCAACCACAGGAGTTTTTTTCTCAATTTTGGGAGAAAAATTTTGAAGTCGCCTTGATACAAACTGACACATGAAAAGGCTAATTTAATTCTTTTTTCTTTTCTTTTCTTTTTTTTTTTTTTAAGTTAGATCAGACACTCAGACGAGCAAATTCCTTTGAAGAAGTAAAAGAATAAGAAATAGACTATTACCAGTCTATCTCTAAAAATCAACTCCATTTATTCAATTTAAAAAAGAAATTTACTTTTCTCAAAGAACCAACGAGATTTATGTGATTTGAAAGAACCCAAGTTAAATAAATCACGGGAAAAAATAAAATAAAATAAAATAAATCTTAAACCAAAAGTGTTTCCACAACAAATCCCTCACATTTCAGTAAAAAACATATTTCTCTTCAAAACCTAACCCTTACCCTATTTTCCATGTTTTATCATTTCTAATTGCATAATCTTTTGAGTCTAATTCTGTTTCCTGTCCATTCATTTTTTTTTTTTTTTGTATATTTTTTGAATAACTTTTTATTATTTCGAGAAATATAATAATACAGTTTACTCTTTTTTTAAAGTCACATGACTTATTTACGACCATTTATTTTCTAGAATGAAGTTTTATTTCTAAAACGAAATCTCGCCAAAATAGGTTTTTTCTTTAGGGAAGTGTGTGATTGTGATTGAGTCACGTGACTGGAAATTTTTACTTTCAGTTTTGACAAACATCAAATTACTTAGATCAAGCAAGTTTCTCAAACGGTCAGTTTTTAAACTTTTCTTTTTTCTTTAAATATAAGAAATGTTCTTGCATATTTTTTTCATGTGATTATTTTTCCATGATTCTAACTCTATAAACTTAAAAAAACAATTAAAAAAGTGAAGAAAGTAAATGTTAAAAACTAATGGCCAGTTTGGGGGGGGTGTTTTTAGTTTGTTTTTAATTTATTTTGAAAATTTTGTAAAAAATCAAATTAATTTTCAATTCATCTCTCATCGGATGCTGTACAATTGTAAAAGAAAAAAGTTCCTTCTTTGGGAAAAAAAAAAAAAAAAAAAAAAAAAGTAAATGTCAATATGACAGTACCAGCTTCGACGGTACATACACTAAAATGTCAATATGACAATGGCTAACTAAAACAGAACACTTTTTTTAATACTAGAGAAAAAAGATAAAACTATTTTTATTTCACTCGCCTAAACAATAGATAAATAAATTTATTTAAAATCATTTCAGTTATCGATAAAAGCCTAGAAAATTATTCCTCATAACTATTTATATAGTAAACGAAATGATAAACATTGAATTTTATCAATATTACAAGAAAACTCATAAAACAACAAAAATTAACCATCAGTTGTCACAATTAAAATATATCGCTCGATATAATGTTGATATAAAAACTTAAGAATACTTTTTAAACTGTCACTTGAAAAAAAAGTTTTCTTCAGGAAAACAAAAACAAAAAACGTAAATGCATTTCTCAGTAATCTTTCTAATTTTTCTTTACATTCAAAGTAAAAATCATCCAACTTTTTATTTTGTGTATTTATTTATTTGCCTATTATTTAAATTTTCTGTTACTACTTTTTCCAAGAAACCTGTTAGTTTCATTTTCCACAGAGAAGTGTTTTGTGTATGATCTATACCGTCAAAAAAATAATTGTCGACTGAAGTAACCCGAGGTGTTGCTGGCTGTTGAATGAGGGTTGCTGTATTTATCCTACGTCCCACCAACGTACGAATATGGCACAAGGCCGTTTTTAAGGTGGGTCCTGTCGCAGGGCCGAAGCCCAACGCGATAGGCAGTTCCAAAAATGCCTCGGACCCCGTCGGCATTCCCCTTTTCGGGGCGCCTCAGGCGCCGGGCGATAAACCCAACCCCTCCGAAGAGGGTTAAAGCCTGGGGGGACGGCCCTCTGAGGCCAGAGGTGTTGAATGAGGGTTGCTATAAAAAATAACAGTACTTAGGCATCTATGTTACCATCTATGTTACCGCAAAAAAAAAAAAAAGCCGAACTTTCCCGAGCGTTTCCGGGCCGATAACGGAAAGAATCGGAATATTCCGGAACGAAATTTAAGCAAGCAGACGATAAAATAAGTCAATCAATTTGTTGACAAAACGCATGAAGATCAAAAAGAAAGAGAAAAAGACAATTTTTAATGGATAATGTTACCAACCTTTTAAGGAGAAAAAGAATAAATCAACAGTCAATGTATGGTAATTTTCAATATGAAAAAATAGTTTGAATTTTTTATTTTATCTATTTGGGGTGGGGTATCATTTTTTTGTCTTTTTAAATACTTTTTTTTCGTATTTATGCACTTATTGTACCGTGCAGAAGTAATAACGTGTTAATTTAGAAATCCATTCTTACCATGGGGAGGGTGGGTGTTTTGTAACTATTCCGTACTTTCACCTAACAATTTAATGATAATCCAGGTCCTGCATTTGGTGTTACAGCATCTCCAGGCATAACTTTTCCTCATTTTTTTTTTTAGGTGGCAAGGATGCTCACATGCCCGGCAACTTTTAATTTTGCCAATAAGATTTTTTTCTTTCAAGAATTGGATCACCATTACTGCACATTGTAGATTTTCGCTTAGCTGCGATAAATTCATGTTTTCACTTGTTTGTAACTGTGTAAACAAATTGATTGAATTATTTTATCTTAAATTTGATTAGCTAAGCATTTCGTCATATTCCGATTGTTTCCGGAAACGTCCGGGAAAGTTCGGCTTTTTTGCGGTAACATAGATGCATAAGTACCAAAATAACTTCTTTAGCGACTCACTCCTGGTTTCGGCGGTACATATGCTAAAATTCAGTGACTCACTCCTAGCTTGGGGCCCAAGGCATTTTTGGGACTGCCGGACGTGTCTGAGCTACGGCAGTGCAACCAGACCAACCTTAAAAACGGCCTTGTGCCATACTCGTACGCTGGTGGGGCATATGACAAATATCGGCTTGGGGCAGTTATCAGTTAAGAATAGCTTGACAGAAACAAAGATGACCGGTAGTTTCAGAAAGCATATACAAATATAACTAGCGGTTTCGGGAAAATAGTTATTTTCCCTAACACTATATTTTTTAGGCACACAAATGAATTACGAAACTCTGCTTTAACAAAACAACAACGAAAGTTCTTTATTTGCAGCAGGGAATATGGTTTGCTTTTGGAACCTGCATGACTCGTGGTGTTTAGGCTTGTTGGATGTTTGAGACGAAATGGCTTAGCAGGATGTTGAGATGGCAGCGTGTTGTTGGACTTGTGAGGGATGTGATTAAAGTCACCGTGTAGTTTTGTATCTGGTTTTTGGAGGAGATTCTGCGATATCTCTATGTTGTCGAGAGCGGAGTTACGCTCGGATCGACATAGTCAATTTTTGGGGTGACATGAAGTAATGTCTGTGGAAGGCATGCTGAATGTTTCTAATTTATGTTCAACTGGGATTCCTCGTAAAGAATCCATAAATTAGATGGTTCCCTCGTTGAATGTCCATGTTGCTGCTGCTAGTGTTAAAGCCACAGTGAGATGTCCACACTGGGTATCTTGTTTAGCTAAAAAGCATCGCTAAGCTGGGACGACCAGAGGCACGTCTGTTCTGGTCGCCGTCTCAAGCCGAAGAGAGAGGGTTTGGCCGCTCACCCGTTTTGCTAGCCGGAAATGAAGGTCTGGGCTGAATAGGATAAGTCATCCTGATTGGGTGAAATTCAGTGTTGAATTAAATTGCGCGCCAAAACAAAATACGAGATTTTCCTCTTTGTATTTGTAGAGGGCGCTGAACACTTTTATAGTTCTTTTCTTTTTCTTTTTGTCACTCTTCTGTATTTCAGACATGCTGAATAAACGTATTTGTTACAGTCTCCTTTTAAAACCTTACTGATGTCTTGCTCATTGATTGAATGTTATTTTACTTTGTCACCAGCCAAAGGATTATGGTAGGACAGTTTTTATTCCATCCTTTTCTTATCCTACACATGGAGGTTAATACTTTCTTCAACATTGGTTATGGGTCCAGTTTGAGGACCACGCTGGACTCTGTTAAATTCTTTTCTGTTCAGCCATCTTGGATTTTGGTACAGGATACACAATGAGAGAGGGAAAAAATGGTTGTTTTGTGCGTTATTGTAAGGTTTAAATGTTGAACAATAAGTGACAATGGAGACAAAATTTGTGAACCTGATACCACTGAATGGCACAAATTATGCCACATGGAAAATGCAAAATAGCATTGACGAGATGGTTTGTGAGATATAGTAAACCTAATGGAGAGTGTACTAGACCCCAGAACAGAAACAGTGTTACATGTGAAATATCCATTGTGGTGAGACCATGCACTGGCAGCAATTGTTTTATCGGTAGAACCATCACTTTTATATTTGATTGGGGACCCTGTTGACACTGCTGTGGTGTAGAAAAAGCTAGCTGAGCAATTTCAAAAGAAAACATGGGCGAACAAGTTAGCTTTAAGAAAGTTGTACTCCCTTAAATTGAAAGAAAGCAACTCTCTACATAACCATATAAAAAACAATGACTAAAATATTTGAAGAGTTGTCAATCATTGAAGACTCAATTGATGAGGAGGATAGAGTTGTGCACCTTCTTACTGGCCTTCCAGACTCTTATAACATGTTAATCACTGACCTAGAAGCAAGTCAGGATGTTCCAAAGTGGGCGTTAGTAACTGAACATCTGTTATTCGAGGAGACAAAGATTAAAGAAAGAGACTCCGGTAGTGGCACTGAATTAAAAGCCATGACCTTGAAACAGGTTAAGAGAGGACACAAGTGTTATCACTGTGGAAGAAATGGCCATATAAAATGGGACTGCAAGATACTGCATGAAGACACAAAAGAAAATTTTAAGAAGTACTCAAAGAAGAAAGCCTTCAGTAAAAAAAATGCAAAGCAAGTCCAGTGGTTCTGATAGATTGAGTTGGATTTTTAACACATTACACACTGATATCTAATGTTGGAAAGAACTACTGGATTGTGGACTCTGAAGCAACATGTCATATGTGTCATGATTCAAGAAGCTTCATAAACCTCAGCTGTCTCTAGAGGAAATAACCCTTTGTGACAGATACTAAGTTGAAGCACTGGGAATATGAACCATAGATATAAGTGTTCCTGGCAAAAATTATCAAAAGTGCAGACTGTATGAGACACTATATGTTCCCAAACTGTCCTACAAACTACTGAGTGTGTCGAAGGTTACAAAATTTGGTAAATTATGTGTATTCACTGACTCAGGCCATCAAATTATTGATTATAAAAGAATAGTTGCCACGGGTACGAAAGTTGGAAACATATACCATTTGAACTGCATCAAAAACCAAAAGGCATCACATGTAGCAACTAGTTGCTTGACTAGTAATACAAGAGAACAAGTTTGGCATTAGCAGTTTTGCCATCTTGGAGCTAGAAATTTATTGAAATTAGCAAAAGAACAGCTAGTGACTGGACTTGACTATAATGAAACAAAAGATATAAATTTTTGTGAGCCTTGTGTGAATGGAAAACATCATTGCTTCTCATTTCCAAAATCTGGTGAAAAACAAGCCTCCCAACTACTGGAAACTGTACACAGTGATGTTTGTGGCAGGACAGAAGCAAAATCACTTGGTGGGGCCAAATACTTTATAACATTTATTGATGGCAAATCTAGATTTGTATGGTTATATATGCTTAAACATAAAGAAGAAGTTTTCAGAAAATTCATTGAGTGGAAAGCTATGGTAGAGAAATCCAGTGGAAAGAGGGTTAAGACCCTATGGACAGAAAATGGCAGAGAATAATCTTCAAAACAGTTTGAAGACTTTCTAAAAAGGGAAGGTATACACTATGAACACACTGTTCCCAAAACACTAGAGCAAAATGGAGTGGCTGAAAGAATAAACCGAACATTGGTGGTAACAGTAAGAGCTATGTTATCAAATTCAAAGTTACCTAAAACGTTTTGGGCTGAAGCTTTATCAACAGTTGCATATGTCTGTAACTGAAGACTGGGGTTCGATCTCAGGTCAAGCCTTACCAAAGACTCAAAAAATGGTACTCGATACCACCTTGCTAAACACTTAGCATTATTAGGTATGTATCAACAGTAAAGTGGAACAATTCAGGAAAAGTAGTAATGCCCTCCCCTACACCACAGTATTGTAGCTATTGAAAAAAGAGCCAATTTTACTTAGATTTTAAAATACTAATTTTTTTCTTCAAGACATAAATTACATCTACCATGTAAGCTACTTGTTGCTGATGATTTTTTTCAAAATTTTCCAATTTATTATTGGGATTAACCCTTAGTCTTTTAGTTCCCAGTAATATTTTCATAGGGCAGTTTGGTTCCTAAGTAAGAGGTTATTAAAAGATTGTTTATGGTTATAAATTTCATTTTAAGTTATATATATAAGTAACTTTAAATGAAATTATTGTAAATTTTGGAGGGAGTAGCTATTGTAAAAGCACCAAGGATTCTAATCAGGTGTGTAAGTTATAAAGTTAAGGGGAGCAAGCAAATAAAAAAAATGGTATCAGAACACAGACTTTCAGGGAAACAGGGTTCTGATTGATTGAATTTAATGGCATGTCACCTTATCTAGTATTATTTGGTGCCTAAAGGTTAAGAATCACATTCATTTTATGTTCATATTTACATTTTTTGTGTAATTGTTTCTTAAGAGATTTTTTCTTTTGCACACAACCCTATTGAATGTGAATAATTCAGATTGATTTGACCCATAGATAGGACCCTAACAGGTACTACCATTCTGGGTCACAGTGTATCTGGAAAAAAATGTCCATGAAGGGGTGACTCCACACTCCCCTGAGTTTCAGAACTGTAACCTCACTACCAGATGAAGTTTAGTGTCATAGTCTGGACACCCCATCTTGGCAGGGGGGTCTTACCCCTTTGCAGAGGATACAGTCAAACATGTGGCCCCTTTTTCTATGATCCTTCTATATGATAGGTTTTCCTGAATGTTTACATCATCTTAGTAAATTCTTATACCGGACATTGGCCTAGCGGTTAGAGTGTTCGCCAATGGCCCGGGAGACCTGGGTTCAATCCCAGGTCGAGTCATACCAAAGACTCAAAAAATGGTACTTGATGCCTCCTTGCTTAACACTCAGCATTATAAGGTACGGATCAAGGGTAAAGTGGAGCAATCCAAGGAAAGGAGTAGCGCCCTCCCCTACACCTTGGTGTAGTAAGCTATCGAAAAGGGAGCCTTCGGGTCACCCTCGACTATGGTCGCCAACTTTACTTAGTAAATTCTGGCCATATTTTCTTGCACATACATTTGTAAGCAGTTTTTTTAACAATGAAAATAAATAAATCTTTGTACTCTAGAAGAAACCAAACCAAAAATCATTCATGTGAACTGACTGGGATCAGATGAAGGCTGTTAATAATTTGAACATTAGTGGTAAACCTGACATTCACTCAAAAAAAAAAAAAGAATTCTAAATTTTTTTTTTTTTTACCTTGAATTCCTTGTCCTAATTCACATTTACTGTTACATACACATTCATTTTAATGATAAACAACCACAGAGTAAAAAAAAAAGATTGGATGATTTTAGAAATAATGATACAAAGAATTTAAGAGGGCATTTTTGGGAACTATTAGATGAATTACTTAACAGCATTTGATCTGTCTACAGATATAGTATTAATAGTGTATATGTGCAGTGCAAAGTTTTTTGTTTGTTTGTTAAGGTTAATGTAAGGAGATAATAAAAAGGGGAAGTGTCCAAAGAGGCATAACAAACAAATAAATAAGCTGTAATGCTGTTTAACTGGTAGAAATTGTGGATTCCTTTCCTCACTTCACTTTTGACATCCTGTACTTCTTCATTAGGACATATGGAGATCATTCCAGATATTAGGATATAAATATTTCATTTTTAAAAATATAGACTCACCTCCAGATGTACTTTAGGATATATGTAGGTTTGATTTGATTTTTAAGTAGTCACAAAATAAGAATGGTTTTTGCTATTGTACTGCAATTTTCAAGATTTACTTCTCATGTGGATACAAACCATGAAATTTTGAACAAAATTTGAAGATCCTTGAGACAGAGATGCAAAAGGAAATTTTCTTTTTCCTATGCTCTACTGATTGTTTTGAGACTGAATCCCTAAACAACCTCTGCCCCGTGTCACATGAATGTGTAAGCAGAATAGAAAGTGCAAATAAAGGTCATACACAAATTTAAGAAAAGGAAAACAAATGAGATCAAACTGTCTGGAGCTTGAAAAGTAGAAAAATCTGAATAAGGACATATGTAGAAAAATCAGGCAATGCATGATAATTGTGACATCAAGAATGGTATCTACCCATCCACATCTTTTTTGGATTCAACCTTGAATATGGTCTCATACCCAAATTAGGAAAAGAGGTAGTCACCGATTGGACGAGACATAGCATGTGTTATATCAGCGTATGGTTGCAAAGGAAGTACAAAAAACAGTTGCAAAAACAAAGAACACAAAGGTGCATAAAAATTTTAACAATTGCATTGGAAACAAATGAGTAAAAAGTCCAAATAGTTGGGTTTGTAAAAATTTGTTGATATGGAATTAAAAAGTAGAAAAAATGTCCTATGCTTAATAGTGGTAGGATTGTTGGACTTACACGTATGCAGTCAATCAGATGTTACGCGTACAGAGAGGAAAGGAGTTAGTTGCTTCCTTCAAAGCGGAGAAGAAGAAAATCAATGTGGGTGATGTGTGGTTTCAAGTTTCCCCTCTCTCTCTCTCTCTCTCTCTCTCTCTCTCTCTCTCTCTCTCTCAGTTGGAGTTCTGAGTCTGTTGGTGTCATCTGCCTTCTTTTGATCTGCTCTGCTGTCAAGAAATTTGTCTTTTATATCGTTTTTCTCTTTTGATTAGATCAAATTGGGTTTTCTTTGTTTTTTACCATGAAGGTCACAAATTGGCCGAAAAATTACTTTTAATTATTTTTATTTTTTGACAAATTTCATCATCATTTCACTATGCACTGATCCTATGCACAGAAACCCATTTTCTCCACTTTGAAGAAAGTCTCAGCACCGATAACATCTGGTTGCAACATCTAGTTGCAATCATTATTTTGTGTGTACAATAAATTAGAAAGAGATCTCTTTCAGTCATATAACACATGTGACAAAGATTCTAACCACTGCTTACCAAAGACGAAACTTAAAATGTAAGATGACTGCTAGACATCAAGCAGGGCGGATGCTCTCAAGTTACAAGGATGACTGAATGAATTTAATAACTTCGAACTGTTACATTCAGCTATTTTGAAGATGTATATAAGTCACAAGGAGATGATGAACGAATGAATCTCATCAAACACCTACATTCTGATAATCAAGAAAATGGCAGGAAGAAAGCCAGAAGTGAAAAAGACAAAAAAAGAATAAAGAAACAACTCCAACCACAGGAGGAAAGAATAAAACTCTTTCGAGGACTAAGAGAAGAAAAAATATAAAAGCATAACAAGTCCCATATTGACTTGTCAGAAACAAATTAAGAATAAGAACTAAATAATAACTTTGTTTGACTTCACACAAATTCCCACATACATACACTTTCACAAGGAACTGAAGGTGAACATTCTTTATGCATACATCATGACGTAAACAAAATGTTACATATTATTCATGACATTTTTTCTTTCACCTGATATTTTTTGTCATTTTGTATTGTTATAAATTACAACCCTGGTTTAGGCCTGCAGAGGTGCAAATAAAATTAGTGTCATTATATTATTGTTATAAATTAGCATATGGTTGCAAAGAAAGGACAAAACACAGAGTTGCAAATCAAACAAGAAGACAAGTGAACAATTTAGCAATTATATTAACAAACAAGAATTATATTATATATATTATGTTAACAAACAAAAAACAAAAGGTTGGTGAATATAAGAATGTCTATGAAATTGAGAAGAAAATGTTCATATTTGTATTGATATGAACGAGATAATTTTAGGAAATTTGATGTGTGTTGAACGGTAGTGAAAATCAAGAAGTAAAATGATCCAGTATTTGTGTTGGTAGAGGTGAGTCGCAGACTTACACGGTCAACCAAAATTTATGTAGATAGGGAAGGAGAAACATCAGTGTTAAAAAGTTTGAATGTAGGTAAGATGGTGATTCTCAGGTTATGCAGCTTCCATCAAAAGGCCACAGTATGAAATTTCAGATGAGTTTGTGTGATGTTGAATGCTGCTGGCATTTTGGTTGATGTTCTTCTCTCAAGGTCTCAGAGCCGACTGACTTTTGAACTTTCGTTGACCATTTTATCGTCATGTTTGGGTCGAATTGGCTCCAAAAAACTTTGATGAGGAAGGTTGCTGATTAGGTGAAAAATAAGGCAAAGGATCTTTTAAATTGTAAATATAAAGTTACATTTCAATCGGATAGATGTCCTGAGCCTACCTGCGCAGCAACGTATTTTATTCATTTTGGTTTTGGCCATTGTCTAGACAACATCCAGCTTTTGAAATGTACATTTGTGGTATTTTATTGGTTTGTTTATTTATTGTTTTTGCTTATGAGTTAGTTTGGAATGTATTTGTAAATCAGAATGGATTTCTGTATTTAATATTATCTTGTGTTACTCTGTCATAATCTCTTCGAAGGATTTCTACCTCACATTTTCTTTTTTAAGATGCACAGCCAACCTCTAGGCAATGAAAAATTAATAAAATACATTTTCTTATTATATTTCTGTGGATAACCTATCCACATATTTTGAATACTCCTAGTGAATAGGACTTATAATACACTTGCTGCAATGGGGACCCTACATAAAAAGATGAGGTTATCCTGGGTATGACCCTACATAAAAAGATGAGGGTATCCTGGGTATAACAATAAACTGCATCTGATGGTAAGGTTTCAGTTCTGGGAATTTGAGGAGTGTAGAGTCACCACCTTATTGCCATTACACCCAGGTCCCCTCTGATTTCGAGTGGTAGTACCTGTTACAGTCCTATCTATGAGTCAAATAGAATTGATTAAAAATTATTAATTTTAGATAGAATTCCTTATATCACATAAGGTGTGCAGAAAACCCTCTTAAGAAACAACGAAACAAAAAATGTGAATATGAATGTACGATGATCATGTTTCCCTAACTTTCAGGTAACCCTAGATGGATTGAGGTAAGTACCCATACAGGTGTTGTTTCAAAATAACTTGTAGAATTCTTGTGTAATTCCCATCTACCTTTTTCTATATGAATTTTGTTAACACAGCTTGGAAGAAATCCTGTTATTTTCTTCTTTTTTTTAACCTCCCATCTCAAAAACCACCCGAGTAAGACAAACAAGACAAGTGAGTCACTGCTGGAGAAGCAAGAACAAACTCATGAATGAAATTCTTCTATGGACCCCTACACATGGATGTGCCAATGTTGGCTGTCCAGCAAGAATTTATTTACATCAGCTCTGCAGACACAGGATGTTATTTGGATGAACTGCTGGGAGGTAATGAATGATAGGGGCGGATGCGGAAAGAGAAAGAGAGTCAGGAAAGTCTGTGCTGTTATTACAACTTGATGATGATTAGATGGATTGACACCATGGAAATTAATCAATCAATCAACCATTTTATATTGGCATCCCATGAGAAAAGCTCTAATGGACTCTGTCATTTGGTTTGGTTAGAGTCTGAATATTTTTTCAGTAACAGCTACTCTTTCATGTGTAAATAAGATAAGTAAGTTTTTATTTATTTGTTGCATTGTGCTAAAAGAAATATACATATTGAAGTTATTTCACCCACCCCCTTTTTAACTTGTTGTGTCTCTTCAATATGAGATCCATGATACAAGGATTTGAATATTCAAGATAACAGTTAATGTATTCAAAAACTCTATTGATATATATATATATATTAATTTTCATTTCAGTGTTTCGTAAAAAGTTTCTTGGTACTGGATAGAATACAACTGAGACAATTATGGAATGCACACAGGAGCAAAGTACTGTGATATGTGGATCTTTAAAAGTCTCTGCCTCAGTCTCATCTTTCCTAGAAGCTCATAATGATGTTGCAGTATCTGCTTTTAAAGATGCATTCAACAAAAGTGTGAACTTAATGATGATCAAAACAGAAGAGATATATATTGTATGTCCTGAAAATATTTTTGACATTATAACATCTATTTTGATCAATAAACCTATAGAATTATCTCATTCTTCTGAGATAAGGTCTTGGATAACCCAGAATAGTGCATCTTGGTCGACTTTTACCAAGTCTTTGACTGTGGAATATACCTGTGCCATTTACACTGAAACAGATTTCTCCAAAACATATGTTTTTGTAGCTCCACAGGACTCTAAACTGGTAGCAGCTAAGTTTAAAGATTTTATAGAATTCAATCAGACTAAAGCTCTCCCAGAAGATAAGAATACTGAAGAATTGTCATCTGTCCTGGTGCACAAATTCCTTGTAAATTTTCTAAAGGATGATGAAGAAATGGTTGCTATTTTGAAAAGTGGAAGACCAAGCTCTCCAGGTGCACCATTTATCACAATTGATGGAAGCAAAAAATCCCTGAAAATTCTAAAATCAAAACTGGAAAATGTGACCAGCCAAAGTTGTTTGCTTAATGCATCCCAAGCAAAATTGTTTACAGACTTTAGAGATGAAATATTGTCTGATATTTTCAGTCATTATCTGGTAATAGGAAATGTATTTGAATCAGATTTATCAACAGATAGTCTATTTCTTACTTCTAAAACAGATCTAATTAGTATTGTTTGTTCACAAACTGATTGCTGTCCAGTTGACAACTACATTGGTTTGAAATGCAGTTTTTCATTCAGTCAAGCAGGTAAGCTTCTAAAATTTCTACAATATCTTTTTGACCTATATAAAATACTTCTTCAGAAAAATTTTATATTTTTCTGAAGAAGTATTTTATATGAATTTTCAGAATTTTTGTTGTGTGTGAGTTTTTTTGTTTTTTTTGGGGGGTTGTATTTTTTGTACCAATTAACAGCAGTTAATTGTTGTTGATTGTTGTGTGTGAGTGGGGTTTTTTTGTAGTGGGGGTTGTAGCAATTAACAGCAGTAAAGGTCAGTTTAATGTGGGAGATGCTCTGCTGAAAGCATGCTTTCCAAGGATGTCCCATTGCCATTCTCTTTCAGAGGTGCCTCAGGTGCCAAGCAATCAAGATGAGGAGGCAGGTACTGCTTTAGAGAAGGCTCCCAGGAACTGAGCCATTATTATAATTAAAAATTACTTCCTGTCAAGGTGGACTGAAAAGTTCATATGATGACATCATATCTGTTGTTAATTATTTTTTAACAATGAAATGCAAGCACTGCAACACTAATGTGAGAAGTGTGTAGGCCATGAGAAGGACTTTGTTGAAAATTTAGTCACATTCCATTAGTTTGGTTTAGTTTGGTTTGGTTTCTTTATATAATTGCATATCAACCTTCATGGGTTATCTGATGCCTAATCCATCCTGGTAGAAAAATAGTAGTGGTAGAATTTAACTCATAGCTGGGGATAATCATATCTTTCTCAAGGGTAGTTTGTCTGAAAAGGAACATAATAGTAAATTGGAGTTTGTACTCGCCACAATGTCGCAGTCCATCATATTAGCCCCTCTTCCAGGAGGACTCCACCATTCCATGAAAGTGTCTTGGTCAGCCTATGAAATTTTCAGTTGACCCTCATATATGTATAAGAATTTGATTTTGTAAAATCTAAGAGAGTGACGTGTGTGTGAACACACACACACATGTATATTTGAAAGAGAGTGAAAGAGACTATATATACACATGTATGTATGTATAACTCTGTATATATATATATATATATATATATATATATATATATATATATATATATACTTTAAAATGACTAGGTCAACAAGAGAACTTTTTTTAAGTTATTTTTCTTCAACGTGTGTTTCTGGTGTTTTATGTCATCTTAAGGAAGTAAAGAGTTTTTTCTGGTGTTCCCTTTGGTTTATATAGTGGCGACTGTTTTGATAAGGTTCTGGTTCTTTTTAATTCCAGGATTTGTGTCTGTGAATATTTAGTTCGAGTTAATTGTCCATGACAAATTTTCATCTCTGCAGATGTTGTTTCTCTCTCTCTCTTTTTTCTTTTCCTCTTTTTACAAGAGTATATCTATTGGACATTTTATCTATTTGTGTCCTAGTACCATTTGCTTACAATTCAACAGTTTTCATGTCTTATTTTTCTTCTATTTTATTGGACATTTTATCCATATATTTATTCAATGTTACTATATTTGTATACTTGGTACATTTATTTATAATAACCTACTAAATCTTTTTTTCTATGCTTTATTTCTTTTGTAGAAGATATGGTTATAAATGAAGGTGTATCTGGAGTGAAAATAATAAAACATGAAACCTGGAATCTTCCATTTAATCAAAAACTTGAGATTGAGCTCCCATTAATACAAATGGATGATTGGACGGTTGATTTTAACAGTGTTCTTGAAAAATGTTTCCAGATTTTGAGTGATGAAAACAGCTTTAGTTCTAAAACTACTGGAATCCACTTACAAGTTGGAAACCTTAAAATAATAAATAAATTCTGCATTGATCTTGTTGAAACATTACAATCATTGGATCAAATGCCTCCATATAATGCTTCTGACAAATGTATAGTTGTTATGGTAGACACCCCTGAAATTCAAAAAAAAATTACAGAAATCATTACTGAAATAAAAAATGAGGAAACTGAAAGGATACAAGGTAATTGTATTAAACTTGTTATTTTTATTATCTTATACCATATTTAAAAAAAATGTATTGTATTTAAAACTGTTAACATCATTAATTATCCTGTTAAAAGTTATGTAAAACTACCAATGAATTATCATCCTGAGGTTTTTTGTATATTTAAAGTATCTCTAAGCAAAGTTATTTAGCCATTGTAGGCAAAGAGTTACAAAACAACAAATGAAGCCTGAGGATATAATGAAATATTAAAAAGGGAAACCAATGCAGAAATATAAACTAAGACAGAGTGATACTTATAAACCATGGACTTAAAGAAATCCAAGGTTTTAGCTGAAAGGAAAATATTGATTAGGAAGTTTGATACGCCTTGCAGATGTTGGAACGTATATTTGATGTGGGGAAGATTCAGAAATGGAGGCTGTTCATGAGAGACAAAAACAATTTTTACTGAAAACTCAAATACGTGGAAAAGGGACAAACTGACTACATTCCCGCAATGGATAACTGGTTAAAGTGACAAGAATCAATCCTGTTTTACAAAGTATCCAAATTAAAGAAAATAACCTGAGAGGAACATGCTCATAAATGAGAATGCCATTATTAAGTCACACTGGCAGCATTGAGTTCTCTGGCCCTTGTAATATTCCAATCAAAGGGAAATAGCCTAAAACCACGTCACAAGCATATATCTCCCTTGACCAATCTGGAAAAGGAAGTAACTATTGAGTCATGAGCAAAACAGTGACACTTGTAAATAATGTAGATAAAGTACATTGCCGGGGGATAATTCAGTCTTATCTCCAGCAGCGAGCTGTTAACATCTCTTTGTGTTCCATTCTTTTCTTTGTTACCTGTGAGCCAGGCTTTAGCCATTACATTTTGGCGACAAAGATTTTCATGATGAGCTCATGTGTATAAACCAATTTTAGGAAAGAAGTCAACACACAAAAGAAAAATAATGGCCAGTGGAGGTTTACCAGTTTTCCCAACTTTTAGTGTCCATGCTGACCCAAACACAACCAGCATATGTTGGAAGAAATGGATGGACAAGCTGGAAAATCTATTCGTTGCCCTGGACATTGACAGCAACAAAAAATAGAAAGCAACACTTCTCCATTACACAGGAGACAAAGTCTTCGATATTTATCACAGTTTCACAGACCAGCAGAAAGGAATTGGCACTACCACTACAACAGAGAATGGTTCTACAATACTTTATGAGTATGAAACGACCAAAAAGTCACTAACCGACCACTTCACGCCCCAAAAGAATACGTCATACGAAATTTTCAAATTTTGACAGGCCCTGCAAAACCTGAATGAAAATTTAGATACCTATCATGCAAGGCTATGAACTCTTGCTTCCACGTGTGATTTTGAAAACACTGACCAAGAAATTCTGGCCCAAATTCTACAAGGATGCTTGTCTTCTAAACTTAGAAGAAAGGCGCTGAAGGAAAATTCCTCCTTAAAACAGGTTCTAGACTAAGTCAGAGCCATAGAACTAGCTCATTTGCATGCTACAAAGATGGAACAAAAAGAAATTCACACACTGTCGTCTTACAACAGAAATGAAAATGACAAGCAACGTACACAGAGAAATAACAACTGCAGCAGTAGTAAAAGTATCATCAACTCCAGTAGCGACCATTCCAGATACCAGCAACATGACAGCCACCACATTACTTCGAAGCCCAAAGCACGTGGGGGATACAAAAAAGATGGCGGACAGAGCTGTCACTATTGTGGATACTCTTCAACACACCCTACTTGTCCAGCCTGAGGTCAGGAGTATAGAAACTGCCATAAGACAAACCATTTTGCTAGAGTATGTAACTCCAAGCCGGTAAGACAGATTTGCTTCACCCATTCTTCAGTATCCCCTTCTACGTTGAGTGACGAGTCTGAATTCATGATTATACCTCCCACGTCAACAAAACACCTAAACTCACCATTCTTGTAAATGATTCCCCTGTAACATTCGTTCTAGACACTGGCACTGGTGTTAACATAATTTCTGGACACATGTATAATGGTTTAAAACACAGACCAGTCATACACCACACCACAACTCGATTATTTGCTTACAGATCCCAACAGGCGATACCTGTCCGAGGATTTATTGATAACACAATGAAATTCCAGGGAAAATGCTACAGAGCCAAGATATTCATGGTTGACAATGAAAGTCCCCTACTTTGACTGCAGAATTTGCTTAATGCCCAGTCCACCGGGGCACTAGGCATGATAACATTTAAATTCACATTCCACATGTCAGTCCCCATTCCAGACGAATTCCATTCATTATTTGACAGCAAAATGGGGAAATTTTCTAGAGTCATTATCAACCTCCACATCGAATCCTCTGTTCCCCCAGTAATGCGACAACATCGTAGAATTCCTTTCCACATGAGGAAGGACATTGAGGCAGAATTAAAACGCCTCAGAGAAATGGATGTCATTGAAGAGGTCACTGGCCCTACCCCATGAGTAAGCTCTGTGGTGGTAGTCCCCAAGAAAAACAAGGGTGTACATATTTGCATCAACATGAGGAAGGCAAATGAAGCCATCCAAAGGATAAAACACCCAATGCTGACCATGGACAACTTAATTGCAGATCTAAAGGCTTGACAGTTTTCAGCAAATTAGATCTCTCAAATGCATACCACCAACTGGAACTTGGAGAATCTAGCAGGCATATCACAACATTCGCCACACATGCAGGACTATTTTGCTACAAGTGCCTACTTTTTGGAGTTAACATAGCTTCTGAGCTATTCCGAAAGGCAATTTCTGACCGTCTCAGAGGCATCTCAGGTGCCAAAAATCTTTTGGATGACATAATAATTTATGGACGTGACCAAATCTCACATGATAGCAGTCTGAGGTCCACACTAGAACATCTACAGAATGCTATAGCCAGGCAAAACAGAGAAAAATGCCTTTTCTCTCTGCGAGAATTAACTTTCTTTGGACATATTTTAAGTGAAAATGGAGTGTCACCTGATCCAGAGAATGTCTCTGCAATAGTAAAATGCACCCCCCCATTAGCATTGGTGAAGTCCAATCATTTTTAGGCATAACACAATATGTAGTGAGATTTATCCCACACTACGCCACAATCAGTTAGCCACTTAGACAGCTCACAAGGAAGAATGCAGAATGGAGATGGTCAGAGAGGGAAGAACTAGCATTAAACAAGCTGAAGGAAGCTTTGACAGGAGCTGGAGTTATGGCCTATTTTGACTCTAACAAAGATACAAATATTCTTGTTGACACAAGCCCTGTCAGATTAGATGCAGTCCTCACACAAAATGGAAAAATACTGTGCTATGCTAGTTGAGCTCTAACAGATGTAGAACAGCGATACTCCCAGACTGAAAGAGAGATGTTGGCTGTTGTGCATGCAGCTGAACACTTCCACCTCTATTTGTATGGAGAAAAATTCACAATCACCACTGATCACTGACCACTTCTTGGGATTGTGAAGAGTCTCAAACCAGTAACGGCCAGGATTGAGCAGACATCTGCACCTCATGCCATATTGATACAGCTTGATATACTAGCCTGGAAAAAATTATCTAAACCCCGTGGATTATCTCAGCCGTCACCCACACCAGAAACTTGAGAAAGACAATGCAGCCGAAGCATACATAAGCTATGTGGTTCAGGTCCCTTCTCATTTGGGGAGTATCTGCTAGTTGTCATTGATGACTACAGCCGATTTCCTGAAGTTGTAATACTCCTCTTGTTGTCAGCAAATGTAGTCATCCCTCACCTCAGTATGATCTTCGCCAAGCGAGGATATCCCACCATTGTCAAAACTGACAATGGCCCTCCGTTTCAGGGGCAAGATTTCAAAGACTTTGCCACCCAATCAGGTTTTAGGCACAGAAGGATTACACCTTTGTGGCCTGAAGCAAATGGAGAAAACGAACACTTTGTACGTACCCTAAAAAGGTATATTCTTGCCACCACTGTGGAAGGGTTTAACTGGAAAATCCAGTTACCTCATTTTCTAAGGCCACCCCTCATAGCACCACAAAAATATCTCCTTTTGAAGCCTGCACCAGCAGAAAAATGAACATTGCCCTACCTGATACTTCTAAGAACCCAGCACCAAGACCAATATATGACCGTATAGCTGGGAACAACTCAAAAGGAAAGGAGATAATGAAATGGTATGCAGACAGAAACAAAAAACAAAGCCCTCACCCCTCTGCCTAGGTGACGAAGTCCTGATCAAGCAGAACAAACTGTCTCCACCATACAACCCTAAACAATACACAGTCACAAAAAAGAAGGGTAGTATAGTAACAGTGCAAAGAGGAGACCACCAAGTCACCAGAAACTCCTCTTTATTCAAGCGAGTTGGTTTGAATGCTTCTCATAAAGAAGAAGAGGTCTCAGAATCTGAGTCTGACTCTGAATACAACCCACACCCACAACAAGAATCACGCAACACGCAACCCACCACCACCACCACCACCCAGACATAATCCACAACGGAAAAGGCTGCCCCCAACCAAACTCAAGGACTTTGTAGTATAGTAAAAATATATAAACAAAAAAAATAAAATAAAATAAACACATACATGGACAATGCATTTTATCAAGAAGGAGAAGGGTGTAATATTCCAGTCAAAGGGAAATAGCCCTTTCTCATTAGCCTTCTCTATCATCCATCACTCCTGGTTGGTCTTCTTGACTACATCTAGTGTCTGCACAGAGTTGATGTTTGTAAGTCTTTGCTGGTCAGCCAACACTGGCATGCACATGTGTAGGTGTCTGTTAGAGAACCACGCTTATGAGTTTGTCCTTACTTCTCCAGCAGTACCTGCCCTGCATGTCTTGTTCAGCTTGGATAAAGAAGCTAGATGGGCACTACACAAGAATTTTGCATGCTGTTTTGAATAAATCTGTGCGCAACACTCCACAAAACAGCTACTGTACAGTCACTTACCTCCCATTTTACAAACCATGCAAGTAAGATGAACAAAATGAAAACATGTTCCTGTAATATTATCAAGAAATAAAATAAACTTAACCAACTGCCCTGTTGGCTGGAACAGTAGAATACACAAGCTGTAGCTCTGTAGAGGGTTAAGATCCCTTCCAATGAGGACACCTGTGGGCTCTGGGTGGCAACCTATGATGCTTTAGGATGGGATCCTAGTGCCTGAGTAGTCTGTGACCCAGTTACTTAAGTGGCCAAATGATTGACAACACTCCACTTTGACTCTCACTAAATGAACATTCTTTCCAAAAATAATAGCATCATTCTCACCTGGATACCAAGCCACATTGGTATACATACAAATGAAAGAGCAGAAAATGCTACAAAAAAGCACTCCTGACAAACATATCTAATAGAAAAATTCCATATATTGATTTAAGATGGACCATTAACAAATTTATACATGACAAATGGCAAAGATTTTAGGATGCTCAAATACTCAACAAGCTCCCCCATATACAAGATACCATTGGTGAGTGACTGGCAGGTTACAGAAGAAACAGAAAAGAAATGATACTTTCCAGACTTCACATTGGCCATACTTACTTCACCCACTCACACCTAAAAAGGAAAGACATCCCAATATGCTCAATGTCCAAAGTACCCCTCACAGTTAAACACATTTTTTAAAACTGGCAGTTTTAGACAAACTGGCCTAAAATACTATCAGACAAGCAACCTAAAGGACCTTTTCAAAAACACCAAACCAGAGAATATCTTTTCTAAAAAAATAACTTTTTCACTAAAATCCAATTAAATACTATTATAAAAATTAATACCCTAAACCCTAAAACCCACATAGAAGACAAAACCAATTTAACCTTTTTGGCATTAAATGACCCACAGAGGTTGATATACTAATAAACATAACTCAAACTCCACCCAAAATATTTACATGTAATACACACATCCTAATTTTGTGATAGAAGTTTTAGAAGAAAAGATATTTAAAATCAAGCAAGTAATTTGTTCCTTTACATAAAAAGTAACTATTTACATGTAATATGTTGGAGCTTTATAGGTAAAAAGTGTGTTGTATAACTGTAAATTAGGTATTTTTGAAGATTTCATTTAACAACATTTGGTTGATATTGATAAAAAAAAGAACAAATTAAAAAGAATAGAACAAATCTAAATTAGTGTGACTATTTTTCTGGCATAAAAGATAGACCTACTGGAACAATGTTGTTTTTTATTTTATTTATATATTTTTTTTTTTTAGTCTGTGATTTTTAACATATCACTATCCCAGTCCCATAATAGTTGTTATATTTACATGTACATTTCATGCCCTAAGTGTGTCTCTTGTGGGACAGGGGCAAGGCTATACCAATTAAAAGTCTGGTGGCCATGAAACTGAAGGCAGCTATGTAGCAGCCTAACTTGCTACTAACCTACAAATAACAAGAAAAAATTTTGAAAGAAACTTGTTTGTCATATCCATTAATTAGCTAATCATCAATTGTTATTGTTGATAATTATATTACTAGGACTGATTCCTAGTAATTATATATATATATATAATTAGCATTATTCAAATGTATATATACACACACTCACATTAATAATTAAAAAGATTATTAAAATGATTATTTATTTTTAATATAATCTCTTTATGTGTTGATTCACTTAATTCATTGACTCACTTTCATATGTAGGTACATCAATAAGTCTGTAACCTATTGATGAATAAAAGCATTTGTTTTTTAACATAATCTCCTTTCTTGTCAGTGCACTTAATCTAATGTTCCTTCATAATCACATAGACTGAACATGATACAGAGAAAAATGACCATTTCATTAGAATTATTTTATTTCATGTTTTGTTTTTACTTCATTTATTTATTTATTTATTATTGTTATTATTATTATTATTACTACTACTACTACTACTACTACTAGTACTTCTACTTCTTCTTCTTCTTCTTCTTCTTTAATTTTATGCCAAAGATCACGTTGTATATGGAGCCATTCTGAAAGATTTAAGAAGACTTCCACAGGAAATTCCTAAAGACAAACCAGTGCTATGGATTCAACTCAGTGATTTTTCTGGTAACCCTGAAAATCTCAAACTAGCTGCTGATACACTAATGAACAAAGTAACAAAGGTAAGTTATCCAAAAGAATTCAAACACATTGCAATATTGTCAATAAGAAGTGTCCTTAGACCCCTTAACTCTTTGACCCTCAGATATCCTGTACCTGAATTTGAAAAATTTGCCAAATAAATTAGCAAAAACATCCAAACACAGCACAGACATCTTTGTTTAGACCTGTCCATTTATTCCATTTAAACAAAAAAGACTAGTTAGTATATAAAGCAGTTTATTATTACAAGAGTGAATCAAAGATTTTGCAATATTTTGGTAACATGAAACATTATTCAACAGTTCAGGGTACATTTACTGAAGTTGTGGTGATGAACCCCACTGAACTGCAAGATGTTGAGCTCACCTGATACTCTTAGGGTGCTGCTCACTCAATTTGCCTCTATGGCTTGGAGTACGGCATCAGAATCCATTGTTTAGGCCTACTTGGCCTTGTCAGATTGTCAAAGTTCTTCATTACTGGATTCTTTTCTTTATATAAGCCATAAACTGTTTTCTGTTTGAAATATATAGCAATTTGATGTTGCATTCTGGATAAAATAAATCTTCTAAATAATATAAAATGCCAAACCAGCATTGTAAAATATTTTAATTATTCTGATGGGCATATTTTCTTTTCTTTTAGCTATGATACTCTTCAAAATATCAAGGCTTCTCTGGTTGACTACCCACATAATCACAGACAAATCAAAGTACATCTATTTTCACCAAAATTTTAATCTAGAAAGCTACTTTGTTGAATTAGCTAATTGAAGTCAAATAAATAATGCCATTTTAAATGAAGATAATATTTACATTTCCTTACAAAATAGTAATGAGAATATTTACGAGTGTATATTGAAGGATGCTCTTTATGTTCCTATATTTAAACAAGATATGTTTTCTACATAAGCAACTGCCAGAAATGGTGCTTTTATAAGGCTCAGACATAATTGTTCAAAATTATCATGACGCCCTCTCCTACACTTTGGTGTAGTAGCTGTCAAAAAGGGAGCCTTCAGGTCACCCTCAACTACAGTCGCCAACTTTACTTTTACATAAGGATATAATAAGACTATTAGAAAAGATTGACAATGAAAATGACTAAAAATAAAATTTAAATTGCTAAAATTAAATCTGAAAATAAAAACCCCAATAATAAAGCAAGCAAAATATTGGATTTTATACATTGTGACTTATAAGGCCCTGTTTTTCCAGCAGCACAAAAGAAACCAAATACATAGTAAATTTTGTTGATGATTTTTCTGGCTTAATTATAGTTGATTTTTAAAAACAGAAATTGGGTACACATCAAGCTACCAAGAGATTTGTAGCGGATATTGCCCCATACAGGCAGCTAAAATGCATCTGTCCTGATAATGGAGCTGAGTTTGTTTGAAAATTTCAAAATCAATCATCAGATTAAGCACAAAAAATCAACCCCTTATTCAACACATCAAAATAGTACAGCCAAAAGGCAGTGGAGGACCCCAAAACAAAATGTTGACTAGTTTAAAACCAAATTTAAGTTAAATGGATATTTTTGGTAAGATTTTCTATGCATATATACAAAACAAAAAGTGGATGCCGAAAATGTACCAGGCATATTTGTAGGCTATGATAAAAACAGTCCAGCTTATTTGATATATTTTCAAAAAAATTCAATGATCAAAAAATATATAAAATTTACCAACACATTAAAAAATGATGGATATAAAATTAACAATTCAGTGTTAATGTCTGAAGAAGTTGAGATGTCATGGGCCAGACTTATTCAAAGACATTCTCTTGGAAGAGATAGCAATGCATGAGAAATTGACAAAAAGGAGAAGGATACAAATTTACATTATTATACCTGAGTAAAAAAAAAAAAAAAAACAGGCTATTTCATTGTTGGAAAATTTAAGGATTATATAACTCACTATTGTTATTCAATGCAAACAGCTCCTAAAAATTAGAGTGATTCAGAGGATTGGCAGATTGCTATGCAAGAAGAAATTAAAGTTCTGACAGAAAATGATACATATTAATTAGTGTGAGCTCCAAAAGACAAGAACATTATTGGTAGTTGTTGCATTTATGCAATAAAAGATGATAAAGATAAAAAGCAACAATTTAAGGTGTGTTTTGTCGCAAAGGCTTTTCTCAATTTTTTGATGAAGATTATTTCAAAACATTTACTCCCATGACTACTTTGCCATTGATTAGACTAATAATACAATTAGCAGTCCAATATAATGTCTTTACATTAAATGGATATAAAAAGTGCCTTTTTGACTACTAACATTGATTTTGAAATCTATAAAGAACAGCCAAAAGGTTTTATCACTAAAAACCTAGATAGTGAAAAACTTATGGAAATTTTTAAAAATCCTAATACATTTTAAAACAAAGTGGTCAAAATTGGAATCAGTTTTTGTGTGCCCACTTGACTGAGCAAAATTTTAAACAATCTCCTGCAAATATTTCTATGAATACAAAAATATTGATTATGATTATTTGCGTAGATGATTTATTGATAACATCAAATTGTGATTTGAGTCTAACTGATGTTAAAAACTGTTTCAGTACAAAAATTAAAATAACTGATCTTTGGCCATTATCTTGGTTTCTTAGCATAAAATTTGTATGTAGAGAGGAATCAATAAAAGTGAGCAAGACTAGATATATAAAAGAAATTAATAAAATTTGGAATCCAAAATTGTAGTCCCATTATGCAACCTGGGAAATGGACATAAATAAAATGGAATTTAGGGATCAATCTGAAACGTTTGATAATAAACTCTTATGAAAAATTAACAGTAGCCTGATATATTATGAATGCATCCAGGACCAAAATTTTCTTTATTGTGATCAAACTAACACAGAACTTAGCAAATCCCACAACTCTTCATTTAAATAAAAGCAAACAAGTGTTACCTTATTTAAAAAGTACACAAAATCAGTGTTTCATGTTTAAAAAATCCTTAAATCTTCACAAATTAGTTGGATTTTGTGACACTGCCTGGAAGAATGCAAGCAATCAACAAAGTATAACAGGATATTACTTTAAATTGTTAGTTAATAACCTAATGATTTGTTGAAAATCCAAAAAACAACAAAATGTGCTTTTCTCTACCTGTGAGGCTGAGTTCATTTTAATAAGTTTTACTAGCCAAGAAGCCATATATTTGGTCGGTTTATTGAAAACAGTAACAAAATCAAATTTAAATTGTAAACCAATCACTATTTACTGTGATAATCAAGCAAACATTGTTTTGGTAAAAAAAAGCATAATTCAACCACATTTGAAACATGTAAAGTATTAGTTTATTAGAAATAAAATAAAGAAAGGAATTGTACATTTGGAATGAAACCAATTTTTAAAGAAAAATTTGAAAATTTTCTTACTGCTATTATGGGACCCCAAATTTAAAAAGGATTGGTCTTTGGTTTGATACTAAACTGCATTTCATAGTGAGGCTCCAGTTCTGGAGTTCTTAGGAAGTTTGGCATACCCCTTCTTTGCCATTTCTCTCAGATCTACTCTGACCCAGTGGGGTAGTACTTGTTAGGGTACTGGTTATAAGTAGATAGCTTGTGTTGTTTTTTTATAACTAAATAAAAAGCTAACTAAATTTTATTTTTCTTTAAATATTAAAATGTTATTTCTTTTGACTAACCTTAAATAAATGTGTAAAAGTTTGAAAAATAAAAAATGGGTGACTATTTCACTTATACAAAGATAGAGGATGTTGGATTCATTTCTTTGTATCAGCTATAAACAGTTTATTGTTTGAAATATATATCCATCTGACATTGCATTCTGAGAAAAATCTTTAAATTACTGTAAAATAACAAACCAGTGACAGCCATTTTAGTTTTGAAGTGTTGCCGATAGGAAGAATCCATCTTGTCTATAAATGCTGAAAACTGAATATTGACTCTTTGATTTGTTTAATGGCACATCAACCTTCGTGGGTTAATTAATGCCATTCTTGAAGAACAACAACGGTTATATTTGGAGATAAGAGGACTCATACCTTTCCCAAAAGTATTAGACCAAGAATGAACATTATGATAGTGTAAGTGGAGTTTGAACTCAGTTACTTCAAGGCCACAATCAAGAACTTTAACCCTTACACCATGAGACTTCCCTGTGCAGCTTTCAAATCGCACATTGAATGAAGCATTGCACAGTTTAAACTGCTTCTGTCATATGACATACATGCTGCTAACTAGCATGTACCAAAATATTGCATAACTTTTGACTCCCCCTTCAAGTAGCTGAAGTGGTCTCCCTTTATCAAAATATTGGGTTCATAGTGTATAATAAAGAATGCTCTGCCCAAAATATTACCCCATTAACTCTATTCTGTCTACTTTCAGACTAATACCTTTGGGTAAAGTATGAACCCCCCTCCCCCAGCTATGGGTTAAATAGTTAAATAGCACGACTCTGTTCTTCTACAAGAATAGCTTTGGTATTAAATATCCCATAAAAATTGATATGCCTTTAAGTACAAGAAACCAAACCAAAATATGAAAGTTTAAAGGATTAACATACCAAACATTGTTCAGTATTGCTATTGTTGATTCAAAATATGATAACATCAAATATTAAGGCCATAAGTGACTTACTCAATGTAATTGAAAGACATGTTATAATCTGTGGCTTTTCTCATTATTGGTGCATTACTTTCTCTCAGGATACTTGGAGGCTCAAGTTTTTAAATATAGGCAGCAGCTATGCTATTTTTTCATATCATCAATAAATGCTTATTCTTTAATTTTTTATCAGAGATTTAATCCAAAAGAAAGAAAAAAAAAAAAGGAACTTCTTTTCATTAGGAAAAAGAAATTTCTATTTTTCTACATTGTCTTGGTGGGACTTGGAATATACTGACTGTATCCCCTGAAGAGGGGTAAGATCCTCCTCCCCTCAAAAAGGAGTATCCTGGTTATGATATTAAACTGCATATGGTGATGAGGCCCTGGTTCTGAG
The DNA here is from genome assembly GCA_963585895.1 of Sepioteuthis lessoniana. Classification (NCBI taxonomy): domain Eukaryota; kingdom Metazoa; phylum Mollusca; class Cephalopoda; order Myopsida; family Loliginidae; genus Sepioteuthis; species Sepioteuthis lessoniana. Next base: position 17,829,678 of record OY757923.1, read on the forward strand.
GAGTGTGGAGCACCCCTTATTACTCCTAGGTCTACTCTGACCTAAAGTGGTAGTACCTTTTAGGTTCTCACTTATAGATCTGTTAAAAATTATTTACATTTGATTGGATCATGTACAAATATCCCTTAAAACCACTACGCAAAACAATATAGATATGAATGCTAATGAACATGATTTGCTAACCTATAGGCATAAAATTCCCAAGACGAGTTGACATGCCATTAAAATCAAGCGGCCAAAATATTGATTTGTCCAAACAATTTCTGGTATGGTGCAATATTAGTTTTGGATGAAGTTATTATTTAAATAAACATGAAAATCTTATTGATATTGTGAGCTTAAAATTAATGATTTACTAATTATCTGAATGTATGGTTTATATTATATTTATTTTTTCTTCTATTTTCTAGCAGAAAAATAATTGTATAACCAATAAGGTCATTATCCACTGCAACAAACTGAAAAGCCTTCTTTTTTTCTTTGAAAAAAAAGTTACTGAATGTGTTCCTGACATCATGGATCAGTTCGCAGAATCTGAAGATGATATTATTCCTATTGTATTTCCTAAAGATTCTCTGATCAACATACAGCAAAAATTTAAGAGATTACTAAAGAAGATTCTAAGAAGACAAATTAATGTTCAAAACATTCAAGATAAAACACTTTTGAAAAGAATTATTTTGCAGTGTAGGCAGAAATTTCCACATGTGAAGTGTGACTATATAGAAGCAAAAACTAGTATTTTCATTGAATCTTTGAATCTAAAAGATCTTGCACTAACAGAAAGACACATTGAGAATAAGTTAGGTCTCCTACCTGACCAAGAGAACTCAAATGAAGAATTACCTGGAGGCCTTGAAGCAGCTTTCAAATTAAACAGAATATATGACATCACTGGTTATTTTACTATCAACGTTCTTCATAATGACATCTTATCAGTTGATGCAGAGGCTATTGTTTGTCCAGTTTCTTGCAGTCTGGCTCCAATTCCACATATTAGTGATTTAGTTTTTAAACAAGCTGGTCCCAAAGTCAAAGAAGAACTAATTGCTCACTATGACCAGTATCCAGATAAAATGTTGCCAAAAGGAAAAGTAATATTTACTTCTGGTGGGAACCTCAACTCCAAATTAATTATCTGTGTGTGTTGCTCAAAATACAAGCATTCAAAATCTGATGATAGCACCAAACAAATATTAATTCAAGCCATGAGTGACTTGCTCAACATAGCTGAAAGACATGAGTTACAATCTGTGGCTATTCCCATCATTGGTACAGGTGAGTATTGTTATATTTATGTATGGTCACTGCTTGATTGAATAGCAGGGGTGGAAGAAATGATATGAAAACAGCAATAGAATCAACAATTGTAATTTATATATGGAAATGTAAAAGACGGTTTATTTTCCTTGTAAAGATAGTAAGTAATTGAATCTCCTTCCATAGTGTTGATTTCTTGGTAAGTTCATAGATGACTTGTTTGTGTTACCCTTTTTGTGTTAATTAGGTAAGGTAGCTTGATTCCAAATGGATATGTTCTGAGTATTATCAATGCCTCATAGTTGAAGTAAGCAAAAGAGATGGTATTTATATGCATTTGATAGGATCAAGAAAGCATCCACAGTCTACAGTTTTTTCAATTTTCCAAAGAAAGGCTTAATTCTTTTTCACATGATCGCTCACTTCTATTTCTATCAATCAGTCAATGACCTCAAAAAACCTTCTGCCCATTCTATTTTTTTAACTATGATAAAAAGTTTAAGAATTGTGATTTAACTTGGAGTATAACAGTATCTACAGTTTTGCCAATACGTAAATGCACCCCTAAACAATTTTTAAAATAAAATATCAAGTACAGAATATATTTTTTATTGCAGAGGTTATCAAGGATTTTGAGTTGGGTGGGTCCAAATTACTAATTTGACAACATTTCAAATTAGTTGTGCAAGTTTGCCTTTTCAGTTTCCTAAGTCAGTTCTGAACAAGGTTTTGGAAGAATAAAAAAGACTTGCATCTTGATGATTAGAAGCAAATTGTATATCTGTTCAAATACTAATGAGAAGTACAGTGTATTCTGCAGTTTTGAATTACTTGATATTGGTAGAAACAATACCTTCCAGCTCTTCAGCAATACTGAAGAATCATTTCACTTTTATTATAACCAGCTGCAATCCAAGTCTTGACCTGTTGCTTAATGTATAGGGGTACTTCCACTAGTAAAGAATAATAAAATGATTTATCTTTAAAAGTACAAAAATAGTATATTTTTGTTTTCATTGACTTTTCACTATTCAATCTTGTTTGGAAGCAAATATAACTCAGATTTTAATAGTGACATTGTTGATAAATAAAATGCTGATTAAGTAACATGAATAAGTAAGAGAATTGTAATATTAGTGGTGACATAGTTTCAGGTATTGACAGACTCATAATCTTCATTATAAGATTTTCAATATTCAATTGCAATCATCTTTTAGATAACACTTTTTTATTTCCCTTTGTGTTACAGCTTGCATAACACAATAAAATGATATAATGCAATAAAAAAGTGAAAAGAGAAATTTTAATTAATTACAGTATATAATTCTAATATCAAAATGCCTTGGCCAAATTGTTTAACCCAAGTGTTAATCTAAAGACAGAGAAGGACAAACAAATCTATTGTAAAATAGTCTAAAGGCAATAGATGAGTCTAAAGTAGTAGTTGCTAAGTTACTATAAGTTCATAAAGAAAAAATGGAAATATCCAAACACAAAAATTAAGGAATTGGTCAGTGAAGTCAAAATAGGGTATTTTACCATATTTATCTTCTTAGCAGCTTTTGTTCTTAGTTTGGATTCTATCAGCCAGACTGTCTAGTCTATGAATCAATGGATAAGCTGGAGTTGAAGTTGACCTAGTGGAAGTCCCAAGACAACTGTATCACTTCTATTCTATATAGCAATGCTAAAACCCTTACAGGAATCTTATAGCTTACCAAGAGTTCCTTAAAACAATTATTTTCTATTTTTTTTATTATTTAAATTAATTATATACTTGTGAGAACATTACAGCTAGTGATGTAATACAGCATTTGTATTATCTTTATTTTCAGTGATATTAACCTAAGACATAGGAGAAATGAGACCTCATAACACTTCTCCCTTTAAGTGTAAAAGTTTTGAAATCGTGGTAAAAAAACTCTTCTTGCTCATTAAATCCCTTAAGAGGTTTTTTTAACATGGGAATAAAACATAGTACATTCAAAAAGGGAAATTTTTTAATGAAAAAATTCAGTTTTGTTTAGGTTCACAGATAGGTTTGTGTTTTTAAGTTGACAGAAAAATTGTTTGATGTGTAAATATTCCATCTATGTTTTGCTATATATGATTACATCATCTATGTAAACCTCACATTCCTGAATATTGTGCAGAAGAGAATACATCATCCTCAGGAATATTGCTGGGGCATTTTTCCTTCTGAAGAGCATAACTTTGTATTGATATAATCTGTCCAGAGTTACAAATGCTGAAATTTCTTTGGCATTGTCAGTTAAAGGCACTTGTCAGTAACCTTTCTTCAGATCAAATTTACTGACATATTTTGCCTTGCTAATGTTGTCAATGCAGTCATTGATTCTAGAAATCTGAAAAGAATCAGTTTTAGTTACAGTGTTTACTTTCTGAAAGTCTGTTACAAATCAATAAGAGTCATCTGATTTCTGCACAAGAATCCATGGTGAACTCCACTCACTGTTGCTTGGTTTAGTGGTGTTATTATCGAACATATTTTTTATCTCTTTTCTTAAGTGTTAAAGCTTTATTGGATTTACCTGGTAAGGATCTTATTTGATGGGTTGTTCATCCCGAACTGAAACATCATGTTCAGCAGCAGTTGTCCTACTAGGAACATCGGGAAAAAGATTTCTGAAATCACTGACCAAACTATGAATTTCTTTTCTTTTCTCACTAGATAAATGTTCCAGCTTTATTTTTAAATTAGAAAGGACTTCAAAATTTTTTAAATGGAGACTCTACTCCATGTTCTTCTCCCCACTAATAAAATCTTTGTCACTATCTAAGCCATGTTCAAATCAATGTGAACTATTAATATTAATTAAGGTTGAGATGGGTTTCATTTTTTCTGTTTCTTTTTTAATTTTTTGTGAAGGACTATTTGTCATTATTATCTACTGGTTCTGTTTGATGAACCATAAGTCTCATTTAATTTCAATTGATCAACTGAAGGTGATATATTTTCTATATCTGAATCTTTTTGTTTATTTGCTTTTGCTCTGGTAATAGCACATGCAGGATATAAGTTTTGGTCTCCCTCCACCACACATTCATCATTTACATTTATTTTGTTAGAGAAAACAAGGTCAGCTGCTACCCTGCAGCCAGCTAAATCGTTGCCTAATAGTAAGGAAACACCCTTGACAGAAAGGGTAGGTTAAACACCTTCTATGACTGGGCCATTAACCAATTTGGATTTTAAATAAATTTTGTGGAGGGGAACTTCAATAATACCGAACTCAACCTCCTGTAGCAAAACTGAATCACCGATAAAGGTCGTATCCGATAATGGTATCACGCTTTCTAGCAGTAAAGTTTGAAACACGCCAGTATCTCATAAAATTTCGACAGGCTTAGCATAGTCAGGGTCGTTGATATAAATGGATCCCTGGAACAAAAACGGTTCATAATCTTCCATACAGAAGGTATTGGTGTTAGGAATCTTACTATCATGGGGTTTTGAGTAGGACTGAGGAATGTTTTTTCCACTATGTTTGGTAACAAAAGCATGGGGATGAGGGGAGCTATTTTCTGCATGTTTTCTTTTAAGGATCCAGTGATCGGAAATAATGTTATCTTTTTGCAATTAGCACATGAAATATTTGATTTTGTCTGAACAGAATTTCTAAGTGTGCCGTTTATTTTTTTCTGGCATAGAATTTCCACAGGGTGTATTGTGATAGTTAGGTCTGTATCGTGTTAAAGTGTTTACATGAGACACTGACTGGTCTATTGCTACATTATAAAAATTTTCAAAACTCTTCTTATGAGTTAAAGTATATGAATCCATGAATACTGCAGCCTCCTTGATTGTTTGGACATCTTTATCATCAAAATGTGTTTGCAAATCATGTGTAGCGCTTGTTTGAATTCCTCCATAAGAATTAGTTGACATAACTTCTGAAAATCATTATTAATTTTCTTAGATCTAACCCATTGATCAAAAAGATCTTTTTTTAACCTTGCGAATTTGACGTATGTTTGTTGTTTGAATTTTTTATGTTTTCTGAACTTTTGTCAAACGCCTCCGGTACTAATTTGTATGATGTTAGAATTGTGTTTTTTATTTTATTATAATAAGCAGCTTCCTCAATACTCCGCGCTGAATAAACTTTGGCGACTCTACCTACTAAAACACTTTGTTATAATATCAACCACACTTCATAAGACCATCCCAAATTTATTACTCATTTCTCAAAATGGGGAAAATATTTCTCTATTTTCTTAGAAAACTTGGGTACAAGTCTGATATTTTTAGTTGCATCAAATTTATCATTAAAAGGAAGATGTGAATATTTGGAAATTCAACTTCTTTTTCTTGTTCAAGTTTCAATCTTTCCAATTCTATTTTTTTCTCTTTCAATTTTTAATTTTTCCAATTCTATACTTTCTTGCATCTCTAATTTTCTTATTTTTAATCATAGTTGTAAATTACTCTGGTCTGCTTTTATGTCTAAGTTCTGTGAATCTAATAGTTGTTTGACAATTAGTATCTTAGCTACAATACATTTTATTTCTACCTTTTTTTATTGCCGAGTTTGTATTTAAATTAAAGTGGCAGCAATTTGTAATAAATCTGATTTTTGTAAAAATTCGAATTTTTCACCCAGATCGGTTATATTTAGAAACTCTTCTACAGAAAAAGGCATGTTTTTTTAAGGTTTGATAGGCCCTCCAATTATGCTACAGCTTGCATAACACAATAAAAATGATATAATACAATAAAAAAGTGAAAAGAGAAATTTTAATTAATTACAGTATATAATTCTAATATCAAAATGCCTTGGCCAAATTGTTTAACCCAAGTGTTAATCTAAAGACAGAGAAGGACAAACAAATCTATTGTAAAATAGTCTAAAGGCAATAGATGAGTCTAAAGTAGTAGTTGCTAAGTTACTATAAGTTCATAAAGAAAAAATGGAAATATCCAAACACAAAAATTAAGGAATTGGTCAGTGAAGTCAAAATAGGGTATTTTACCATATTTATCTTCTTAGCAGCTTTTGTTCTTAGTTTGGATTCTATCAGCCAGACTGTCTAGTCTATGAATCAATGGATAAGCTGGAGTTGAAGTTGACCTAGTGGAAGTCCCAAGACAACTGTATCACTTCTATTCTATATAGCAATGCTAAAACCCTTACAGGAATCTTATAGCTTACCAAGAGTTCCTTAAAACAATTATTTTCTATTTTTTTTATTATTTAAATTAATTATATACTTGTGAGAACATTACAGCTAGTGATGTAATACAGCATTTGTATTATCTTTATTTTCAGTGATATTAACCTAAGACATAGGAGAAATGAGACCTCATAACAATAGAAATAATAATTTGTTTGCACACAGTTATATTGTACCAAATATTCCTATCTTACACAAATAATTTGTTCACAGTTATATAACTTCAAGTAATTCTATCCAATAGTAATAATTTTCAAATAGATCATTTATCTTATAGACGGGAGTCAGAGTCAAAGTGGAACTGGAAGTAATAGGAATATTCTTTACTCCCCAGAGCTTCAGGCCTAGAGCCTCACCATCTGATGCAGTTTAATGTCAGATCAACTTTGCGGGAGTAGGGGGTATTACTCCTCTGCAGAGGATACAGTCAGCATATTCTAATCCCTTGTGCCAAGCTAAGCTTAGAAAATGATTAGTGGGCATGTCATCTTGATAAACTAATAAGTTATGGGAAGCATCCTTGTTAAGTTTTAGTTTGTTGTCTTAATATCTTCTTCATTTCATGAGAGTGTGACAGCATTGGCTTAACATTTATCTTAATAACAATGAATGTTTATAGAACTTTTTTTCATCAAATTTCATTGTTACAAACATCAAACATCACAGAAAATGGACAGAGTAACCCAAGTTCAAATCCTGGATAAAGCTGTTTGTATTTCACTTTGGTTTATAATGCTCTTAGAAAAGACACAAATCTTTTGTCTCTCCCTCTTCTTCTCAGCTATATTAAATAGTACAACAAACTGGGCTCTTTAGCCTTAGTATGACAATTGGTTTAGGGGAAGGAAAACTCTGAATTCAATTCAGCTGTAGTCTGCTTCAAAATTAATCTTGTCTGACATCTTGCTTAATGCAGGAATAGAGAGTAAATACAGATATTATTAAACTTTTGACAAACTAATTTGATATGAGAAAGGGATGAATATATATAAATTAAGTTGTCTGACCATAATTGAGGTGACCTGAAAGCTCCTTTTTCAATTAGCTACTACACCTCGGTATAGGGGAGGGTACTACTTTTTTCCCTGGATTGCTTCACTTATCCTTGATCTGTACATTATAATGCTGAGTGTTAAGCAAGGATGCATCAAGTACTATTTTTTGAGTCTTTGGTATGATTTGACCTGGTATTGAACTCTGGTCTCCCAGGGCATTGGCAAACACTCTAACCATTCATTACTTTATTTGCTTTGATAAGGTAGCTGAAAAAAGTCAAATATTTTGATTGGGACATTATTAGAATTTCAGATTAGGATTTAAAAGTAATCTTTCTTTATTTCTTACTTCACCACATAGCCACAACATTTAGCTAGCCTTTATATATATATATATATATATATATATATATATATATATATATATATATATATATATATAATATAATCAAGTCTTTTTTTTTAATGTTTTCTGTTGATTCTATATGTCTTTTATAGTATTTTTATATCATGAATTCATTTCATGTTGTATGGACTATTTTTCTTATCTTTGTTGTTGTTTGTATGTTCATTCCATTTTCTTTTCAAGGGCGACCAGAAGGGTCCCTTTTCAATAGCTACTACACCGAGGTGTAGGGGAGGGCACTACTCCTTTCCCTGGATTGCTCCACTTTACCCTTGATATGTACCTTATATTGCTGAGTGTTAAGCAAGGAGGTATCAAGTACCATTTTTAAAGTCTTTGGTATGACGCAACCTGGGATTGAACCCAGGTCTCCCGGACCTTTGACAAACACTCTACCCGCTAGGCCAATGAGTGTTATTGTAGTTAACATTAACTTTTTTTTGGTGTCCTCTTTATATTGTTTTGCACTTAACATTCTCTTTCACTAACATTTATCCAATGCTGCTACTTTTTATATAAGAACAAGACCTACCACATGGATAAAGTTTACTACTACTATTCTCAATCTGGCAACTACTAACCCTGCTCTATGCAGGATGTTCCAGAAAAATGATATTATTTCATAATCTAATAACTTGACCAACTCTCATTCAAATGATCTCAAATTTCAAAAACATATATAGAAACAACTCAAAATTCTATGTTTAATTTTTTTCTTTTCAAATATAGAAATGCTATTCACTCGAAAAGAAAAGGCATTTAGACATTAAACAGAATTTTGATTTGTTTCTATACATGCTGTTAAAATTTGAAATTATTTCAACAAAACTTGGTTAAGTTATTAGATTACAAAATCTAAATTTTTCTGAAACAACATATATATATCAAATGATATAAATTATTTTTCAAAAATACCCTGTACTTTCCCTTTTTAACATTTACAACTATTCTACAAAGAATCTATTAACATGTAGAACCTTCATATCACTAATTCATTTCATGTTGTATGGACTATTTTCTTTGTCTTTGTTGTTATTTGTTCATGATGGTTTTAACCCTCCATTGTGAAGTTACATTCAATGAACACAGCCAATTCTACAGTAAATATACCAGAAAACCAAAAGAGCATATGATTGAAATGTGAACAAATAACAACATAGGTGAGAAAAATCATCTGTTCAACATGAAATAAATTATAATAAAATCTAACTAAATTCAGACTAAAAATTCCATATTGCTAAATTTGGTTTGTTTTGGTTTTTTCTTTTTAACAGGACCCTTTCAAATTCCATTTCCCTTGTGTCTGGAATCCTCCTTGAAGGGCATTGAGCATTTTATTAATCATAATTCACCTGAACATCTAAAAGTGATCAATTTTGTTGATTATCGAGAAGACACATGTTGTCTGATAATGAATTTCTTGAGTATTTACCAGATTCCTTTTCAACATAATCTGACAAGAAAAAGGGAAGACAGTATGGAAGATCAGATTGAGATGGATAGCTACAGAAATTCATTGGGTTTCATTCCAGACCTTACTCATGATAAAATGAGAAAAATAAGACGAAGGATACCATTTTCAATGTAAGTTAATTCAGTAGGCATCAGATTCCACTCTTGTAAATTTTGAGAAAAAAAAGCACCCCCACCACATCTAAGTTTTTTATTTATTTTTTTGTAAAAGATTTTGGATGTTTTTTGTTTTTTTTTTTACAGTAGAGATTCAGATTATAGTATAAGTGTGAGGCTATATTTGAAAGGGAATACTAAAACTTGAGACTGGTTACAAAGTCGAGGCCATTTTTGTATAAGTATACATTGCAAATTGAACTCCCTCTTTAAAACCTAATAAAATAACTTTAAAAGATTTTGCATAATCTGAATTTTCACATTTCATTATTTAATGATCTAAATAAATTCTTGCAAAAAAAATTCAATTATAAATTTAGTGGAAGTGCTTCTTCATAAAGTTTGTCAATTTATCAATATGAAATCAGTATATTTCTGCCTTTATTTGAACATGAATATGATTATATTGCACAATATTGCAGGTTATATTTTAAAGCTTTTAAATCTTTACATGATTTCATATTTGATATTAAGTTCTCATTTTTTCATGATATTGTAACTAGCTAAAATGAATTATTAAATACTATTTTTATAATGCATTTACGATAGGACCTCATCATATTTTTATAATGCATTTACTATATGACCTCATCATATTTTTATAATGCATTTACTATAGGACCTCATCATATTTTTATAATGCATTTACTATAGGACCTCATCATATTTTTATAATGCATTTACTATAGGACCTCATCATATTTTTATAATGCATTTACTATATGACCTCATCATATTTTTATAATGCATTTACTATAGGACCTCATCATATTTTTATGATGCATTTACTATAGGACCTCATCATATTCAGAATTGCCAACAGATGTTTCATTTATTCCTAGGTGACCCAATTAACAAATCATTCATGTTCAAAACTTTTATTAAACTAAAACTAGACCTCCAGTATGTAAATGTATACAGCAGAACAAACCATGTGGACTATGAACAACCACAGAACTGCACAAACTGTAAACAAAACTATGCAGCTGATTCAAAAGAGTATCAAGTATAAAAAAAAAGAAGAGTATCGTCAATAAAACACACAAAGAATATCTTTAACTGGAGGCAAGAAAACTTGTCAAAAACTCTGTAGTAACAACAACTTATGCAAACATTGCCAAACTGACAAACAACCCAACTCAAAACCAAAAAATGACTCATTATGAGATGATAAACCTAATAAAAGAACTTAAAACACTGACAGGATTGCTAAGAAAAAGCTTGACTAACCTGACAACCAAGCATCCCCCAACTCCATTGAACCTGATTCAAAGAAGACCCCCTCCCCAACCTTAGACTAACAAAAGCGAAGGCACAAAAAAACAAAAACAAATAAAAACACAACCCCAAAACAAACCCCAAGTACCAATACTATCACTACCAAATTTTATACCCCCTCCCCCCAAAAAAATCAGGTGACAATGAAAGCCCACCACTAAAACCAAAAGAAAGACCTCTCTAGAAGGACTCCAACAAATATAGATTGAGAATCTTGCTGTTAAAAACAAAAAATAGATTTGAACTAATTGAAAAAAAGACCCAGGAAAGCCCTTCAAAACAGAAAAATCCTAAATATCCAAATAGCCCCAACAAAATCAGATCAAAAAGCTTAAAAACTATGGAAATCACCAAATCCAACCAAATGAAAAAATAAAACACTAAAACCAAGACAACACCAAAACAAAGTAAACTTCAATCACACAGCAAAGATTAAAAAGTATGACTCATAAAATAATCTAATAGAACTGCCTTGGCTACAATGTAAATGACAATGAGCTGCTTCTATTAATCATCATCATCATCATGTTGTGTGGCTAGCACGGATATCCCTGACCCTCTCTTTCCACGTCTCCCTATCATTCATCGCTTCTGGCAGGTCTTCAGGGTTACATCCCATATCATCACATAGCTGCTGTATGTATGTTCGAGCTGGTCGTCCTGCTTTTGATTGGCCATGTGCGGGGGTCCACAGGAGTACATCACTTACGAGCTCATCCTTGCTTCTCCAGCAGTGTCCAGCATGTCTGGTTCGTCTAGCTTGGATAGTTTTCGTGATAGGTGGTAGGTGACCGTATAGTTGGTGCCAGGGCTTGTTCAATATTGCTCTCAACATTCTTGTATAATTGCCGTCTAGCTTCTCCAACCATTTAGTCAGCATCCAAGTAGTGCATCCATTTTGCAGTATCGACACGACCGCAGCCTGACCCTCTCTTTCCACGTCTCCCTATCATTCATCGCTTCTGGCAGGTCTTTTATTAAGTTTATCATCTCATAATGGTGGATGGTATCAATTTTCAGAGGTAGAACTTTCTGGCTGCTTTGTATATGAAACAGCCATAATCAAGCTTTCATTGTATTAGGGATCCATATAGTTCGATTAGGGTCTTTTTGTCAGCACCCCAGTCTGTATGGGCTATGGCTCTCAGGAGTTTGGTTGCATTTTATCCTAAGTTGTTTGATATGGGGTATAAAAGACAGTTTTGAGTCCATAGTAGTGCCTAGAAATTTGTGTTGATGGGTCATTGGTATTTCAGTACCATTTCGTATCAAGGCAGGGTAGTTGTGCATTTTATGGATTTGGCAGAAGTGCATGCATTTGATTTTGTTATTTGAGATTTTGAATCCATTTTCCATGGTCCATTTTGATATCTTGTTGATACATTGTTGGATTTTTCTGTCTATGATAGCCATATTTTTGGAGCTGTGACAAATGAGGGAATCATCAATTTATAGTGATCTGTTAATTTTAGTAGGGAGACAGGTTGTTATCTTATTAATTTTAATTATGAACAAGATCACAGTTGAAAGTACGCCTATTTCTTGTGATTTGGGGGTCAAAGAATGAGTTATTTATTTGTATTTTGAAGTGTTTTATAAAAATATTGAGTCAGTTTCATAGGCCAATCAGTTTGAGATCACCTTAGGGTTCTTTACTACTTCTGCAATAGAAAGTTTATACATAGAAGCTAACAAACCCCCTCTTTCCATGAGAAAAAATTAACTTGCACTTCAATACTATACTAAACTCATCTCATGCCCCACAACCCTGCCTATAACTACATCACGGAAATAAGATACAAAAACCTGTTTGAAAATAAAGCAAAGGCCATCAAACCTCATAATCTAAGAATCCAAAACCTCCTCAATGAAATCAAAATCAACCCCAGAATAATTCATGATATCATCCTCCTTAAAACAGCACCATGTACCATAAATCAAACTATAGTAAAACTTGAACTAAACAAATTATCTAAAACCAAAACCCACCCCATCACTTTTTGAGAAAAATTCCTCAATATCCAAAACAACTTCCCAGATTATTACCACATGTATACAGGTAGGTCTAAACAGGGAATGAACATACGTTCTGCTGCTATCCTCCAAAACCAAGAATTGCAAAAACATCTCCCAACTGAATCATTAATCTATAATGCAGAAGATACAGCTATTGACCTAGCCATGAACATTATAGCTAACCCCAAATCCTCCAAATTTATCTTCTCCTCAGACTCCAAATTAGTCCTCAGTACAGAACAAACATACATCAACTCTTCTCATCATGAAACTCCTAAACAAAATTGATATTGATGGAAATGAAAGAGCAAACAAAAGTGAAAAAAAGCTCTCCTGACTGACAGATTTAATACAAAAATCTCATACAATGATCTAAAACCTATTTTTAACTAATTCATACAAAACAAACAGTAAAAATCATGGGACAATCAAATACACAACAAGTTCCACCATATACAAGATACTATCAATGAGTGGCTAGCAGGTTACAGAAGAAACTGAAAACAACAAGTGATACTGCACAGTCTTTGCACTGGCTACACTCACATCACCTACTCACACCTCACAAAAAAGAAAACACTTCAATATGCTCAGTGTCCAAAGTACCCCTCACAAAACACATCCTCTTATAATTGTGACAGTTTCAGACAACTTGCCTAAAATATTATCAGACAAGCCTAAATGACCTTTTCAAAGACACCAAACCAGAGGACATCTTGAGATTTTTATAAAAACTCAAACCTTTTCACTAAAAGCTGATTAATATAAATATTAAACCCTAAAATCCACATAGAAGATAAAACTCTTCTCACCTTTTTTTGATAATCCACAGAGGTTGATATGCCATTAAACAAAACTCAAACTCAAAAAACTTATATTAAACTAAATTCACTTTGCAAAATATATTTCAAAAGAATGAAATATTCTTTAAAGATGTAGATGTCTTTAATAATAACAGCTTTTGTTATTTTCTTTGTTTTTATTTTTTTTCATTTTTTTTTCTTTTGGGGGGGTATTCATGGGGTCATGTGAATAGACTAGCAAAAATGGATTAATATATGTTATTTCTTATAAGGCATTTACACTAGGGTGTTATCACCGAAAGAATTGCCATTCAAGGTTTCATTCATCTATGGTTGGTCCAACTCAGCAAAACTTTCTTTAAACTAAAATTACTTAGTAAAATAAATTTCAAAAGAGAAAAATATTTTTACAAAAGGCATAAAACCTTTTGTATTTATTGATATTTTGAAAATATTTTAAAAAAATAATTAATCCATTAAATTCCAAAATTCTAATTTTTTCTTTAGTAAGGGATTTAATTTCCAGTGTAAGAATAATGCTAAACTTGACTGCTATTTTATGTTTTTCAGATTAGCCAAACTTTAAAATTTTAGTGAGGTGTTCAGTTTATAATATAAGTATAATATCATTGTCAATGAATTAATGTTAACCAGTATTATTAATAATAATGATTCCTTTTGTGTGTGTTTTCTCTTCTTTCAGCTTACCATGTCCAGTGTGTTTCAAACAAGTTACCAAACCAATTAAGTTTAATGACTGCAAACATGAATATTGCAGTGAATGTATATCAGATTATCTAGAAGTTATTGGAAAAATGTGTCCACTGTGTTTAAACATGAAACCACAGCCACCAGGGGAAATGATGGTTGAAATTTCGAAAACAAGTCTGCCTGGATTTGAAAAATTTGGCTCTTATATTATTATCTATAAGATACCTCATGGCATTCAGCAGGTATTTATTGATTTTCAGTTGATAGAAGCAACTAAGAACAAAATAAAATATTTCCCAGTATATAAGATGCATAATTTACAAAGGTTTTTGGAGGGCTACTGCAACCGTTCTAATCTCCATAGTTGTTAATTTTAAACTTCATTTGATAACCCTCTAGTCATAGTATCAGTGAATGGATCACTGTGATATTGGCATAGAATTATTTTAATGCTAAATGTGTCTTATAGGCCAAGAAATATGATATGGTATACAATCAAACAGAACGATCTTTAAAGTAGTCAATGAAAGTTAGTTAAAATCAGTTATTTTTCCTCAGTGTTTTGCTTAGATTTTCATGCATTATAATATAACTGTGAAAAAAAACCTCAGATATATTTGTGTCTCTATGAGATGATTTTCTCTTTTTATTTATTTTTTAGGAAAGAAACTAAATAATACATTTGCATATATTTAAATAACAACTGTGCTTAGAAAGTATCACAACTGAAGTTGTATTGATCAAGATATCAATGTATAATGAATAAAACATTAATTTTCTTCCAAATAGTTCCCTTGGCATTCAGTAGATTTATTCCACCAAGTTTCCAATTGGTCAAAGCACTTCTGAATCTCCTGTTTTAATATAGTTTAATATAGGTGTGAAGCTGTCTTTGATATCTCTCAATTATACTCTTTCGATGAATTTTCAATTTAGGAAACAAGAAAAAGTTGCACAGAGCTATGTCTGGTGAGCATATATTTGCAGTCTTGTGTTTCATCATTTTTTTTCCATTTTCAAAGTAGCACTCATCTAAAGAACAATCATCATTTTATTACATAATTTGCTAAGCTTTGCACCTGTCTTGTTTTAAACTTTAAAATCTAAAAAAATTAGGGCTTCAATCTCAATACTTTTTAATCTCATTTTGTATAATTAATTACCACATTTTTATTTTTTGTAGTAACATAACACTTGCTCCCCTCAAATGACACTAATCATGCTTTGAGTCATCATAACATATTTTCTCAATCCAATTCAACTGTCTCTTTATAAAGCAATATTCTGGAGTTATAGAAAAGTATTATACACACATATCTATATGACTATGAGTGTAACAATTTTCTCTTCCTGCCTGTGAGTAGATATTTCCAGGTTGGAGTCAATAAGGCAAACTAAAGGAAAACAATAACAATCAGAGATAAAAAAAAAAGACAAGTATATATATATGTATGTATATATATATATATATATGTGTGTGTATGTATATAAATATATATATATATATATAGTACAATTAAATGGAGACTCAAACTCGGTTAAGCCGTCATAATAAATTTATTTCGGCGGAGAATATAGTTGGTATATTCTCCGTCTCGTCGGATGACTCTTTACATGCTCTGTATTGTCCCACCAGACTTTTTTCATATGGGTACTTTTATTGATAGTACACACATGAAACTCTCGTCCACTTTGAAGTAATCTCCTCTGGCTGAAATGCACTTGTTGTACTGTTCCAACAAACTCTGGAAGGCCCCATTGAAGTCCTCTTGTGTGAGCATGTCAATGAGCTTCGTCACAGCCTCTTTCATCTCCTCAGTCGTCTCATAACATAAAGGTTTTCCTTGAGTTTAGGGAATAACCAAAAGTCACAGGGAGCATGGTCTGGACTTTAGGGAGGCTGAGGAACTGTGTTGATGCCCATATTGGTCAAAGAGTCTGTGACAAAGATGGAGTTGTCGACTGTTGAATTGATCTGGTGGAAATGCCACTAACCCAATTTTAAGAGTGCTGGCCT